>CM017479.2:3435646-4110918 GCA_007827005.2 Populus simonii
AATTTTAATTTTCTGTAGAGGTCTCTTTAGGAAGCCCAAAGCTTGAAATGGCGTTGCATTGGATTTGTGTATGAGCATAGGACACTGAAAAAGGGGTTTTGTTCCAGTTGCAAATTCCAGTGGAAGACAAACATAACAAGAAAACAAAAATAAACTGCAAGCCTGTCTTAAAATTATACAAGGCTGTCTAAAACCGTTGACCAATGAGCTACCAATTACCTTGAACAATTTATTGCAACCCTTTATATGTTTTTTTATTAAAAAAAAGAAGAAGAAGAAATGAAGATAATTATTGCTGCCCACTTCACAGTTCACACAGAGTCTAAAATGGTATTGGTATTAAAGAAAATAAATCCAAATTTTCTTTAAAACACAGTATCACAGTAAAAACAAACACAGTTTCGATGGGTAAACAAGACAATCATTGGGTTCCGAGCCCCCTCTTATTTCCTTTTTCTCTTTTTCTTTCCCTCTTTCTTTCTTTATATCCTCTACGAAGGAGAACATGTTGGGATGTTTTCTTAGTCACCTTTTGACTTTAGAGGCAAATTTGTTGATCATATGGAGCCTTTTCAGATATGGAGAAAAAGCAGAAAGCATGATCTCAAGCTCATTTGATTGAAAGTGTTGATTACCTAGATCCCTTTGATGTCCAAATAAGAGAACAAAAATCTAATATCATCTGAAATAATCATTGCTTAGCTTGATTTCTGTTCTGGTAATGGGATTGGAGCCCTACTGATGTTCAAGGAGCATTTTGAGTCGCCTCCTACTGGTCATTATGGCTGGATTTGGCAACACTTCACTAAGCCTTAAAGCTGTGTCCTTGTATTGATTTTGCATATTTAGGCTTTGGCTTGACAGTTAACTCCACCCAAAAAGAATGAGATGAACACTGAGCAGTATAATTTGATAACTCCTACGCTTGTGCAATTTATACTGTGTTAAATTATCCCATATTGTTGGCTGACTCAAAGCTAAGGGATCATTTTGGGTTTGTCAAAAAAAAGAGAGCAAATTTTCCATTAATGCAATTGCAGAACTGGATACTCCAAGTAGGATGCCTTGCAAGATCTCAACTTCATGCGTGCAGGAATAACATGCACTTCTGGTACCTGATTGAAAACAGTGGTAGCTGAGTTGATTGATGCAATATCCGGATTCTTTGTCTCCAGTCTGCATGTAGCTAGTTTTGTTCCTCTTTTGTTGTCTGTCACGAAGTTGTGATTCTGAAGTCATTACAGTGTTCTTATCATGGAGTTCTTTGCTCATGGTGGAGCTTGTGGTATTTGCTGTCCTTCCATGCTGGATAAATTCCATATATACAGGATTTAAAAGATGATCATGTTAGTAGAGCTGGATATGATTTTTAGCACAAAATGAATGGATTTAAAACATGAGGAAATTTAGGAAAAGAACAAAGGTTGAAATAAATGTTGACATAATCTTATATCCATTTATGCAAATGTATTACCAGCACAGAGACCCATTGAAGCTCCAGGATCAAAACAATGAACTCAGAGAAACATTACTCAAATTACAAAAAGTTGCCTGATCTGTCAATATTGAATGAATTGGCAGCACATGGTTAATTTGGAACCGATGAAAAAAGCAAGGGTGCATGAGCCCACATCAATGAGATTTTTGTCCCCAAGAATATGTAATATGCCAAAAATTTGAAGATGTCTGAAACAGCCTTGCAGCCTTCGCACAGTCCATCAGCAAAATCTTTGCTATGTCGGACAAGGATGAAAAAGGAAAACCCAATCAAATTCAAGGGCACGCACATCCGCACGAATAGGCACACATATTCTCCATGTCCTAGCCAGTTTTGGTAAAAAGACAAACTAGCATAAACAAAATGAGGGCCGAGAAAACCAGTTCAGCAATTAACAAGAGTTATGACTGGAAACACCGAGAAAAGAACACTAAAAATTTCTTGTTATTAGAAAAATTGAGAAGAAGCAATGCAACTCACAGTAAAGGCAACAAATTTAGGGGTGTTTTTATCCAACCAACTGATGAAGAATACATTAGGCATGTGTGCTTACACAACAAATGCATCAAAATTAACAACATTAAACCGAAGAAACACCTTATGGATTTGCCAATTCAGTATAATCGCAACACGCTCCTTGCAATGGATTGTGCTTGACTGGACTTACTCTTCCCCCACCCATTTCGACGACTGTTCCTCAGCGGCGTCAAGTAGAACCTTAGGAGTCCATTTTCCATGTTGTTAGGTGAATACCTTGCACTCCTGTTCCTCTCCAACACAAACTCATCCCTTTTCTTTCTCCCATTACCATTAGTCTCAACACTGCTCTTCCTTGCACTGCTAAAAGATCCACCACCCCCAAAATTATGAGAATTCCTCCAACTAACACTGCTGTTGCTCCTCAAAATCTTCGGGTTAAACCCCCCTCTAACATCTCCATTACGTTCCCCTCTCAATTCTGGCCAAGACTCTGAAAAAGACCTCTCAACCCCATTTGCTCTGCTATACCTATCATCATCATCTTCTTTGTTAACACTTCTCCGGTGTATAAACCCCCAAATATTCCATGCCTTGCTCCATCTCCGCGGCTTCTTAGCCCCTTTCCTTTCACCATTTCCCCCCACCAAAGATGCATTGTCTCTAAACCCCATGTCAAAAGTCTCAGAACAATCATCTCTCAAAGAATTCGAGTTTGAATCCCTAAAATCCCTATCAGGAACCACCAACTTAGGTCCATGGATATAATCCGCAGTAGCTGGTGTCACCTTGGCATTGGAAACAGCCTTCAACTCATCAATCTCCGCTACCACAGCTGCAGCAGTCTTCCTGATAGAATTAGACCTGTCAAGACTCTTCCTCCTCCTCGAGGAAGAATCAGAATAATAATCCCTAGTTTGAGCAGACCCACCAGGGACAGCCTCATCTTCATTGATGGAATTCATAGATATTCGTGGTGGTTCCTCAACTGGGATTTGAGTATCAGACCTTAAAACAACATTAACAGGAGCATCCTCAACAACAGAAACCATTGTAGGCATTCTTGGGAATGTCCTTCCAATCAGATATCCATCCCAAGAAGCACGGGGCTCATCGAAAGAATACCTAGGATCATCAAAAGAAATCCTCCCAGCATCAAGAGAGAACCTCGGATCCGTGTCACAAGACCTTCTACCAAACCCATAATCAGCAATTTCTGACTGAGTCTCCCTATACTGCCTCCCAATTGGCTTCTCTACAGGCAATGTAGCCGAACCAGGACCGTCATTTCTCTGCTTCTTAAGCTTCTGCTTTTGCCTCCATTTCTGCAATTTCTTGCTAAAAACCGAAGCAGCAGACCAGAAACTACCAGCAATCTCTTTAAAATCCCTCCCTGAAGTCTTTTTAGACTGCGAATCAAGATCTATATGGTCCTTCATGGTCTTAAGCTCCTCCAAAACTGCTTCTTGAACTGGCTCTGGCTCTATAACAATCCCTTCTTCGTCGTCTTCGAAGTCGTCTTCCTCTTCCCCTTCCTCTTCCTCTTCCTCTATAATCTCATCAATTGGGTTTGCATTCGAATTTCTCGCTGTCAAATTAGACTCTTCTAAGACCCCATTAGCCAAGACATCTCCACCAATATTGGCATTGACATTGGCATTCACATTCTCATTTTCAGTGTCGGTTTCGTTCTCGATTTCTTCCTCTTCCTTGGACTCAAAAACCGGACCTCGAACACTAGAACAAGAAATTCTGGGCTCAACAGCCTCAATTTCAGGTCCTCCTTTAAAGGGCTCTTTTTTAACAGATGGGTTTCTCTCGCTGTCTTGATTAAAGAGAGACCAAAGAGTATTTCTCACTCGAACGTCACAAGATTTTCTTTGAGGCTCAAAAACCCCAGAAAACCCTTCGTTTTTAGAGGCAGAAAAGGATTTAGTACGGCGGAGCTCGGGAAAAAAAGAAGACTTGCTGCTGTTATTATTATTATTGGAGCTCGACGGTTGAGGAGGCTTGAAGATGGCTTTAAGGGCGGCGGTGGCAGTGGGTTTGCGGGAACAGGAAGAAGAAGCGGCGGAGGAGGTGTTGGGATCGAGCACGGCAAGACGCTCGCAGAGGCATGAAGGGCAAAAACCAGTGAAATGTTCTTCTGGATGACGGTCACAAGAAGTTGAAGGACGGTGGGGTTGCGGTGGTTGAGGTGGTTCAGTGGTGGGATTCATAACCGGTAGTGGTGTGTAATGCACCCTCTTCTCATATTAGAGTGAACGAAAGAAGGAAAGAGTGAGCTAAAGCAAAGGGAAAAAAAGAAGAAGAGAGAGACAGATTTTCTGAGAGAGAACTGTTTGGTTCCAACGGACAGTGAGAGAGAGAGAGAGAGAGAGAGAAAGAAAGTGAAGAGAAAGTGAGAGTAAAAATGATGGAACCAACGGGAAAATTAAAGAAAAGCTAAGAAAAAAGAAAAAGAAAAGAAAATCTCCGCGTAGAATTTAGAATGGCCCACTTAGACGGTCTTTTTTTTTTTTTTTTGGCTTAATTCTCTAGTCTAGGGGCACTCGCATGTGAAAGGACTATTTTGGGCCTATCAAATCCTTAATTTAAAGTCACTCTGCCTAGATGTCCGTTCTTTTTTACAATTGAATATGATCATGTTATGCTACCTGATTTCATCTTTGGGACTGTATTTAAATATTTTTAAAAAATATATTTAATTTTAAAAAATATAAAATTAATTTTTTTAGTATTTTTTTAATAATTTTTATATGTTAATACTAAAACAAAAAAATATTTTAATATATTTTTAAATAAAAAATACTCTTAAAAATATTATATATTATAATATCACAATATCAAATACACACTAAATCTAAATCTCAAGTAAGCTTTGATTAAACAAGTTTAGAATATTCCTTCACATGTCTATGTCTAGGATTAATACAAGATTTGCATAAGCTAATCCTTTTAGTTCATTATCGTTTTGGAGCTTTAGGACAATTAATGATTCATATTAGCTATATGTCTAGACAATACAACCTTGTTAATGTCAGGATTGTCAAGTTTTATGGTTGGATTTGACTTATCCATGTCAATTGCAACATAATAGATGAAAAATATGGGATTTATGAGCATGAAATGCTACATGTTTTAGGTCAAACAATGATAGTGCAAGCTTAATTTGTTTAATATACTAACAAATAATAATTTAAAAAGAAAAAAAAAACTTAAAATGTTAGGTTGTGTTTAGTTAATGTTCTAAAATAAAAAAAAATACAAAAAAAAACAGAAAAGTGTTTAGTTAAAGAAATATAAATTTATCTCTGAAATAATTTTAAAATGAATTTATAAAGATATAAATCAAAACATAAAATAAAATATACCAAGTGATTTTCATCCGACAAAATACTATCTTAATAGAAAATAGTAAAATTTAAATTATCCCACATAAAATCTTATTTTATAAACTTTTTTTTAAAAAAAATCAATAAACAACACTGACAAATTTGAATCGAAAGCTGCCATTAAAAACTCTATCCTGGATCAGACCAAGGACTAATAGCCATGAATATCTCAGTGCATGGTTGATCATGTGTTTAAGGTTTTTAATAAATCTCAAACCTGCGATGAAATAAATCCTAAACTTGCAGCCATATCACCTCCTGCACATCAAAGAGAAGCTACTGAGGATTTGGAGGTGCCCAGATGCTAATTCTTTTTCTTTTTTCTTTTAATTTTCCCTCTGTTCTTGTTCTCGACTTCTCGTAGGATGCCTTTCGATTTTCAAAGATTCCTGTCGAGAGAAAAAGCAAAAGCAAACCACGCCATCACTAGAGGGAGGGGGTGAAAGAGAGAGGAGTTGCTGTGTATGTGTGTGTGTGTGTGTTTTTTTTTTTTTTTTCATCTTTTCCTCTTTCTCTCATATCGCTTTCTTTCTTTTTCTCATCTTTTTTTTCTTTTTCCTGTTCTAAGCTCTTTTTGTTTTTCCGGCTTTCTTTTTCTCCCAAACATGCTGACCAATCTGTTTTTTTCTTATGGTTTTTCCCACTTGGATTTATAGTGCCACCAACCTAGATGTCTCACCAATGGGTGCACATATTATGCACACTCCTTGTCAAGGCTCTTACATGATGGAGACCCTAGACAAGATAGCCGGTCTCAAGAACGAAAATAGAGGAATCTCCCATTTGGGCCTTTCATTATCCAAATCATGTACCTAAATTGATGTTGTTCTGGTTTTTTTCTCTCAATTTTCATGTGGGTTTTGGTTGGAGAAATGAAACTTTGAGAGCTTGGCTTTCACTTCGGATTGGCTTGCCCTTTTACATTATATTTGGTAAAAAGGAAATAGAAATGATGCATCTTTGTACAAAGGCTCAAATGCACGAATAAGTGCTAGGTGAAAGCTATAGGGGAATTTCCTTTTGAATAAACAATCCTTTCCCATCCCCGGAAGGAAAATTGCATGCCATGTTTGCAATCAAATGCCTCTTCTCTAAACAACAACTTGGTATCTTATTTCATGTTATATAGAGATAATTCATCAATTAACCCAATAATGTTTATAGTTATAAAAAAATCAAAATAATTTGAGAATAAGTTTTATGTGTTGGATAATCAGTTAATTTATTGGTTTTGAAAATCTGATATCTTATTTCTAGCCAAAATTATTAGTGTCTAGTACTTGCAAAAAGTACTATTTGATAAATTTGAGGACTCTCTGATATTTTGGTAAGGTTTTTTTTGGAAAAAGAACAGTGATGTTTTAGAGAGACTCTAAAAATAAATATGTAGTAGAAAATAAATATTTGAAACCCTCTCTTCTAAGGATTCAATGGGTCTTTATAATTCATCCTCACCTATTCTTGATCATATTCTAATTTTTTTTTATTAGAGAGAAAAATATCTCTAACCTTATCAAAGAAAACATATTTATATATACATGTGGATACAACTCTTAGCTAAACAAATGCACGATGGATCTAACAGATCATCAAACCTATACATACCTAAACTTAAAGAAATTGAGTTATTATTTAGTTTTTGATTTCTCAAAATTATAAAAAAAAACAAAACAAAACAAAACTTGTTGATGTTATCATGTACATTAATTTGATGCAAAGCTAACATCCATGATTCTTCCTATTCTTAGGATTTGTAAAGTTCATTATAGAGAGTTACAATCGAATCAACATTTGTGGCTGATGACTTCAAAGTCATCATTTTTAGCAGGGAGAAAAAGCTCGATTTTTTTTATTAGGTGTCTTCTTTCTCACTAAAGGAAAAAAAAGAGGGGGGGAGACAAAAGAAAAGGATGCCAAAGAAGCATAACACCTAGTGCCAATTTCTAAGGCACCTTACCGGTTTTGGTGCCTCTGGAACAATTTTTTCTCTATTTCGATCCTAAGAAAATTATTTAAATATTTATTTATTATATGGATGGAATCTTTTGATATACATACATAGGATCCTAACCTTCACATATATACATACATACATACATACATATATATGTGTGTCATGAATTATATTTTTTAAAATATCAATATCTATTTTATGATCTCATGTTCGAGCCCTGTGATTACTCATATGATGATCACTGCAGGCTTACATGGTCGTAAATTTCAAAGCCTGTGGGATTAATTGAGGTGCGCGCAAGCTGGCCCGGAAACCCACGTTAAACTAAAAAAAAATATCAATATCTATGGGTAATAGATATAATGTTTTAAAGTATTTTATGTTTAAAAATATATCAAAATAATATTTTTTTAATTTATTTTTGATATTAGTATATTAAAAGGATCTAAATTTATTAAAAATATATTAATTTAAAATAAAAAAAATTTAAAAAATAACAAAACAACGAAATGGCAAACATTTCCGTTGAAAACTCAGATACTAGCAGATTGCTCTTTGAGATGCACAAAATGGAATGGTGGTACGTAGAGAGAATAATGAGCAAATGAGTGGGTAAACGTGTCTACGTATACGGTAGGGCAGTAGTATTTTAAAAATTTGCTATATTATATCGTATAGGACACGTCATTCTTGTCGCTCCAGATTGAGATAGATGATCGATCAGTCACGAGTCAGGGAGTCTTTATACAGAGCGTGGGGTGGTCACGTTTCCGTATCCAAACAGCAGAAAACATGGGCCCACACAATATATATACACACACACTCAGCTACTTGATGATAGGGGCACCCTAATTGAAAGCTAAGCAGATGCATGTGATCTCAAAGCTGTATTTAGTATTCCCACGTGTGGCAAAGACCACTAGGACTAGCCATTCCTGTGCTTTGCTGCTGTAATTTTCTTTTTTCTATTTCGAATTTTCGTTAATTACTGTTTGGCCGGTCTTAAATTGTATACTTTTTTTTAGTTTAATGTTGGTGTCCGGACCAGCTTGCGTGTACCTAAAAAATTTAATTTTATCTAAATTCAATCTTTGTCTTAAATTGTGTACTTTTTGTTGGATTTTAGTATTTACTTTCTCGAATGATGAAGTCGGGAAACTTTAGACAAAATTGAATTTTCCACGGTTGTGTTCTACTTCGGTTAACTAGCTATTTCATTGATGGTTCAAAACCATGTCGGTTGAAAAATAAAATAAAATAAAAGGTTATTAATAATATAAAGACAAAGATAATAAATTAATAAAAATATATAAATTAAAATATTTTACAATGCAATACGAGCTTTTTATTTAGTTGCATTGAAGAACTTTGTTTATCAAAATCAAACTTATAATAGAAACATATACACATAAAATTGATTAAATAAAATAAAAAATATATATTATATTACACATATTATAAATATTATCCAAAAAAATAGTTTTTTATTTATATAAAACATAAAAAGAATTATAAATGAATTAAAATAATCTCTTCAAAAATTAAACACATACAAAATAACTATCATTTAAAAGAGACTATATAAACAAAATAAAAAGAAGAAGAAAATGTGTATTAATTTAAATATAAATAAAAGAATAATTTTGAAAAAAATATATAAAAAACATTAATCTAAAAAACAATTAGAAACAAAATAACTTTTTTTAAAAAGGAAAAGGCTAGGCGATGATCCTGTCCCATTCTGTTAGGACTCACGGGCTTGAGCTCTTTTTTTATTGCAACTAAAGCAAGCAACATGTTGTTCATCCTATTTTTTTATATAAAAAAAATCAGAAGATGCGTTATCTAATTTTGCCCAGATTTTAGCCGCTATGATGGCTAGAAAATCATAGTTGATGATTTTTTTACTCAAAAACCTAGTTTTCAACCCATTTTGACCTGAAACATCTTAAACCTATCAATGGCCTAAAAAACCCAAAAACTCATCCTGAAACCAAAAATCTTCTCAAGCTTATATCTATTTTTAGGCACTTTAAGGGCAAAAAAAAAAAAACACATAATATGAACTCTAATAATCAAATGGAATCATTTAACACAAAGATCGATTGTTTTAGCGATTGAAATCGGCGTCAACGATGTTTCTCTCTCTCTATCACCAGATTCCAACTATCTCTCCTTTTCATATCTCAAACAAAGAACAAAAAAATAAGAAAAATAAAATTTTATATCAAAATTGAATTGAAAAAGATATCAAGGAACAAAAAATGTATATTTTTTAAAGTGTGACGACTTAATTAAATTTTTTTTTGTGAACTTTGAAATCATCATCTATTTATGGTGTCTTTTCTAATCTAGACCCGATCTTTCAATTTTATTTTTAGTTAACAAATTTGATTCAATTTCCTTTAAATTTAGCCTAAAAGGATACAATTGCTCAATAAAATAAATTTGAGGATCAATTTAAAAAAAACGCCAAATTTTGAAAAGTAAAACCACAATAAAATGTGAGATGATGAGTAGTATATTTGACACAGTGAAATGGATACACCTTTTAGATTTTTAGTAATGTGACTGGCTACAAGTTTTCATGCAAAATAAGTTTTGTGTTGGAACATAAGACCCTCCAATGCTTAAATGTGTGTATGCTCATGCAATATAGAGTGCTTTTCAAATGAAAATGCATCAAAATGATGATTTTTTCAGATTTTTTTTAAATTTTAGACATTAACACATAAAAACTATCGAAAAACATCTAAAAATATTAATTTAATACCTTTTCAAACAAAAAAGACTTTAAAAAGTAGATCCAACCATAAAAAAACACTCTCTACGTCAATAAGTGTAAGATGAGTATAATGTATATAAAAAACAAAATACAAGAGAAATGTATGTATAAAAAAAGAGAGAGTTTATGACTAGGCCTAGAATGACATGATTGGTTTTGACCGGCTTTTATGAACTATAATGATTGGCTTGATTTGATGGCCTAAAATAACATGAATAGCTTTGACTGGATTTTATGATATGGAATGACATGATTGCTTTTTATAACCTAAAAATAACATGCTTGGTTTTTGTTGGCTTTTATAGCTTATAATATACACTCTACTCTATGAGTGTATGTTGCTAGATTTGACTTTCAATGACTAGATGGAGCTTCAACTAAGGATTGAATCAGGATTTTATCCGGTGATTAAATATATTTGTACACCCAATCTTTGAACTTTCTTCACATAAAGAAGGAGATGTATGTTAGTGGAGAAATGTGTATGCTATTATTGGCTAGTCATGGTTGCTTCGTTGGTTGTTGTGTTATGCAATGGTTGTTGTGTTATGCACGTCATTAATGAATATTTTGATGATGGATAGTATTATTGGTGTAAGAAATAGTGTCTGTTTTGCATAGAAAAACTCATGTGTGCATAGAAAAATTATATACATTAAAAATTTGTGTGCGCGACTCATGGGAACCCAAAAAATACATAAAAAGATGTGTCAAGGCAGGATATGACAAACCGGGTTAATAGCGGATTTGGGCTGGATTTTTGAACTGGAATTCCAACTATTTGGGCTTGGGCCAAACAACTGAAAAAATATTTGTTTTTTATATAAAAAAACAGGTATTATCAGAGAAGCTTCTTTATTACAAAATGTTTCAGAGACGGGAAACTAAAATTAGATCTGTGCATATGCTGTATTGTTGAGGAAAAAAAAAGATTTTTATTACTTATTAAATGGTTACTCAATATAAAAATTAAATGATTATCCATTAAATTTAGAGAAAAACTTTTCTATTCTAACTCGTTAATGTTTTGACTTTAAAATCGTCCTTTCTCTCCTCTGCTTTGTTTACATTCTTTTTCTTTGGCTTTCATATGGAGTTAATTATGTATTTAGTGTCTGAATTGTTAATCTTTTTATCTATATATATTGGTGTATATATTTTTAATCATTGAGTGTTTCAATTTTTAATTTTTTAATGAATTAAATTGACAAATGGTATTTTGAGCGAATATTTATAAATTTTTTAATTGAGTGTTTATACTTTTTATTTTTGTTTATTTGAGTGTCTGTATTGCTATTTGAGTTTCTGAATTTACAAAAATCAATTAAGTGCTTTTATTATATTTTATTAGTTAATTATTATGTTCTAATCAAGTGTCTTAGCTTGATATATATCCTTGCAGGGGACATATTTGCCCGTGTAGAAAAATAAAAATAAATAGGGTTTTGTTCATAAGAAAATAAATCAATATCTTATCTTGAGTATTTATTTTTATTTTATTTTAATGGAGGTTTTGTTATATTTAATTTGTGGTTATGAATTTACCTTCGTGTATAAGATGGTTGTCTTGACGATGGGGCATGAACAAAAACAATGGAAAATATAATAAGTTTTTTTTTTTTTTTTTTTTTTTTTTTCTTATAGACAAGTTGTCTTTTATTCTAAGTTTTGTTGTTTTAGTATTTTACTCTTGGAAAGCGCACATAATGTAAAACATCATTAATTATAAGAATGGCAATAAACTTGTTAATTATAACTCAATTTTTAACCCTCCTAAAAAAGAGTCAAAAGGCAAAAGACAAAAATCAATTAAAAAATAAAAAAAATTTTTAATAAAAAAATATTTCAAAAAGAAGAAGAAAAAGAAAATGCAATTAGAGATGAGATTAAGAAGAAATTGAGAGAAAATGATTGGAATTGGCTGGATAATTAAAAATTAACAAAACAAGAACCGGGTTAGAAGAGGTAGCAAAATGCAAGGACAATAAAATGCAATTAGGGATGGGATTGTAAAGAAATGGCGATAAAAGGATTGAAATTAGCTAAATAACTGAAATTAAAAAGCTAAGGACTAGATTGAAAAATGTAGAGAAATTGAGGAACTGTTTTAATATAATATGGGATGAAATTGAAAGAAATAAAGAGATAAAAGATTGAAATGGATAAAAAATAAAGAATTAAAAATCCAAGGATCAAAATCTGAAACGTGGAGAAATTGAGGTACCACTGCAAAACATATGCAAGAGGCTAGCACAATTCTTGCTTGTGATATTTTAGATGACAATTGTTTAGTTCAAAGGTATGATAACTAAAAATTAAATAGCATGTAACTCATAAATCAAAGCAATGTACTTAAATCTGAAATTAAATTAAAACAATTTCCTAAAATGTCTACTAAGCCATATAAAGTAAATTATTATACCTAAAACAAAAAGGTATTAAACTAAAACCAATATAAATATAAATATAAATTACTTACATCTTCAAGGTACTTTAATAAAGA
This sequence comes from Populus simonii, assembly GCA_007827005.2. NCBI lineage: Eukaryota > Viridiplantae > Streptophyta > Magnoliopsida > Malpighiales > Salicaceae > Populus > Populus simonii. The sequence continues at coordinate 3,448,259 of CM017479.2, forward strand.
AGAAAATTAAGATTTTTTTATTCATGAGCTAGGAAAAAAAAGAGTAATAACAAATAAATCCAAATGTAAACCTAAATCATTAGACTTGACACCCAAGGCCAAAGCACGACCAAGCTGAGCTGAGCTTTGCTTATTCTTTTGAAACGTTTATAATTTTCTCGTTAATGAAATAGCTTTGATGAAAAAAAAAAAAAAACAAACTAGAAAGAGCTCTTATCATACTACACAAACATATGTTTGGAATTACAGTAATAATTATTTTTTAAAATTAATTTTAATAAATAAAAATTATAAAAACTTACCATTAGCACAAACATATGTTAAAATAAGATTTCACAAAAATCAAATAAATAACCAATTGCTTATATAGATTAGAGCAAAATCAGGACTTGAAGATACATCCTCCCATACAAATAACCAAAGTTTTATACAATCTATGTGGACAAGTTAACATATTCATTTAATTAAGGTAGTGCTTGAAGTTATGGTAACAATTATTTTTTAAAATATTTTTTACTTGGAAATTTATCAAAATAATATTTTTATTTTATTTTATTTTTAAAATTTATATTTGACATCAACATATCAAAACAATTCAAAATTATAAAAAAATAATTTAAAGGAAAATACATTCTAAAATTTCTTTAAAATACTTTTTAAACACAAAAATAAATACAAAATAAGTCACACCGGGGAATGTCATTGTTGCATGTACTTTTAATTTCTTTGCTTCCATATGCCATAAATGGTGAGCATTCCAGGCAGTTCTAACAAAAACAGGTGGGAGGGAAGGTTCTATCAAGCAGTAGGTTATTAATGCAGATGGAAGCACAACAACATGATAACATGAATTGAAAGATAAAAAGTAGATGAAATTGAAGTGAAAACACAAAGAAATCTATTTTTATTTATTTTTAAAATTTATATTCTAAAAAGCTTCGTAATGTCTTTTATAGATTAGAAAAACCAATTTAAACTAGAAAAAAAATAAAAATCCCTAAACTTGAAGAATAATAAAATTTTATTTTATTTCTGAATATCAACTTTATCAAATATGCCTTTAAAGAAGTTTACAAAACGTTTTATAGGCTAGAAAAAACTGATTTAGACTAGGAAATAAAATGAAAATTCCTAAACAAAGGAAAATAATATAAAATAAAAAACTAAACAATAAATTCAGGAAAAGTTAGGAAAACTAGAAAAATTTGCCCAAACAGCAAATTCTCAGTATAATTTCTAGAAATTTAATGTTCTAATGAGTGATGTAGTAACTCCCTACAAGAAAATAATATATAGAATCTTCGGTATAAATCTGAACTTGATTTAATGATCAAATATTTTATTAGTAAGAACCATTCATGCTATTTTTTTTATATATAAAGTAAATAGTAATAAATTGACTCAAGTGACCCCACTCAACTCGGTAAGAAAATTATTATTTATTTTTTTAAAAAAATTAAACATCACTTCCTAAATATCCCAATAAAATCATCAAAAAAAAAAAATTAATGCAGAAGGAGCTAAGGATCAATTTTTATAATTAGATTATGCAATTAAAGAGGAATGAAATGATTGAATGTGAGAAGAATGCTATCCATCAAGTCAATCCCTTAAAATAAATAAGATGTTTAATTTATTAATGATAAATATTGTACTCATAATTAAAGAAATACTTATTTTTTTTTTTTCTGTTTTTTAAATTAATCAAACAATTCTAGTGACAGATTTTAGATCCACCACTGCTTACATAAAAAAGGGTTTAAACTCCAGACTTTTTCTATTAAGAAAAGAGGTATTGAAGAGTATTGAGTTTCCACCATTAATGCAGTATTAATGGTAACATTCTTGCAAACCATAACGAACGATTACGAGGGCGAACCGCCGCTGAGTCACGGGATAAATCCGGCTACTTTATAAGAGCTAAGTAGAGCTCCAGCAAACTACTTCAGTTGGCTATGGCCAGTGGATCTGTCTCTCTGGGTCCATCTCGCTATCCTGATTCTCTTTCGGTTCATCATCACGGGTTCCCATGAACAAACCCTTCGATATTACATTGCCTGTATTAATTTTTCTTTTCTTAAGGTAGGTCAGTTCCATCTTCATTTTCTTCCTAGTTATAGTTCTCTCTGCAATCATCTTATGTAAACTCTAAAAACACACACCATATTGAGTATTGGAGGGTACTCTAAGCTTAACATGACTTGTTTTGAAGGTATTTGTGTTATCCAAGTCTGGTCTTCTCCATCATCCTTAGAAAGAACTTGATTTTAGAAAGATTCATGTGAACCTCATTAGCTATCTAGAAATTTTTTTCTCAAATTCATTTTAGATTATATATAATCCTAAATGATAATTGATAATATCCAAAATAAACTACGTACGTACAGTTTCTATAACCCTAGGACCATGAACTAAACTGTACATATGTTTAATGAACATGAGGGACTATGAAGACTAAAAAGTTTATAGGCTAGCCAATTGTATTGGCACCTGGAAAAAGAAGTCCGGTGATTAATGAGGAGATGAGCAGCAACTATATACAGCAGTAAATAAATCATGAGCCTTCCTTGGTATACATATAAAGAGAAGCACCCATTCAATTATGTCTTTCAATTTATTAATTTTCTGCTGGCTCGATGCTCCATGCTATATTTTTATTTACTTGCTCTCCTTTGTTACCAATCTCATAACCTACATTAGTTTTCTTAGGTTTTCTAAAAGGGACTAATTACCCTTTTATTTTATTCTTAAAATTAGGTGATTGAAATTTGCACTAGTTTAATTGCGAAATAGTTACGCAAGATAAGTTGTTGGAACTTGCGTCCATCTTATTGCAAAAACAATATAATCCCAAGTAGAAATTTAATTGATAACAATAAATATACCTCTATTTAGCCTATCTAAAGGGTTAACGGGGAGTGATTTTGACTATGAATATGAAAGTGGGTGCATGCATGCGGGAAAGGTATATGCAATTTGTCATTGTCGTCGTTGTCATTGGTGGCGGTGGTGGTGGTGGTGGGGGATTGAGGCCATACGGATAAGAATGTATTAATTTGTGTGTCGAATGAGTCGTAATGAAACCCTTTCTCTCTACCTTTACCCTCTTGTTTTTTCAATACAAGCTAATTAATAATCCAAGGAACAACAAGGTTTAAGAGTTTGTCATCCCTTATAATTAATTCTCTTTAGGGTTTGTCTTTTTAGGATTTTGTTTGTTGTTCATATAATTTCTGATATCCAAAGTGGACATGTGCCAGCAAAGTTTAAGTGGGTTTAAAAAGATCTGGGACAAAAATTCTCTCCCAAGTGCTTCGTGGCCCCATGCCTATGATCCCATCAGCCATATTTTCAAAGTTCTTTTCCATTATACACAAAACAATGAAAGTTGTAGCTATTTTTCAGATAACTTTATCCATTTATGATGTTCATGATGTGCTCTCTAATTTGCGTAGCAAGTTCATGTTTATACTGTGGTAGTCCAACATAGTCCCCACCAAAGCTATGTGTATTAGACAACTTGCCAACCATCCTTTCTCTCTCCAATCAATCATTGTGTTATATGCTATAGTCGTTGGAAATATTGTTTGTATTATTGCACTTATTCCTTGATATTCTTGTTGTCGCTTGATATGGACCTATGCTGGTGTATTATTGCCATTGCTACAAGAAAAAAAATTTTATTTGTTCAATTTGTACTTGCTTTACAGTTTACATTACAAATCTGGACATCCTCGACAATGGAGATACTCAAAGGGGTGTAAGTGCATGCAGAGAGCAGACTAAACCATTGGAGGGTTCACACATCTGAAAGATCAGCAGTTTCTTCTATTGTGTGACCGACCTTTTTCCTTGAGATGACACTACTGTTGAAGCATGCAAACAAAAGATTAGGAGGATCATAACATTCTTTTTATTTATTCAGGGAGACAGTTTTTTAAGCTTGTTTTCTGTTCTTTTGTGAGAACTGAAGATTCGGTAGTCAGGCTAGTATATATAGTTTTGTCTCTCCCAAGCTTTATGCAGTGACAACGAGCTTTATTTCTCTTCTTTTGTCATTTTTTTAAATGAAAAGGAACAAAGAGAAATCTAGCCCTTCTATTTAAAAATTAAACCCCAACAAAAAAATAGCAGTGCAGAACCTTAAAAATGATAAATAAACACACATGGCAAGGATACCATGACCAATGCTAGCTAGTATGGTGGGGGCATTGCTACCTTACTGGAGATTACTACTAAAGTTTCTAGGATGCTGCAATAAATTATGCTATGGATCTTCCCTTACATCATTAATTCATCATCCCTCTTGCACACAGAGCCTTAATTATGATCCTAAACACAGTACTTGACAGCCAATCAGCCATAATATCACCCATGTTAGTACCGTGGGGCAAGGCTGCATTACTGGAATGCATCATCCCCTTTCATGCACAATCGCTGCTCTTTACAAGGGAATGCTACGCATATGATTAGACTGATCAATATCTAATTTTATAGGTTCATTTCGTATCAAGTTTTACTCCTAGCTAGAATTACAGTAAACATAGAATAGATGGCAGGTTTCCGAGCTGTGGAGTTAGTACAGTTCATTGATGAAGAAAACCCTAATCTCAACTGAAATAGCACAGTCCATTGACGAAGTTTCCTTTGAAGTCATGGACACGAGGAGTGGCTTTAGCTTGGCACAGCTCTTGGCGTTTGGCAAATAATGCAAAGGTAAACACGCGCACCTAATAGATTCCACAAATCTCGCCAAAGCCATTATATCCAATAATGTTGTCTTATTGTAAGCCTTAAACATTATAGTCCATAATTACACAAACCGATTCTTCCTCGTCTTTAAGGAGAATAAGAGTGTGCAAATACCACATTCAACTGCGAGTAAAAGGGGAAAAGTAATAAGCACATAATTACAAGAGAAATATGAACGCAAAAGGACAATCCATTTGAGAGTCTTACCCCGCCCCCCACATAGACCCGTAAAAGCATACTGGTAAATTGGGCAACGGCTCAAGATTCCCATTTAATAAAAAAATTCTAAGAATAAATAAAGTAATTTGATTGATTATACTTTATAAAATTAAAATTATCTCAATACAAAATAAAAATTGCTTAAAACGTCACATATATAAAAACTGAAAAAAAATGTTTTAAAATATTTTATTTATAATTTTTACTCAAGATCCATGTTCACCTTAAACTGGCTATGGTACGGAACACATTAATCAAAGGACTTTTATTTTCCAAATTTGAAAACAATGTATCAAATGATATTCCACTTTAAACAATGCCTCTATTTTGGACCCAGCATGCCTGTCCACTACTCCTTTCACGTTTGACCCCATTACTATAGTTTTAATCTGAATTATCCAGGGTAAAGTTCTAAGTGCACATTAACTGGGTAATGTTCCCTAGCTACTAGTGACATAATTCATTCCAATTTCCATAGAAATATAAGGATGGCTCTGTCTTCTAGTCAATACAACTTAATCATCAATACAGAAATTTCTTTTTGGGCTTATATTTTAGAGTCATAGAGTCTAAAATGGCCATGATTAGTCTAGTCCTTGTTAATTAGGCGCACATGAACAGAGTTCCTAAGCCTTGAAATTCCATGTTGCACTAGCCGTCATAGCTTAAAAAAAACCTATGGTAATTATTCATGTGGAGTGAATGAATCCCAATAAAGAATTCAGAATTTGGCATGTTACTAAAGCAAGACAAAGTCATACATGCATGTACAGGAGCATATTTTTCAGGCATACCTTCTTAGGGATTTACAGAAATCCGAACATATCTCTGGTAGTGTTATTGCTAGTGCCAAGAGAGCTGCATTATTGACTGACATGCCTTGAAATTTACATGAAAAAGGGGCCAAGGCTTATAGTTTTATATTAAAACTGCACGAAAAATCAAAAGGAGAACTAATTCTCAAAGGTGAGAGATTGGAAAAAGGTAAAGATGATCTTTGCTTTTTCCCTTTTTCTTTTTATATTTCAAAGTAGAGAGGCCCATGAACCAGCACGAAAAGGATGCACATGAAATAATGAGTTTGCTAGCAAGAAAGATCCAAAAGTTCTCACCCTTCCTTTTTATAGATGTATCTCGGCCTGCCGATTTCATTGCAGCAAGATCAATGGGCCAGACGAGCATCAGCAGACCCACCTGTTCAAGCTGGTATCCGGCCCGGAATTTGAACCCTTTGTTTCTTTAACATACTGAAAATGGGCTCTCTTCAAGTTCTGGAGTCTAGAACCTTTGGTTTCATGTCCACTCAGCACATTGAAGGTTGGCATGAGTTCATCCTCGCTCAACAATGACGACAACCCTTTCGGATAGACTCTCAGCAAATGTTCCTAATGAAGGTTCCAGTCCCGAGACTTCAACCCTAATCTTGCATGAAATATGGCTCCTGCATCTCACTAGTTCCGCAGATGCACTGAGCTTACTCACAATTGATGGAATTAGCTTACCAGCATCACCATATAACTCAGCTCCAGGACTGTTTGATATCTCTTGTGTGGAGACCGTAGTTCCTTATTCTGAAAATAAATGGACTGCATTCTCAACTGCATTGTCCAAATGGATTAATGCTTCCCAGCACGCAGTTAGTCTTTGCTGCAGATTATTTCCTTCAGCTTCAGGAATGTGTTCCTTTTAATCCGTGGCCTTTGTTAGTTTCATGTTTAAAGAACCTTCTGCGAGAACCCATTTAGCCAATTCACCTTGTGAGAGAGCGTGAGATGAGATCTGCAAGCCCTTTGGTGAGTTCTTTAGGTCCTGCAAGGGGCATAAACATGATACGGTTTTGATTGAAAAGAATAAAGATAAATCAAAATGAGATTGAAAACTCTTAGAGATAAATGACACCACTGTTTGTACAATAACAGGTTAATTTCAACACTTCAGAAATCCACCTACGAGATACAAAAAAAAAATAACAATAGAAAAAAGAGCTAAATTTCATGAACTTAACTTATTGAATTACAATATGAATATAGATAGAAATAAGCTTGGAACATCCCTATAAGAATAGGAAAAGCCATAATAAAACACAGCATTAATATTTGGAACAAACCTCCAAACAAGATGCAACTAGGTCCATATCCACCATTTAGACGAAAAACTCTTCTATTATGAGTTGAATACCTAAAGCTGCTTTTTGGGCTAATTAAATTCAAGCTTAATCCACCACTTTCATCTTTCATGATTGGAAAAAACTCGTCCCCGAGTCTAGTGGCTCATCATCAATATAAAAAGATATATTAAATATATTGAAAGTTGTTGAAACTCCATAATCATTTGGCAACTCAATTTTGTAAGCATTCTAAATTTTTTTAGAACTTTAAAAACGCCATCAACACATGGTTGAAGTTTAGGAAATTTCTTGTACGAAAACCTTTCTCTTCTTAAATGGATCCAAACTTTGTCACTGAGTTTGAACATGACATACTTCTTATGTTTATTTGTTATTTTTCAAGTTTATTTCTCATTCTAATTCTTGACTCATTCATGAAGTTTATTGAGTTGTTTGTCCTGTTCTAAGCATTTGCATTCAAATTGTTATGAATTAAATAAAAAAAATAAGTTTATAAGATCGATCAAATTCTTCCCATATATAACTTCAAATGAATTATAACCTATTGTTTGACAAAAGGATTGTTATATGAAAACTCAATATGAGAAAATAACGATTCTCACTCTTATATGTTTTTCTTAATCAAGCTTCGCAACAAAAAAACCTTGGTGCAGTTCACGATTTTAGTTTGCCCATCTATTTAAGGATGATATAAAGTACTGAATTTCAGCTTGATTCCCAACTTTTCCCATAAAGTTTTTTAAAAATAACTTAAAAACTTGGTATCACAATAAGAAATAATGGTTTATGGAATTCCATGAAGTCTAACAATTTATCGATAAAATAAGTCAGCAACATGAGTAACATTGATAATTTTGTTGTAAAGGAAGAAATGTCCCATTTAAAAAAATTTATTCACTACTACAATAATAAAATTTCTTCCTTTATGAGTTCAAGGTAGTCCAAGAATAAAATCCATGCTCAAATCTTCCCACTGTATAATTAGAATTGGCAAAGAAGAATACAATCTAGCATTATTGTCATGCTTCTTTGTTTCATGGCAAGCTCCACACCTGTTCACAATTCGACTCATATCATAATCTAGTTTAGGCCAATAAAAGTGATATTGCATAAACTATTGTGTTTTCTCCCTTCCAAAATATCCAACAAGGCCACCAATATGTGCCTTATATATTATAGCTTCTCAAACAAAACTTTATAGCACAAAAAATGTTTTCCCTTTCTACAGAAAGCCATCTTGCAAGAAATACTAGTTCTTTGATCCATTTGAACAAGTTATCCAAAGAGAGCTAAAATTTGAATTATCCTTGTACAATTCTTTCATCATTTCAAAGCCTACTAAGATGATTTGCATTGCATTTATAGGAGCATATCTTCAATTTAAAGCATTTTCCATTTGGTTTAATTTTTCATATTTATGTTTCAAAACAAATTAAAAGGATTGAAGGAACTCAACTCATTTTGAATGTCAAGTGTTAAGCTTTTATTAGCTACTCAAATGCTTATGTGCTTTATTATCTAAATAAATCATGAATTTATTGGGTAGCAAGTAATGACCTTAATGGTGGAGTGCTTAGATGATGGCAAAGAACTCCTTGTCATAGGTGAAGTACTTTTTCCTTGCATCATTTAGCTTTTTGATGAAATAAGCTATCAACCTCTTTTATTGACTTATAACAACCCAATTCCCATTCTAAAAGTATCATAATCAACTTTAAATATTGTTCATTTTTGTTATCGTTTTTGTCATTGTGAATTCATATAATTGTCATTGTTATTATCATTTTCATTTTTTAATTGTTTTATAAGTCTAAAAATCTATGGTTAATCATTCAAAGGATGTGATTTTTTTTTATTGTTTGTGATTAGTTTCATAAAAAAACTAAAGAGGGGAGCATAAGAGGTAAAAGGAGAAAAGGTGAATATATTATAGTAAAAAGTTAGAATTAAGTAAAACACGAGTGAAGTAGTTTTATATTGAGTGTAAACACGAGAAAGAGTGTATAAGAATTTTTGTTTTTAAGGATGTCTATCGAAGATGGATCATCAAGGAAAGGGGAAACTTATTCTTTATGGTACATGCTATGAAACATCAAAATGAGAGGATGCATGTAAGGTTTGGTGAGGTTTTTGATACAATGGAAATATAAAAAAAGCTATGATTGCTAGTTTATAAAAGGGATCAATCCAAAAAGGTCATAATATCAGAATGTTAAAAAGACATTTTATCCCACCTTTAGATGAATTTGTTAACGAAAATAAAGATGAAAAAACTGAAGATCTTGACCATGCATCAATTAGCCAAGGTGATAGATTTTGTCAACCTAAAAACTAAAAGATAAGGGATTTTGGAAAGATAAAAACTTTATGTATAGGGATATAAGAAGAGATTTTGAGTATTGTGATGACTTGGACATAAACTTGAAAAGTATTAAGATGAAAATACAGACATTTTAGAGGAGAAATGATCTTGAGGCATATTTAGAGTGGAGGGAGGGGGGAGTTAAGTATATAATTGTCACCATTAATTAGCAGGGAAAAAAAGATAAGGCTCATTGTTATTGAATTTATCGATTATGCTATAATTTAGGGGATCAACTTGTTTTGAGTAGGAGGATAAACCATAAAAGGCACGTTGACACTTGGGATGAGATAAAAGTAATCATAAGGAATAGATCTGTTCTGAGGCACTATTACCATGATTTATATTGAAGGTTGCACAACCTATCTTAAGGGTTTAAGAGTGTAGAGAATTAACATAAAGAGATGAAAGTTACTATGATTTGAGCAAATATTAAGGATGATAAGAAAGGTGTTATGGCTAGGTTATTGAATGGTTTGAGCCGTGACATAACGAACATAGTGGAGTTGCACTGTGTGGAGTTAGAAGACATGATGTATATGACTACGAAGGTTGAACGACAATGTAAACACAAGGACACTACATAAAAAGTCTGAAATCTGAGTTCTTTCTCATCATGGGGAAGGAGGAGGATGCCTAATCCAAATCGAATATAGGTGTGAAACCAAAACCATATAAGACCAAGAAAGAAGCCTTCACTTGAGAAAATATATTAAAGAATAATATAAAATTATATATGTTAGGAGATGGTTGTAAAAAATACTTTTTCTATAAGGGCATTTAAATCACGAAGATGAGATGATCTGAGGGAAAAATAATTTCAATTTACATATATAAAATACTTAATGGAAGTGGAAGTGCAAGTATAAACTAAAAAAATGTGCATCCAAGGATCTCACATTTCTAACTTTTAAGTGTAGTTTTTTTAATGTTTAAGTTTGTGTGTGCGCTATTATAATCTCTGAAGTTGTTTGAAAAACCGTATTATTTTTATTTTTCAATGAGAGATATTCTCTGTCAGCTTAGAAGTAATGTTGAGTTTTTAAATGTAGTGATTATTTTTTAAAATATTTTAATATTTTTTTAAAATTATTTTTGATATTAATGTATCAAAATAATTTAAAAACATTAAAAAAATATTAATTTGAAATAAAAAAATATAAAAATTAACTTTTTTCAAAAATATTTTTAAAATATAAAAATAAACATGTTCCAAGTAATCTTAAAAGCAATCATCCTAGTATATTCAAAAGATTTTTGTCATCTGTATGTGTTTTGACGTGTAATTTTCCTTGTCTTCATCCCTGTCTTTTTCAGTGGTCCTGTGAAAGCAAAAACCTACCTGTGAACGTTTGTTGAGCTATTTTTATACGCAGGCTGGTTTCACCTACCCTTGAACACGAGCTCCAGAGGCTTAAACAATGGAATAATGGAGAATTCTCCTGGTGAGAAAAATAGTCTCATATATATATATATATATATATATATATATAGTTTTCGTAAAATCTGAACTATATTCAATTTGAAAGACAGACATCCAGACACGACATTAGTTTTGAATAATTATGTCACTATATAATATAATAATAAAATAATGACGAGGGAGGTTGGAGAATTAAACTATTAAATTATGCTTTTAATATATATACTTGTTTTTCATAGGATATTGAGAGTTTAATTTTATATTGGAACAAATTATTCATTTTTTATTTTTTAGGATCATGTTGGATCAATTTATTTGGTTATATTATGAATGGATATGGTTTATAATTTATTTATTTTAATTTTTTTTCTTTGTTGTTAATTATATGGTTATATATATATTAATAACATTTTTGTCTATATATAATTAACCCAGTTTTTTTAAATTATTGATCCTAAAAAAAATAAAAATTATTTATTCAATTAAAACTTTTTGGAAGAAAAATAGTTAGAGGGTACCTGAAATCCAATGATTTTAATATATTATCCAAAATTTAAATTCGATAGATTCTGACTACTATTCATAACTGTTAATGCTTATTACCATTCCCACCTACAATGGCTTCGTCCATATGCCATTGCTAAATATTCGATAGATGCTAGCTATCACCTACTAATATTGTCAACCTTATGTTCAAGTCAAGCTTTAGTTCACAATAGATTAAAGCAATTTAAAACATATTTCCCTTAGATTAACATGAAAGTTATCGTAAGATTGTTCATGCTCTATTTGTCTTTAAAATTAATTAAGTAATTTAACTAATTTTTTATACACTAATCAATGTTATAATTCTTAGTTTGGCATGGGATAAGTTACATATCAAATCAGTGATGGAGTCAGGATTTTTTAAATAAGTGGATAATTTACTAACAAATATTTGATCTTGTGTATTGTATAGACATGTGTTATATAGAGAAATCAATTTGAAAAATATACACTAACTTATATCAAGCAAAATTAATTTAAGAATACTTTTAAAATGAGAAAACTTATATTATAATTGTCATCTTCTAGTTTTCATATTTTGAAACCATTTTATAATGACTTCATTATCAATCTGATCGAAGATATCTTTCTTAATATATACAACCAAACTACTATTCATCCACTTTTCTCTCATTCTATTCCGCAATCTACTCTTGACAATATGCATAGCAGAAAAACTCTCTCCATTATAGTAATTGCAATTGGTAGAAGTAATGATAATTTTATAAGCATGTATACTAATGAAAATATCAAATTCTTCTTTGTTTTTATCATTTTCTCCACAAGACTAGCAATACCTTCAATATTAGAGAACTTATCATCACTGCGTAGATCAATAATATATGTATCAAGTTGGTCACCAAGCACCATAAGGTCTACTATAGAGAATTTCTTGGGATTAAAAAAAGCAAGGCGAATAAGCTTTTTTTCTTAAAAGCAGAGAAAAAGTCACTTGGGTTTAAACATGCTACACAAAGAAGTAACTTCGTACTCGTTTTAGTGAAATGATCACCCAACTCATTAAGCTGCATGTCAATAATATTGTTAAACAATTCATAACGAAAATGGTGTAGGTTTGTAATCCCTTGAGATTTTTGCCTTGAACGCCCACGAAGTTTGTATTCATCATCCATGTTTAGAATATCAATATCATGTTTGATGCAAAGAGATGACACTTCTTCCAATAAAGAATCTCAATCATTCTCTCTCATCATTTTGAATCGTTCCTTTGATGTTTTCAATAAACTCGTAGTATTTTCTATGTCTTGATCTGTTGTTTGTAATGCTTATGAGAACTCATTTGTAACTACTAGTATCCTTTTCAAACAATGAAGTATAAGCACAAAATTAAATGATTCCATAATATCTATTAAAACGACTGCTTATGTTCACTGTTCTGAGTTCATCCCATCCTCCCTTATAATCTCAAGCACATCAAGAACTGATGAGAAGTTTCTTGACTTAGGCCTTGTCCACTAGAGATTTCTTCATTTTCAAGTCTTTCAATAATTCTACCATATTGTTTTCCTCTAATCACCTCCATCCTTTTACATGATGCTTCAACTATGTTTATAATGTTAGAAATGAAATTGAAGATATCTCCAACTTCATTATGCTTCTTTGTAACAACTACAAGAGTCAATTAAAGTTTGTGAGCAAAACAATATACATAGCATGCATTTGGATTGTTATTTAAAATAAATGCTTTCAAGCCATTGAATTCACCTCACATGTTACTAGCTCCGTCATAGCCCTGACGATACAATCTTAATATGCTTAGCCCGTGTTTATAAAACAAAGCTTCAATAGTTGCCTTGAGTAAACTAGTAGTTGTACCTGACGCATGTTGAATGCCAAGAAAACGTTTAATTATATGCTTATTGTTGTCTATATATCGTAGAACAACTGTCATTTGTTCCTTAATTGATATGTCACGTGACTCATCAATTAAAATTAAAAATAATAAGTCACCTAAATCTTTGATAATCACATTTGTAATCTCCTCTTCAACAGCTTGAGTAATATCTTTTTGAATATCTGGAGAAGTCAATTTGTTATGTCTAAGAGCTTCATTGAAAGTAACTCTTTTAATAGTTTCATTATTTCTAGAAAGGAAACGCAAGGGCTCTAGATAATTTCCTTGGTTGCTTGAACATTCACATTCATTATAGCCACAAAATGAAAGTCCCTTGTGCAATAAAAAATAGGCACACTCTATTGAAGCATTCTATCACAGCTCAACCCAACCTGTCAGATATTATCCGCTTTGGGTCTTACCACACTCATGAATTTATTCTTGGTAACCACGCATGACCCCAAAACGAGTCTAATAAGTTAGCAACCAGTACTACCAATAAGGCCAGCTACCGACTCCTCACCCGCCGATGTGGGATATTACAATTCACTCCCTTAAGGAGCCTGACGACCCCATCGGCACCACCGGATAGCCAGTGAGGCCGGCTCTGATACCAAATATCACAGCCTGACCCAACCTGCCATATATTGTCAGCTTTGGGCCTTACTACCCTCACGAATTTGTTCTTGGTGACCACGCATGACTCCAAAACGCGTCTAACAAGTTAGCAACCAGCACTACTAATAAGACCAACTACTACTCCTCACCCATTTCTTATTAAACAAACTACATGATCTCGATGGCTCAGGGGTATCAATACCCAGGCTATCCACGAAACAAATCATGAGAGAAAAGGCTACACAATATATGACTAACATGACATACACCTTACTTGTTATCTTTGTAAACATTATTTTTCTCCTATAATGTACTCAATTAAGCATAGGAGAATCCTATATTCTGATAAGAAACTTGTTTTTATAGGAGAATATGGAATGGCCAAGTTTAGACACCTTAGCCTAGAAGCAGTTGTGGAAAGTCCAAATCCAATTTGAAGTGTTTATAACTTTATTAGTGGTGTTGTTAATGTAAATGTAAACAAATTATAGTTCATTCCTATTTCATAAATTACCCAGAAGTTCTTTCCATGACTGATAATTTAGAAACACCAAAACATGGAAGAGTAACCAATCTCCCTCTAAAAATACACCAACTCCTCTAAATCTCTAACAAATCACTCACCAAATGAAAGTGTTCACTGAAATTGTTCTATCAACACAAGAACATCTTCAAATTGTGTCATTCCCTCAATAGGTGACACAACAACTAGCTCCAATACATGCACCATTGAATGCATATAGACAACCCAGTTTCCTAAAGGAATAGGGAAGATTGATGTGCAGGAAAGCAAGCATGAGAAAACTTGTACTTCAACCCTTCAAAAGAGTTGCTCCCACCATGAAGATCATTCTTAAACTAGAAACTCTAGACATGAATTTTAAAGATTAAAAGCAGAGCCTTAATAAGTTATATCCACATGAGTGGTTACTACCATTAATCTCCTTTGAAATCTTACTCGTATACTCATCATATAAAAAGACCTTGGCATAATATAAGATTAAAAAAAAGATTTTGAGAAGGAATATCACCTTTTCAAAGTGGGAGATTCTTCAATTTTCTATTGGGTGTTGCATACTCATCTCTTAAAGGATTGTGTTTTCATGAAGACAAACTTAGACAACTATAATGAAATTATAAACCCAATATAACATATATAAAATGTATGAAACATTTCAGATCTTGTGATAAAATAATGATGTTATGTGTAAAGTCTTTTTGACAACATTCTAAAAATCTGCATGGGTGTGGTACCAAAGCTTATGGACTGGCTCCATCCTTAACTTTAATGATCAATATGCCAAATTTATCCCATGCTTCAGTACAAACATACCATATATAAAAAGCATAATTGATCTACTCTCTATCACACAAGAAGAACATTAGAGCACCAGGATATCTTCAAAGGTTGAATAAAAAAATGCTCAACATGAAAGTTCTACTCAAACCCATTACCAATGAAGCCCTGATTAATGGAGTCTACAACTATTCTGTGTGGAAATGACTATATACTCTTCTTGAACGGACTCTCTTCGAAGTGAAATAGGTAATAAAAAATCATATTTTAGTAGAAGAAATGAGCATGACTAGATAAGGACAACCTCATTTCCAGCAGAAGAGAGCACAATCTCTCAAAAACCATCAATCTCCTAGTAGCCCTAAAGCATCCAAAAAGAATATGAAGGGATCCATTTATGAGCG
Organism: Populus simonii; assembly: GCA_007827005.2. NCBI lineage: Eukaryota > Viridiplantae > Streptophyta > Magnoliopsida > Malpighiales > Salicaceae > Populus > Populus simonii. The sequence goes on from CM017479.2 coordinate 3,463,863, forward strand.
ACTTATGTTCTCTAAGCTTATGACCACACTTTTAATCACCACGTGCACTAAGGTATTGGCTTTCATTAATGGAAAAGAATTTTTGCAATATCTCTCAACCATGAAGAGCGATTTGACTGAGCAAAAAAACCAATAAACTCTCTCTCATCACTACAACAAGCATAATATCGAGTATTGTTATGCCCTAAGAAATGAGATAGAAAAATTGATCGCTAAAGGTTACCTCTAACAGTTTATAAAGAAGGGAATGCAACTTGAACTAAAGGAAAAAAGGTCTACGCTTACCATAATATGTTGCCCGAGATCAATAATATTTAGAAATTCTACCTCTACTTGCATGAGAAAATCTTTTAAATTTTGAATGAAAAAAAACAATATTGGCTCTCCGTACAAAATCCCTAAATTTTCAACTAAATCTCTATATTTCCAAATAATGAAGTCCCTAAACATTCATCTTGGAAATCTCTCCATTGCTCCTTTATTGTTATAGGTATAATTCTTACAACGACATAAATTTTATTGTCATAAAAAATTCTCAATGTTATACCCTACAATGAGAAGAAGTTCATGGGCCTTTTAAATTGTATATAATTGATGGCCTAACATAAAAAAAAAATGGATAGCCTTATCCGTTAAGTTTTGGGCCCTAACAACAAATCATATTTATACCTCAACCTAACCCCTAACTATCCTAAGACTGAGTCCCAATCCTATGAAAATCTCTAGGGAGCTTAGTTTTAGTACACATAATAGTATAGTGTTATGACCTCTAACAAGTTAGTGCATCACCACCCAATTGTATGTTTCGAAAGCAATCGTGGCCTATAAGATTTCTCATATGTTAACTCTTGTATAAATCACTTGATTGGTGTGCGTCTCGTGTAGAAGAATATTCTTCTTCTCACCTAACATAGCTTAAATAATCAAATCATTTTATTGGTTATGTACACGGTCTTTTTATTCTCATTGGTTAGGAAAAAAATGTACAACAACAACACAACTTACTGTCATGATTTTTTTCTACTCCTCACCAAGTAAACATCATCATTCCTTGTCAGGTAAACCATGTGGTGGTCAGGGGCTATAAATACCTCAGACCACCCACATAAAAATATTAGGAGAACAGCCCACACAACACACAACTAACACTATATAAACCCCCCTACACGTTTTGTACTTATTATCTTTACATATACTATTTTTTTCCTATAATTTACTGACTTAAACATTAAATGATCCCCTACCCTGAAAGTATACATGTTTTTACAAAAGAGCATGGAATAGTAGTGAAAAGACTCAAATCAAATTTGAAGTTTTTACAACTTCGTTGGTGAATAATTCTTTAAGTAATCTAGCTATTGGTTTGAGTGAGAGATTATTATTCTATTTACATTTCATAACTCATATTTTTGCTTCTTTTATTTTATTTCTTTCTCTAACCATATCCAAATTCTAGAGTCAATATCCTTTGGTTTTTTATTATAACATCATACAATTATCAGTTTTTGGGACAAACAACATGTGGTATGAGTTGAAAGTTAATTAAGGAAAGACACATGATCAAGCATACACTTATATCTATTAGAAACATAATTTTGACTCTCAATTACAAGGCAAGATCTTCAATCATTATTCAAGACTCACATCCATTCAAATTAGTTAATTAGTGATTATTATAGGTGATTCTAATTTTGCAACAATTGTGTTTGAGCAGGTTTTGTTTTGTTTTATTTCTTCTACTGTACAAAAAAAAAAGGTTAAATTGAGACTTACTCTCTTTGTTGCAAAATCCTTATTATGATGAAATCTATCAGTTTTTCATGATCAACAATTAAAAGAGAAAAAAGGAATATCTACTAGTTTTTTACAGCATAGTAAAGGGCAAGAGAAATTGAGGCAATCCTGCAAAAGGAGTAAGGTCATAAAATTTAAAGGAGGGCAAAGGAGGAACTAAAACTGAGAAGGTTTTATATATATATGAGTGAAAAATTAAATTTTTTTAAGCTATTTAAATGTTATACACGGGGAGAAGAAGAATTCCTACAGCTTCATTACAATAAAATCTTGATCATTTAGAATTCCTAACTATGCTTTTATAGTGCATCATGCACGATGCAAAGGTATATTAATTCCTTTTATTTTTCATACCAGGGTGTGCTTAAAAATGGTGTTAAATTGAGATTTGTTCTTACATATATTGTTTCAATTATGTTATTCTTCTTTTCTTTTATATAATTATACAAAAAGGTGTAAAATATTTTATCAAATAACGATCTCAACAAAATATATCATGTCAGATAAAAAAATAATCTTAACCCATTAACGTAAAATATTAAATGAAATTACAAGATATGATTTATTCTGTAACACTCCTCGCTGTGCTATGAGAATTGGATTAGATTTGTAGTTCAATCCAAAAAATAATAAAATGAACATTGGATATTAGTCTAGTTAGAGATATGGACCATTTGATATTTGATCCAATCAAAATCTAACCTTTACCGGTGAAAATCGATGAAAATCAATTAATGGTTGGTGTTGAACTCCAAGCCTTAAACAAACACTCAATTGTTAGAAAGTCGCTGGTAACAACCTTTCAATGTGAGTGTGTGTGTTTGTATGCAACATAATTCAACCCCAAACTGCATAAAAAAAATGCATCTAACCATTTGACCATTGGTCGCCTTTGATCAAAATATTCCAGCATATAAATATTTTTATATCCTAATGCTCAATTCAAAATTAGCTCAGGTTTGATAGCAATGTTTTCAATTTGTATGTCAAGATCTCAATCTTTCCAAAATAATAAAAATCATAATTTTTAATGGTTAGATATACTTTTGAAGGGAAATAATGTAAATATCATACATATAAGGTTAGCATTACAAATTTTATGACTTTTTTCCTAATGTTTTGCTCAATGATATGACAAGTTAGGATATATTTGTGTGTACGTGAAACACATATTCTTCCTATCGAGTTCCTAGATTAAGGACCAAATATTTGTGCTCATAACACCCGAGGCTAAGTGATTGATGGCTTGTTTAAATTAGTATATAGGAAGCTATCTTTCTTAGGTTGGAAGCCTAATTCTTTCTGTGATTGGTAGCTTGTTAAAAAAAAAGATTTGATAGCAACACGCATTCTCTCTTTTGTTTTTAACTTTTCTCTCACCCAAGCTATCTTTCTAAAAATCCCTATTTCTTCATCTAAAATCTCAAATAATGTCTGCAATTTTGAAACTTAATACATACAACAACAATATTGAGCTTGGAAGGACTAAGTTGAAGCACAAGCCACAAACAATTATTGTTTGAGTTTTGTCGAGGACACCACACAAATTTTGTGATATTTTTTTTGTTACTGATTAATGCATTCTCATTATCTTAATCCTCAATATCTTTTCGGTGTAAGGGACCAAGGTTTCATAGCTTTTATGTTTTTTGTTCCCCACAACTACAAGGAAACTATTTTTTCTTATTTTCATTACTATGACAATTTAATTATTTAAAGTATTTTTCATGAACAATTTTTACTGAATTATATTATATTAATTAATAGAATACAATTGAATCTATAACACAAATGGCTTGACAAAACAGTACAAAAAAAGTAAAGCAAAACAAAATTCTATGTAATAAGGTCATACTATAAACTCTAATTTTAAATTTTATTACTGAATATTTCACCACACAAATATTCTAATCAAAACTTCGAATTAGGGTCTGTGGTGTGACCTTATTCGGCATAAATTTATACTACTTATTCTTATTGTTTTTCTTGTGTTGTTTTTATCTATGTTAGTTAGTATCAGAGATCTGCTTCAGTTGGTATTATAGTCCAACGATTCATAGTGGTTAGTTATTGTGTGTTGTTGAATAATCATGGTGGAAGAGGTGGTTGCATAATATAACATGATCATGTAGAAGGGGACAAGAAGGTTCTCACTCAAAAAAGAGATGCTTATAAGCTAGTGATAGAAGACATACATAGACAAATTACAAAATTAACCAATCAACTGGCAATAATAAACATGCAGAGTCAAGTTGAAGAATTATCCTATCAATTGGAGGATATGAAGATAGAAAATTGAAGGATTGTGAGGAGAGTGATTATGGATCTACGACCAATTTTGAGAACCCGTTTTAGAGGCATAAACAAAGGAGACAACTTTTTGACCAGGATGAGTATCGTGAAGACTTCAATGATCCTATTTATAATGAGATAGATGTGTATTCTCCATCAATTTATGATGTTTATTTTGATTATCATTATATTGATAATTTATTAATGGTAGTGATGATATCATTAATGGTGTCCACGTTGATGTTTTAGAGTTTGAATGCAAAGAAAACATGAAAGGTGCTCAATAAGAAAAAATATTGATTTATACTATGTTGATTTTTTTTTTATTATAAGTTTATTGTTATCACAAAGGTATATTTGTTCAAGGTTATGTGGATACAACACATATTAATGAAGCAAGTTTAAGGTTTGCAATTTATTACTCTAGAAGCCAATGAAAGAGAAATAATTTGATAATTGTTATTTCTTATACAAAATCTAAGATGAAAGGACTAAACTTGATATCTAAAACTGTTATACACCCAAAGCGAAGAAAGAAAGGGGGTAGGGGAGCCTTGATTTGACATCCATAAGATTAAGACAAGAGTAATTTAAAATCCAAGACATGTTTTTTTTTAACCCGGTGACTAGTGTAGGAGGATTTTAAGTTATTTTTTCTTAATTATTTTAATTTTTTTTATTTAGTTTAGGAAATTAAGTAATATATTTAATAACTTTTTTCCTAGTTTGTTTAGGATTTTATTGCTTTTCATTTTCGGGTTTCCTAGTTTATTTAAATTGGTATTTCGGTTTATTTAAAGAGTTGTAAACTTTTTAAAGAGACAAGCTATTTCAAAAAAAAATATTGAGTAATAAAATTATGAATTAGAGTTTCTATTTGATCATTCTTTGAAAAAATTTTATAGTCTTGTGCTTGTTGTCTTTATTATGTTATTTCTATCTATGTTAATTGATATTAAACTCTACCTCAACAAACAAATGAATGATTAACATAACTTGTTTGGTGTGAGAAAAGCATTGTATACTTGTCTTGATCCACTATTGGTTATAATAGTAAATTAATGTTTTTACCCTTAACTAAAAAAACCAATGAACTAGCCTTGAAGGGTAGAAAAGTTTTTTCATGAAGTTCATTTGTCATTCTAGAATTATTTGAGGGTAGCTTGGTCTTCTCATATTTTTTGCACAATTAAATTACTTGCTTACCTTTAAAAACAAAAAAAAAATTAACTTTGTCCTAAAGGCTTTTTTGAAATTTCCTTTTGTCATGTACAATGTAATTCTGTTATTATCCTTGAAGCCAAAAAAATCTTAGGCTTGACTTTAGGGGCATATTCATCATTAAACATTTTTTTTTTTTTGCAACAATCATGTGGTCCTATAGGAGATTCAGTAATTTAATTTTAAAAAAATAAAAGAAAAAAGAAAAGTTGTTGGGCGCATTCATGGGACGCACCAGCATGTGAGTCACCTCGTTCTTTTTATGGTGACACGTGTGGTAAAGACACCCCACTTATGCTAAGTTTTGGAACGGACATATCAAAAAAACAAGTTATTTAAAAATACACAGTATTTCATAATCTTCTAAAATATTATATTAATCAAAACTAATGAAACCAAATAATAGTTCAAACTTCTCATCAGTAATTAAAACAAAAACATTAACCCATAATATTCAGTACATTGTCAAAATTCAAACTTAATTAAAACAGGATAATAGTGGAGCATCTAAGACATTAAATCAAAACTAAAAGGAAAGTCTTGTAAAACAAGTAAGGTATATCGACCAAAACTGAAGAAACATGAACACTCAATAAAATCCACCTACTAACAAAAACTAAGAACCTGAAATAATATTAAAAATAAGAGGTGAGTTTAACCATCTTAGTGAGGAAATAACATTTAATATACATTTTATATATTAATAGTTTGCAAGTCTATATATATATAAAAGTAGTGGAATACATGTTAAAGATCAGATGACACCCAAAGATGACCAAATGACACCCGAATGTGACTATTGTAGGAGGATCAGTTGTCATAGGTTGATGACTCTCTCACTAGCTAAGTATACAAAATACTATGTGCACATAGGCTATCTACTCTCTATTAGCATGGAGTTACTGACAAGTCCTATATCAAAGCATTATAGATATTCACATAATTATAAAAGCAATGTATATCATATCAAATATAATTTAGTTCAACAGAATACAAGTATAATTCAAGAATAGATTAGTGCTCGGAACATAAAGCAACATATATAAATACTTAAGAAATTAACTATTCGTATTCATCATATAATCAACATACATATTTATTAATATTACATGTATATTAAAGATTATTCCACTCACTCAAAAAATATAAAAGTAAAAAGAATATCAAATAAAATACCCGAAAATCATATTGAGGATTGTTAGAAGTACTTACAATGAATATATAAAATATACTAAAAAAATTAAAACAAAAAAATCAAAGACTTCAATGCATAAAAGAAAAACAAGTTTAGTCTTCTAAGTTTAGGGACTAAAATGATAATATTTAGAAATCAGGGACCAAAACATAATTTTACCAAAATTGGATGACTAAATTGTAATTGTTAGAAATACATAACCATACTGAAATTTCACCGATAATCTATCCTCAATTCTGTCTAGAATCTCAATTTAAATTTAAGGGACCAAATTGTAATTTTTCCAAAGTTCAGGGAGTAAACTGTAATTCTTCAAAATTGAGGGACTAAACTGAAAATTGCACAAATCAATTATCAAACTGAGATTAATCATCCTTAACCTCATAAGAATACTACCCAGAATTCCAAAATACATTTCAGGGGTCAAATTATAATTTTCCAAAGTTTAGGAACTAAACTGTAATTTTTATAAATCAAGGATCGAAATAAAATCTCATCATCTTCAACTTCAAGGCCATTCTGTCTAGACTCCAGAGTTCAGATTTTCAAGCAAAGTTTAAACAAATTTCTTAAAATATAACAAATCAATTAACAAATTCTTATTTCTAATAACACACCCAAAATCAATCACTTAATCTGAAGCTCATAATAATCATGAATCAATCTTAACAACATAAACTTCAAATCTTTATAAATCATTATCTCTTCTTTAATCATTCCATAAACAAACCATAATCAAAAGCAACATGAGAGGGAATCACTTACTTGTTACTTCCACCTTTCTTGAACCCAAAAACTCAAGATAAAAAATTGAAACCTTTGGTTTGATGAGGAAAGGGTCCCGACAGCATAAAAATTAGAAGAGAGGAAAACAATTCTCTTGCAACTTTTCCTTATATACCTAGGTTAACTTAGGTAGGGTTTGGACTGACTTGGACTTAGGTTTGGGCCAAAAGTTTGGGTTTTACAACATGGCTTATGGAGGTGAAAAACAGGCTCCCTTGGTGTTTTTCGATTCATCACGAGGGATACTAACTTGTTAGGCGACGCGTGTGCCTAAATGACCTTCGGTTTGGCGACAGCTGGCTTTCTTCTCCTTTTCTCCCTTCTTTTCTCTCATTTCTTTAGTTTTCGTGTTTAGCCTTGCAAAATTTCACAACAACCCTTCAGCTTTTTTTCTTAGGATTGTGCCCATGTTTTTTTAATTGTTATTTTTTTTATTTTAATTAATTTATAAAATTGATTTTTTTTTATTTTAGATGTAGTCCCCATCCTTTTTATTTCTATTTATTTTATTTAGGATAGTTTTTAAAATTGATTTTTTATATGATTTCATCCTCCTGTATTATATTTACATATTAGATTTTATCCTTATTCTTTCAATTTTTATTTTTTTTTAATTGGCAAATCCTTTAGATTGATATTTTTTTTTACTCTATATTTCAACATTAAATTGAGTTTCTTGATTGACCCTAGGTCTAGGATTTAAGAAGTTGTGAATTTGAGAGCTTAACTCATGTTTAGGAGATTCATCCAGGTTCATTTCTTCTTCTTCTTCTTCTTTTTCCTTTTTAAAATTCATGTTTTTAAATTTTATCATTTAGCACTTGATTTTATTGAGTATTGGGTTCCATAGTTTTTTTTCCTTATATAGGATTTTTCACTACTGATTTTAAAAATTACACGGGTTATCATGGGTTTTATTTGTCGTTGTCTAGTATGTTAGCATATCCATTCTTTTTTAAATTTTTTTAAAGTTTAGACAAAAATATCTAAGCCACGGTGCAGCAAAAATTCATTTTTTTTTTCCTTTCATTAGACTAATATTTTTTTCAGTTTCATCGTTCAACATTTGATTTATTTGGAGATTAGACTCCAAAATTATTATTTTTTGGCTTTCTATAAAACGTTTTGCTAATTTTGAAAATAACCCAGGTTATCTAGGATCTTTTTGTTTTTTGTTTTTTGCTAATTTTTTAATCATATTATTAAATTAACACTATTTAATGGATCTAATCAGATCAATGACTCGAATCTCGAATTTTCCTTCTTTAAAACCTTTGGCAATGCTCGAGCATCCCTTTTTTTTATGTTAGAAACAATCTGGTTCGGATTGCTACATAGCACAGTCGCCAATCTAGGTTTGCTCAAGTCATTTTTTGAGTTTTTTTTTAATTGAATACTTTTTTTTATTATTATAGACCTTCAATATGTGGTTAATTAGAATTGAGCTTCCTAATTTATTCTGATTTAGATTTCATGGGGTTATCACGAGCTTATGCCCCCGAATCACAGGTTTCGAAAGTTAAATGTGGTTTACCCGGGTCGATTTAATGTGTCATCATCTCAATATTTTTTTAAAAAATATATTATTCAGTATGCCACCACCTCAATATTTTAAAAAGTATTTTGTCCATTATACATCAAATTCTTAACTTCATAACATCTTTATATTTTTTTAAAATTATAAAAATCTACCCGCGGCGGCATTAACACTGGTAAAGAAAAAACAAGCGATCACCAAATACAATAAAAGTCTTACAAATATATTATGTGTAATTATTTGTATTTTTATTCATTTTTCTCATGGGGAAGATGATCTTTACCTTCTTTTACACAAGGGATTAGAATATTTACTTACCCTCCAAGTAGTTTGTAGAAGTGGAAACAAAGCTTGAAAGATTATAAATATCCCTGTGCACATCTGTCAGAAATTTTAGAGGAGCTTTGTCAATAACTATACAGATACTTTTATTTTATTTATTTATTTATTTTTAACATGAGAGCCGCTACAACAACTCCACGATTAAGGCATGATAAAAGTGTAATTATGTTGCTGAACGAGGGCAACTGATATTCCTTGGAGTTGCCGGCTCCCCTAGATTGAAGGCAGTAGGTGTTCGCAGGCAGCGCACGTGCTGACACGTAGGTGTCAAGTGGCATTCACAATTTCTCTCTTTTTAATTCTTTGGTCCCTGGTCTAACGTCATTTTCTAGATGAGGTCGGTCTCCCTACACGTTTTCTTGTTTACCCTTTGATCTTTAATTCGTCCCTCTGTCCAAGAAAACTTCTTAGATCAATCCTTTCAATTAATTTCCGTTCAATTTAATATTAATTTAGGACAGCAGATCAGAAAAATGGTCAGATTACTTGCCAAAAATGAAGGTAAAATAGACTTTAAGGTAATAGAAACCAAATAAATTAAGAATGATTAGAGGGGTCATATAAAGAAATGACAGGAGCACAGGGACCAAGTTCCAAAAATTAATGGTAAATTAGATTGAAAATGGAGAAAGGGACTGTATTAAGAAATTATCTTAATTGACAATATCATTTTTTGTTTGATTTGATTTTTATATAAAAAAATTAAATTGAAATATTTTTTTTAAAAAAAAAATTGGTTCAAACTGACCGGTTTCGGTTCGGTATTTTTGGATAAAAACTGGTTCAAATCGGTTTGGCTCTGTTTGGCCTGGGTTTTTTCCTGGTTTTTTTCGGTTTGGGTTCGGTTAGATTCGGTTTTTTCAGTTTCAGGCTTATAAAACCAAACCGAACCAGTCGATATTTTCAAAATTTTAATCGTTTTTTTTTCACGGTTTGATTTTTTCGATAACTTTTTTTGGTTTTCTCAGTTTAATCAGTTTTTCGATTTTTTTGCTTACCCCTAATCCGAACCTTTAGATCCTTTGTCAAAAGTTTTTTTTTAACACAAAAAAAATAAAGTTCAAAAAATAATTGGAAAACTTAGTTCACTTTTATTTATAATGTAGATAATTTTTTCAGGTGCAATAAATATTTTGTGGAATGCAAAGATAAAGTTGAAAAAGTTTTTAGTCTTGATGTATTGTGGTCTTCAAACATCATAGCTGAAATACATGTTGATGCGGCAACTTCTAAATCACACTTGATATCTCTATTTGTTCTTGAAGATGGTATATTTCAGTCAGAAACACCTCTAACAACTAGTGTTACAAGAGAAATGCAGGAAGCCATTAACATTAATGAAGCAATTTGTACTTATATCAAATAACGATTGTCTCATAGACCATGTTCACACCTAATTGCATGTTTCACTTTACAAAATGTGAACTATGTACAATTTGTTGATGATTTTCTGCTCCAACTTGTCGTACAAAAATATATATAGTCATCATTTTCAAACCTTGCCTGATATGTAATTATGGCCTATATATCTCGGTCCAGATGTATATGGATGTCCAACTAGATAGTGGACAAATAAGGGTCAAAGGAAATCCACTTGTTTACATAATGAGATGGATGCTAGAGAGGGGCACTCATTTAATAGATGTGACATATGCAGTCAAAGGTTTCATAACGAAAAAACTTGTGAAACTAGATAACGTATGTTATTTTTTTTAAATTATGTCAAATCCAATTATTTTTTTAATCTAGCTATATGTATTTTCAATTATATTGCAAATGCTAATAATTTTTTTATGTAGGACCTTGGGATAAACATGGTTCGAATTAGAGAAGGTTCGACCTCTTCTAGGAGTGCCGACAGGCAAGGCCACCTTGTTGCTAATGCAGGCCTAATGATAGATCGGTGTTATATATGCAAGATCAACATCATTCAGATGATATTTGAAGCGGAGAGGTCAGATATTTTAATTTAAATTGTTAATTATTATAAATTTAATGATTTTAATCGATGATTTAACTAAGTTGTTTGATTTTCAGGATGGTGATCCGGTCACACCTAAATAACATGCATTGATGGATTTGCAAGAGCGTGTGCGTTAGTATGTTATCGAGGCTAGTTTTTATGAGGTCAGTTAGCTGCGTCGCATATAAATTTACCATACATTGATTTCAGCATTGATTGAGCGATAGAGGAGCGAGACACACACCTTTTATCTACGTGTTGATGAGATGACACCCATACTCTATGATATGGTAATGTTGACCGGTCTTCCAATAGATGAGACACTTATGACCAGTCGTGGAGGCTCAATTGATAGAGATACTTTATATGATTGTTTGTTAGAACGGGTGCCTCCAGTCAATGCTTAAAGGGGCGACTGCATCAAGTTGACATGGTTAGACGCTAATTTTCAGACCCCCTCCCAAAAAAAAAAAAGACAGTATACCAGCTAATTATAAATATTGGGGCATACATATTACATATGTTTAAAGGTTTAATTTTCACGAGTACTGCTAGCAATGTAGTACCGTTATACTTTCTAGCACTACTTGATGATTTTTTGGCCATTTTGAATTACAATTGGGGGGAGCCACGCTTGCTTATTTATATTGGCACCTATGTAAAGCATGGCGAAAAAAGAGAAGATAAATTTTTGCTTATCTATATTGCTTATCATGTGTTTTAAATTATTTGATTATTAGAATTAATGACATTTTAAATAATAACTTATAATTCTTAATATTCATTAATATAGATCTGGTCATAGAAGCATATTTATATCAGGCGTTCAAAGAGTTGGGGTAATAACATGTTTGACACTGTCACTCAGAGGCCACTCTCTATTGGTTTTCGGTAATAATAAAATATAATTGATTATAGTCAACATGTTATTTATATAAATTGAATATGACAGTTTCGACTATCTTAGTATATTCTTGATTATGTTAATACCGGAGACGAGCTGCACAATATTACTTACTAGGGGAAGCACGAGGGGAACTGGTTGGTAAGTCATGCATGTTACATTGATCTTTAGAATGCTGGGAAAGATTATGTTTTTGAAGGAGCGACATCCAACGATTGATATTGATACCTACATGACATGATATTTATCCATTACGTGTTGTTTCATTACACTGACTTATTCATGTTTCTTGAGACATTCATGAAATTCGATGCACTATGCCCATCGATATTTGAGACAGAGTCTATTCTTATGCAATATTTTTTATATTTATTAAATATCGGATTAATTTTATTATGGATGATGACTACTAATTGGTTTTTAATGTATGTATATAGATTAATTATTTGGTACATAAAGCTCAGAAAGCAGTAACGACTATTTGTAAAGGTGTCAATGAGATGAGATGTATTATTGCCAACACTACACTCATTTTATGTCGTGGTTAACTTTAAGAGGTGTGAAGGTTGAGTGTCTTGAAGCAGCATTAGTGAAAGATGAGATTGCTTATAGTGGGAGTGTTGGGGATGTTGGTCCATCAACGAGTGTCACAAGCCCATCCACAAGCTGAGATGTTATTGGTCCTCATACTTACAAGGATATTACAAACCCGTCCTCAAGTTGTAAAAGTTGGAGTGATACTCCAGACCCGTACACAAGTGCTCCAGACCCATTCACGAGTGCTCCATGCCTTTTTACGAGTTAAGGAGATTATTAGATATAGTTACATGTTATTATATGTTATGAGAATTATGAATATATGTATAGTTAGTTTAATGTTTAATAAAATGTTATGTTGTGTTAATTGTTAGTCTAATTTTTTTATTTATGATTAAATAAGTTATATGTTGGTTATGTGAATTGTGTTTTTATGCTGGAAAAATAGTTATTTGTGATCGTGAGAATTACTGTTTTTTTTTTTGTTTTGCAGAGTTAATGACAGAATAATCTAACTTAGGATGCCTCTATTAGAAGAGTCATAGATCTCATATGTGACACGCGAGTCGCAATAAGCATCTGCAACACTCTCACCCGTGCTAGTTCCCTAAATATTTTTGCGCATGTGTTATTTTACAAAATAATTTTTTAAAATGTGCTAACTTACTAAAATACTCCTTTGTAAAAAGAGCATCTTTTTTAAAATGGTGTAAGTTAAGAGCCAAAAGTTTCTTTAAAAAAAAGTTACACTAATATCGTAATAGAAACATTTTATTTTTTTACTTTTTACTATTTATTTTGAGAAAAAAGATAGAGATAATAAAATCTATGCCCACTAAAAATAATAGAGAATATATTTGAATAAGGAAATAACTAATAAGATGAATAAAATAATTAGTTGCTTGTAAAAAAAAGAGAAATTGTAAAAAAAATGTAAATGAATAAAATAATTCATTATTAATTTTTTCACAAATTTATTGTGTAGGAGTAACAGTTTTCATTTTTTAAATTCGCATTGACTTATTTGAGCATTTGAATATGAAAATCTATGCTAAAATGCTTATAAATGTCTCCTGTTTTTTCATTACATTAGTGTTGGGTAATATTAAAAAGAAAACTAAATGGTTTAGAGATTTCACTGTAACTCTACCTATAGATTATTATAGATTGCAATAGTATAATTACTTTTTTACCCTTGAATGGCTTAAATTTAAGGCTTCGATTTAGAGGTATTTAAATCTTTTCCTCTAGTTAAGTGGTCTTTAGAAGATTGTTTGGAGGTGCATGTGTCTTTTAAAATTTTTTAACACACTAAAAATATTCTTTTACCTCTAGAGTCAACAAAATTTAGAACTATTAACTAACAGTTTTCTTGGCTTTTTATAATATTCGTAACAGTAAAAATACCTCTTTTCCCTCAATATCAAAAAACGATGGGCTGCTAGACAAGGGTTTTTGGGTTTTTTTTTTTAATTTTATGTTCCGCAAAAAAATGTTTTTAGCCTCAGAAAAGATAAAAAAAAAAAAAAAAACTTTGCCTTTGAGGGTATTTTGATATTTGCACATGGGTATTTTGTGTAATTAAGAGAACCATGGGGTGTTTTGGTATTTTTTTCATTTTATTTTTTATTTTTAAATTGAAAAGCTGCTAGTGTTTGTTCCACACGCACTAGCGAGTAGGTGGCGTCCACGTCATTCAGGTGACATGTGTGACGCCGCCCGGTGGCCAAATTTGGCAATCCGTCTCCTCCTTGAATGTGCAGCCATGACCTCTTTTCACATGATCTCACGCGTGTAGCTAAATAATAGTTAGATTACTGCCGGTGATTGATTGTTTGTGTTTTTTCTTTCTTTTCTCTCTCCTGACAACTAAGGTGCATAATTGTCATCTTTATTTGTTGTTTGTCAATTTCAGTCTTTATTCTTTGAATTTCTTATTTCATTTTTATTCCTTTTATAGAAGTTTTTTTTTTCTTTCAATTTTATCCTTCAATTACAATTTCTTATATGTTTTGTTTTTCATTTCAATCCTCGTTCTTTTAATTTTTTTTAATTTTTTTTTATTCCTTTTATAGTTTCAGTTCTTCTAAATCCGTCCCTATTTTTTTTTGTGTTTCAGAATCCATCCTCTTTCTTTTGATTTTTTATTGCGATCTTTTTCTCTTTTGTTTGAGTTTTATGTGTTTACAATTTAGACCTTCAATTCTAATTTGTGTAAATTATGTTTTTCAATTCAGTCCTTTTACTTTTAATTTCTTATTTTTTTCCTTGGTTTTTTTTTTTTAATTCTTATAGTTTTTAATTTTACCCTTCAAATTAAATTTATGATTTTTTAATAGTAATAATATTTATTTTTTAATTTATTAATAAATATAATTCTAATAATAGTAATTATTATTATTAAAAAATTCTTCATACTTTTAATTTTATTTTACATTGTAAAAAAATTGATATTAACCCACGAACGGAACACGGGTCAATATACTATTCCAATTTAAATCGAATCAAATTGTTTTTTTAATAGTTTACTGTTCTGATCATAAAAGCACCATGCATTTCAATGTTTAAGATTCAAAGCGAATTCATTAATGTTAGATGTGTGCTCTCAATTGCAACGAGGATTGAAAGGACTTCAAAATGTAACTCAAATAAAGACACTTTCGAGCCACAATTCTTTGATTCCGCTGTTTCGGAATGATTTTTTTAAAAAATTAATTATTTTTATATTGTTTTGGTTTGTTAATGTAAAAAAATAATATATTAAAAAAAAAAATTTAAAGAACAACGAATATAATAATCTCAGACAACCTGTTATATTACATTGTAAAACAACAAAACAGGAGAAATAAAAGTATTTTAAAGAAGTTATTACAACAATTTTTTTTATTAACATGAATATTTGAATTAATTTATATATATCTCAATTAATTTTATAAATTTTAAAATTAATTTTAAAATTAATAATTATTTAAGTTTTCAGTTGATATTATATTAATAATAAAGATAACTCTTAACCCATATATTATATACTAGTAGAGGGTTATTATAGTAAATTTTAATATACTCACTTCGAGGAGAGGTAGGTGATCTAGGTAACGGCAGCACGCGTTGCCACGTAGGAGTATCTTGGACACCCCTAGTCTGAACATACAATTTAGTGAGACTCGTATAGGGATTAAAGAGCGAAAAAGACCATTTCTTTAGCATAATATTTCTCAACAACCCCCAAAACTCAACAACTTCCCATTGTTTCGCCAGTAGGATATATTTATATATACGTGTAGAACAGATGCAAGTTATTAACACTGCTACTATATCCATCCATCTCTCTCTCTCATGGCGGCTAAATCTGCTCTCCATTCTTCCTCACCTAACACCTCTTCTTTTTTGAACTCTAAATCGAATTTGGTTCATTTCAGAAGAACCCAGTTGAGATTTGAGCCCAGAATCCCATCAAAGCCTATCAAATGGGAAAGCTGCTCAAGAACAAGAGAGCAATCAAGGGAAAAGGTGAAGCAAGGGGGGCGATTATTCACGGTGAGGTGCACGGCAGAGGGCATAGAGAGGGGAATGCTGATCGGAGGTGGGAGAGGAAGAGAGGAAGCAGTAGCCAGTAAGATGCTTGATATCCCAGAGAGGTTTAAGGTGGTGGCTTTAGTGGCATGTGTCATGTGCTTGTGTAATGCTGATCGTGTTGTCATGTCCGTCACTGTCGTTCCTCTTGCTACCAAATTTGGTTGGTCCAGTTCTTTCTTGGGCATAGTACAGGTAAATCCATTTCCTGAGATTTCCGCTTCCTAGCTCTTTCTTCCTCCCCTTTTGTTTTATTTTTTATTTTACCCTAATTTATGGGTTTTCGACATTAATCCGAGAGTCGAAGCTCGAACTAGTCTTATAATCCAGTAGTTTTTTGGTCCGTAGTGTAGTTAAGTTTTTACGTGTCTGATTTTCGAACAAAGAAATAATATTAATCTTAATCATTATATTATCATTGCCGGCCATCCGACTAAAATGGGTGAAGATTTATGAAGCTCAAATCCAAATATGTGAAATAGTATAATCGTTTGAAGCATCCCCCGAGCCTAACAGGCGACAATAGCTGAAAAAACAGAAAGAAAAGTGAGGGAAAATGACAGAATAATGTGTGGTAGTTGAGAAAGTGATAGCTGTGCTGTGATGGCTTGCCGCCGCTTGAAATTATGGCTAACCCGTCCTACCTACAACATTTTGGCTCGTGACCCGTTCGGAAATGTCATAAAAGTTTTTTTTTAATTATTTTTTTATTTTTTCAAATTTATTTAAAACTTAATTTGGGTTCGAGTTTTTTAATTAAAATTACATTATTTTTTAAAAAAAAAACATTACGTTACAATTTAGGTTTAATTCACAGCCTGTTCTTACTCTCCTTTCTTAATTAGAAATTTGATGACAGTTCTTCTTTTTTTTTTTGTCAATTTGATAATAAATTTTTTCTTCTTCAAAGTCAAGAAGAGGCAAGCACATCTAATTACACTAATAATTTCTCGAATTAAGGGCCTGCAATCAATTATTTCCTCTTATAGTGGATATTTGTGGCAACTTAGATTTTTTTTATTTTTTTAAGTTTAAGATTAAAGAATTTATTTTTTATGTGATCTAGTGATTATTAATATGATGATTACTGGAGATTTATATGGTCGTTAATTTTAGAGTATGTGGGATTAGTTGAGGTATACACAATCTGGTTCAGACATCCATATTAAATAAAACAAATAAAAAAACTTAAGATATTTTTGTTATTATTTTGGGGTGCTTCAGGTGTTGTGTTATTCAGTATTTGGCTTCACTATAAAATATTGAAATGAAATTGATTATTTTTTATAAAGGCATTTGATAACATACTTATGTGTGTGTATATAAAATACTATTTTTAACTAAGAAGAAGATTTCACAATAAACTATTTTATTTTTTACTCTATACATTTAATTAAAACCCGAGCTACTTTATTTTGTTCTAAAACAAAATTGCTTTAAAGTGTTATGTGTTTTATTTTCCAAAGAAATCAAACCTTAATCAAAATATACTTTTAGGCTGAAACTAAATATTGTTAAAATAATATTTTTATTTTTAAAATTATTATATTAAAATAATCTAAAAAAAAAACATTAGAATCCCAAACACACTTGCGTTAAGCATTAAACAGTGTGCCGTGAGCGAATGGCCCTTAGAATGCCAAGCCAAACCCACATGGTCCCATAAAACAAAAGGAGATCCAGGGCAAGGTTTAACCAGTACTGGTGCAGACTGCGGACCCTACAACTTCGCACCTTGGACCAGATCAGGATTTACCCACCTTCCTTGCAGTTACATTGGAGTTAATCTGCCAGGTAACTGGATTATAGATCATTTAGGTTAATTTAGGAAAATTAAAAAAAATATTAAATATTTTAATATTTTATATAAAAAAATTAAAAAACAATCATGAAAATAGAAGTTCTTTATACAGCAAATAATAAAGTTTATAAAATTATTTTTAAAAAAAACTTATCACAAGTTGAAAAGACATAATTTTTTATATATATAAACATAGAGAATCCAATCTCAAATTAAAATTTTATTATAGTATTTATATAATAAATTTTGACATGAATTAATAACTAACAAAGAAAAAATAGTAAATTAACATATATAAAATTAGGTTAAATAAAAAAGATATCTCCCTAGCTCGAGGCAATGTCTCTTAAACTTAAACGACTATATTAACTTCCACCAAAAAAGATTTGTTTCAACTCTAAAATAATATATGATGCGAGGTATTTATAATGTAATTTTTTTTTTAATATATTTTTTTTAATAATGGGTCTCCGCCAAGTTGTGCTAGATCATAAGTTATCCTGACAGGTTGGTCTATATCTCTTTTAGCTAATTACATGTCCAAATTTATCTTTTACAGTCTAATAGGATCTTAGATTACCCGGATCCCGACATAACTTGTCGGATCAGACCGGATCTAATAACTAAGAACAACGCGGGATACATATTGTGGGCTGTTGATGACAAGTACCAAGCGTAAGAGACACTGTTGATGACAAGTAACAAGCGTAAGACGTCAAAATAGGCGTGACTCGGACAAATATGGCAGACCTACTGCCCATAACTTCTGACTAGAAAATTCATCACATGATTTATTTATTGATCCATGACTCGCAAGTGACAATTAAAGGGTTGTTGAATAAAAAATCAAAAGAAATAAAGAAAATCCTGGAGGCATAGTCAGTGGTAGGTGGCATGACTCAAATCTTAAAGACATATATGAAAAAAAATAAAAAATGCTTAATTTCGACAAGTAAATACTGAGTCGAAAACATATACGCTGAGTCTCTGACCATTAAAAAAAGGAGGCACAATTTAGTTCTCACATTGAATTCAGACTGTTCATTGCGGATGATTTTTATTTTTCTCTTAACAGTTTGGTTCGATGTTGAAATTAAATTTTCTGATTGAGTGACCAAAAAAGTTTCTGATTGTTATTAAGTTTTGATTAATTTGATGTTGTTTTACTAGTTGATTCTTGAGTGGTGGTTGATTAAAGTGAACTTTTTTTTGTTAATTATTTCTTGAAGTCATCCTTTCTATGGGGATACATATTCTCATCAGTCATAGGAGGAGCCCTGGTAGACAGATATGGAGGAAAAAGAGTGATGGCGTGGGGTGTGGCCTTATGGTCTCTGGCCACTCTACTTACTCCATGGGCTGCCAACCACTCCACCGTCGCCCTTCTGGCCGTTCGTGCATTCTTTGGACTTGCCGAGGGTGTTGCTTTGCCTTCCATGAGCACCCTCTCATCAAGGTAATGCAAATTGCTTGTATGGCAGAAAACTGCTAGCTTGTAACCTCTTCGTTGCTTGACTCTGTTCTTGTACATCTTTGATTAGGTGGTTTCCAAGCCATGAACGAGCGAGTGCAGTTGGAATATCCATGGCTGGATTTCATCTTGGAAATGTCATAGGCTTATTGCTGACTCCAATTATGCTGTCAACAGTTGGGATTTCTGGCCCTTTTATCCTTTTCTCTTCTCTTGGGTTACTATGGCTAACAAGATGGGCAAATGGGGTCACAAGTGATCCAAGAGACAGCCCTTTTGTTAGCAAATCAGAGTTGAGATTAATCCAAGCTGGTAAAACTGATTCTCCAGCAAGTGATGGCCAGTTTCCACCACTTCGTCTCCTATTGTCAAAAGCACCATCTTGGGCTATTATTTTTGCTAATATAACGAACAATTGGGTGAGCTACATTACATTAGTTTAATTCTTCACTTTGTTGAATGCTTTGAAGTTTTTCTTTAAAATTCTCTTACATGCTCAAAATCACAGGGATATTTCGTTCTTCTCTCTTGGATGCCTATATATTTCAACACTGTAAGCTCCTGTTTCCTCCATCTCTTTTATTTTAGTAATGTCTTTAAGGATTATGGTTGAAAGATGCGCGCCTGTCAGTTTGTGCATGAATCAGTTTCCATGGACCAAATGCTATTGAATCACCAAACTTATCCCAGTTTCCACTCTTCCTTATGAATGCAGGTGTTTAATGTGAACTTGAAGCAAGCGGCTTGGTTTAGCGCTGTTCCATGGGGAACAATGGCAGTCTCTGGCTATGTTGCAGGAGCATTATCTGATTCATTGATTAAGGCCGGCTACTCTTTGACAATCGTCAGAAAGATCATGCAGTCTATTGGATTCATTGGACCTGGTGTCTCATTGCTCTGCTTAAATTATGCCAAGACACCAGTGACTGCAGCTGCACTTATGACTATAGCGCTGAGCTTGAGCTCTTTCAGCCAAGCTGGCTTTCTTCTCAACATGCAAGTAAGTTTCAACTACTTTGTAACTAGTTGATTAGCTAGCTGGATCACCTCCATGTTGCGCTCATTTTCTTTTTTCTTTTTTAATCAGGATATAGCACCTCAGTATGCAGGATTTCTCCATGGTAAGTTCTGGGCATCTTGCCGTTGTTTTAAACTGGATAATCGATATTCTTTCAGATACCTATACGCAAGACTTTTGTCACCAAACATAATGCCGTTCACCAATTGAATGATCTGCCATACAGGAATTGCAAATTCAGCTGGGACATTAGCAGCAATAATCAGCACGATTGGAACAGGTTATTTTGTTCAGTGGCTAGGATCTTTTCAGGCATTCCTCACAGTCACAGCAGGGCTCTATTTCGTTACAGCCATCTTTTGGAACTTGTATGCTACAGGAGAGCGAGTTTTCTAGACTGAACTCAAGTGTAAATGAAGTTTCCACTGCTCTGGAAACAGCACAGGTCTAGAACTAGGAATTATTATATCAATGAAGGTAAACTAGTTACAAAAGGGTGAAGAACACGAGTTCACGTAGGTTAAAATCATAAGTCAAATATTTTAGGCATGAAATGTATACAACGGAGGGAGTTGATGGTGTATACTGTATAGTATATGTTGACTACGTGCGTGCAACATTCATCTCTATTATTCTTTTAATGGTTTTTCACTTCGATATATCCATCAGAATGAGCTTGTGAAAGAAATATTGGTGTCATAAAAACATAAATCATCATTTTTCTAGCTTCTTATTCTTGTTCTTGTTTGTCTAACACACCAACTCTAAAGAGTCAAATCTTCATTTTTTATTACAAGCTCTGCTTTGCACAGCCTCCTCCATCTTGAGTTTTTTAGGCGTGCGTTGACAATTTTAATAAGTGTTTTTGACTATTTTTAAACTTTTTTTTAACTTCAAATTATTTATTTTCTTGTGTTTTTAAATTATTTTAAAAACTAACTATTCACTTGAAAACAATTAAGCATCGGGGTAACTTCTCATCAATGAAGCTAGCTCACCCATGCTGGGCCTGCGTATCTTTGTAAGGCGTGTCATACAGTGATAACTCTGGAATTGACGACCCGTCAATCAATCTAAGCTTTGACAAAAGATGGAGGCAACACGTCAATAAGGAAACTCCCACCGTCGGTACATAGAAAATTTATCGATTGGATGTTTGATTTTGTGAGTTTGATGACTAACCTCTCATACATCTAACTAGGATAATGAGAGAAAAACGACTACATTGAAAGAAAAAAAAAAAAAACTTAATTCTTAATAATTTAATATTAAGAGTGTGTTTGATATTATGATAGTTGTTATGGTTGTGATTTGAAAAACATTATTTTATAAAAAGTACTTTTAGTTGAGGTTGGTTTGGAAAAATATATGTTTGGTTAAAACTGTGGTTGAAATTGAGGTTAACAAAAAGTAATTTAATGTGTTTGGTTAAGAATGCTTTTGAAATTAAGGTTATAAAATAATTTAAAAAGATATATATATATATATATATATATATATATATATATATATATATATATATATTAATATTGATGGTTTTTAATTTAAATATTGTAGATTTAACTATTGCTATTAGCCTATTACATCATGAAATAAATAATTATTTATATAAAATATTTTTTTATTATTTCATTAAACCATCTACAATTCCATCACCTATGAAATACATCCGATAAGGACTACAGTTTTCAAAAATTTCTTAAGAGCGCAACAATATCAGGTAAAATATAATCAGGAACAAAATTGGGATTGCTATTAAATTCTGTAAATGCTACGTCATCAAGCGATCTCCATCTAATTTATGTAGTGTCATTGAATAATATTTAACACTAGTTTTTCGAATAAAACACAATTAAAAATAATTTTTTTTTTATTTTGCCAAGTCAGACCCGGTTCAATGTATTTTAGGTTTGGACAGGACTCGGTCCGGTTCACGTGAACAGTGAAGAATGTTCACTGTTCACGTAAATGCTGCTAAGAACAGTGGAGGCATACTGCTAAGAACAGTGAAGGCATGCTCCACTGTTCACGTGAACAGTGGAACATGGCTATAATGTTCATGTGATTTCTTCGCACAAGAAGCAGCAAAAAGCTGCTTCTTGTGATTTCAGTAAACCTGTGGCACAGCCACGGTTTATGGTGGACCCTGTCAGTAAAAAATTATTTTTTTTACAATACCAAACAATAATATTTGTGGCTGCGGGTGAACCTCACCCCGCAACCACAATACGAAATGGCACCTAAAGGCTAAAATAAAAATCAATTCTAAAAGGATAAAAATCAATTAAAAGAATGAAAAATAAATTTTACATAAAATAAAATAATGTAAAAATCATGATTTAATCTGAGTTAGCATGACAAATGTATGACCCAAACCACAAGGCCAAGTTATCACCATAGAAAGCAAAACAAAAAACAAATTAAAGAAGCTTAATCTTAAATAAATCTAATATTGAATGATAAAATAAAAAATTAAATAGGTGAAAAAAATACACATAAAAAAAGAGTGATATCGGTCTGGGTTAAAATGTTATATATATACACTCGGATCATGAGACAATGATAATCACACTAAAAAAATTAATGAATCACAATTCTAAACAAATCAAATATTGAATGATGAAATTGAAAAAAAAAACTAATTTTAAAAAAGAAACCAAGGAAAAAAAGAATAATGGTCAAATCAGACATAAAATAAAATAAAATAAAATAATAAGGAATGAAATTGAAAAAACAAGTTAAAAAATAGCACTTAAAAGAA
Organism: Populus simonii; assembly: GCA_007827005.2. NCBI lineage: Eukaryota > Viridiplantae > Streptophyta > Magnoliopsida > Malpighiales > Salicaceae > Populus > Populus simonii. The sequence continues at coordinate 3,487,058 of CM017479.2, forward strand.
TTAGTACCAAATCTAATATAGAAATCAAATAGAACAAAATGTTAAGGGATGGAATTTAACAAAAAAAAAATTAAAACAAATAAAGAACAATAAAAAAAATGAGGACCAAAATTTAAATAAAAAGAAAATGGAGTGCAACCTTTGATTTTGGTTAGGTTAGCATAGTTTCCAAGGGGAAGAGAGAAAGAAAGAAAAGGGTGAAAAAAATTCAACTATTATTGAGCCGCCCAATTAGATGTGCCTCTATGTGAAGAGTTAAAGAAGACAACGATTGGCCTTTTTGGCAGCCAGAAGACAACGCAGGTGCTGCCAAGAAGGCACGAACAACTCTTATTCGATGGAATGTACGCTACAAGTCATTCTTGATTAATAAGTACCTACATATTATTTTTAGGTTTCACGCATACCTCAATGTATGAGAACAACTATATTTTTTCATTAAAAAAAAATAACAGAATATGTATCAGTCTCAATAACTCTAATTAATATAAAGCCTTAATATAGCATTAATCAGGAACATTTAGAAACAATGTTTTGATGTAATATGAATTCTCATAATTATAATCACTATATAATTTTCTTTACAAAAACTTTATCCTAGAGACTTTATCTTTACTCTTGACTTATTAATCAAACTTAAATGAATATTGTCATAATTTGATTTTGTACCTTCTTTTCATTACTTTTTTGAAAAATAAAAATAGAAAAAAACAACAAAAATTCTAAGAAATGTATATTTTTAACGTATTTGTATTGTTTTTAGTATTTTCAATGTCATTTCAAAAAAATTAAAAATTCAAAAAATATTTTTGACATATTTGATTTTTAACACACTTTTTTCAAAATCATTGAGCAATTTTATTGAGTCAATATTGATGTTATCTTTTTGAAAAATATAAAAAAAAAACAAAAAAAAATCAGACAAGGAAACCAAAATTGTTAAAAAGGAAAATGAAAGATCAAAATGTTTTTTAGTTTCTTGAAAACCAAGCAATTAAAAGGAAAAAAACAAGCTTGTTTTGTCAATAAATAAATAATTATACCAAACACACGAGGAGAGAAGAATTTTAGGTGAGAATCACACGTATCAAAACTCTCTCCCACTTACCGGCTCTCACACGCGCTAAAAAACATTCTCCTGAAAAAAAAAAAAAAAAAAAAAACCCAACCCGTAACCTTCACCCTTCCATCTTCCATACACCCATCTCATTCTTCCTCACATTCCCAAAAAGACACCGTCTCCTTTCTATTTTTTTAATTAACTCCTTCCACATCACATCACCAGCCATCATCAATCACCGTGAGTGGCACTGCAACCAGCAGCTTCCCTGTCCGCCAGCTTCAAAGACCAAGAGTAGTACTAGCCACGGACGACAGCCACTCCAGTAGCAGACCACCAATTTCAGTTCAGCAGTAACGTGAGCAGAAATTCCTCTCAGCAGCTTCATCCTCCATCCAGCAACAGGAGTCTCTTCTAAGCTGTGCAACAGCAGCTAAGCCTTAGTGATCTCCTCTGCATCAACCGTGAGTAGCAGTAGCAGCTCCTCTCAGCATTAGCAAGTTATCTATACCGTGAGCAGCAGTTCCTCCGTTGTCTAAAGTCATCGTGGGCAGCATAAAACCAGCAGCTCCTCATCAACAATCAGCAATAGCCAGAGTCTCCCTCACAGCTACCGGCCTTCCACACCGAAATCGACTCACGTTTTACCTCACATCACTGAACAACAGCCACATCCTCTTCTCCAAGCAACAATCGTCTCTTCACGATGAAGTTAAATATCAACTAGGATTTATGCTAAAAAATTTAAAGTTTATAAAAAATTTAATATTAGCTAAGAAAAAATCCTAATTAATATAAAAATTCTTGAAGAAGAAAGATTTATAATAAACTAATTTATTATACTAATTGTTTAATTAGAATATTAGATTCTTTATTATATTAGAATTTTCTTTGAATAGTTTAATAGTTGGGCTTATAATCTTAAGCATTATACACAAGTGGAGAGAGATATAGAGAAGAGCTAGAAAGATATATTTTTTGAGAAAACTCTTAATAAAATATCATTCATCTCATTCTTCTTCTTGCTCTTTAGCTTTGTTTTTATGTTTGTTTTTATAAATTAATTATCACACCCTATCCTTCCTTTTCAAAAAGTGGTATCAGAGCTTATGTTTGATTATTTAACATGGCCAATTCAAACTTGCTACTTTAATATCCTAAGTTGACAAAGGACAATTATCAAACTTGGTGCATTAGAGTAAAAGTTTGGCTAGGCTCCCAAGATGTATAAGAGACGGTTGAAAAGGTCTTTGAGAAGTTTATAGATGGAGCAATGTTGACTTCAGTTCAAAGAGAGGTCGTGCAAAAGGCATGAAGGAAGGACCAACTAGCACTAACAATCATCCACCAATATTTGGATGACACCACTTTTGAGATAGCGGCCAACGCAACCACTACCAAGCAAGCATGAGAAGTTTTACAAGAATCAAACCAAGGAGCTGACAATGTGAGAAAGGAACGTTTACAAAAACTATGTGGTGACTTTGAAAAGTTACATATGCTTGAATAAGAGAATATTTCATAATACTTTGCAAGAGTATTGGTCATATATAATCAAATAAAGAGATATGAGAAGAAGATGAAAAAGACACGTGTGGTAGAGAAAATCATATGCTCGTTGCAAAAGAAGTTCCATTATGTGGTGGTTGTGATAGAGGAATCGCAAAATATGAATTTTCTTTCAATACAAGGTCTCATGGAAAAATTACAAGCCCATAAGAAAAGAGTCAATGAGATTCAAGAGGATGTGGGTGCACAAACACTTTATTCAAAGCAAGATGGTTTTGGATATTCCCAAGAAGAAAGAGAAAGATTTGGAAGAGGAGGCAGAGGCAACCCCAATAGATCAAACAGTCGATCGAATGAAGGGAACCGGTCGACCGACTTAATTGGTAGTAGCAATTTGAGATCCAGATTTGACAACAGCTTGACAAATTAAAAGTTAAATGTTATAATTGTCAAAAGACAAGTCATTATGCTAGGAATTGTTGGAATCCAAGCTAGAGGGTTGAAGAGAATGTTAATCTTATGATAGAAGAAGAGAAGGAAGTCACTCTACTATTAGTGCATAATGAGAGAATGCAAGACAAAGAGAAAATGTGGTACCTAGATAATGGAGCCAATAATCACACGTGTGGAGACAAAGATAAGTTTATGGAGCTTAATGAAGCAATTAGAGGTAATGTCACCTTTGCAGATCATTCAAAGGTTGTCATCAAAGAAAAATGTACGATTTTGATTAAATTAAAGGATGGAAGCCATCAATTTATTGGTGATGTCTATTATATACCAACGATGAAAAGCAACATATTGAGCTTAGGGCAATTGCTGGAGAAGGGATATGAGATTAAGATGAAAGATTGTTCTTTGACATTACTTGACACTATAAGAGTTGAAATCTCAATAAATAAAAGAAAAACTCTGAAATTTTGTATGGCCATTTTGATTTTCGAGGGGAGGATCGAGAAAAGTGGGAGGAGATTAAAAAAGAGGTCACTGGCGTCGAGCCGACACTTTGACACCACTACACGCCACCCCACCAGAAAGATCTCGACATAGAGATTCCAATGACATAGCGGGTGGAAATTTTTTGTTGTCGAGAGGCGCCATATGCGGCACCCAAAGGTTATAGGCATCGATCACTTTTGTTTTTTTTATTATATTTTATATTTATTCAAATATCAAATTATCTCTCAGCTAACTTGTGTATAACAAAAAAAAAATAGTAGAAAAATACAAAAAAATCATTAGATGCTAGTTTTAAAATTTTTACTTTCATTGGTATTTTAATAGTTTTACTATATATATGCTTTTAAAATGTAAAAAAGATATATTTATCTCTGACCATTTCGATACCAATAGATCTTGTAAATCTCACTGCCTAATGATCAGTTCATTGGTTATTAGTGGGAAAAACAAAACCGTCATTAAACAGTTATAGTGAACTATGTTGTTTTTCCAAGGTCTATTAGGTTTTATATTTTTTTTTAATAAAAAAGCATAGAATAAAATATTCCATAATTTACATGATGATTAAAATTATTTATTATTTATTATTTTTTTTATTTTTTTTCTTTGTTGATTTTTTTTACTGGCTTATATCTTGTTTTAGTTATCCCAAATCACAAGTTTTCTCCGTCACATATTTGATTATTTTCAAGTGAACAGAAAACCTACTTTGATTTCTCCACTAATAAAAAGAGACAGACAGCAACTATTCACCTTGCAAACTCAAAACCACTCACCCTATGTTTATTGGTTGTTGGATCTACTCAATTACACACACAAAAATAGCGACTTTCTTGCTTTCTGCTTAATTACATCACTTTATTGCTCTAGGTGGGGAGTTGAAAACATTCTTGCTCGGATTTTCAGTCAAACTCCAGCACAAAAATCCCTTTCTTTCTGGCTCCAAATATTCCTGTCTCAACTTTGAAGCTTATAACCTTCACCAAACCACGTCAAAAGGTTCACATCCTCTCCCTCTCTTGCTAGCCACACCGAGCCCTGGTGGGATTTTTGCTCTATTTCTCTGAAAGATCATCTACCAATCAAGAAGTCGAGCTAGAAGTCAAAGCAATCAAGATTCTTGAACTGGGCCGTCTTCTTTTTGTTGCTTGTTAAAGATGATGAATTTCAGGAGCTTAGATGAGTTTTGGTCATTCTATGTGACTCAGCATTCAAAACCATCAACAAGACGTTGGCATTTTGTGGGCACTCTTGCAAGCATGCTGCTACTGCTGAACTCTCTTGTTTTCAATTTGTGGTTTTTGTTCTTGGTGCCATTCGTTGGGTATGGATGCGCCTGGTACAGCCATTTCTTTGTGGAAGGGAATGTTCCGGCAACTTTTGGGCATCCAGTTTGGTCTTTTTTATGTGATTTCAAGATGTTTGGATTGATGCTTACTGGTCAGATGGATAGAGAGATCAAGAGACTCGAGAAGAGGCCTGTTTTACAGGGATTTTGATCATGTTCTAAGCACTTTTCTGTTTTACCAATCAAATAATCATGCATGGAAAATCTCATTCACTCTTGGTGACTTTCTGAGATTTTACTGTTTCTTGGGAACATTACAAAATAAACTAATCTCTTGTTTCTGTGTTTAAATCAATGAGAATTTTATTAGTAATTTTGTTTTTCGTTTTATTCGTCATTTTTTTTTATTGTATCTTTGCATGTGGTTTTTTTTATATTTTGTGAGTCAATAATTTTTATCTTTGCATATTACCACCGATTATTAGAAGGTTTGAGAAATAACCACTTGTTTGGGACGCTGTTGGCTGCGTGTTTTTAAAAATTTTAATTTTTATTATTTAAAATCAATATTTTTTTATATTTTTAAATTATTTTTATATAAAAATATTGAAAATAAATTTTAAAAACTAAAAAAAATTATTTAGATATATTTCTGAGTAAAAAACAATTTAAAAAACATGTTTTCATTATTAAATGAAATGCATATAATTTTTTATTATTTTTATTAAAAATGCGCATCAATATTTAGGTTCATAATTATTATTTTTTCATGACACTAAAAAATATGTTAGTAACATCTTCTTCTTTTTTTTCTTTTTTCTTTTTTGCATTAAAAATTAACTTTTTGTCTTGCACACGGTGTAGTGCGAGTAAATTACATGCTTTGAGTATGATAAATAAGGATGGAAATTTTTTATACAATTGAGTTTGGATGAAACTCAAAGTAAGAAATTCAGGGTTTCAGTCACTACCATCTTCCTTCTCCTCTCTAGCTGCTGGAGCTTTCTTCAGTTTACCAAAATCTTTCACAACAAATTCTTTTAATTTATACACCCGTAAAACTCTAAATAATATAAATAAGTTATTTGATAATTAAATTATATAGAACAGTTGTCGTACTTTATTTCGATTATCAAAAATTCAAAAATTTTAAAAAAATTAACAAAAAATTTGAACATTAAAATTTGAATTTTACTTCAAAACTCATGAATAAATTGAACTATTTATTTATTAATTATTTTAAAGGTTATTTTTTGCTACTGTCTTACATTATTTTTACTATTTAAAACAAAAATTGATAGTATCAAAGCATTTTTTAGTTGTTATTTAGAGCATGATAGTAGTGTCTACAATTCTTTCCATGAATCAAAAACTAATTTATTTATTCAATTATTTATAATCATGTGGCATATAATTCAATTATATCCCTAATTTTTAATTAAGAGCAATTATAAATTATATTATGTGTTTTAAAAATTAAATAAATAAATTATTATTTGATAAAACAAGAGGTTAATCTAGTAAATATTCAAATTTATTCATTTATAAATAATTCTAAATAATGTGGTTGCTGGTTGGGTCTAGCAAGGTCGCCAGACTTGGCTTGGGTCTGGCGGCTAAAATAAAAAATTAAAAAATAATTAATTAGAATTTATGCTTAAGATACTTCAAAAATACTTTAAATATTTTTTATAAAAAAAAATAGCATTTCTTTTTAGGATACTTCAATGGTAGTTTAAATGTTTTTTTTATAAAAAATAGAAAAAAAATTATTTAAGATACTTCAAGAGTAATTTAAATGTTTTTATACAAAAAATAAAAAAATATATATTAAAATAATTAATTAATATTTCTGTTTAGGATATTTTAAGAGTAGTTTAAATGTTTTTTTAGAAAAAATAAAAAACAATTATAAAAAAATTAATTAGCATTTCTGATTAGGATACTTAAATGTTAATTTAAATGTTTTTTAAGAAAATAATTATGATTTCTGTTTAGGATATCTCAAAGATAGTTTAAATTGGTTTTTTATAAAAAAAATTAAAAACAATTAATTAAACATGATTACCAGACCCAAAACACTTGGATCTGCTGCAGATACCAGACCCAAAAGAACTTAAAACCTTCTCTATACTCTAATATGTATTTATATTTTAAAAAAAATTGATATTACACTCTGCATACCACGGACAAATATACTAATCAACACTTAATGCAAACTTAACCTTATCATAGCTGGGTTCATATAATGGTGATAAGACATGTATAGCCAATCACATCTCACCGTATTTTTATCACAAACATACACCATTCTTTCTCACGATGTACCATCAATTACTAGAGACCATATCTCAAATAAATGCAAAAAATAGACCATACAATATATGTCCTTTCCTCGATTGAATGTAAAACCATCCATAAAGCACTAAATAAAAATAATAATAAATTCCATACACAAATATTTCACTCTCTTCTTCGCAGCTCCATTTATAATTTTCATCAATACACTACGTTATAAATAACACACAAACTTTGAGATTATAGTCCATCTCTTAAACCCAATAAATAAATAAATAAATAACTTATTTTGCATTGTTCGTGACCACCCAGTACAGTGTTTCATCTTCAACAGCTGTGAAAAGGCAAACCCGAAGAAGATTACTCAAACCTCATCACAAAGCCTCCTTCACATTTCAGCTATAGGAATCTATATGCTATAAAAGTCTTGAATTCGGATCCTGTTTACCAAACTTGAAGATGAGCTTCAAGTCAAATCTTTTATCAGCCTCATTGTTTCGATGGTTGTAAAAAATTAATCCTCTTCGATGACAATCCAGCTTAGTGGCTATTTTCTTAACCCTCATATATATATATATATAATCGTTTGATAAGCTTTAGGGGCAACCGATCACGCCACCATAAACAGACCTCAGACAAAATGGTAAGAAGCATGTTCTGACCCTCTAAGAATAATGTCAATGCAATTACCTAATAAGAAATAAAATGCCAGAAAAGAGAATAATGCATGCTTCAAATGTTAATTAATCTATTGCCTCAAGGATTGTGACTAGGCTCTTCAGAACATGTATCTGATTTTGGAGAGACATTTGTGTACGTCCTCCAGGGTTTGGTATAAGAATTCAATCCACCTAGTCAATTCAAGTATATTACAAGTTCCAACATTGTACAGCCCAAAAACTCACCTTCCCTACATAGCCAAATATCTGCGATATCAACTTCCAAAAACTTCTCATGGACCTGAAATTTTTATCTTGGCCACTGTTAGGATCCAGCCTTTGTTCGGCTGAAACTACCGTTTCCCTTTGGTCAGCTTGGCACATCATGGGTATCGGGTGGAATATGATAATCACAAGTCAGTATTCCTTGAAAATGATGGCAAGGGCACGGCCTCTTGTGGACGAAGGATGACAAGCACACCAAACATTCCAAGCATTGGGAGGACAAGGAGCCACTTCAGCAGTTTATAGTAATGCATGTGGAATGTAAGCGAGAAGTCATCTGAGAAATAGAGTCCATTCTTATCAACCATCTCCACCAAAACAGTTCCAGTAGTTCTCACTCCAACTGTTGGAAGTTTTATCCGATATTTTCCTGGACGGTCAAAGATTTGATTTTGCTTTATCCGTCGTTCACCTTGATAATTGCCAGGAACTAACAGGGTTGTCTGTATTGTTCCAAATGAAAAATAGAATTATAAGGTATTCTTTAAATTGTTGTTGAATAAAATAATTTGATTGTTCAAGGAGCAACTTACAGTGACATTATAAGGTGCTTGAGACCCAGACGGGATTCTATACTTGTCCACAATCTCAAATTCCACCCAGAAGCTCTTCCCCTCCTCATCACGGAAACTTCTTGATGAAGGTTTAATATACACCCCTTCACGGTTGTAGCGGTTCGCTACATTGTTTCTTCCTTGATTATTAGATCTCCAAGCCTGAGAATTGCACAGTATGCTTAATACTTGAAACATACAAGAACATACAAGAAATCACAACAAATATGGTTCACAACTATCCTGCCTTCAGGGGATGATGTGGAACAGGAGTTGAAAAGCAAAAGACATTTCCATTCATTGTAGAAACTATGAGATCAAGATCATCTCCACCATCAACATTGTCTGCCAAGACCATGCTATATCTGAAGCAGAAAGATCATGATTTGGATAAATCACAAAGCGCAATAAATAAGTTGAATAGTCAAAATTTAAGGATATAAGAATGTCTTACGAAGTTTCACCAATATCAACAACATCAGCACAAGAAGTTGGTCCATCTATAAGGTAAAGATAACCATCGAATGATGTTGTAACAAGTGTGAGTCCCTTGTTTTTCTCCCCACGTTTACTTAAGTCAAGAAGAAGAACTTGATTCATCACTCTCCCATGAGTTCTGTATGGGTAAGGCCGAACAATAGAACCATCCTTGCCACTAAGAACATATATGTTACCTGATAGTGTAGGGACTACAACATCAGTATGGCCATCCCCATCAACATCGCCTATAGTTGGACCCTGAGGAATGTTGCAGTCTATGTCAGATCAATCTATCATGAAACAATTAGGCACTTTTTCACTAAAATCTCATTTAAATGAAGGTCATGCACAGGTTGCATGCATTCAGGAAAAAAACAGTCCTGTCAAATCACTCTATCATCAAACACTTGGACACTTTGTCACTAAAATCCCATTTAAATGAAGATTGTAACACACGTTGAGCTTCAGATTGTAGTTTTACATTCAAAGTACTATAAAAATAATGAGTATAATTGGATATTATACTAACAGCTGTTACACCAAGTGGTGATCTCCCAAAGGTGTTGGCTTCAAGACCTAATTCCATCATCAAAGGATCAAGAATACATGCCCATGCCATCCACAAACAAAGCAAAGACAATATTTGATTAATTTCCCCCCCTGCCAAGTCCGAGGTTATAGCATGATCTCCACAACCCACAGAAAGGCCAGACAACTAGTATATCCTCCATGCAAATGATATTAGAATCATAATTTTTGCACTGAAGTTTTTGTTAAACATTGACATAAGAACTACAAATTCCAGTACAAGCATGACTTGCATCTACAAAACAAGGAATGAAGTTTCTATTGCCTTAAATTTGACACCCCCTACCTCAAGTAAAAAAGGATATGACACGATGTATTTGTACAGTTGCACCCATAACATAATAAAGATTTCTTTTTGTACAAAAGCATCTGTGTTTGCGCTTTTCTGTACAAGTAATATGTGGAAACAAAGCACCTAGTGTAATCTGATTTTTCAAGAATCTAAATCTGGAACCTGACAAGCCCATTCTGGATCAGGCAATGAAGCACCAATTGCTCAATCTTAAAATTTAACCACCAGTAGACCAATATTAACTATGAAATGCAGTTAGCGGACACCAGATATTGAAGGAGTTGATACTTAATTCATATAGACGATATCATATTAAGAAGAAAGTAAGAAATTGAGATCCAACTGACCTGGGAAACAAGACTCTTAAGGTGCTTTTCCCAAATTTCTTTTCCTTGTGATGTCCATGCAGCAACATTTCCATGTACATCAGTGGTCACTAGTTCAATTTTTCCATCATCATTGATATCAGCTGCAACTACAGCGCCTTGAATTTCAGCCATTTCCAGAGGGAAATTTTCCCTAATATTTCCTGAATAAAACGATAAAGTTTAGCTTCCAACTTTGTTTGGAGCATTGCAACACCACACTTGATAAGCAGTTAAAATAGAAGAAAATTGATGTGGGAAACTTTCTTCAATATTTTTGGCCTAATAATGTTTATTGCATTATTTCAATAATGGCTAAGATTTTTAGGTTTTGAGGAGTTTAAAAAGAGTCTAAGACACAGTTGGTAAATCAATCATAATGTTTAATCCGACCATTAAATCGAGCTGAAATTTTATAGAACATTCTGAAGTTTCATGATGATTGCCTGCAAATAAGGCTCCAAAGTTATTATGCAGGATTGTCTTTATTTACCCTACTGTATTTGGATTCTTTTTTCTATTTAGATTAAGACTTTTAATTTAATTAATATTTTATTATTTAGGAATCCTAATGCTAGATGGGTTCTATGGATTAGGAAAGTTTTAATTAGGAATCTTTTTCAATAAAGGATTCTAAGTCCAGGACTAGTATAAATAAGGGTGTCTAGTTTATTTTTGGATGATTCAGATTATTATTTAGACTTTAAATAATCAAAGACTTTCTCTAAACTACTCTAAAGCTTAGGTCTATAACCTTAGGGCTTGAGAACCCTAGTTTTATCCATGCTATACGTCGCGTCAAAAATACTCACGAGATTTCTACATAAAAATCATTTTGGTTTTGTAAAGATTTAAGGCATGAAAATCAGAAGTAAATACATCAGAAACTTCCTTTTCATATCACTCAAAACAAAATCCTTGTGAGATAAGTTGGAATATTTCTCTAGATGTAGATACTGAACAGATTAATCTTTAGACTGCGTGCATTTAAATTCAAAAGTAAATACTGTCTATAAGAAAGTTTCATCTTGTTAATTTCCAACCACTTTGAATTCTCTTCAACTACTATAAAATAGGAAAACGATGATAAATTCATTCATGTGGTGATAGGTAAAAGAGTGTATCAGTCAAACAATCAAACTCAAACTCAACTCAGCAACCAGAAAAGGAAAAAAAAAATAGAGAGCAATTATGATGGTAAAATGCCTACGAAATTTTAGAGAAAAATAGGCGTGACTAGTTTGGATGCCAATCACTGTTGCATTTAGAACAGGAAAAAAATCACATGAAAAATTGTATTCAGTGATCTTGTATGAAGAATAACATAGTTAATAAGGCTGAAAGATAAAAATAATCAATGAAAGCTCATTGGTAGAAGAAAGGATGGCATTACAAAGAGGGAATGTTAAAGAAAATGCAGGGTGCAAACTCAAATTTACCATGATGATCCAGGACATAGAACAAGCCAAATGAAGTCCCAACAAGAATGTCCAAGTTCCCATCACCATCCAAATCAACCACTGAAGGCGAAGAGTATATATATGCACGAAATTTTGCAGTACTTGTACTTAAATCTAGTTCTCGAGTCCACTTAACTTGCTTTGTATCAAGGTTGAATACAACAACAGAACTGGCAACATATTTCCCAACATCGATATCACCAAGCTCTTTCAAATGCTCAGGATTGTCATAATACCTGTCAATCAGGTAACACCATTAGCATGGACTTCATCGACAGAAAATTGACTGAAAGAATATGCAATGACGTTGGAGAAAGTTTATTTTAAAAACAGCACACAATTAATATCTGACTTTCAATATATAAGAACAGGGCAAATATACAAAGTTGTGACACCAAAAAGAGAACTCACTCATGATCAAAGAAATACGAAACTGCAACAATCATTTCAGTTACTCCATCATTATCAATATCAGCAATCACCTGATGGGGAAAAAAAAAAAAAACAAACAATGTCATCCGTGTGTCATAACTGCATCTTACTTGCATCTGTGAAGAAAAGTCTTCTACTGCAATGCATTACTAGCAATGAGTTTTAGACTCACAGGAGTGCACAAGATATGCGAGTCAATATTCACATAATCCTCTAATCTCTCATGTTTCCTTTCTTTCCATTCTTCATCTCCCCACATGGATTCATCAACATAATCATCATAGTCATAACTGTACTCATCGGCTAATTCATCACTTTCACGGAATAGCTCAAAAGATGAATCTGCATCTGCTTCTAACCCTTCATCATTTTCAACAGTTGCTGCATGAACATTTTCATGGTCATTCTCTTTAGATTCTGAGCCACCTTCATGTGAGCCCTTTGAATTGTCATCTTCGAGAAGCCTTCTTCCAGTGTTTGTTCCATTCTCTGCATTATTGGTTTCCTTCTCTACTGTAATGGTTCCATTCTGAGCATTATCTGTTCCATTTGACCCAGCACCTACAGAAGAATTATCGTCTTGCGAGGACAGTTTGGTAATTGTTTTCGTTTGATTCTCGCTCATTTTCTTTCCAGTCTCAATGGACGCATTTGCTGGATGACTATTTTCTGTTGATGTAGAAATCGAAGAATTTGTTTCAGGTGTATTTTGATGTGTATTTCCAGTTGTGTCTACAAATTTGACAGCCAATGTTTAACAACAAGGTCAGTTTGTCTATGTTTCTTGATTTTTACTATCAAAATGCCAGACCAAGCTCAAAATAGACCTGGACAGGATTCATGATATCATATAAACATTAAAATTTCCATGTAAAAGAAAAATTAATATTCATCTTGTACTCCAGGACCAAGCTCAAATAAAAATCAATACAAGGGCAAAGTATGCATCTAGATCTAAATGTGTATAAGGAGCCAATCAAGGGCTCAGAAAACTATTGAAGACAATGGGGATTACCACCTATTTTTGGCGCTTTCTAGTTCCTCCTACACTTGGATTACTACAGGAATGAACAATACAATTCTAATTACCACCCACAAGTTTTTGCTTTGCATTCAGCATTACCAAGAAAATATCAGATAGAATTATGATTTCAACATCTTCAGTACTGTAATCCCTAAGGGGGCCTGTTTGTCAACTTGGAATAAAGACTAGCAATGGGAATAGAAAAGAAAAGAAGTTCATTCATTTCCATTCATGGTGCTAGGTAAGCAATGGCTATGAGAACTAGAGAAGAAATGAAAAGAGATCCTTCCATATTTTATAGCCACTGACAGGATGCAGGTTATAAAACTAAAGCCAATAACACATCCATAAAATTACACTGCATTTATAACATTCATTCCCCCCCCACCCAAACCCCAAGGTGACTATCCCTAAGGCCGCTACCACCATCATACAGTTAAATTTATTATGGATATTGCATAGCTCTAATCTCCTTCCTAGTTCTTCACGCCATGCACATTAACCCATCCATTCCCATTCCAATTCCAATACAGATTCCCTATTTATCATTCTTGGTTACCAGATGTACCTGTAAAGAATGGAACGCCATATGTTTTAGTTTAACCGATCTTTAAGAGCAATTCTACAGTGTCTCATTTCTATAGTTATATTTCAAGAAGTCAATGGGGTTTTGAGACACACGATAGAGTGTAGCCTTCCTACATCCATAAACCCTCACACTCCAACCCTAAAAAAGATTTTAACTCAGAACTGCCAAGTTCAAATCCTAAGCTCAAACCATTGGCATCCGTTAGGGACTCTGTGTCACATATAAAATAATAAAGAGGATCAAACCAGCTTCTGTCATCCTTCAAAAGAAAAGGGAAACAGGAACCACAGGCAACTTCCTCAGTTGACTAGTAAAATATTAACACTAAAGCAAATAAAAGCAGTACCGAAGGCACAAACAGTTATGAATCCAACATTAACTTACGAGACTGTGATTTGTTCTCAGTAGCCTCTAAGACAAGTTGGTCATCATGAACATCTGGGTGGGAACGATCCACGGGATCTGGATCCAGACCCACATACCAATTCTTTTTAACTCTCCTACGAGGCACTTCCAGTTTATCAGTCATCATGTATCCTGAAACCCTAAAATAGAAAACATATATAATCTATTAGCTTGGGCACCTAATCCAACACTACCTAAAACCAGTAATATAAGACAACTACATAACAACAACAAAAAAAATACCTGAAGAAGAGAACTTCACCATTGTAAGTAGCCAAAGCAATCTCCCTCACACCATCCTTGTCAATATCATATAGGAGAGGACTTGCATGCACCGTTGATTGGTGGAATGCAGGCCAACCTGATAAAATGTTGTAGTTGATCTTATTAAGTCTGATTCATAACCCAGGATGAAAATCGAAATTGAAACTTTACCTGGGATTTTGTCTCCATCAGAACCTTCTAGAGCTTCAAGATAGTGAACAAAAGAAGGAACCACTACATCAAGTTTTCCATCACTAAAATAAATGCATGTAAATATCATTAAAATCCCAAATGATAATTAAGTAAACTAAAAGATTAGTTATTTAATTACCTATTGATATCGGCAATCAATGGAGTAGCGTAAACGCTAGAACTCACTTCGGTTTGCCATCTCAGCTCTAGATTTCTAGGGCACCGTGTATTCAACAACGCGTCCTCATCTCTACACACGTAGGAATTCAAATTAACCAGAATTAGACCTATCAAGCTAGCAGAAATCATAAAATGATTGAAATTAATTGTAAAATTAAAAAAAAAAAAAAATCGAACTCACATGTCAGGGTAACCAAGGGCATCGTCCGTGGCTTCTCGGTCTCGAAATTTGTTGTTTTTGGACTCATCTCCATGAATGGAAGTGGTGAATAATAAGAAACAGATCAAGAAAACTCTAATCGCTGGAGGTTTCATGTGATGGCTTTTGGTTTTTCACTTCAGAGGTAGAATTAATTAATTTACGGTTTAGAAACTGTTTGGTTAGTGGATAAGTGAATAAGTAATCAAATTAATGGGGATTTATGGAATTTTGATAAACCCTAACTAGGGTTCTATGGAGATCGATCGATCTCTCTCTCCATCTAAATTTTTTCGACGAAGAAGAGTTGAAAACTGAAGAGAGACGAGGACATTTCAAAATGCCCCTTGGTTTTTGTTAAATTATAATCACATGCAGGTAGAATCTAATTATGAAGGATTTGATGGGTAAACTTATAATTTAATAGTTTTCGGTTCGGGTCGGGTCGGGTCGGGTCTACAGTTACCAATTTTCCGTGCTAAAAGGCATTAAGTGACGCCGTTTAGCTACTAAAAAATCCAACTTAGCTGTCAGTCAGTTGTACAAAATAAATGGAAGGATTGCATTTTGTACTAAATGCTATCTTTATTTGTATTTTTTTTTCATTGTAAGCTTTAGTATTTGTTTGGTAATGCATTTTAGAATATTTTTGTAAAAATATTTTTTAATTTATAATATATTAAAATAATATTTTTTAGATATTTTTATTTTTAATATTAGTGTATAGAAATTATCAAAACAAATACATAAAAAATTTAATTTAATATTTTTTCAAATAAAAACAATTTAAAACATATTTTTAAAAAACATATTCAACCACATGAAAAAAAAAAATACTCTTTATTTGCATAAATTTCTGCAATGAAAATCATTAAATCCAAGCCTCTTTCTATTCTTACAATTCCTTCTAATCCAAATCCAACCTTTAATAACTTCATGGTATAAACACAATTTAATAAATCAACATATTTTATACGCAACTCATTTATTTAAGAGGCTCATGAATAAAAAGGTTAAAAATAGGGTGATAACCCAATATACATAAACTTGACAAGATATCAGATTCAACATATTTGAACTTAGTTACATGCTAAGATCAAATGTTTATGGGTCTGGCAAGATATCAGACTCAACTCCTTTGGACTCAGCTACACGTTGAGCTCAAGCACATGTGGGTCTAACAAAATGTCAAACTCAACCCCCTTGAACTCAGCTACACGCTGAACCCAAACGTTTGCGGGTGTGGCAATGTATCAAACCCAACTCCCTTGGGCTTGGTTACGCACCGAGCCCAAGCGTATATGGGTCTAGGAAGACGCTAGACTCAAATCCTTCGAGCTTAGCTACACGTTGAGCCTAAACACATTTATGTCTGGAAAGACATCGAATCCAAAATCATTGAGTTTAGAATCATTCTAGATCCAAACATATAGTCGATGGTTTTTATTGGCCTTATATTAGATCGCAAGCTATCCCTAAAACCCTTATAAATGTTTATGGTAGTCATTACCCTACACTCTTAGGAGTATAAAAGTCCTTTAAGAACCAATTATATTTCAATCGATATTAATGCTACGAAAATGTTATTCTCGTCAACATTAATGTTGTATATGAAATAATTTATAAAAGTATTTTATAGCTCTATTGTTTGTCCATTAGTACTAATAATCTGTAAGTGTAATTCTCATCAACATGAATGTTGTGTATTTCTATCAGCATTAATGTTGATGTAATAGACTTTTTCCTTATTAATATATTCAATAGAAAAAGACTTTCGACCTTTTGAGCAAAACAACAAGGTTCAAAGTACAAGGACTATAAATACCCTCTGAATCACCGAAGTAAAGGATTCAAGATCTTTATTCTCTTATCATACATTCTCAAAGCATTTATCACACAAAAGCTAAGAATAAACATTCTTGTTCTTAGAGTTTAATGTTCTTCCCCTTATTTATTACAACCCCTTATATAAAGTCATGAATTTAATCATTGTAAGGTCTCTAAAACCCACAAAAGGAATTGTTTTGTAGGAATTGAGAGTTTTACCATCATCACTTTGCTCTTCCAGTTCCTAGGAATAGAATGCTGACATGAACATGTGATCATCCAATTTCCAAACACTCAAATTCTATTCCTGAGCATATTGGATCCTAGGAGATTATCAAATGGTGTTGTATGTAGGGAACGATCAAAAGCCATCAACTATTTTTCTAGAGTTGGTTTTTAACACACCAAACTGCTATTAATGGCAGACAATTAAGAAACCCTTGGGATAAGACATGTTATAGGCCTCCCTACAGCAGTTGGCATGTCTGCTCCTTCGGAGTTTTAGCAACTCATTAATCGGGTGCAAGCTCTTACCCAAGTCATCTCGGCATCCTAGGGGCAACGACTAACCCTGCCATCCTAGCAAACCCCTACATATGATGTAACTATTTCGTTACCAGTTTCTCAACTATAAGCTGCCCCCTCTTCCAAGAGATAATCATCTTATCCAAAAGAGGCAGGGCAAGATGACATGTAGAGCTTTTCACTCGAACGATCCACTAGCCCCTTAGAGGTCATTCTCATCAACACAAAACTCTCCCAATAAACAATCACTCCAAATGTTATCCTTCTTGCCACTATGGGAAAGAAATCAGTTATCAATTATGTCATTCCACGCTAGAATCCTCTAGCTCCCCATAAAGTCTATTAGGTAAAAGTCTGGAATAAGCATGGTCGTTTGACACCTACAATCCTCATGAGATAAATGGATATCATATATCTAAACGGGTCTTACATAGTATATCTCTACAAAGATTACCTTAAACAATTATGATGACCTAGCAGATCCAAGAGAGCATGTCCAAAAGATATGTAACAACCTTGAGCTTGTCATTCAAGATGGCGATGCCATATGCAAGATCCTACCTATAACCTTTATAGGGTCAACCAAGATGGTGGTATAACAACCTAAAGCCAAGCTCTATCATGGGTTATAATGATCTTTATGCGAAACTCGTGTCATGATTCAACATAAACATACCCACCAAGAGGAGTTTCATTAAACTCTTTACCATTACTCAGATAAGAGGGTAGCCCACTCGAGTATATTTATAGATGTTCAATAAATAGATGTTCAAAATGGAAGAATTAATAGAGCTGATAACCTTGGAAGCTTTGATAAGTTGGGTAAGAAAACATTCCTCGTGGAAAGACTTGTATACCCTATTAGACAAAAACTTTATGAAAGTAAAACAGGTTATGGAAAATCACAAATGGTGGCATAAACCTCCCTTTTTCTATCAAGAGTTTCAGGATGAAAAGCCCTTTAACCAAAGTTGTTCTCCTATCAGAAAGAATAATTCAAAGAAATGTCAGAAAGGGCTAGTGAGAGAGCATGTGCAATACCCTGAAAAGAGAACACCATCCCCCTAAACGCCACCCTCACATAAGTTGTCACGACCATTAAAGGAAAAGACTATGTTTAGTATCCACCTTCCATGAAATCACCTCCACACATACGCACCTCTAAAAATTGTTTGTTCCACAAGCATAAATAGCATAATACTAAAGAATGCTATACACCGATGAAGGAAATTGAAAGGCTGATAGCTAGGGCATTTGAACTAATTTGTTAAAGGAAATGCCTACAAGAACCATGATAGAGAAGAACCTAGTCAACTCATCCAAGCTTTGATTAAGATAAATGTGATTCTAGAGGGCACCTAGGTAGAGGGGACACCTCTAGTGGCTAAAGGAAATATGAAAAACAGGTCATAACAATAGCTCATCAGCAAAGTTCATGGCACAAGCCTATTGTTTTCACTCTAAAAGATAGAGATGAGTGATTTATCTCTATAAGGATGCACTGGTTATTTCCATGGTTCTGGTTAACCACAGAGTCCACAAGTATTAGTGGATGGTGGCAACTATGTCAACATCTTTGATTGAGATTGAAGGATCATGAGTACTTGTAAAGGGTGCATTGAAGATCCTAGTCACGATTGGCATATACCCAAAATACCTCACCCTTTAATAAACTTTTATGATGATAAACATGGCTTTAGCCTACAATGCAATCATAGAAAGGCCTCTCATACACCAGATCAATACAGTCATAAGCATGTGGTACATGGTCTTGAAATTTTTAATCAAAATAGGTGGCTACTATAAGGGGAAATTAAAGGACTTTTAGGCATTGCGCCTCTATACGTTTAAAGGGCAAGAAGTACTTTTTTATTATTATTAACAAGGGTCCTTGAAGAAAATGATGAAAGTCCAAATTCAGACTATAAAGCAGTTAAAAAAAATGTTTCTAGAAAAGAGGATAGGGAAATAATCGAGGTAAGCTCTACCTTGGAGCAACCTCAATAGTAATTATTGATTGTTTGTCTCTTCGCCCATAAAACTGATTTTGCTTTTAACACCTCAAACATGCCAGGTATTAGTTTGGACATGGCTACTCATAAACTCCAGGTCAATCCAACCTACCCTCCAATCCGATAAAAAAAGATATATTTTTTTAAAGACAACATGTAATAACTATAGAAGTGGATAAACTACTGACTGTTGGGTTCATCTGTGTAGTCATGTATTCAGATTGGCCAGCTAATATGGTCTTAATACAAAAGAGCACTGGAAAGTGGAGAATGTGTATAGACTTCACCAACCTGAACAAGGCATGTCCAAAGAATAGTTTTCCTCTCCCAAAGATTGACAAGTTGGTAGATCAACGACTGGTTTTGAGTTCTTAAGCTTATTTGATGCTAACTCAGGGTATTATCAAGTCCTATACATCTAGAAGATGATGAAAAGACTATTTTCATCACATGAGAATGAATATTTTGTTACCGTGCAATTCTTTTCAACCTAAAAAAATATAAAAGCTACCTACAAGTTGATGGTCAACAAAGTGTTCAAGCATCAAATTGGAAAGAATGTGGAGGCTTATATGGATGACATGCTAGTAAAAAGCATGACTTATGAACAAAACCTGAGAGACCTAGAAGAGGTTTTTTCTGTTCTAAAAAGTTATCGAATAAAGCTGAATCTAGCCAAGTGTGCATTCGCCATCAGAGGAGGAAAAATTCTAGGTTTTCTAATAAACAACAAAGGAATATAACCCAACATTAAGAAGATTCAAGCAATCCTTGATATGACACCTCCTCAGAAGATCAAAGATGTTCAACTCACTAAAAGGTTGGCTACTCTAAACAAATTCATATCCAAATTGAAGGAACATAGCCTATCTTTCTTCAAGACCTTGAAGAATATCACAAACATTGGGTAGACACTAGAATGCTAGAAAATCTTTGAAGAGCTCAAAGTACACCTCTCCATCCCTAAGATTTTGTCATAGCCTAGAGAAAATAGGGGTCTACTCCTTTACTTTGGGGGTTTTGATCAGGTAGTCAGCTCAGCATTAGTCAAAAAAAGAAGAAGGTGTACAATGTCATATCTACCACTCCAACTGAACCCTCCATGATATTGAGACTAGATACTTGAAAGTGAAAACGATGGTTTTATCTTTGGTGAGTGCTTCCATAAAATTGAAACTATATTTCCAAGCTCACCAAATTACAATACTAACAGATAAACCTCTATAACAAATCCTCCATAAGCTAGACATGTCTAGAAAGCTAGTGAGATGGATGATTGAGTTGGGAGAGTATGGTGTTTTCTATACCAGTAAAGACCAGTTATTAAAGGACAAGCTTTGACAAACTTCATAGTCGAATGCTCATTTGGAAATATGGATTAGGACGAGCATGTCTTAAAATTTGATCTCTTTAGAATTCATGCGATTGATCCCACCCTGGGGATTATATGTCAATGGATCCTTCAATTCTGAAGGCAGTGGTGCTGAAATAATGCTTATAAGCCTTTATGGACAAGTCTTCGAGTATGATATTTGTTTTGAGTTTTTGGCCACCAATATATGTCATAGTATGAAGCTCTCATAACAGGTTTAGGCCTAATAGAAGCGTTGAAAACTTTTCCTTTTTTTATCCACAGTGATTTCCAGTTGGTAATAGAACAATGTCAAGAGATATTTGAAATGAGGCCATTCATCTAACTGGACGAGTGGCAGGGCACTGCCTAGTTAATGGGGTCTTATACAGATGGTATATCTTAGCTTATTTGTTCAAGTGTTTATCTTTAGCAGATAGCATTAATGTTTTGTGGGAAATTAACGGGGGAATATGTGGTCTACGCATTGGCTCTAGAGCTCTTACTGCTCAGGTCACCAAAGCAGGTTTTTATTGGCCAATAATTATTAATGATGCTACTAACTTAGTGAAATGGTGTGATCAATGTCAAAAATTTGCACCAGTCTCTAGACAACTTTTTGCAGAATTGACCATCATATCTTCTTCATGGTCTTTCCTCCAATGAGGAATGGACATATTGGGTCCTTTTTTAAGGCCATATGGAATAGATAATTTATCTTGGTGGCTATGGACTACTTCACCAAATGGGTCAAAACAGAAGCTTTGGCAGATATCAATACCACCAAAGTCATTTCCTTTATGTGGAAGAACATCATTTGCATATTTATGATTCCAAAGGTCTTAATCACTGATAATGAGACAAAGTTCGACAATCACAAGATGTAAGAACAATTTCAAAGGCTTTTTATTGACCATTGATTCTCTCAAGTATCTCATCCCTAGACAAACAGTCAAACCAAACTCACCGGTCCCATCCTACTCAATGGACTTAAAAAAAATAACATATGCCAAATCAAAATGGGTAAAATTGTTCAATGAGATTTTATAGGCCTATAGGACCACCTAGAAGGTATATACTAGGGAAACTCATTTTCTCTTCAACTATGAAATTGAGGCTATGATCCTAGTTGAGATTGGATGCTTGAGTCATCAATAGTTCATTACACCTCAAAAGGAAATCAACAAGGCCTTAAGACCAATCTAGATCTCCTAGAAGAAACTCGTTTAACTACAGGAATCAGAAATGAAGCCTATCAACATAGAACGACCCAATATCATAATGCTAGATTCAAGAATAGAAAATTCAAACTTGGAACTTACTGTCAAAAAAGTAGAGGCAAACTAGACCCAAAGTGAGATGGTCCCTTTAAAGTCATTAGGGTAGTGAAGGCAAACACTTACTAACTATAAGATACAGAGGGGAAGAGTCTTCCTCACTCTTAACACTCTAATCATTTGAAATTGTATCATAGTTAATAAAGTGCAAGTTATTAATATGGACTGATTTATTCAAAGTGAACTCTTGTCCCCCAAGGCAACAACCCCACAACTTTCTAAGGATTAGATGGACTCGGTCTCTCTAATATAATTACACAATTTTATCTTGCAAGGGATCAACTTTGTCTCCTTGGTGTGATTGTATAATTTACCTTAAAAGGGATTTTCATAGTCTCTCTAGTGCGATTGTACAATTCTTCAAGGATGAGATAGATTACCTTAACAACAATGCTTTGTCTATCTAAGGACAATAGCCCTAAACTCCCCAACGGTTAAAACATGAAACCTCTCAATGCAACAATACTAATCTTCACCTATACCTATAAGCTTTTTAACAATCCACTATAGATTCATTTAGACCAATAAAAATATACCTGAAACTAAGATTTCCTCTTGGTTTTAGAAAAGAGGTAAATCCCTCTTAAATCTTATTAAGATTACATAAAATTCAAAGTTTAAATTTTTAAGTATGGGCATTAGACCTATACGCACAAGTCAATAGAGAAATGAAAAGTAAAAATCAAATTCATTATGAAAGATATTACATAAATGAAACCCATAGGACTGAGGTTGTTTACACGACTAAAGAGATAAGGGGTACTAAGGTTTAGACATCTAAGCTAGGCTCCTCGACAAGGTATTCCCCATGTTGTGTAGCTACAACCTTAACAAGGAACACGTCTGTAAAATCAGGCATTGAGACTAGATGGAAAGCAGCATTGAAGTCCATATGCACTCCTCTAGATTGATTGAAAAAGTACAAGTTGAACATAGCAAGGAAAATCTTGTCCTCAACCATCTCAGACAAAACTGTAGACCCCCTAAAAAAATCTAAGAACTCTTTAAGAAAGTTTTTTAGAGCTTAAAGCCTCGCATGAGAGCTTTAGACTTCATCTCTAATAACATAGAGCTCAACTCGTATAGCATCTTTAAATGCCCTTAACTACATCATTCCTTATTTCAATGAGTTTATTTCACTACGAGTCTTACGGAGCTGTTGCCTAGTTGAGCCCAAACAAAAGGTAACATCTTGCATGTCATCCTTCAACAATGTATATGCCACTTTAAAATCTCTCAGTTTGGCCTCCACAATAGCCTTCTATTCCTGTAGCCTTTGAAAGGCAGTCTAATTTACCCTATGTTTGGCAATTGTCTCCCTCACCTAGTTCTTATATTAAAGGTTATTTGTTCAATCAAGGTCAGATAATGATTGTATCTCTCGTCAGACATCATCAAGATGTTCGAAGGGATGGTGAGAATCCTCTCTAGTGGCCTTACCACCTCTAGGATAGTCTTCTCGATCCCAGACCTACTACTAATAATGGCCTCCATGGCATATCTATCCTTCTTAGATAAGTGAGGAAAGTAAGAGGAGCTCAACTAAGGACAAGGTCAGTAAAAGCATCATCAAACCTCTATCCAGCTTCTGTATGAACACCTTGAGTAGAAGGCCTAATAGTTGTGGCCTTTACAACTGAGATTGAAGGTGAAAATGGAAGGACCACTACTGCCAAAGAAGCCTTTACAACCGAGGCTAGAGCCCTAGTCACCATAGGGGTTAAGACATTGTTTTTCTTAAAACAGGTAGCGACACCCGTAATAACTTAAAGAGGGGTTAGATATGTTTGACCCCCAGCTAGGAAAGTATGGCTTACCCCAGCTTCCATTGCTGCAAAAGTCCTAGCCCCTGTCATTGCTCTTTTAGGAATCAGATCCTTAAAAATATAAAGCCTATCCATGATGATAAGGTCATGCTCCATCTCTTCTCTAAAAACAGTCTCACTCACATCAAGAGACGAAGACCCCCTCCTTATTGTATATAAGCTTCCCTCCCTATGCAAATCTAGTTAAACTTTATCCTTCTTCTTCAGTTGTTAACCCTGCATAAAAGCAAATTCATATATGAACTTAGATGAACAAAAATAAAGGATAATAAAGTTGTATAATTTGCAATATGGCCTAGTAATGTTTTTTGGCCATCATGTTGATATCATACTCGGTTGAGGCTAAGGGCAACATGGCACACAATTTCTCCTCATTCAGGCTTAGATGAGGCCTATTGTTCAGCCTACGAGGAGGTACCCTCCAGTAGTGAGAACAACCTTAAATTTGTTGTATACCCCTTCTAGGGCTGACGGATCCAGTGTACCTCATAATCAACCACATCCCTCTTAACTTCTTAGAATACGCAGGCTTGCCTTAAAAAGCCTTTCTCATGACTTTAATGGGTATATTAGCGAAGGTAAAAAAAACAATGCATATCTTTACCGCTATCAAAGCCTGTAACTAGTTGGTAACAGGTCGTCAAAAGCTTTATCAAAAGTTGACAAGATCACCCATCCATTGGGGTGCAGTTGGCCTAAGCCCAATCTATAATACCTAAAGATGTCCCTCATAAACCCGTGCGGAGTCCAAGGTCTCTTGACTAATCCTTTCATCACCGGAGGGAAATTAAGCCACATACTCTTCAGGCTATCGAGCATAGGCAAAAGCCACCTCCTCAGTGCCTAGAGCACTAGGAATGTCATCCTCGGGGATTTGGGGTAGCCTTTCTATTCCCCGAGGCTCCCTCAATGCATTATAGAAAGGGCTTCTTTGACGATAAGAACTATATTCCCCTTATTAGAGATGGACACCAAAGTTCCACCTTCTCTAATCTTTAGCCCCAATCTAGTGGACCCTAGTCCCCCGTCGTTTCCTCTAGTTTCTTGTCATAACCTGAACTCTTAGCTAGAGAAAGCAATGTCTTTCCTACTAAGGTCAGGCCTAACTCTATAATGGTTTTAATTAAAAGAAAAGGAAATTGTTAAGTGGAAGTACCGAGAATGACAGCTTCTTCTCAGAAAATAGCAGAGCTTGCTCAATAAATCTTCAAATTTGTTTTTACAGATATCACAAAAAAGAAAATAAGAGGAAAAAAAAAGATAAATGACTAGGATTAGAAAGGAAATAACTTTTCACTCTTATTGTTGGATGGATGACCTGTCATGTCATCTCATATCTCTAGAAATCCACTTAATTATTATGTTAATTGCAAGTTGTCATTTTGTTTCTTAAAGGGCATCTTCCAATAAGGACGAGTCATCTCGCCACAAGGATCCCAACAGTTCTACATGGGACAGACAAATGTCATTGGAAAGGTAAAAAGTATTTCATTAAAGATGACTTTTCAAAATCTTTATGTATTGAATACGCAATGTAACATCCCTATTACCGAAACTAATGCATCAACCATAAAAAAAGAAAAAAAAAGAAACATGGTAAAAAAAAAAAAGAGTTCTTTATTTTCTTTGTTGAACTCATACAAAGTTTATTGAAATTTCGGCAGAGTTTTCCCTATATCGGGAGGTCCCAAGTTATCAACAAATCATTTGTACACATCTTGTATTCATTGTTCATACACAATCCAATCATTTCAAGTCTTAAATTGTAACACCTCAAACTTTTAAGATAAATCACACAATTATCAAGTTATAAAAATGAGAAGAATTCTATGATTTTAAGAGGTAGCCATTAATTAACCATCATAATTGCATGCATACATTAGCATAATGAAGAATCTAAATTTTAAATTACTACTTAAAGCTTTAACAAAATAATACTACATAACTTTATACATACAAAATAGAAGTATTGTTATATATAACCCAAAAACTTTCTTTTATCTTCCTATTAACTTAAGTGACTATACAGAGGGGACACCCATGCATCAACTAAGGGTTACGCTGTTGAGATGAACCTGCATAGTAATTTGCATAAACATAATTAAATTAATTAAGATGATTTAGTATATTTTTCATTACACTAACAATTTGTTTTTTAAATTCATTTATCATCAATTTCTATAGTTTCCCACCAGCACACCAATTTTTTCCAATAATAACTAATTCTATTGATCGCCCATTCCCAGGGCACCAGTTCCAAACCAGAACACTGGTCCAACCATAAGCCCATTCGTAGGGCACCAGTTCCAAACCAGGACACTGGTCCAATCATCAGCCCATTCACCAGGTGCCAGTCCCAAACCAAGAATTGGTTCCACTATCATTCAAACACTACATATAAATACAAAAATTTGAACTACATCTTATTAGGGACTAAGTTAAAGAATTAAACAAGACTTTAAATTAGAAATCTAAGTGTCAGACACCTACCTAAAATATATACTCTGCTAGTCGTCCTCTACTCTCGTCTATTTTTCATAATTTTATCAGTACCAATAGTTACACTAATTTAAATTTCAAGTCTTGACCACACATACACATACTATCTTCAATTCAATATTTTGTAATAAAAACCAATTCCAAATAGAAGTTACCAATTTACAAGTTTTAGGTGGCTCAACATAACGGATTCCAAACACTGTTTAGTATTTTGAGTATAACCGGAGTTATAGAACTCAGTTTTATGTGTGGTTTGTTTCTTTGAAACATTACAACATGGGTCTATAACTTTCATGCAGATGAATATACCTAGTTTTTCCATCTACATGCCTAAATGCATAAATTTCAGAAACCCAAAAAGTTGTCCTACTGATTCCCGGTTTTTTACCTATCTTCGGTTTTTCTTTCATATTTAGTGTTTTGTCACTCCAATCTAGCAAGATGTTAGACCAAACACACCCAATACCATTGGGCTCAGCTACATGCTTAGCTTAAATACTTGTGGATCTGGCAAGATGTCAGACCCAACACACCTAACACCCTTAGGCTTAGCTACGTGTAGAGCCCAAACACATGTTGGTTTTGCAAGGTGCTAGATCCAACCCCTTTAAGTTCGGCTACACGCTAATCCCAAACACTTGTGGGTTTAGCAAGGCGTCAGACCCAACTCTCTTGGACTTGGTTACGTGCCGAGCTCAAGCGCATATGGGTCTCAGAAGACTCTAGACCTAAATCCCTCATGCTCGGCTACACGTTGAGCCTAAACACATGTGGGTCTAAAAAGATGTTAGATCCAAAATCCTTGAGTTTAGAATCATTCTAGATCCAAACATATAATCAATGGTCTTTTTGGCCTCATGTTGGGTCGCAAGGTTATCCCTAAGACCCTTATAAGAGCTTAGGATAATCATTTCCCTACACCCCTAAGCATATAAAAGTTCTCTAAGAGCTGATTATATTTCAATCGAAATTAACTCTATAAAAGGGTTATTCTCATCAATATTAGTGTTGTATACGAAATAAGATATAAAAGTTTTTTATAGCTCTATTATTTGTCCATCAGCATTAATGATGTGTAAGAAGACATTTCTAATATCATTAATGTTGATGTAACGGACTTTTTCCTTACCAAGATATTCAATAGGAAAAGACTTGTGACCCCTTAAGCAAAATAACAAGGTTCAAATAACAAGGACTATAAATACTCTTTAAACCGTATTAAAGGGTTCACAATCTTTATTTTCTTATCACACATTCTCAAAGCATTTGTCACACAAAAGCTAAAATCAAACATTCTTATTCTTAGAATTTAATGCTCTTCTCCTCATTTATTACAATCTTTTATTGTAAAGTCACTAACTTAATCATCGAAAGGTCCCTAAACCCTACAAGAAAAGACTGTTTTGCAGTAATTGAGACTTCTACCACCAACCCTCTACTCTTCCAATTCTTAGAAATGGAATACTGACATGAATGTGTGATCATTCACTTTCCAAACACTTAGATATCATTCCTGAGCATATTAGATCTTGGGAGATCACACGATTGAAAAGGACAAAAGCATGAATTATAGTGATTCTTTTTCCTTAATTTTTTTCAATCATCGGCACTCTCTTTCCTTTCTTAACCTAACTAGATAATCAAATGGATAATTTAAGTTTTTTTTTCCTACTTGCTCCCTTCTCTTTATCTAACCTTCACTCTCTCATAAACAATAAATTTTATAATAATACAAAATTAAGATACAAGAAAAGAGATGAAAGAAAAAATCATGATTAGTCTCACCAAAATATATTTAAACATTTCCATCTAGAGTCTAGAAATATATATTTTTTACATTTCGATCTAAAGTCTAGAAATATTTTTTTAATCCATTCTGTTTCTCTATTTATTAATTAGTGGTAGTTGCTCTTGAGTTGTGATAAAATTTCTCCCCCTGAACCACTAATTAACAAAACCTAAAACATGAGAGGAAAACACTACAGACTGTGAGTGAAAACACTACATAATATGAGCGAAACATTGTTTATTATAACCATGTTTACACAATTTTGCTCTTCCTACAAAAAAACTTAAATCTAGCACGGGAGGCATTGAGGTATTTTCACAAGTCCTATTACTCATTATTAAATTGATCAGAGACAAATAAATCTTTTTAAATTTCAAAAGCACATTGAAACAACTAAAATGTCATTAAAAGCAAAAAAAAAAATTAAACTAACATCAAGAGGCTTTTTTGTATTTCCATAATGGGTTTTTTGTTATTATCAAGTCAGTTGAGGGACAATTCGATAATTGAATAAATATAAAAATCAAAAGGTGGCTAGCGCATGTGTTCACATCCTTTAAGCGGCACATGTGGTGTCTCCCGGTAGCAAAAATCCCTCTTCCACTATGTTCCTAGCAGTGTCCTCTTCTTTTTAGATCCAAGCGTGTGGTCAGTTGTGACAGATTTGGCATCCCATGACACTTTTTTTTTTTTCTCTCCTCCCCTCGAGATTCACAATGACCATGCAAAATTTTAGTGTTATCCTCTCATTTCCAGAGATTTTCACTTCTATCCTTATTTTTTTTATTTTTTATTTTTGTTTATAGCTCTTTAATAAAATTTTAATTTGTTTTTAATTGTATTTTTTAATCCTAATTTGTGATTTGTTATCGTTTTCAATTTGATCATCATTCTTTTAAATTTTTTTTATAAAAATAATTTTTCTTCTTAATTTTACTCTTCAATCAAAAAATTATTTTTATTTTTTATTTCAATTTTAATTCATTCTTTTAATTTTTTTCTGTTCTTTTATTAAATTAATTTTTTTTATTGCTCTTCCATCAAAAATAAAATTTAATTTGTATTTCAAATTTGATTCTCAAAATAGTTTTGTATAATTAAAATTCTTTATTTTTTATAAAATAAAACCAACTTATTTCACAAAATTTCTTTCTTTAAAATACATTTCCAGCACTAAAAAAAACATCTGGTCCCACCCCGTACCACACCTAGCCTCTAAATAGGTAGTGGATGTTCATAATTCAATCACATTGATCGACTAGGACTCGTTGGGAGTTGGGCAAATTTTTCAAAAAAAATTAAAATTACTTTTTTATATATTTTCAAATTATTTTCATATATTAATATAAAAAATAATTTTTTTAAAAAATATATCATTTTAAAACATTTTCTAATAAAAAATACTTTAAAAAATATTCATTCACCCATGTCAAGGCTGAGGTTCGAGTAAAGGCAAACGAAGGGTAATGGGAACACACCTCTCTTCCTCGCTGCGGACTGTAAGAGTCAAGAGTGGCAGCTAGCCACGTCCTAAAATAGCACAGCAATACATGCTTGCACAAACAACAGAATAACAACACTCGACCAAAAGGAAAGTAAAAGAGGACAAAAGGCAGAACAGAGATTAAGCATATGCAGACCGTGTCGCCAATTTCCAAAACATATTCACATCAAGAGAAAAGGTGAAAACCATGTTTGGGAACTTGGTTCTGCTACCAAAAAAAAATGGCTGACTTTTAAATCACTAGATAAAAAAGAGGAATTATAAGAATATACACCATGACCCTAATCCTAATTTTCCTGATCTGAGCAACTATGATAAAGACATAGTATGGGTCTGATGCAGCAAACTATTTTAGTGCGCACTAACTGGATCGTACAACTCACCGGCACAGCACCCACTGAGTGGATTTCAATAGAGCTATAACTAATAACATAACATCACAGTGACCTCCAGACGATAAGCTCCAGTACATACCCAACTTCAACCAAATAAACCAGCAAAGACCCAGAGCATGCAAGCATCAAAGGTCAGTATTGGATGCTTCTAGTTCCGCTAGCAATTTAAACATGGTGGCTATTTACCAATCTGTCCATCACCTACGCCGAGATGCATTTGCATGCTGCTGAGCTTTACTCTCAATCCTGATCCTATCAGCATACATGGGCAGGCGAATGATCTCGTAAATCTCATTCAACAACACATCCTCTGTTATATTATCCTTGATGCTTCGCATCACCTGTTAAGAATCAGCAGGAAGATTCATTTAGTCCAGTAAAGAGTGATCCATCAAAAACATAAAAGAGGAAGAGGAAGAATGTCAAATAGATACTATAGTAGCATATTAATTAAAGCATGACAAATACATACAACATACATGCATCAGAATTCACATATACATGCAGATATGTGTGCATATAAAGGTGAAAGAACAGACCTTCATGTAGGTATTGAACTCATTGGGTGTTGATTTATCAGTCCGCACCCGCATACAGACCCATACATGTTCCTCTGAATCCCAAGAACACTCAATTATCTTCCCTGAGTAGGAAGAGGGATCTAAATCATCTGCAAGTTTTTAGGTCATGGAGTAAGAACCAGAACAATAAATTGAAAGCCAAAAAACAACCAGGTAAATGAAACAAAGAAAACGAAATGAATGTCTAGCAAGCTGAGAACATGCCCAGATGAAGAAATATGAGCATGTGAAAATGGGATTCAGCTCAAGGCAATGGACACCCATACAACTGCTTGCATTAACAAGGAATACCGCATTTGCCAATCTGAATGGCAAAATACCCACTATTCAAAAGAAAAAAAAAAGCTCCCTACCATCACATTCACCAAGCAAATGGTTAGCAACAGCTGGAATAGATTATCAAAGGCAGCTAAGGTTATCAACTGAAATCCCAGTGTTTTCCATATCAATACAAGGGTTGCGTAAAGTGTTAATTCAGGATTTTCTATAGTGGAACGAAACTTGTGAAATCAAGATGCATGAAAAATCACATCAACCTTTGAATGCAACTCTGTGGCCTTCCATCAGTTTCTTTGTCCCTCGTTCATTCAGATAAAGTAACTGACGATCATCATCATCAACCTGTCAATACATAAAACTAAATATCAGGATGTAAACATCAATTGAGAATTTCAAGCCGATACATCAAAGGGATGAAGATGGAAAACACAAAAACATCAGAGTTAGCAGCTAAATTTTGGTGATGTTGACAGACACACCTCAAATCGAAAGTCAACTGAGTTCATTTCAGGATATTTCCACTTCAAAAGGCCTTCATGAGTGCGAGGAACATAAGGATCATCCCAACCCTGGCACATAAGATCATGAGTAATCTCTTGTTCACAATGGAATAACACTATAAAAAGCATCTAACACATGACAAGTCTTTTACTGTATGATATGTGAGAGGTGCAATGTATACAGGATTTTTGGGTGTTGTGTGCAAATGATATTTATTAGATCATTCATAGGACCACAATATCGGGAAACAAATGCTAAAAGTATTTAGAACAAAAAAAATCTCCAATGGATGAGTTGTGCAAAAAGTTCAAAAAGCCATCCTTGTCACCTGAAAAATAAGACCATCTGCATCATGTGAAAGCTTTGGAATAAATTCCTTTAGGAGCTTGGTAACAGTAGAAAGCAGCCAGAAATCCTTTCTTCTCACCTGGTAAACAATTCAAAAAAAAAAAAAACATAATTTGGTAATAAAATAAGAGGGGACAAGTATCATATATTGCAAACTCAATACAAAATCTTCTCATACCCTGAAAGGTTCTAGGTCGTATCTATAATATGGATTTCGACTCTGGTAAATGTTATGGCGTTCATAATTCCGGGGCTCAATCACTTCTTTTTCAAGCATCTTCCATCGTTCATGAAAGGGCCGCTGCAGAAACATTTGATCATCGAAGCCTATAATTAGTAGATGGAATGAAGGGAAAGCATTTAATTAGATTGGAGGTATACAGTATACTCTGGTATGTGTTCCTTAAACAAGCACAGCATATTCATCTAAATGAATGATTCTAATTACCCAAAATACTCTTCAAACTATATCCCAGAAAATCAGTTGAAATGATTAGGAAGAGATCATTGCAAATACAAACAAACAAAATAATTAAATAGAAAATGCCATATGAGCATGTTTTTCTCCTCCTTGTACTCCTGGCAAACAAAATCAATTGTAGAGCAACTGCTGATCAATGAAAAAAGGTTATCAAATGGTTCACTAGGATACAAACAAGTTTCTCCACATTCCCAGTTATTCTTTATGAGCTGATTGGCAGCTTATATTGGTGCCCACACAGCCCTTTAACCTGCTTCCAATCACTGAATAAATCTGAAAGAATTCTCGAACAGATCTCTTTTGTTGTTTACACTTACACCAGCATTTAAGAGATCCAATCCAACTTGTCCAGTGCTTTCCATTTATTTCGTAATCTACTCCTATCACAAAGCTACAGCAGGGTGAAAACCATCTTTATCAGCCAGCTTCAGAGAAAAGCCTCTTATTGCAGTGCTTAGTGCTGATTTGTTAAAAGCACGTGAAGAGAAAGTCACCCCCCTTTCAACACATCCCTAACTTTCAGGCACATAAACCTGCATCTTTATGACATTGGTTGTGAATCCCCAAAATTGCAGACAAAGATGGGGGTGATGTTCAAGAATATACTGACCAAAGGCTTAAACAGAATGGGGTAAATTGTTAAAAGTTTTCACCAATGGCACGTGAACGCACTTCATGATTGCACAATTTAAATCAATTCTACACCACCAGGGACAGATCCAGAGTTGGAAAAATAGCCCACACTGCCCCACGAAATAACACCATGCACCTCGTAGTAAACTTCTAGGTTTTTTGCCCCACCAGAAAAAATCTCCCAATTACAGAATTAAATTGATGAAGTAAACATTTCCCCCTCCCCTACCCAAAACAAAATTGAAAGTCTTCAATTGCCCCTAACATCCTACAAAACTACCCCAGCTTTGCCCATAAGGTTTGCCCTCATTAAATGACCAAATATTGCTCCAGGAACTTCATTTAAAATAGACAAATAAATATATAGCTCTCACAAAAAGTCTCTGATGGTTCTTTGCTTTGGAATGAAAACAAAAGAATAATTGACTTTGATCTGTAAAAATAATTTAATGTCCATAAATTTCATTGTAAATCTAACCTCTGTGACAGACTCTCGGTTGATCGCCATCATATCATAGATAAGGTATCTTCTCTCCTGCTTCTGCGAGTCCGGCAAAGTATCAATAATCATCTCCCCATCAAGTAACGTAAAGTGGTGTGTCTTATCAGCTGGACCCTTATCAAAACAAGACAAAAGCAGTCATATTGAAGATCATCTGAGCAAGATGTCAAGAACTATACAAATGAGAGTCCTAAAGAAACCATCCTAGAAGAAGAAATGAGTAGATGCATACTTCATTGGTGTATCTGCAAGGAAACCTCATCTGTACCCTTCGGAATTTAAAATCCCTATCTATCAAAAAACACCCATCCACCGTAATTAACATCATGTATCTTGTTCCATCAGCCTTCCATGTTGCATAATAATAACGTGTCCTCAACAGCAGTAAGTTGTCCCTGCATGCGCAAAATTAAATCCTTTTCTTATTAAGTGACACCAAGAAAAAAATTAAGTTAAACTAGACTCAAAAGCTCCATGGTCACTGTAAGCCAAATTGGTATACACTATAATAACCCATGAACAAATACCATGTCCATCAATTCTACATTTGAGATGGGGAAAAGAAATTAATAAAATTAAGAATCATTTTCCGTCTACTGTAAAATTCAGGCTTCACTGCATTCATAATAAAGCAAACAAAAGAATAAAAACACGAATTTCCTTCTAACAGGCACAGCATATAAACAACCAATTTTGAATTAAGCAAATGGAAAGGTCTCCATAGTTCACTTTTGCAGTTCCCACTGCCCCAGACCTCAAATGTGGAGGTCAAATATCAAGTAAATGGGGCCAATGTATTCAGACATTTCCCACCATGAGAGATAGAGATTCAAGCCACTCCAAAGCAGACGCAAAGTAAAATATATTTTATATATGATGTGTTCTAAGTTATATAAAAGCAACAGTACAAACTCAGACGATAGTTCGCTGTCTATTTCCCCTAAATATCATTCAGGTTGTAGGAAATACAAATGACAGCAATATTCAGTTATCGATCATAATGCCAGGACTTCATTTGCTCAATAAAATCTCAGCTTCCCTTCACCATTACTATAACATTTTTATTAATTACCATTGAAGATTATCATATTCAATGGTTTTGAGTTATTAACCTAAACCATGGCAATTTTCCATCCAGAGAGCATAAATATTAGGTTTTCTTTCATATCCTTGCATGTCTAAATCATAGCTTAAAAGATGGTGATTAGAGGTACCTCTGTTCTAAGTTATAGAGATCCTAACTCAAAAAACTGAAGCTCCTCCACCTAATATGTATATCAAAGCATAACAAAAAACACAAAATAACAATAATAAAAAAAAATCAGTTTGGACCTGCTAAGAGAAACAGGGTGTGACCCAGGGAATATCGGTTTTCCTCTTCCCTGAAATTTAAGAAAAAAGTCAGTACAAAATGAAGTCTGAATGAAGATATTTCAAGCTCAAGATTTCAAAAATTAAGAAGTTATGAACATTTTTTCACCCATTATCAGGATACATTCCACAAATCAAATTTCAATCATTTTTTATGTGAAAATAAAAAACAACTAATGGCATTTGTACATGAAACCTAGGAGGTGCAGGATGTGTGAAAAACATATTACAAGGAGAAAACTGAATTCACACTTGAACAAAATGATCAAGACAATGCATATCAGTATAAGGTAACTTGGGGGAGCAAAAAGACATGGGTGCTAAACCAAATCTAAGATATCTTAAAATATAACAATGATTAAGCAGCATAAAAAAGTTTAAAGAGAGGCAAAGAAGTATTACAGGAACATTCAGCTTAAGTGTTTGGCAGCAGAACTGCCGCAGTGCATCGAGCTGGTCATTAGGTATTTCATCCCCCAGAACATCATCATTTGTCATTACAACATCCATCTCATGATTGTCCTGAAATGGTAAATGGAATGCACAAAATCTAAACAAACAGGATGCTACAATTTCGTAGGGATATTTAAGCTAAATGAGAGGCAATACATAAGAATTCATAAAGCAAAGGAAGAGGAAAAAACAGAAGATGTGAAACCCCCATCAATTTGTTATAGCAATACATCACCATAAATTTCATTTCTAAAATTTTCTACGCTGCATTTTAACATGCAACATTTATGTTTGGCCAATGAAGGAAGAATAACACCAAAAGTTTAAAATAATTAACAACAAAGCTTTCCGTCTAAACTCAGCATCAGTCTCTAATGCATGCAACCACCGATCACCTTCTTGCTAGTATGAAGGTTAATGCAGAACTCGAGCATCAAGTTTAGAACTTCCTTAATGGAATAACCAAGCCATCTTCTTCTTCTTTTAATTTCAATTGAAAAAAGAAAGAGCAGCTTCTAAAAAAGAAGGATATAAAAAACTGCATTTGAATCCACATGGAAAAATTATAGGAAAAATCCAGTGAAATATTACTCATCTGAATTTTAAGCATGCAATCAAAAGTTAGGGTCGCTGGCCTATCATCAGGGAGCCCACTATGTTATTGTCGTGTAAGAGAACCCATCAAACTAGAACCTCATAATATCACTTGCTACAGAGCACCATATTTTAAAATGTTCAATAGCCTAGAGTTCTTCAAACAATGAGGCAGGCATAACAGCAGTCCATCCTTCACATCATTAAAGGAAAGAAAAAGATCCCCATGCAACTTGAAATCTACAACATGTCTCTTAACTCTAAAATGTCAGTAAAACTCATGCAAAGCAAAGAAAAATATTTGACAACAAATTCAAGAATCACTACACTTTGAATTCAATTTTACATATCATGATGCTCAAAGTCACTAGAACTATGGCCATTCTTGTCCTAACTAGTTAACAACTCCAAATGAAAGATCAAAAACTGAGATGTAGCTGATCACAGCGGAGCATCATTACCAACAATATATCTGTCACTGTGCTGCTGCCACATTTTTATTTGTTGACTTGAATAATAATTAGATTTTCTAATAGTTTCCACTAAAGCCAACATTTCCAAAATTAGTTCTCATGCTGAAACTGCCAGTTATATGCAAAAAAACCACCACTACACCATCTGTTTATATCATGCCACCACAAAATATATATATATATATATATATATATATATATGACAACTAGATGTTAGATCAAAGAATTTGCATACATGCAGGTTCTTAGCTGAACCTCCATCATCATCATCATCAGGCACTGCCTCGCCATTGAGATCAAATTCAGAAGACCTCTTCCATTCTGGAGTTGGTGGGCAAACAACCATTTCTGGCTTTCTTTCATGATAGAAGGAGTACAAGGCATCAATATAATCTGGTTTATATATTCCTGGAGGACGTGCTTCAGCAAATATTTTTATTGCCTGCACAATTAGCAAAGGAGGTTTCAAAACATATAGCTTGCGGAATAAAACCAATTGAGATACACATAAAAGGAAACATTGGAAACTTACTTGAGTGACAGACATTGGTTGAGAACGCATTAGATAATGAACTATCATATATCCTGTGCGATTATGCCCATGTGTACAATGGACAAGAATATACTTCTTTGTATGTTTCTGACGCAAGAGAAATTGCATGACCTGAAAAGGTTTTATAAACTCGTGATTGTTTAGTATAATATTACACTCATTTAACACAGCATGTTTAGGTATAAATGATTCATGAGAAAAGGATATGCTGCCTTTATGTGGATCGATAAATACCCCAGTTAGGTAGGGCACGGTTGCTTCTGTTTCGTTGGGAATAGGGGGGGGAGAGTGACAGTTTGACTTGGTTAAAAGGAAGAATCATGATCAACAATTTCTTGTAACAAACGCACATATGAAGGTTTAGACAGAGCACACATGTTCACAATCAAACTCATGCTCACAATTGAGCTTTGTGGTTCCAATATGATGCTCTATCCTAGCATTGCAGTACACAACTTGAGATTCATAACAGTGATAGCTTAATAGCATAGAAAAAACATAACACTGTGCAAACTACCGTGAAACAAAGCTAGTGGTCTGTGCAGAATACCAAATGTGGGAAAAGACATGCTACAAGAAGATCCAATGGAGGAAAAAGACATAGAAAACCTTAGCAAAAGAAGCATACCTCATAAACAAAGGTATTTACAGCTGTATTCTCCGGTACAGCATCACGCCCCTTGCAATATATCTGGACAATGAAAGAAAATAAGCTATTTTCAGGTAAGCTGCTCTATAGTAAAAAACAGAGACTGAAGAAAATTGTTGTCATTGCCAACTCACCTTGACATGCTTGATACCCTCTTTCTTCAAATCTGTTGTTGAATAGTAGCGGGTAGTATTTGTCAAATCAATCACCAGACCGAGCTGAAAAATCATTGGATAGACTTAGAATTGTTCAAGATAATATTTCCTGCCCTAGAGAGAAAATATATTCTTCGTAACTCCTTAATGTAAATCTACACTGTTAGAAACATGCACATGACCATGGGAAAAAGTTATTTGCAATTTTAAATTGAGTGGCAATGTGACCCTGCTAATTAGCGGAACTTTTTTCCTCTAATCTAGTTCTTTTAGATTGATAATATGGCTGATTCAGAAATGTCGGGGTTCTTATTAAATTAATTGAGTGCTCATGACAGCATTATTCCCTCTCATAATAGACGAGATTTACTAGGAATCAAGGGAAGTAAAAATGACTTTCAAGTTCAAGATACTTACTTTCCTTCCTAAAACTCTTTGTTGATGAATGACTTGTTTAAAAGAGTATCTTTTACCAGGAGGAATACAGTCACTGTAGGCTTCGCCAAGTGGAACCTTGGAAGGAACGATACAATTTATCTCCTCGCCAAATGCAGGACAGTCCAACCAGCCTGCAATTATGGATAGCAAATTATTGAGTGAAAGAAATGATACTGAGATGATACAGTCACACCATCCTTAAACTAAGGAAAGTGTAGAACAAGGTTTCACCAACATGGACCAATCAAAAGCTTAGAAATCCAGTGAATGGCTGAAAGTAGAAAGCCAGAAGACCACAACTCAGAGAACCATTCATAGATATCTTTTTATTTTCCTTTTTCCCCCTTCTCTAAGGTCTTAAGCTAACAAAGACGATCCAAATCCTCCCCATACTCTGTCTCTGCAGTAAGGAACACTACCAGGCCAAATACACATCAGCAGAACTGTTCATTAATATCAGCAAAACAAGATGACAACTGGTTTCCTAATACTTGGCCAAAAATAGACTTTATTGACAAAGGTCATCAACAAAGGGAATCACCATGGTAATACAAGAAAAAATTATGTTTGACTTCCAGGGAATAGCCTTTAAATTTTCATCAGAGTAATTATCTCCAGTACATTTAATTCATCAATCTCTGATGCTAAGAAGTCTGTTTCTGTAGCACTAATAATATACAAATGCAACACAGTCCTGTTATTAACCTGGTGAGGTAGGATGGAAAAGAAGGTAAGGGAGGAGATATGGAGAGAAATGGGAGCAAAAAACAGAAGAGCAAGAAGAAAATGCAAAGATCTTCCAATAGTACAGTACTACAGTTAATTGCCAATCATCATATAAGCGACCTTTATACATAGGAGGTGCTCTTATATTGATGCCGAAACTAAACCAGATAGAAAAAAAAAATCTTCAAGAATAAACGAAAGCAATCATTACTAAATATGAAAAAATGAATTCCTGAAACAATACTACTGTGATAGGAAATAAAACTATGCTACCAAGTAATAAAATATCTAAGAACATCTAAAATTCTAAACAATCATGCAATTGAAAAGCTATCTTGGAAGTGGTGAATGCTACTCCACCTTCTTGCTAAACATTTTAGTTATCCAATTGGTGAAGAACTAATGATTAAGCTACTCCAAGACTCACAGCCATGGTACAACAGAACAAGAAAAAATAATCACACCTTCATATGGCCAATCACAGACAATAGAGGACTAGCGTGTCAGCCCAAAGGGACTCACAAATATCCTGCTGCTTATAAGTATCAAAAGAAACACACAATTTGGTGTCATAAAATATTTTTTTACATTTTTTCAGTACCAAGCAAGATCCACCAACGAGTGCAAATTTAACCAACAAACAATCAACGACAGATTGATACTCAGGAACATAGTAAGGCAGCAACGTACACCTCTAATGGATAACTCGACATATGGCAATGAAATCAGTGAACACCATTGAAAACCATCTGTAATGCAAACCACAGAAGCCATTTCTGCATAGAGCAATTAGATAAGAAACTTACCAGCAGGAAGTTTACTTTTGTCATAAGATTTATAGTGTTTAGATGGGAAAAGTTGATCATGCACTGGTTGCCGAGACACATGTGCAGGTCTGTCTTCCAAATTTTCATTTCTCATACGTTTGCGTCTTTCTTCACGCTCCTGATCAGGATGAAAATAAGATCAACAGTCATGCATGAATACAGAGCACAAACAAATGCAACATAATGGCATATTAATCATCCAAAAACAAAAAGGAAAAAAGAAAACCCAGATGTGGGATTGAGCAAGAGAGGTAAAACAGACTGTCAACTTAACCCCAAAGAAAATTAATCTAGAAATCAGTCAATAGAACGGACAGCTAAATCTCTCCTTCATTCTATTCAGAGTCCACAAAAGATGTTAGCAATCAAAATACTTGAACCCCGATCAGATGGAGAGTGCCTCTGCCACAGTATTAAACAACTTCTAGGTGTTCCATCCCACAGCATTGAAAATAGTAATGATAACATGTCAATTGAGTGCTTACCTGACTTAGTTATAAGGGAATGTGCTGTGCGCACTTTATTACAAGAGAAAAGTTATTATTTTCCCTTGGGACTTGATGATCACAAATAAGTCTTTAATTAATAAATTTACAGGTTTTACATTCTTCTCCTCCCATCAACCAAGCTCCAAGGACTCAAATTCACATTTTAAAAACACGTGAGATCCATAAGGAAACAAAATTCTCCAACCTTTTGTTAGAACGTGCTTTCATAATCACATTTGTATATTAACCCCAAAAAAATGATGAATTGATTATATAAAAAAAGATTGCCATCTGCAATGGTTAAGACTTCCATCTACTGAGGTTGAAAAGTGATATATTCTAAGGCACAAATCCATTTTCCACTCTTAAAGTGGGCACCCAGCAGAGAAGACAACAAAAAAATATATTTTTTAAATTCTAATCAATCAAAATACTTAGTCCAACTGCTACAGTATGATAAATTGGGGTCCAATGCCAAAGCTCCATGCAGCTACAGCTGCTTCAATTCCTATTTCTTGACAAACGACAATAATCACCTGGTTTGAATGACTTTTCAAATAACTGGATGGTACTTTACATGTAACAAAATTACCAAACCCGCAATCACAAAAAGAGCCCTCGTGTAAAAATGTCAAGACAAACATCACAGCATTTTTTCATTCTTCCACAATAACAAAACTCAAGTAAAGTTTTCCTGATTATTCCCATTCACCAGAGCATTATATAATTTAGAACGAAAAGGCGTTCTTCTAACTCAAGATACTCAGAACAAAATGCAAGAATATAATTTAGAATTACCCGGCGGGCAATTTCAGCAGCAGACTCAAACCGTTCTTCGGGAGCACCGTGTTCTTCTATGTTCCCTTCAAAATTATCTTCGTTATCTTCAGGCCCCGGCAAAACATTTAAATCCATGGTAACAACCATTCAACATCCACCACCCAACATTAAGCAACATGAAAAATCTCAAATCCCCTTCTTAGCAACAGCACCTACTGCTGCGAACCCGAATTAAAATAATGAATCACCGGTTGGTTCAATTAATTAACATTATAAATTAAACTAACTACCAAAAGATGAGATCGACCTAATACCTAATTAAAAAAATAAGATACCTAATTCCTCCAAAGAAATTAAAATTGCGTTTTCAAAATCAATTGATTGAACCCTAAATACCCAGATTAGAGGGTGAAAAAGGAATCATAGAAAGCGGGAAGTGAAGAAGAGTTCAAAACCTCACCGTTATCAAGAAATCGAAGAAAAAAACCCGATCAAAAGGACTAGACAGAGTGCACGTGAAGTGGCTGTGGCAGAGAGATTTTGACTCTCAGCCGATTAAAACCCTAGAATTATGAAGCGGGAGTTGTAAGCGAACGTTCTTGCTTAATTTTTTTTTGGGTTCGAAACCCTAGACAGGAGAGAGACAGAGGTTAGGAGCTCAAATATGCAAGGAGATATAAACAAATGGAAATATAGTGAGATTGTTTTATTGTTTGGTAGTTTAAAAAAAATGGAAAAAAGAAATCAGAATACTTTTTTTTTTATTTTTGGAGTTTTTTACTAAAGCCTGGCACAAACTATCATGGTTGAAATTTATTTTTCAAAATAATACAGCTAATGAGACGCGCGTGTGTGATCTACGTGTACAATCAAATTAAAATTGGAAAAAATCATTTTTATTTTTATTTTTATTTTTATTTTTATTTTCCTACTCCTTGTGGCCCTCACCCTCCCTCTCTTGATCTCTCCCTCCACCATGAAAGCTCTCTCTCTACAGTGATAGAACACCTCTTTCTCCCCCATTGTATCATTTCTCTCTTTTCATCTTTAATTTATTTTTTTGATATAATAAAATAATTTTTTTAATTATAAATTGAGTTTGTTTAGTTATAAATTGACTTGAAATAAAATTAAATTATTTGTGTTGAATTAATTATGAATTTGTGTTGAATATAACTCGTTGAATTTATTAGGTTTTCTTTGGGCATAAAATTGAAATTAAAAATGTGTTACTTTTACAAACAAATTGAAGGAAAAATTAATATTCTAGTTGTTTTTATGCGGCTTGTGCGTCTCATAAAACTGTGCTATTTTGATAAATAAATTTTTAGTTATTATAGTTTTGATATATTTTTTAGACACTATACTTATTTTAAAAAAAAAAATAACTCACTTAATTGGTCTTTAAAATATTTAATATTAAAAATAAAATTATTTTTGAATCAACATCAAGTTCAAATTTATTTATTCATTAAACTTTAAAAAAAAAACCCTAAAAGATGTGTTGATTTTATTTTGCAATCCATTATACACCAAGACTTGGTGCATTGTAGATAGCAACAATGTATTTTTTTTATTTTAATATTTTTCTAAATTCATCATTTGATATTATATTGGTTTAGAATTTGGTTGTATGATTTGTTTATTTTGTTTTTTATGAGGTTATTGTGGTATTAAAAAATTATTTTGACATCAGGATGATTCTTGATTTTGCAAAAAAAAAAGAATTGAGGGACTAATTTGACCAAAATAAAAGAATATAGGATTTCTCTTTTGTGGCTATTGTTTGAACAATGAACCTAATTTTTTTATCCTTTTAATATTTTTTTATTATGGTCTGATTTTTTTTTCAAATTAATCTTTTGATATTATGCTGACTTACAATTTGATTTTATGATTTGTTCCCTATGAGTTTATTATGGTGTTAACAAAACTATTTTGGCATCAGACTAGTTCTTGATTTTGAAAAAAAAAACAATAAAGGGCCAATTTGACAAAAAAAAATAATGAATACAAGGTTTTTCTTTTGTGGTTACAATTTGAAATGAACCTTTTTAGCACTTTCAGTCTAAAAAGTTGGCAAAATCAATTTTGATCCTTTTAGTTTGACAATTTAACATTTTGATCCAATACTTCATTTTTTTTATTTTTGAGTCCCTAGTTTTTTTATTTATCATGGAGCTTGCCTATATTTATAAAAAGTAATGATTTTTTATTTGATTAACTATTTACACTTAAAAGTCTAACATTGAGTGCTTATAATTTTTCTTATTTATTATGATCTTGATTGATCTATAGGGAAAAAAATCAAGATTAGCTTTATTTTTCATATTAAGTTTTTCTTGCAAGAATTATTATAATCTTAATTACATTTTTAAGCTAAT
Organism: Populus simonii; assembly: GCA_007827005.2. Taxonomy (NCBI): domain Eukaryota; kingdom Viridiplantae; phylum Streptophyta; class Magnoliopsida; order Malpighiales; family Salicaceae; genus Populus; species Populus simonii. Next base: position 3,530,422 of record CM017479.2, read on the forward strand.
GTTGTATATATTTACTCAGTGGTCATCCGGTGTCTAACCCTAAATCTAAATTTATGGTGGACATAGTCCTGTGTGATTTCCTAAAAACCATTCAGGAACAACTATAACTCATGCAAACTCAGATAAATAATATTTATAAGGGAATCGAATCCAAAAATATTTTCCAAATAAGACAACCCAATAACAATGAAAATTCTAACAACAACCAGCATTGGTATGCTCATCATGGACACTACTAATATAACTACAATCAAGGTCATCATAATGACTCTAATGAGCAAGTCATGTAAAATATCAAAGTAGAGGCCTCTATTTTTTATTATGATTTTCACTTCATGAATTCTTGATATGGATACTTCTTTGATTGATACAACTTGTTTGAAAATAAAAAGGTTAAATTTGCTATGATAAAGATTAATGATATTACCAAACTTTATCGAGAGAAAGTTGAGGACTATTTAAAGAGAAAGGATGAGCCTCCTATCACTAATTAGATTGATATGAAACAAAGAAATTATAAAAGAAGTATTTATCTTTATAATATAGAGGTAACTTTTTAGACTAATGGAATAACCTTAGGCAACAAAACAAGCTTATGAGTAAGTATATGGCATAATTCGATGATAATAAAATGAGATGTGCCATGAGAGCGGATTATACTATGACTTTTGTCGCATCCGACATCGCGGCGGTCTTAAAATTAATTACAAGGAAAGAACAGATTTCTGGCATCTTGTTCTTTTAGGGGAAAATGTCTTATTTAAGAAGTCGCCACCTAGTATTACGGTCACTAGGAACCCTAACTGTTCAACATAGATTTTATGGTACGGGACTGATTGTGGCTAGGGAAGGTATTAGCACCCCTAGCGCACCATACCTGAGGTAAGCTGCATTATTATTTTTGTCTTAAATTGCTAAAAAATTGTTGATTTATGCTATAATAGTTCACTGGTAATATTCCTGACTCTGGCGTCAGTGAATATTTAATTACAGATACTTCTAACTCTGGTGTTGGTGAATCTTTCATTCCGGGTAATTCCAACTCTAGCATTGGTAATTACTCAACTACGAATAATTCCAACTCTGGCGTTGGTAAAAATTCGTGGCTAAAAAAAATCATTAAATTTTTTTTTTGTTCTGACATCAGTGAATAAAATCAATAAAAACACATTTATTTTCTTATTTCTAATGCATGCAATTTCTATTTCTTTTTTTTATATATTTTTTTATATATTTTTTATTTTTTGGGGCTGGGCCCAGCTTAACCCATATAGGCTGGGCTCGACCCAGCCAGCACGACCCGATCACTGGCCCAAACCAGTGACCCCGCTGGGCCACATGAAGCATGCGTGAACCAAATCACGCGTGCATGAGCAGATAAATTCAAAGTAAATGGCAGACAGTGAATTAAAACAAAAGGCAGGGAAAAAAAGTAAAAGACTTACCTGGTTCTTTTGCAGAAAATTTGCGCGAGATTGCTGAGGGCGACGCTCCTGCTTTCAAGTTTTCTCTTGCTCCTTCTGCTTGTCTTTCCTTTTTGTTTCGTTTCTCTTGTTTACCAGACCCTCTCCTATTTGCGTTCTGTCACCTTTGGTTTTGAGATGAAGGGATGAAGACAAATGTGGGGTTGATTCTCCTCACTGTGTCGCTCTTTGTTTCTAGTGTTCTTCCCCCCCGTGTTTTTTCTTTTTTTCGTGATCTCTCTGTTTTTTTTGTTCTCGTTCCTCTCTATTTTCTCTCTTCGTCTATGTCTCTTGGTTTTTTTTTTCGCCTTCCTTCCGTCCTCCCGCGAGGTTGCTCGTCCTCTCCTTTTACAAGGCCAAAATCGGTGGTAATGGTCGGCCTCCTAAATGCCCTGTAACCGACCCTTTAAGCGCCTTCAATAATGAAACATAAGCGTTGGCTACAAACGGATGAAACGGAGGAAGAAGACAGTGAACAGTTTTGTCCAAGAAACGGCTTTGTTTTTCATTCAACTGCTATATTTGATTTGGTCCTTAAAGTTTTTTAATTTTTGCAGTCCAGTCCTTGGGTAAATTATAATTGAACCCCTGCACCTCAGCGCCATTTACACATTGGTCCTTGGATTTTAATTTCTTGCAAATTTGACCAGAATCAACCCTATACTTTGATAATTTTTCAATTAAGTCCCTGAATAAATTAATTTCAAGCTCAATTAAGTCTAAAAATTATCAACTCTCCAATTAAACCCTTGATTGGATTAATTAAATTAATTCCAAGCTTAATTAAGTTTCAAAACTTGTCAATTCTCCAATTAAACCCTTGATTGGATTAATTAAATTAATTCCAAGCTCAATTAAGTCTCAAAACTTATCAATTCTCCAATTAAGCCCTTGATTTGATTAATTAAACCAGTCAAGAGTTTAATTAATTCTTTAAACTTCCAATCATGTTGCCCTTAACCCAAATTTTAATTCATTCTTCATTTATTTTATTTTTACTTGTTTTTCATCATCATTTTTTCATCATTTTTCAGTAAATAAAATAATAATAATAATAATTAAAATAAAAGGGTCAAAAATTGGGTTATGACAACTTTTAAGTAGGTTTGTAAGACCTTGAATGATGATCTTATAAAAGAGATTGTGCTTCAATGTGTTTCCACTATTGACCAAGTCTATCTCTTAGTTCAAGATTACAAGTCAGTTATAAAAAAAATACTGAATGAGATGTTTAGACACCCCCAACATCCTTGATAGGTCTCAATTTATGAATAATAATTCTTATTATGTGCTCCACCTCACAAACTCAACCTCAATATTGTCTAACATTTTAAGGAAAACAAAGGCAAAAGAGTACTCAGTGAAGTGTCTAAAACGAGCTCAATGAGTCTATGTTTTAAATGTCAAAGTTTTGGTCATGTTGCAGCCAACCATACTAATAAGACACAAGTTATCAAAGAACAAAATGATACAGGTAAAAAGAAAGACTATGGTGATTAAGTGTGTGAAACCAATCATATTGATTTTTATAACCTGGATGAGAAAGGTAAGGTTGTTAGGTTGTGTCTGATTCATTTATCCATTCAAGATGAGTAACACATTATAAAATTAGGAATGACTAGATTAGATCTAGTAAGATGTACCATAACATATCCCTAGAGAATTAAAAATTAAAAAAGGACTGTTATTTTTCATACCTATATTAAATATAAGGATAAAAATTGCAAGATCATCATTGATAATGAAAATTATATCAATGCAATATCTTATATTATTACAGCTCACAAAGGCTTAAAGAAGGTTCCCTATCCTTAAGTCATATAATGTGTTATGGGTTGACAATACCTCCATAAAAATCCTAGAGATGTATGCTTCTTATCAAATTTATAGACTACCATGATGATATTGCCAAGTTATATGGTATTTTCAAAACCATAATCTTATATAAGGATGTGTGATTTATGAGTTCCTTAGAAAAGACCTTTTGACATATCATTAGTATCAAGTTGTAATTCTTCAATACCTATTATCCCCAAACAAATAACAAAATCAAGGTAGTCAATTAAAGCTTAGACAACTTTTTAAGATATCTAGTAAGTGACCATCATAAAAGATTGGGATTTGGTTCTTTTTATGGCCTAATTTGCTTATAATAACTCGGTCAATAGATTTATAAACATTATTCTATTTAAAGTTGCTTATGGTTTCAAACCTAGAAAGCTTGTATCTAAACCTCAACCCAAAATCTTAAACTTCATGTTTAATGGTGTATTTTCCTACCAAAAAATAATAAATTAAGAGGAAAGTTTGTATAATTAGGTGGAAATCCCCAATTAATTGATGAAAAGTCACAAATGAAATAAGTTTTCCTTTTCTCCTCTATTTTTCTCCAAATCCTCTTAATTTATATGGTATGAGAGTGCGATTAAGTGTTTTCTAGTAATTAAACCAAATTTAATTAGTGAACCTTAGAGAGAAAGGGGTTGAAAGTTTTTGAGTTTGTGAGAGAAAGAATGCAAAATTTGAAGAGGAAGAGGAAATCCTTGGAATCCTTACAAAAGACTCATTTAATTGGGTTAATTGGGTTATTTGGTAGTGGTAAAATGTTACTTTTGCAATAAATACATTTAATTTCTTGAATTATGATGGGGGATTGAAAATCCCTAATTTTGGGAATTGTTAAGGTTTATGTAAATTTTGATAGGAATGTCAAATTATGTAATTGTTAGTTAATTAGGGTTTGGATGGCATGATTAAGGATATAATTGAATAGATTGAAAACTAATTTTGAGAAATTAAAGTTTGAAGTAGTCGACCTTAACTAGGTAGTTTTATGGGGATTTTGGAAATTGATTAAATTATGTGATTTTTTATGATTTAAATGATATTGGAAATGTTTGAGATTGGTTTTAAATGTTGTAATGGGGATTGTTAAAGGTTTATCTATTATGGTTATATCTAAGAATGAAAAAAAATATGGAAAATGAATAAATTGTGTAAATATGAGGTTTTAAATGATTTTATCATGCTTAAACTTGATTAGTATGATGATGGAATTGTGTAAAATCATGATTGTGATTCATGAAGAATAAATAGTTTGGGTATTGGTTTGTGATGCTAAATCTATAAGAAGGAAAGTGTGAAAATTGATGAAATTGTGTAGATGTTAGTGTTTTAATAGTGTTGTAATGTTTAGAAATTGAGTTGGGGACTTGTAATGTTTAAAAGGGTCTAGCTTGGCAAGTTAATAAATAATAAATGAGAAAATACATTTTAGATGCACAAGGATTGTAAACCCCAGGCCTAAAATTAATAAAGCAATGTTAAATTAAGGAAATCGTCGATTAAATAATGATAAATTAGAAGAAAAACTAAAATTGATAGTGCAATGTTAAATAAGAAAATCCTCGATTAAATAATGATAAATTAGAAGAAAAAATTATTAAGATTATGATGAAAATTTTCAGTAATTTTGCTTAGATCCATCAAAATAATAAATCGGTCTATAAAATATTAGCAAATAATAAATCATGTAAATCTTCAATCGGGTAAAACAATTATTTAAATGAAATGTTTTTGTGAATCAGGGTGAAACTATTTAGAAATAAAAAAAAGGGAACTTCAAATAAATAAAAGAATGAATTTACATGCAAAGAATACAAACTATTAATGCAAACCTCGTAGGTTTTTACTTGAAAACGGTGAATAAAAAGAAATTATTATAATTTGGGGTCAAATATATTAAAATATCTTTCTATTTTTTTAGTTGTTATTATAATATGTATTTTTTTAAGAATATTAATACAACCATACATTAATCTATATATCTAATCAAATATTTATATTATATTTTTAATCGATTGCAAAAGCTCCATCAAGACATTGAGATTGAGATTATTATTATTATTATTTTTATTATTTGGAGTTATGTTGTTTTGATATGGAGGGTGAAATTAGTTTTTATACCAAAAAGCCACTCAACTTGTCTAGTAACCAAGGTGGTATTTGACTTTGCGGTTTTGTTGTGTTTTTTAAATTTTTTAAAAATTATTTTTTATTTTAAATTAATTTTTTGTGTGTTTTTTGACCATTTGAACATGCTAACATTAAAAATATTTAAAAAAACAAAAAAAAATATTTTTTTAATATAAAACACTTTGAAAAATAACTTATATCACACTTTCAGGCAGGCACTAAAAAAAATCACGAGATCATTTTGAATCTTATGTCAAAAATTGATAAAAGTTGGAAAAGCTTCATTGTAAAGTTTTCATGGTTACCTTTTCTTAATATTATCATCAACCTCGAGTTCAAAACTTTGTTTTCTATATAATGATTGGAAAGTGTTTTGAAATTAAAAATGAATTTATTAAGATTTTTATATATTTTTTTAATTTTTGTTTTGTGAAAACATGTTAGATTAGATTTTAGTAATCACACAACTAGGGTTTAGTTTTATAATCACTATAGATGACTTAAAAATATACTAGAATGACATAGCATCTACTCTAATAGATGACATGTCGTCCTTTTTATTTAAAAAAATATACAGAAGAAATGATGTATTGTGTGTCCATTTAAAAAAAATAAATTAGGCATGCAGGCGTGGCCTTCTAGGCCAACATGTTTGAGCTTTTTTATATTAACCAAGCATGTGAGAGTGCCTCCTGACTTGTCTTTATATGCCCCTTCCTTTTTTTTCTTGTCATTTAATCTTATAAATTTATAATAAAATTTTATCAAAGTAAAATGATAATTAATTTTATTAATGATAAATTATCCAAATAAAATGGTATTTACTGTAAAATGATATTTTTTAATTTTATAATAAGATTTTCTCCAACTAAAATGATATTTAAGAAATTATACAAACACATCATCTTTTAAAATAAAATTAGATTTTTTATAGCAACATTAATAATTATAAATTAAACTTGAATTATTTATTATATTATTTTTTTTATATAATCACATAAGAATAATTGAGATATTATTTTTATTTCTTAATTGAAAATTGCTTTACATATCATCATAAATTTTTATACTAAGAATCGAGCTTTCAATAAAAATCAGTGTTCATCAAAATAAAAATAAAATCAATGAATAATAAAAAGAAAGTTTTGTCTAAAAAATGCATTTTTTCTCATAAATTTAAATCTTTTGAATTATACAAACTTATACTTTAATTACTTATCGACAAAACCATAATGTTGTTAAAGAAAGGTGATGTCTATGTCTAATATATATATATATATATAAGTTTTAGTGTAAAAATACATTTTTTACTTCAGAATTTAAAAATTCTTTCAAATATTTATTTTAATATTCATAAAATTAAATTAAAATATGTTTTGAGAATGGCTCTAAGTTGTATATTTTAATAGTCAAGAGTCACTTTTGATAAATTATATCAAATGAAATCTATGATATTACTTGGTGTGGCCTTTACAAATTAATTTACTGTTTTTTTCTTCTAGTTTTTGACTTAATGATTAATAAATATATTTGATTAGAAATAATTTAAGGCCATGGATCTTACGATAAAAGCTTGAAGTTAATGACAAATCGACAACTTTGTTAACTTTTTATACAAATTTATTCTACATAAATGCCCTAACTTTGAAGAGCATCATCACTCCCAATCTGTTATCACCTTCATCAAACAACAAAACAAACAACAATGGCCCTATTAGATCAGAGCCTCTTTCACTACAGTCTCCTATCCATTTACCTCATAGGACCCCCTACATTCATTTCCCTGAAATTTCTTCAAGCCCCGTATGGGAAGCACCACCGTCCAGGGTGGGGTCCTACAATCTCTCCACCCTTGGCTTGGATCCTCATGGAAAGCCCCACTCTTTGGCTCACACTCCTCCTCTTCCCCTATGGCCAACACTTCACCAATCCCAAAGCTCTCATCCTCATGTCCCCCTTCCTCCTCCACTACTTCCACCGCACCTGCATCTACCCACTTCGGATTTATCGGAATTCCAAAACCACTGGTGGTTTCCCGGCGAGTGTGGCCGTTATGGCATTTGGGTTTAATCTGCTGAATGCTTACTTGCAGGTTAGGTGGGTGTCTCATTACAAGAGTGATTATGACGGGGGACTGTTTTGGTGGAAGTTTTTTGGTGGGTTAGTGGTGTTTGTGTGGGGCATGAGGATCAATACGTGGGCCGATGGGGTTTTGTTAGGTTTGAAGAGGGAAGGTGGTGGGTATAAGGTGCCGAGAGGAGGGTGGTTTGAGTTGGTGAGCTGCCCCAACTACTTCGGGGAGATTGTGGAGTGGCTTGGATGGGCAGTGATGACTTGGTCTTGGGCTGGGTTTGGTTTTTTACTCTATACATGTGCTAACTTGGTGCCTAGGGCATGTGCCAATCACAAATGGTACCTGGAGAAGTTCAAAGAGGATTATCCCAGGAGCAGGAAAGCAGTGATCCCTTTTCTGTGTTGAAGCTATTTTCCCCTCTTCTTGTGTTTTTAGTCTGAAACAATGGAACTGTAATGGCTGGTTGTGTTTCTTCCAGTTAAGAATCAAATGCAAAGTAATATTCCATTAGATTGCGTGTTAACTGCTCAATTTTTGTTCGGATTTGTTTGCATGCCAGTTTTTTTTGTTTCTTATTTATCCTCGCACATCGACAGCATGTAATAGCACTGAAGGCTCTGCTACATGTCCATGTTCTCAGAAAAGGGCACGCAAGAAGCAATGACAGGATTACTGCAGTCACCAACAGAGGAACTACTGCATAGTACTGACAAGGAATCACGGCATCGCTATCGCCATAAGCTAATACTGCAACCCTCCATTAATATGATGCCTCATAAAATGATGTCTTCTGAAAATGATAATCTTGGAATTCAATAAAACATAGAAGTTTCAAGCTTCTTGAGTTGAAAGTGGAACGTTCATTTCAGTCAACAGACGTGTGTTATTACTGATACCTGGGAGCTTTTCCTCTGGCGCTCACATAATTTATACAAAAACTGTCTTCGTCTATCAATGCAAATAGAGACACATTATAAAATAAAATTGAAAAGGCAGTACAGGATAGATTAATAAAAACCTAATTGGAATGAAAAATGTTTCAGCTAATAAAGATAATGTTGTGGACTCTTGTTTTCGCATGGAACAAAACCTTGTGCGCTGTCGCCAGAGAAGACAATAATGCAGCCTCCCTGAGGTCGAAAGGCCCGAGTTTGAATTTCTTCGGATTAGAAGAGCATGGTGCTGTTCTGACTGCTTTAATGAGAAACTTCTTTCAATGCCATCTTCACCAGTTGCATACCTAGAAAGAGAGATTGTTACGAAATGAATGGAATGACTCAATAAATAATCATGAAAATCACTTGCCAATTTTGTTCAAATTAAATAAATAAATTTACTGCCTTCAGCGCTAGCAATACATAGTAAGCCCTATTTACTAAATGAACTCGTTGGGATTTAAGTAAACATTGCAATGCCGTAGTAGTCTTAGAGGAGAGGCATGCTGCCTAGTGCAAATGGAACTGAGCCCACGTCAAGAAAGACCACTTGTATTCTTCATCAAAGAGAGGATGAATACATGCAGGCTTTAGAAATTATAAATCTTAGCTTGTAGGATGTACCCTCAAACAAAACTCAAAATAGAATAGAACGCTAGATATATGTCTACTTTATCCATCGGAGAAGGAGAAATAAGAATCAAAGAACTCACTCTAAGTAAAGCTGCGATTTGCACCCAAATTAATTTCTACCCTGGATTCATCATTTTTTGGAGTCCCTTCCTTTAGATCATCATTTTTCAAACTTCCATTGGATTCTAGGGCGATCTCTGCCAGCAGCTCTTCATGCTTCGATTTTATTTCTGAGGAGTTCATAGCAGTGGCAAGCTTCTGCCTTATTTGTTGTTCTAAAGCCTCAATTTTTTTTTTTGATGCGACATTGGGTGTTTTCCCTGCCTTGGCTACCTCCAACTTCAGTAACTGGATAGTGTTTTTAAGATCTGATGAGTTCATCAGATTTTCAATTTTCTTGTTAGTTTCCTCCCTCAAACTTTCTGCCTTTCCCTTCAAGCCATCATCAATGAGTTTCTTTGCCGTTACAATCTCAACATCCAAATCCATGGACTTGAGGACATTCGCCAATTCCAACTGTATCTCTTTCTTCATCTTTGATATGCTCTCCCTTGTGCCTTCATCTAAATCTGCAGCAGTAGAAGCCCCTGACTTTTGAACTTCTGCCTTTAGTGCTTGCATCTTCTCCTTAATTTCAGGCCGATCCATGACCTCTTTGATTTTCTTATCGATATCCAGTTTCAGCTCCTCACCCTTGCTCTTCTTCTCCAAGGCGCATTTGGCTTTAGAAAACTCCTTCAACATGCCAAGCTTGTACTTCAGGCTCGCATAATTAGGAGCAGTTGGCAGGCCCTTGTTAAATTCATCATGAAGCTTTTCGATCTTGTCCATCAGAACTGGATGCATGAGATGGTCCTGTGAATTTGCTTTTGCACATTCTGCCCGCAAATTCAATAACCTGTCCTTTAAGCCAATCGCTTCAACAGCTTCAGAATATTCAAGATCAATCTCCTTTTTTAGTTTCTCTATCATCTCATTTAAAGCCAACTCTGTAGGCTTGCTAGATGACTCCTTGGCCTTTGAAATTTGCTCTTTCAGTTTTTCAACCTCATCCTCCAATTCCAGCACTGGAGTCTTTCTCGCAATGGGTTCTTCTTTCTTCTTCATGTTGACTTTTCTTATAGGATCAACTGGGACTCCTTCTTGAAACCCACCGATTTTTCGAAACTTAAGCATGCGATGTTTTAGTAAAGCTTCTGTGTCCATTTTCTTGAGCTCCTGTTAAAGACAAGATTAATGTTAGGGCACAGTATTAGAATTTGGTTCTTAAGGAAGCCTTGCAAGTGGCACTCACATCCATAGTTTCGTTAATTGCTTTCTTTATCTGTTGTGAGGTCCATGATGGATCTGCATGTGCTCCACCTAGTGGCTCCTGTTTTTTTTTTTTTAACAAGAAAAAATAGTTGAGCAGCTTTTATTCGTAAAAACGTATAAAGAGAAGAGGAAGAGAAAAGCAGTGAGATATATGTTATTTATCAATAACACTTCTCAATATCATGAATCTGAACTAAATTTCAATAAGAATTCCTTTATAAATACATGCATAGCAGCCCGGAATCACCCACCCAACCACTCCCTTCCCGAGGCAACCTTTGTTGTTTGTAGAACATGCATTTTATGTTTAAAATCTTAGAACAGCTTTCTAAAGGAAAGTTTTAGAAAGAAGATCATTACAGGTATGATTCCATCTGCAATTTGCAGCTTACACAACTCGGGACCAGTGATTTTAAGCTTCTCAGCTGCCTGCAGGAGAAGGGAAAAAACGTTTCTATAATCTATAATCAATAAAATATCCAAATGCAGGCAAAGTCCAAAAGTGAGAAGAGACTACAAACCTTTGGAGCAGCTTTGGCAGTCTTCCATAAAATTGCTGCACATGCTTCAGGACTTTAACACAAAATATGTTCAAAAAATGTTAGGAAATGTAAAATCAATCAGCACATTTTTGTGAAAAATAAGAGCATAAAACATCATATCCTTAGAAAAGGGAAAGAACATGGAAACCAGTTGATGCATTGCAAAGTTGGATCCTTAAAAGTATAACAACATTGTTGATGAACAAATTTCCATACCTAGGCCAAAAATACATGCTTGTTTAACCAGAAAACTTCTAATCCCAGTCAACAGGAGAATCATGACAAGTAAGAGCTACACTAAAATAGACAGCCATCTCACCAATGGATGTATGTGCATGTTGCCACAAAATGTCATATCCTCCAAATTGACTATTCAAAATATGCAACAGAGCTAAGTGAGTCACTTAGGAAAGACCACCAAACCTCATGAGCAACCAGACCTCGGTACCACCATATTCCTAAAATAGCACTCAAAGTCAAAGGGAGTTATCCAAACATATTTTACTAAATCCTTTTCCTCTATACGAGTTATAGGATACAGGAGTGATAATTTCTACAGCTGATAATGAGTCCCATCTTTTCAACAAGACAAGACAAGCCAAGCAAATGCCCAAAAGTAAATTTGCACAAACATTCGGATTCTGGAATAAATGGAGTGAAAAAAAAAGAAGGAAAAAAAAACCCATTGAAGTACCTGGCCACATAGAAAACTGCGTTTTCAAGCATTAACAATTTATTAGCACAGCCAATGGCCAGAGCACCACCAGAGCCACCTTCCCCAATAACAATAGAAACAATGGGAACCTTTAGGCCAAACATGGTCCTCAAATTATGAGCAATGGCTTCGCCCTGTGCATATGAATAGCAAACAAATTAGTTGAACTGCATTTAAAGAAAGCCTTGAAAGCTTTGCAGTACAATTATCCACGTACTTGGCCTAGTTCCTCGGATTTAAGATCTGCATATGCTCCAGGTGTATCGATAAAGGTAACAATAGGGAAGCCATGGTGATCTGCATAATACATCATGCGTAAAGCCTTCCGATAGCTGTTAAAAAAAAACATTTATCAGTCCATGACAGATACTAAATATCCAACTCTGCAAGTGGATTGCATAATGTGTGGGAGAGAAATCAATATCTCGTTTCAAAGTATATTGAAATATGTTTATATATAATTGAACATACCCATGAGGAGTAGGCATCCCAAAGTTACGCATAATGTTCTCTTTTGTGTTTCTTCCCTTTTGGTGACCCATGAACATGTATCTTCTACCATCTATTGTGCCTATACCAGTAACAATAGCAGGATCATCATATCCTGCACGATCTCCATGAAGCTCTACAAACTGGACATTTAATGATACACAGATATTCATTAAGATAGTTCCATAGCATCCACCAATTGAACACGAAATATCAGAATGAAGAACATATGCAATTAGGAGAATCTAAAAGTTAAATGAGCTTACGAGTAGCAGACCTTTTCAGTAATGCCAAATATGTGATCAAGGAATGTTGGCCTGTTCGGATGGCGTGCAATATTCACACGTTGTATAGGAGTCAGATGCGTATACAGATCCTTTAGAGCCTGAAATCAATAGTGGAAAAACATGAAAATACTCTAAGCAACAGAATCCATTAACGATGGAGCCTAGGCCTAAAGCCTTAGACCCTAAACAGCATTAAGACAAATATAAATTGTGCATTTTTCCTGCTTCAGAAAGAGGCTCTGCAAATGGCAGAAATACATTAGATATACACATCCCTGTCATTATTTTTCATGTCTTCCCCTAATAATACAATCATATCTTTCTGGGGAAACTGTCTGGTTTCAAATGGATTAGCTCCTCCAAATGAATTTTGACAGTCTATCACTTTCAGTTTCAGTTCAAGTTTCCAAAACCACTACTCTTGCAACCTTATCTACTTAGGGAGTAGCAGAACACAGATGCAAAAATTTAGACAAATAGAAAAAAATGCATATCAGGAACGTTCAAACCACATTGATAAAACCCAAAACTATTACCGGTCATCAACAGCTGTAATCACATTATGTTTTAACAGGATAGTATGACCAGACAAATGATACAAAACTTCAAACTTGAGGTTTCAATTCAACAATTTTCATAATCACTGTACTGCAGCATAAAAAGGACTCCATACAATCGTATCAAATTCAACTAATCCGCGTTCGCAAACCTGTTGATATTTACTCTCTAACGATGCAATCTGATCGCTGAAGTCCAAACCAGTTTCATTCGCCATCTTCCGCACCTGCAACAGAACAAAAAATGCACCAACATTTCAACCAACCAGTTTTTTTTTTTTTTAATACTCTCAGCTTAAAAGCCAAGCTAGCACAAAAGGGCAAAGGCAAATTACATCGATGATCTTCTTTTCGAGTGCAACAAGTGGTTTCTCGAAATCCAAAGTAACCGGTTTAGGCTTCTCTTTATGAGGCTTAAAATGCGATAAATGAGTTAAAACCCCGCCTTTCACATTCGGATCCGGATCCGCAGGCCATGGATATTCATGCTTCTTAACTTTCCTAGCCTTCGCAACCACCGATAAATCCCTCGTTTTCACACTGAATCGCGCCTTTCCTAGGGTTCTCAACGGAATGCCACTAACACCACAGCTCTTCGAGCTCCGCAGAAGATCCGAAGCTGTCGCTCCGGTAAATGCAACTGCCGAATTCGATATAGAAGAAGCCATAACAAAACCCTCACACCTAGTAGATCTTCAAATTCCCAAATTTATCCCCGACGCAAACTCGATTTTATCTGTGAAATACAGGGGAAAAAAATCAGTCCCTCGTTAATTTTTCTCTCCTTAATGGATAAGTAATTTAGTAAAAGTAGTAGTAGTAGTAGTAGTAGTTTTGGACTAAAAATACACTACTATAAGTTAGAAAAAAAAAATGCATTAATTCTCCATTTTTAACCCAAAAAAAGAAGAATCAAAAGGTGAAGTTACCAGTGAGATCTCTGTAGAGAGGAGAGGAGAGAAGAGGAGAGGGAGGATGATCTAAAGAGAAGGAGGGAAGGAAGGAAGGGGAGGGTTGTTTGGCAAACAACTAGAGAAAAGTGAGGGATGATATTAATATTTATTTAAAGCGAAGGAAAATGAGGGAAACATCGTAGAGATCGTCAAAAGAGAAGGGAAGGGAAAGGAATAGAAAGAAGGGCATTTGTTTTGTTTGGTTTGGTTTGTTTTCAGTTCGATACTTCTTATGTTAAGAGAGGGACACGTACTCAGTCCCTTCAAGAGTTCAAAATAGCCCCTTGAAGACTTTTTATCGTACTCATTTAAAGCAAATTTGATGTTGTGTAATAATTATTTTTAAAAATATTTTTTAAAAAAAATATATTAAAATAAATTTTTTATTTTAAATTTTTTTATTATTATATTAAAATAATTAAAAAAATTAAAAAGATTTTTAAAAATACTTTTAAAAATATAAAAACATAAATACTTTTAATGTAATTAGTCTCATTAAATAGAAGTCATGAATCTATTTATTTTTATAACAAACTAAAATTACATTTGTTCTATACTTAATTAATACACTTCTTGAACATTAAGGTAAACAAAAATACTAATAAAAAATAGTATCACAAGTGATAAAACTAAATAAAATAATTTCTCATCTTAAAGATATATAAATAGAGCTAATGAGTGACAAGTAAATTATTAAAAATATAGTAGAAATGATATAGAAGATGAAGTTGAAGAAAATAATTATGTATTAGAGACTATCTTGCACAAAATACGTTCAAATAAATAATTACAATGTATAATTTTCTCTTGTAATGTGAGAATACTACATCAAAACTATTTATGAACTAACAAAAGTTAGAAATGAAGTTCAAAGAGACATCAATTTAAAATAAAAACAAGTAATACTAGAGTCATGTTTTACAAAGATCTCCTAATTGAGCCAATATATATGATTTTAATGTATAAAAATTATTAATTTTTATATCAAGTGGGATCCATGTAATTTTTTTAAAATATATTATCTTATAAATTTAACGAATTATTAATTTATTTTATTGGTTCCAAGTTAGGACTAAATAAAAATATTATTTAATCGAAGTTATTAATTTATCAAGGTTATATTACATTATTGGTTGAAATTCAAAACTACAATTTAAATTTTTTCGTCATATTAAATCATGTATGCTAGTAATTTCATGGAGTTTAATCCTTTCTTATTATCAAAATTTCCCACCTTATCTTTTTTTTTTAAGTTTTCAAAAAAATAAACAAAATAAATTGGAAGGGAGCATGAAAATGATAAAGTTAATAAATTATAAATTAATGGATTTAATATATATTTTCTGAAACTAGACGGACAAATCTGTTAGTTTTCTAAACTACAGGGGCTAAGTTAAACTTAACCCTTATCGTTGTTGTGTCTATAATGAGCCAGCTTTTTTCGGTTTGACCGTTAAAAGGGCTTCGGCCTTTGCGTTTTTGCCTGGCACGTGAGATGCTTGATTGCACGTGTGATTGGTCCTGGCTCGCGATGACTTCGATGATGATCCATGTCCTTGGACTCGACTCCAACCACGATTTGGTTTTGAGCTTCGTTTCCTGTGATAACTAAGTCCATCTGAAAAGTGAAAAGATAATTTAACGGAAACATAAGTCTAGCTTCTGATTTTATTTTTTATTTTTTATTTTATTAGTAACTCAATTCCAACTCCTTTGATTTTATCAATTAACAATTGTTATCCCTCATCTCGTCCATTGTTAATCATAATTAAATATTCAGCTTAATACTCTCTTTAAATGCTTTAATCCAAAACACCAATAAAAATTTGAGTATGCTTTAGAAAATAATTTTAACATTAGACCATAATCTTTTTTTTTAACTTCACTTGCTTGACTAAAAAAAATTGTGAATTAATAGTGATGATGTTGCAAAATCCAAGGTGTTTATGATTAAAAATTATGTGTTGGATAGTCAATTAATCTCTCAGTTTTAGTAATATGATTCATTTTTTCTAGCTAAAATGTTTAGTAGCTTGATGTAAAGAGCTCAATGTTTGATCGTTGGTAAGTCAAGGTGGCTGATAAGCTTAGATGTCTGGTAGCATATAACTAGTATCTGATAAGCTAATATGGTTGTTATCTTATAAGTCGGGATGACTGGTAATAAGTACCTTGCAAAAGATCTCTTTTAATGGATGAAGAAATTCTCATATCTTTCTATGATACATGAAAACATATCTCGAATGTAGTTATTATTTTTCATGTTAAGAATTGACATGAAATCATACCCATGACATAAACTACATGTTTAGTTTCTAAATCAACAAAAAATCATAATATTTTTAAATCTATCCATAATATTATCACATTTTTTTTTATTATGTTCGAATTCAATTTGGAATTCTAGTTGTGGCATTAGGCAGGTAATAAAACTAGTATCCACCTAAATATATCATATATTATTAACACGTTAATAAGAATTGATAATTCTAATTAACAGAGGATAATTAACAAAACACTAAAGGAAATGACTAGATCATAGCCAATAGACACACTTATAAAACATTATTTATTGTAATGGTGTTTTATGTTTTTCTTTTCTTGTTTTTTTTTAATTTTACCTTCAATGTTAGGTTATTTTGAGAATTGTATTTCGTAATTTTTTTTTTCAATTTTCTCTTTGTTAGATTATATACCGGCCTCATGGATTTATATTTCTTCTTCTCAATTTCAACTTTCAACATTAGATTTGTTGAAAGTGAGGCTTCATAATTTTTTTTGATTTGATTTATATGAATTTATCTCAACCTCATGACTCAAGTCACAGATTTAACAAGTTAACCTGAATTGACTCGAGTTATTTTTTTTTGTTGCTTTTTCTAATTGATTTTTTTTTAATTTTATAATTTAATATTAGGTTGGTTGAGAATTGAGCTTTGTAATTTATTTTATTTTATTTTATTTCTATTGGGTTATGTTGATCTCATGACCTAGGTTATAAGTTTGACAAGTTGACCTGAGTTGACTTTGTTTATTTTTTTGTTCATTTTTAATTGAATATATATATATATATAATTTAGCTTCATATTGTTTTTTAATTTTTTTTCTATGGGTTTATCCCAATCTTATAATTTGGTGGTGTGTTTGGCTGGGTTGACACAAAATTGAATATTATTTTTCAATTTCACCCTCCAACAACTCAATCTTCTTTTTTTGTTTTTGTTTTTTTTTTTAATTTTATCCTTCAATATCAGGTTGTTTGGAAATTCAGCTTTGTGATTGTTTTTAATTTTCTTTTAGTGAAATTATCTCGATCTCATAGATTTAGTTTTTTGTTTTTTGATTTCAATATTCAACATTTGATCGGTTGAAAATGAAGCTTCATAATTTTTTTTATTTTTTTCTATGAGATTATCTCGATCTCATGACCCGGTTGCGGATTTGGCAGGTTAACCCAAGTGTTTTTTTTTGTTTTTTTAATTAATATTTTCGTTTGAATTTTGTCTTTTAATATTGGGTTGATTAGAAATTAACATTTCATAATTTATTTTAATTTGCTTTATGTAGAGTTATCGTATTCTCATGACACAGATCGTATATTTGACATATTAATCTGGGTCGATCCAATATATCACTTCTCAATATGAAAAAAAAATAAAATGTCATCCAATATATCACCATATCAATATTTAAAACAAATATCGTCCAATATTTATCATATTTTGAATTTGTGATTAATTTTTTTAATAGAAAATAAATTTGTAATGCTTGGATAAGGTTGTTGTAACCCATTTTCGGGTCCCCACACAAAAATAAAAATAAATATATAAATATATAGCCGGAAGAAATTAGAAAAATAATAGGAGGTTGGAGCGCTCAGAAAAGGATAAAAAAAATTTGATTAAGGAGGTTCAAAAATACAAAGATCGAAATTTTTTACAGTAAATACTTGAATGATGAGAGCCTTGTGGGAAAAGAAAATTTAATTTGAAGAGAAAAGTCCAAAAATTAGATGTTTATGGACTTAATTGGATTTTATTGAAGGTTTAATTGAATTTATAGAGGGTTTGATTGCAAGAAAATTGATTTTTAAGTCAATTTGAGCTTTAATTGGAAGAAATTAAAGTTCTGGGGTCAAATTATAATTTTTAAGAGTTGATTTGGTCAAATCAGGGGCTTAATTGCATAAATATTGAAGTTTAATGGCCAATTAGGGACTTAATTGAGGAAATCCGAAGCCAAGGACCAAATTGGAAAAGGCGCGTAAATATAGGGACTGTAATTAACTCAATCAGGGGCCAAATTGAAGAAATTGAAAGTTTATTGATCAATTGAGGGTCAAATTGCATAAATCAGAGGCCAAGGATCAAAGTGGAAAACGCGGCCAACTATAGGGGCGGATACCGAAATTTGCAGGGATGCAATTGAATTAATTCTTAAAATCGAAATTACATTATGAGGACTTAAAAGAACAAAGGATAAATTAAGGACTAATTTGAAAAAGATGTTGGCACCACCTTTAAATGAAACAGCGTGTTTTTCATAAAACGGCACCGTTTCATGTTAAAAAAAAAAAAATACAGAACAGTGTCGTTTTGAACGACACTGTTCCCCTTTCTCCTTCCCCTGGACGTGCAGCAGGGGAAGGCAATTTTTTCTTCTTTCCTCGTTGAACCCGACACGCCACATGCCTGGCAAAGCCGCCCCCCCCATGCGCTCTCATGATGAAAGGTCGAGGGAGTCGCGCCTTGCCAGTCGCACCCACTGGGCAACCGACCGGCGCTGCCCCGCTCCCTTTGCCCCCTATAAATGGAGACTGAACGCCAGCACGCAAGGGGAGAAAAGAAAAGAGAGGAGAGAGAGAGGCATGAGAAATAACAAAGGAAAAGAGAGAAAGGTACGAACCAGGAGAACCGGAACCAAAAGGAACCACCAGTAAACCCAAACTGAGAGGGAGGAAAACGAACCAAAAAAGGAAAGAACCGGGGAAGACACAAACGGGAGAGGGATTGTGAGGTTTAGAGAAAAGGGAAAGGAAACGCAGCAGAAGAAGAGGAGGAGAACGAAGGAGGAGGGAAGAACATAAGCCTTTTTTTCCACCGCCTGAAGCAGTAAAATTACTGTCTGGAGCTGCCGCCCGTGAGTCACAACACCGCCACCGGCCTCCACTGCAGCACCGCCAGCAAAGCAGCCATACCAGCGACGCACCACCTCCTCCACGCCAGGTAACTTTTCTCCCCCCTAATTGTTTGCACCTTTTGTTGTTTTTCCCCTGCATGCAGAACGAACAGCGTTCTGCATGCAGGAGGGGAGGGGGAAAATAATTCCCCCCCTGATGTTATGTTGTTGGGCCAGGCTGATTCTGGCCCAGCATTGTGGGTTTTTTTTCTTCGTTGGGCCAGGCTGGTTCTGGCCCAGCCATGTGTTTGTGGGCCAGACTGATTCCGGCCCATCCCTGCTGTCTGGGCCAGGTCCGGCCCAGACAAAAATAGGAGACTTTGTTGGGCCGAGATCGGCCCAACCCACCTAATATTATATATTATTTATTATAATGTTTTTTTTTATATTATTTATATATAGATATATATCCAAAAAAATTTTAAATAAAAATGTTTTGCTTTCAAAAAATTCTGAAAAATCCTTAAAAAATATTGTTGATTTTCCTGCATATTTTCATCAAAATGACTTAATATTGGTTTGTATTTTTATACCATAAAGATACAAATCCAGTATTAAAATACCCGATTTTCGTCAAGACATCAAAAAAATAATATAAAAAAGGGATGTTTTTGTTTTAATGCATACGGCCTAGTCTCTCCAAAATTAACAAAAAGAAATCATCACATCATATTTTCATATAACAAAAAAATATATATATATATGTATTAGCATGCACTTTGGCTTTAACAACAAGTTTGTTAGAACCACGAGAACTAGGCCAATATTTCAAAAATTCTAAAAAAATCTTTTTGTCTTCCTTTAGTATTGGGAATTACGAATTTATACGCAAAACGTATTCCTGATATTAAAAATATAGTTTTTTATATAGAAGTAAGAACGGTTACGATTTTACCTGATAAGATAAGGACCTCCTTACTGAGGAGGACTTTTCTTAAACCATAGACAGACCAACAACTAGCAACACGATAACACTTTAGCTTTTTATCAGACAATCAAACAATGCAGCTTACCTTAGGTAAGGCGTATTTGGGGTGCTAATACCTTCCCTTTACGCAACCAGTCCCCGTACCCGATCTCTGAGACCAGTTAGGGTTCCTAGTGACAAAAAAAAACTACATGGCGACTCCCATTCCATTTTCTACCAATAAACGACAAGAATTTCTTGTCTCCCCATATTTGCCAAATAAGTTTACATTTTAGATTTAAAGTGGGACATATAAATTTCGCCGCGACGCCGCACACGTGCGACAAAGGTGACGTAACTTGATATGATTTTTCTTTTAAGCACAATAAGAGCATTGAAAGGGCAAAAGAAAATTTTTTTTACTATGTTACCTAACTACAAGCATATCTCATACTATGTTCATAAAATTCTACACTTTCATATTATTTTTTAGTAGAATAGCAATATTTTTTTCCTCAAAAGTAGATCACATATTTCACATAGATAGTATATGTTAGTACTCAATTTGATCCAAAAAAACAACAAATAAGGATTTCTTTTCAGAATTTAATGTTTATTTTTTTTAATCAAAGATATTAGATATGTTCTCAAATTTTATCTACAAGAGAAAAAAAATAAAATGAAGAAGATAAGGAAACAAAATTGAACCATAAAAAATTTGTAATTGATGAAGTGTTAAAATAAGAAGTATTTATAAGATAAGGTTGTTTTAGTAATTGAATCATAGATTTGTTAAGTGTTTTTGTAAATAATTCTTTTCTCCAATGTTAAGGTAAATTTTCTTGATAAATATCTTTGAATACCTATAAAAAGTCCTTTTTTAGGGTGTTTAAAGACCCTCCGATAGTAAAGTTAATTGTTTTTGTGTTGAATTAATATATTTTTAATGTAAGAAAAACTTGTATTTTACATGGTAGTTCAAGGGGTATTTATAGCTTTTAAATCCTTTCTTTTTATGGATGGAGGGGTTATAAAGTAATTTTACAATGATAAATATTTATGATGGATAAAAAATCTCTTATATGAGCACCAATATCTATTCTTTCTTTATGTTAAGTCATTTCTCGCATGATGTAACTTATATTTATTTGATGTATGATAATCTTATCCGTGTAAAGAAGAAAATTCCTATAAAGAAATTTATCTTTTTTGGTTTTGTAACAAGATTTTGAATTTATGTTAAACTAGCCATGTATTTGGAATGATTTTTTAAAATTATTTTTATTTAATTATGCGGTAGTTAGAAAAGAACATTATGACGAATTAAAATGATTTAAATTATAAAAAGAAAATTAATTTTTAATAAAAATCTCATTTTCTTATCAAAGCATTTCTTTTATTTTTGGACAAAAATGTAATATTTTTTTATAAGTAGCATGGTTTTTTAAACAAAAACCAATCACACTAAAAATAAGCATTCACAAGAATTCAAATAATTAAATCAATGAAACCCTACTTCCTTGTTCATATTTTTTAAGCTAAAATATGTTTTTTTTAATTAGAATACTGATTTTTAAATAAAAACTTAACATCACATGAAAAGTAAATTTAAATTAAATAAATAAATAAAAACATATCGTGATAATTCTAATGTAGCAATATAAAAATAAAACAATGATTAATTTTACAAAATTATATAAAAAATTAACATATTATATATATATATATATATATATATATATATATATATATATATATATTCATTGAATATTCACGAGGAACCTTTTTTTTAAAATATGCATATATATAAAGTTTTGTAAATTAATTGGTAATATTAAAATAAAAAGCTTGAATCTTATTTGAAAAATAAGGCATGATTGGTTGATTATTTAAATTTTATTGTAATAATCTTAATTAAAAAACATTTTATTCTAAAATAAAAATAAATAAACAATTAAAAAAATGAAATAAATGAAAGGTCAGAAGCTTTCGGCCATAAAAGACCAGACACATGCTCTTGGCCTTAAAAAAAAAAGTCTCAGCATGTACCCTGCTAGACAAGGCCTAGATGCTATTTAAAAAAAAAAAAAATTGGGCAACAGATGATTGCTTATTTTTTAAAATTACATGCTGTAACACATCGTTTGTTTAAGAAGATGACCTGTCATCACATAGTTTATTTTTTAGACCATTAAACCTGTCTTTAGTGATTGAAAAATAAAGGTTTAAGTTTTATACCTTAAAACCCAAATTCTACCATTTTCATCTTAAAACATAAAAAAATAATTAAATAAACCTTTAAAACCTTATTTTCAACAACAAAACACATTTTATTAGACTAAAAACATAAAATCAAATTATATTTAGGATATTTTTTCAAAGACTAAACTACTTTTTTCATTTATGATGGTATTTTTGAGACTAGAGTCAATTTGACAAATTCCAAAAGAGGAAAACAAATAAATGGAGGAAATAAATCGAAGAGCAACAAACACTATTTGTTATGAAAATAGACATTATAGATTAAAATTCTTTGCCAATCCATGATGAGATAGACATAGATTGAAATTCTCTAATAATTTATGTTGTTTATTTTCATAATGATTATAATATCAATTATGGCATAATAATGACAATGATGACACTAATATTTTCATTGGTAAGCTAGAGGTTGAGTGCAAAGACAATATGGAATGAACTTAATAAAAGAAAATTATTGATTTAAATTATATTGATTTTCTTTATTACAAGTTTACTATTATCACAAAAATAGGTTTGTTTAAGGATTATAAGGATACAATACATGTTGATAAAACAAATTTGAGATTTACAATTCATTACTCTAAATTCTAATAAAAGAGAAAAAAAATTAATTAATATTTTTTATGCAAAATTTAACATAAAGGGACTGAAGTTGTTATCTAGATTTGTTATACACTTGAAACGAGGAAAGAAAAGGGGCTAGAGGCCTTGATTGGACATCCAGAAGATCGAAGCAAGAACAATTTGAACCTAAAAACAAGTTTATTCTAACTTAAAGAGACTAATGCACAAGCTTTTTGGTAAATATTTTCCTTAACTATTTTTTTTTTTATATTTAGTTGAAGAATTTTATTATTTTATTATTTAGTTTTTTTCTTTACTTAAAGAGAATAATTTTTATACTTTTATTTCTCTATTCAATATCATTTGGTTTGTTATAAACCAATTTTGGACCCCTGAATTTTTATTTTTTTTTAAATCTAAAAATATTTTTAGAACATAAGAAGATCAGCCTTTAAGTTGTAAAAGACCAAAACACCGGAAGAATAGCTAGATTGGGATGTTTTGACAAGATGGGATGAAGAAAGTAAGAAAATTGAGGTTGAAATCCAAAACTGACCAAAAATTGAAAGAATTAATTACGTCTAAGGATTTAATTAAACTTTTATCAGGTTTAATTGACTTTTATAAGGACTTAATTGAAGAAAAATTAAGTTTGATAGTCAATTAGGCAAAAATTAGAAGAATTAATTAAGTTTAAGGACTTAATTAAACTTCTAATGGGTTGAGAGAATTCAGGAAGGACTCAATTGAAGAACAATAAAGTTTATAGGCTTAATTTGGATCAATTTATAAAGATTGAAATATTAGAGACAATTGAAACTTTGGGAGGCCAAATTAGCGCAATCAGATGTCTAATTTCAAGAATTTTGAAGTTTGAAGACTAATTGAGGGCTAAATTAAAAGAAAATTCAAGATCGAGGACCTTTATGCAAAAGCACACAACATTGGGGGCTGTACCAAACCTTATCATGGATTATATTAAAGAAAATCAAAGTTTAAGGCCTAATTAGGGACTAAATTGAACAAACTAGAAACCAAAGGCTACTATGTAAAAGGTGCCATACTTGAAGGATCCCAATTTATTTTTGGCAGGGCTTCATTATATAAAATTAGTCATTTTTTGCTCAATTAAAGATGCCTAAGCTCAAATTGAAACAACAAAGACTAAATTGAAGTTTTTCAAATCCCAATTAGAAAATCCTAATTTTTAGGGTTTAAAGAGATAACATGTCACTCACTTTTAATGAAGAGACTGAGTGACATGTTGTTTGTCCCTGTTTCATTGTCTTCCTCAGCTGAGAAGGTTGATAGGGATATCATCTTCAAGCAAATGAATGTGGTATCTCCAATCATCTCAGGGGATCTAATCACCACTAATGGATTAGGAAACATCTTATTTATAAGGATAAACTATCTCTATTAAACTCTTACACCCTATTTATTTCAACGAACCAAACAACATCTTATCCTTCATCAACCACTCTGTATTTACAGATTAAAGTCGATCACTAGACAATCTTCCAAGCAATGAATGTGGAGTGTTGAACCTCCAAATCAAGTATGGTTTGTTTCTAAGGATAAACATGCATCCTCTCTATATGGTTCAGGTAGACCAAGGGTACGATTATTTTAAGAAATTTCTTATGTACTAATTGATTTTATTTTTCTTGGCTTGATATGGATTTAAGAAGCAGATCATAGAATGATGATGGCTTTATCTAACACAAGCTTCGAGCGCACAAGGATGAACACAATTATTATGGGCCACCTTTCATGCCTTATCTTAAAAATGTATTAGAAAAATTGTTTTATTAGGCATGTAATATAAATTTAGCCTTTCCTAGTAAGTTGAAGTAGTTTAGTCAGCTGACCAATCAAATATATATGATGTGAAGTGATCATAGTAATCAAGTTTCTCCTCCTATCTTGCTAATCAAAACTCTTTCTCTCAAAGCTCTCTCATTCTTACACCACACTTTTTTTATAGCTCCATCTGTTTTAAACTTTGACATCACATAACTTATCACTCATTTGTGCCTTACTAGCATTGCCTGCTCTTCTTTGTATAACTCTCTTTACTTGCATCCATTCTTATTGATTGATGGATTGTTAATTCTATAAGTCATAACACTAGCTTTTGGTATCCTAACTAATTTATTGACTATAGTCATCTGACTTGTTGTCAAAAAAAGTTACACAAATTTTATATAAGACAACCATAAATATCTTGCATTCCTACCTTTTTTTCTTGAAAAATAATAGGTTTAGTTAGATTAGGTAATTTGGAATTGACATATTATTACCTTTTTTATTTGAAAAAAATAAATATATGTAAGAGTTTATTGGCCACGCTATGCTACGGGTCAAATCAAAAGTTCTTTGAACATAAAAAAAATCTAGTTCACAGGGACCTCTTTGATATTGTTATAAAATCCGGCTTAATAAATCAACCTTGAAACCTTTTATCTCGATTTCTTGTCTAGCTCGAGTTTCAAATTAAACCATTTGAGAGTAGCCCTGATATGATCTAATCAATTTGACAAGTCTAAAAACAACCCGAATGACAAGTAAAATTGTAATTTGGCTTTTAAAAAAATTTCAAGATGATATTTTTTTAATATTAAAACGATGATATATTGGACCAATCTGCTACTTGGGTCATAGGCTCCACTGGATTTAATAACTCTTTTTTTCTAAACTATCTTGTACTTAATTATATGATAACAAAAATAGAAACTTGCAAAATCAAGCATCGATCAAATACTAGATGTTTGTTTAAGATCATGATAATCTCATATAAATCAAACTCAAACAAATTGAGAAGGACAATTCAAAATCAACCAAATTGTGAAGGATAAAATTAAAAAAAAACAAAGAAAATAAAAGGAAAAAAGAGAGGGATCTGCTTTATTGTTCATATGAACAGTGCAAATAAGTTATTTCACATTTTAATATTTTTAGTTATTTCCCAACGTAAAAAAAGATGCTCAGACAACGTTGATATTTTTAAAGAAGTAAGAAAAATCTGAGACTTGGGTCATTAACTTGAGTGGGTTCAATAAGCTCGGTTAATTTAATAATATAATTAAAAAAATATAACGATAGTAAATAAATCGAACTAAATAAACAACTTGACAATGATCAACTCAAAAAACAAATGCTCGCCAATACCATAAAAAGATATCCTCCCTATATTTATAAAAGGTCTCCATAATCTTATTTGATAAAAAATGAAAAATTAAATAAGAACGTAATAACCCCATATAAAGAAAATATAAAAAGATCTAAAGCTAAATTCTTAGCAAATTAAATATGGAAGGACAAAAATTAAAAAAATATTTTAAAAAGTAAAAAACCCCTTAACCCGAATCCATCTGAATTAGCATACCAAATCCATGATCTAGACGTGAGACCGAGATAATCCTATAAAAAATAAATTGAATAAAACTACAAAGCTTAATTCTTATACAATCTAATGTTTAAGAGCCAAACTAAAAAAAAATCAATTAAGAAAAATGCAACAAAAAAAGACTTGAATCAATGCGGGTTAACTTAACAAGCCTGCAAACTGAGACATGAGATCAAGATAACCTCACAAAAATGAAAGCGAAAAACTCATGAAGCCCAATTCCTAACCGATCCAATATTGAAGGATCAAATTGAGAAAAAAATAATTAAAAAAAAACTAAAAAAGACTAAAGTGAACTCGGGCTAATTTGTAAAATCCATAACCTGGATCATGAGACTAAGACTAACCCCATATAAGACAAATCCAAGAAATTCACAAAGCCAAATTCCCTATCAATTAAACAACAAGGAACAAAATTGAAAAAAATTCAATAAAAAAAGAATCCAAACAAAACAAATAGCATTTAAAAGAATGAGGACTGGATTTGATATAAAAATAAACTGAAACCAAATGATGAGGATAAAATTGAAAAAAAAACTTACTTAAAAAAATGATAAAAAAATAGCAATAAAAAGAATGAGGATCAATTTGACATAAAAATTAAATAAAACCAAATGTTGAGGGGAAAAAATTAAAAAACAAAGTAAATAAAAAAAGATTCAAATGAAGAATAATAATAATAATAAAAATGATGATCAAATTTAATAAAAAAATAAAATGACATGACACCTTTCAATTTTGGTAGGCCAACATGAATCACGAGGAAAAGGAGAGAGAAAAGAGGGAGGAGAAAAAAAGGATCATTGGAGGTGTATTGCATTGTCTTTGTCGACACGTGCTGGACTACCAGGAAGAGCATAACAAGTTGCGTCGAACATCACTGCAGAAGCCTGTGTTTGGTAGCCGGGTGACGCCTTACATGTCTCATGAACACGAAGGGGGTCTCCTATATGTTACCGCGTACGTTGCATGCACCGACCTATTTACCCTGCCTGTTTAATCTAGTCCCCATATTTGTTTTAGTTTTAAATTTAGTGCCTTCACACTTAATTATTCTAAATCAGCTGAAATTTTTTTATTTTGCAAAATTGAACATCAAATGAGTACTGAAACTTTTTCTTGATGTTGCAAGATCTCCGTATCAAGGTAATTAAAACAAACCACCAAGTCAAACCCTAAATAAAAACAATATGAAGGGATCAAATTAAAAAAAAAAAGTTTGAGGGATTGAAATTAAGAAAATGACATGAACTTTTTTCTTGAATGTGTAAATCATTCCATGATGTTGACATAAAAAAGAGACTGAACATTTCTTTAAGCTTCAAATTCGATATTTGATGCTCTATTTTTTTTTTTTAAATCAATGAAACTGAATTTTATTTTACCAAATCAAGAATTAATCGAGTAATGTATCGGTTCCTCGACACTTCGAGATCTTCATATGCAAGCATGAAAACAAATCATAAATCAAAGCAATTTTTTAAAAAAATAAAGAAGAAAACAAAGAAATGAAAATATTAAAGTATAAAAATTATAAAGACTAAACAGAAGAAGCACTGTTTGAATGGAGTGGCTGTTTGGTAATACGGCTGCGTATGAGGTTGAGATTGAGTCAGATAAATATATATTTGGTTAAGCTAGAACGTGGTTTTGTTTTGGTGGGACCCACCATAAATTGAGGCTGCACCTGAAGTTTAACAAAAGCAAAAAAATTGAGTTTTGCAACCAACAACTCACCTTAGTTTTTTTAGAATAGAGAGTAACGTGGGGAGACGAAACAGAAATGAAAAAGAAAGGTTTAACAGAGGCCAACACAGTAAGAAAAAGGGGCACCACCGTCTACCTTCCTCGGCGCCGCCATAAGAACCGCCTTGAGTCACTGTCGACAACAACAACACCACCATCAGAGGGGAGAAAACGCATAGGGTAGCCTGCTCTTCCCCTTCTCCTTCTTCAGCTGCATTTCCCTGTCTCCACTGTTATGTAAAGTGAACAATCGAGAGTGAATTAATTCACTCACGTGAATAGTGGAGAGTGTCTCAACTATTCATGGGTCGGACCCGGTCCGACCCAAACCTAAATGCATTGGATCGAGTCCGACCCAATAAAATAAATCCAACAAATTTTCTCAGATATTGTGTTTTATTCAAAAAACTATTGTTTAACATTATTCAATGGCACTACATAATTACATTAGAAGAAGATCGTATGATGACGTATCATTTGCAGAATTTAATCGTAATCCCAATTTTATTCCTAATGATATTTTTCCTGATATTATTGCACGCTCAGGAAGCCATGGAAACTGTAGTCCTTATCGCATGAATTTTATATGTGATAGAATTGCAGATAGTTTAATGGAACAGTAAAAACTTTATATAAAGTATTATTTATTTCATGATATAATAGCAGTAGTTAAATATACAATATTTCAATTAAAACTCATTAATATTAATATATGTCTTGTTTAGTTATTTTATAACTTCAATTTGAAAAACATTCTTAGCCAAACACATTAAACTACTTTTTATTCAAAAATAATTTTAACCAAATATATATTTTACCAGTCGAACTTCCATTCAAAATATATATTTTTAAATTACAACCACAGCCCCTCACGGTCTACTGTCTAGAAATACTGAGGGGTTCAGGTTTTGTTTTTTTTTTTTAAAATTACAATACACACGCACACGTGTTCAGCAGATGGCGGACTGTTATTATGTTCGCTATAGAATTGTAAAAGCATACATGCCTGGCAATGATAACACACATAAAAGTTCTCCGAGTTCCAAAAGGGTTTTCCGTTGCCGGGACTTGAACCCGGGTCTCTCGGGTGAGAGCCGAGTATCCTAACCAACTAGACTACAACGGAATGACTGAGAAGCGAGGTACGTTAAATATAAAATACAATAACTACATCTAGAAACGACGTCGAGTTATAAACACGCCCGCGTGCTCTTATGGCCGCCTCATCACTTGCGCTGAGTGCGTGCTTCGTTTGCTTAAGAATCACTGTCTGCCCTTATCGTTTCCCTCGCTTTGTTTTCGTAGCTTTCAATTTCATGGCGGAGAAGTCCACAAACGGTATTCATTCCATCATCTCTTCCACTCTCAAGAATTTATAAAGATTTTTTTAATCTCATTTTCACCCTCTCAACTCAACAACAAACAGATAGAAACATTAAATTCCATTCCTAACTCCGTATGAACAAATGATTGATTTGCAGAGCATATTTTAGAGCAGCTGAAACATGGGTTTGCCCATTTTGAGCTCGTCTCATCCCCACTTCCTTCAATTTCCACCTCCAAACCTCACTCATTTCCTCCGCCTTTCTTCTCTGCCAACACCCATCTCTTCTTCGCTAGAATCGGGCCTTCACTGTAAGACTTCTTCTTCTTTCTTTCTTTTTATTGCATTTATAGACCTCGAAGACTAAACCCTTTTTTTTTGAGGCAGGGGTTCACATTCGATGAAAAAAGTAGAGCATTATTCAGTTCAGAAAGTTACCGGAGATGGGCGCTGTCTTTTTCGTTCTCTGGTACTAACTGATGAGGTGACACAACGTTGCTTCTCTTTTTTTAGCCTTTAAACTAATTCTGTCTGGTGGAAATCAGGTCAAAGGAATGGCTTTCAACAAGGGCATCTCTCTTAATCCACGAGAAGAGAGAAATAATGCAGGTATAGTTGATGTAATATTTTATTTTCTTGATCTCAATAGTATCAACAGGATAAGGAAGAGCTGTGAATTTGTTTTTCTTTCTGGCAAGCTATCTTGCTTTGGTTTTATTATGGGATTCTCTTATCTTGTGTTTTATTGTAGATATTGATAAGATTATACTGCTTTAAATAGTGGCAGAAGCTTATATTTTCTTGCTATAAAAACTGCAGATGAACTACGAATGGCTGTGAAAGAGGTTATATGTGATAGTAAAGAAGAACGCAAACAGCACGAAGAAGCAGTTATTGCAATCACGGTTGATGAGTCTTTGAAACGGTGAGTGTTGAAGCAGTACAGTTATCATTGATTTTCTGATGAATGCTTTAGCATGCTTTTGTGAATGGGATTTCATTGTACATCTGTTAATGTCTTTCTATAGTTACTGCCAACGCATTCAGCGACCTGATTTTTGGGGAGGCGAGTCAGAGCTACTGGTTAGTGATCCTTTTGATGCATTCTTTTATGCCTACATTTTCATGGTACCACTTGTTTTGTTGGTGATTGTGTTTGCAATTGTTCAGAGATCTGCTCATGAACTTACAGAGTTAATATGTATTTTTAGTTGACATGGCTCTGTCGAGTGTGTTGTTTTAGTTTCCATCGCGATGGAGATTGAGTTGTTTTCATAGAATTCCTAAGGATATCTATTTGGAGCATCAAATAGTGCCTTTACATCAGTAAAATTACTGATTACCATCCGTGTCATGGAATGAACTTGAGAAATTGATATGTTGCTACTAGAATCTAGATGATGCCACATTTATGAATTGTAATGGATATGTTTGAGTGTTTGTTTTTCTTTTTATGAGTGTTTGCTTTTCTTTTTTTAAAATTAAGATGAACACATGCCTACCCTCTTTTTTTTACTACATTTCCATTTCATTTTGGGTGAGAGGCAGAAAAGGACTGTCATTCAAGCTTCAGTTAGCAGCTTTAGAAATTAGAATACTGTGCTCTGGGTGAAGTATCATGTGTGACTGATTTTGCTCTGGGTGTTGTTTGTATGAGTTTCCTGCCTTTACCTGTGTGATTGTTTATATGTAATTTTTGCTGATATTTGACTAACCAACGATCATCACTGCTGAATTAGGTGCTGTCAAGA
This sequence comes from Populus simonii, assembly GCA_007827005.2. Lineage (NCBI taxonomy): Eukaryota > Viridiplantae > Streptophyta > Magnoliopsida > Malpighiales > Salicaceae > Populus > Populus simonii. The sequence continues at coordinate 3,561,500 of CM017479.2, forward strand.
TTGTGTAATCAGCCAATCATTGTTTACATACCAGAGCATGAGGTAAGCTTTTTCTTTCCATGATCATGCCATGCAAAATATTCTTGTAAGTTATGCTATATAGGTGCCTACCCTTTTGCTTTTTCCACAATTATGATAACATAGTTATGCTATATAGCCAAGAAAGAGATGAAATTCACAAAAAAATAAAAATGAATTGGTTTCTTGGTTTTTGGTGCATGCAAATGAGGGATATAGTCAGGGAGCCTCTGGCATTTTGGGGCTTATAACAGGGGATGAGCGAGACCTTCATTATCTGACAAGGATGGCTTTGCTTAGTAGGAGCTTTGTTTGGCATGCTAAATTAGGTCGATTTTATGATCACTTGACAATCTTATTGCAGTCATTAAATGTATGAATGTACTCATCTTGTTATGCTGCAGCATTTCTGCCAGAATTCAGTAGGTGAAAAAGTTACACACCTTATTTAGTCATGAGCAAGTGATAAAATCTTACATCCAATTAGAATGAAATTCAAGATTTTGCATGCTATGCAGCACGCCAGTGGTGGGTGGGGCTCTGGCTTTATTCCCATAGCAGAGTACGGAGCTGAGTTCCAGAAGGGCTCTTGGAAGGGAAAGCCAAGGAAAGCTGTGAGGCTACTGTACAGTGGTAAGAATCATTACGACTTGCTTGTCTGAGGCTTCAGAAGTAGACTTTCATCGTGGGCGGAGGAAAACCAGCATTGATAATTGCCAAAGAAAGTGATGCTGATGCTATTTTGTACTGTTAGTATTTAAGGAGGATGTAGTCTTGCAGGGATTTCCTGCTTTATGCGAAAGAAATTGAAAATCATGCAAAGCGCAGGCATACTCTTTTCCAGGCTTGACCATGTAGCTGCATTTCTTTTAGCCTAAACACCAGGAGGCCTCCTGGTTGAAAGTTACACCGGTGAAAGGACTCGGAAGCATTATAATTTTAGAGTCATATCGTCAGAATGGTTATATATATATATATATATATATATATATATATATATATATATATATATATATATATATAGAGAGAGAGAGAGAGAGAGAGAGAGAGAGAGAGGGAGGGAGGGAGCAAATACAACCTTCAAATTCTCGGTCATTCTATATCGATACATTTACATTTTTTTTTTTTAATTGTGCAATTTAGTACTTATATCAATTTTTCATTTTTTAATGTGTGGCTTGTTATGGTAAAGGTATCCTATAAAATAATATCATGCTTAATAAATAAACATATTTTAAATTAAAATAAACATTTTAGAAAGAAGATCATTTTAATTAATGGTAAGTTATTTAAGATCTGCATCGATGTTAAATTCTATTTTATGATTAATAAAAATTAATAAAAAAATTATTAACACAATTAAAAATATCAATTTTTTTTTAAAAAGAAATGGAAAGCATGTGAAAATAAACAATTAACAGATTTTTACTATATTGGAACAAACGAAAAAGTTGGTATCAAAATGAAAAAAATAAAGTTCAAATACTTGATTTAGAAAAATAAAAAAGTTGACACTCCAACATTGCAATACTTATTTAGTATATGTCAAAGGATATCCAAGTAGAAAATGGAGCAATTAATGGAATGAAAGTACTTGATTGAAAGTTTTAATAAAGTTAGTGCTCTAAAATGAAAAAAAAAACAAAATCCTCATGCTCGATTGAGAAAAATACAAAGCAAGGCTGTTCCCAGCAAAGACAAGTTCCAGGTTGCCAAATTTGTTACACGTGCAAGGCAGTTCTTTTGCACGTGCCAGCAACACTTTCATTCCATTCATGATTTCCAAGGCAAGTCGAAAAAATTCTCCCCCACCGAAAAACCGCAAAAAAAGTTAATATAACCGCAATTGATAATAATAAAAATATAAATAAGAAACAAAGGAGAAATCTAGGGTTTCAATTTGACGAAATTGGATCAATCACATGGAAGGAGTGAGCAATGGAGGGATGTTGTACCTCGAGGTACAGGAGGCAAAGCTATGCGCCGTACATTGTGTTAACACGGTGTTGCAAGGACCATTCTTTTCAGAATTCGATTTGGCGGCGCTTGCTTCCGATCTCGATACGAAAGAGCGCCAGATGATGCAAGAGGGCACCGTCTCCGCCGCTGCTTCTGGTGATTTTCTCTCCGCCGAGTCTCATAATGTCTCCTTAGGCGGTGATTTCAGTATCCAGGTTCGTCGCTAATTAATTAGCAGTTTTGATTAGTTAATGAACTGATGCAAGAATTAAGAAATTAATTTTAAGGTTAAATGGAAATTGTTTTCTATGTTGTTTTGTTTTGGAGTTAACTTAAAGTTAGTGAAAGTTGAGGCATGATTTGTTATTATTGGCTTAGAGTTAAGGAAAACACTTGATTAGTACTAGGTTGTAATTATGGAGATTTTTAAAATTTTAGCAATGACTTTGTGTTCAGTGGGGTTACTAAAACTGGGTAAGGGAGAAAGGAGGTCATTGCAAAGTTTGTGTTACTTTCCCCGTAGTTGAAAATTTGAGACATTTTGAGAGATGCATGTGGGGATAATGAATCATTTAGTTGATTAGTTAGCAAAGTATGTTTCTTGGGAGTATGAAAGTCAGGATTTAGGCTGATGCTTTGAACATTTAGCTAGTAATGGTGAAATATTGGGATGCATGGGGTGGATAGGCTACTCATCTTGGTAGGGAAAACATTTAAACTTAGGTGTTTGATTTATGGAGGTGGATGGATGATTTTATAGAGCATGTGCAGCTTGAGGTGGGAGTTGGAGAAATGGTAAAGTTTTTGGCATATATATATGGTTTAGCATGTGATATTTTTTAAATCTCTAAGGATAAACATAAGATTATAGTTAGTCTTTGTGGATAAAAGCTGTAATAGACTTATATGAAGTGCATGTCATGGTATACGTAAAAGATATGAGACCAGCTCATAGTTACCATAACTGTGGCAACCCCCACATTTGGCAATCTGGATCGCACCTTTTGGATTGCAGTACATTTATACACTAGATCGAGGTGTTTTGTGATCTGGATCGTGAAAGTCCCAGTTTTGGTAACTGAAATCTGTATAAATGGGAAAACAAATTGAGAACAAAACTCTGAGCTTGATTGATTTTTCTCAAAGAGCTGAGAGGGAGAGGCCACAAAGAAAGAAGTGAAATAGGAAAAAAAAAATTCCCAGCAGCAAGAAACAAAGAAACATGCTCGACTTCCGTGGAAGAAAGTTTTTAAGACAGATGTGATGTTGTAAATTAAACCTAATAACACGAGAAGTCTGGCCTTAGAGAAAAGGACAAATCTGGGCCATCAGTTTTACTTTGGCCAATATTTTTCTTCACACAGGTCTGGTTTTTAATTTAATCCGGCTCAACTACTTTATATTGTATTATTGATCTGATTTTTTTTAAGCTAATGCTCTTTTTATTCTATCATTTATTAGAAATGAAAACTGCATTTGTGTTTGATGTTTTCTTCCTTTACACTATTAGACCATAATGTTTGTGCTGTCAACAAACCAAAAAGATATTCCAATTGTACCATGATTCGAACTAACATACCATCTAAGCCTACCCCCCTACATACTGTAAATTAATCAAAGTGCATGTCCCATCCCTGAACCTTGTACCACAAACATATTTCTGGTACCTATGGACCAGTGAATAGTATGAAGTGGTGCCTGAAGGGCATTTTAATCGGTAAATTTTGTGGCTACAATTCCTCTCAAAGTTTGTCTTTGTGTTCTTAACAGTATAAATCGATGAAAGACATATAACAACTGGTTCTGTGATGGAGGTTTATTGTAGGTTTAGATGAGGATGGATACCCATTATAGAGTGGAGATTATTCGGGAACATGGGCATGTATAGTTTCAATGTAGGTTTTGTCATTCTGTCAGGCACTAATTCTCACTTCCAACTATGCTATCTTTGGTATCATCTTTGTGTGTAAGCATCCGTACATCATGGGCAGTTAACATTCAATTTTTATTCTTTACATGAGATTCCTCGGGAAATTATTGAACTGGCATGCCCTGGTTGTAAATTCCACTCTTTTTCTCTAGTTCTATTTTACCAGTGATTTTTTTCTTAATTATTATTAACCATGCATGGTCCATGTTGTTCATTAATAAATTTTTTATGTAATCATATGAATGGACTTACCTTTGAACCACGGACCAGTCTCATGCTTAAGAGATAATGCTATCAGGTTAACTGAAATGCATATAAAGTATGTTCCTTTTTTTTCTGGAGACTATTTCTTGGCATGTCTATGGAGTTGTGCGAACTCAACTTACTGTGAGGATTCTTGTTTTCAGGTTTTACAAAAGGCTTTAGAGGTGTGGGACTTGCAGGTCATTGCCTCTGATAGTCCGGTTGCTGAGCATGCACAGATTGACCCTGATCTAGAAAATGCATTTATTTGTCATTTGCATGATCATTGGTTCTGCATTAGGAAAGTGAATGGGGAGTGGTATAACTTTGACAGCCTCTACGCAGCTCCACAACACTTATCCAAGTTTTACCTTGCAGCCTATCTGGATTCTCTTAAAAACTCTGGTTGGAGCATTTTCCTGGTGAGAGGAAACTTCCCGAAAGAGTTTCCCATTGCTTCCTCTGAAGCTTCCAATGGTTATGGGCAGTGGCTGTCTCCTGAAGATGCTGAGAGGATTATTAAATCCTGCAACAACACGCAGTCTCCTCAGAGAATCAATTCCACTCAACAGGATTCTGACCCCTATCGAGAAATTCTGTTAGAAATGGAGGACCAGGACATGAAAGCTGCAATAGCTGCCAGCTTGATGGAACCTTCCCAATCCATGAGCAGGGTGGAAACTGGCAGTCCCCAAAAAGACGATGAAGATACCAAAGATGACAACAAAGATAGCGAGGACAAAAAGGCTCAATAAGAAATATTCTTTTGCATTTATTTTCTGTTAGTTGAGCAACAAGAAACCATGTCACGGAGGGTGGATAGAACACATCCTTGGCAGGTCACGTATTTATGCAGCACATACTTACATTTTACTTTTTCTCACACCTTTAAACTTTTACTGTAAAAACTCTCTATCGAGAAGAAAACTACCTCGTAAGTGATGTCTTTGTTTTCCTTCTCCGTATATGCTACCGTATGCATATTATATTATTATACAATTAACTAAAAAAAAACACACGGTAAGTTACTTTTTTTTAAAAAAAAATTATTTAACACTTAAGTGCACTGTTGATTGCTAAGTTGATTTTGGCCCTTTTTTTTTTAGGTTCATGAACATTTATTTGTTTCAGCCACCAAACTTATATTTTTTTCAAATTCATCCTCCTATGTTATATTCACATGGTTTTAAGCTTGATGTTTGGTTTCGGTTCACGTTTTATGTTGTATTCATAATTTCAAAAAAACATATTGTCTTCATACGTAGTTTTGCAAAATAGAATTTAGTTTTATCAATTAAAAAATTAAAACAACTAGGAAAAAATTTAATATAAAAACAAAATAACAATTTTCTTTTTCTTTTTTTAATATTCACGGAGCACAAAAAACTACAGTTTCATCCCTAGTTTTTTTTTTTTCATTTTTTTCATGTTTTTTAGGGTTTTCTATTTCAGTCTTAAACTTTTTTTGTTTTATATTTTAGTTTCTGAAATTTAAGAGGAGAGAGAAAATAATCAGTTGACCATATTTTATCAACTATAAAGGTCGATTTTAGTGATAAGAAGTTCAATGAACATGGAGTTTCCCCTTAAACATGTTGTAAAAACTAAATTGAAACTTATTTAGTTTTTTTTATTCAGTTGGATTTTGTTTTTTTAAAGTGATTATAATTTTTTTTCCCCATCGTTTGGAATAAGTTTATTGAGGTTTCTATAATGTTTTTGGGGGTGTTTAGTTAAGAACAAGTTGAAAATTGATTTTTTAAGGTCCAAAAACTTGAATACAACTTCTCAATTAATGGAGGTGGTTAGAAAGAAAACTAGAAGATAATGTGTTATCTGTTATATATATAATAAATAGGATAGATAACTTGTCGTTTACCGGTTAAAAAAAAAGAATAGGTATATGGGCCTGATCTTCTAAGCTAATGTGTGTCTAGCTTTTTGCTTAAATATCCCTTAATTTTTTATTCTATTATTTTTAAAAAGATAATAACTTTTTTTATAATGATATTATAGATTGTTTTATGAATAATTATATGTTAACATGATATGCAGAATTTTTGAAATAATTTGCTCATTAATGTTGAATGAAAATAAAATATCAATTTTTTTTAAAATTTCATTATGTATATACTCAAATTTATTGTTCTCGCATTTTTTTATATAGGTACATAAAAATGATCGGTTCATGATTTTTTATTTATTTTTTAATTGAAAATTATTTTCATGATCATAATAAGTTCTTACTTAAAAATAATGCTTCTCATAAAAAATGTTTTCATAAAAAAATACATAAATAAAAAAATTATGTTTTTGATTAAAATATAAGCTCTTTATATTATTAGTTCATATCATTATAGTTTTTCTAATTTTTTTTTCTAATACTATTGTTTTTTATTGAATGAACTATGTTGCTAATAAAAAATCATTTTATTCTAAGAAATTTAAATTAATTAAAAAAGATAAATTTGATGAAAAAAGTATTTCTCCTTTATATTTTTTTTACTGTCTTTTATTTAAATGTCTATTTCTATTTTAAATTTAAATAAAGTAAAGTTACTAAGTCTGGTCAAGCTTATGACTCGAGTCACGGGTTATGTGAGTTAAACGAGGGCAATATAAAATGTCATTTCAATATCAAGAACAAATTAAAATGAAGTTGTTTTGAAAAAAAAATTTAAAGTCAAATTGATTTTGATCGGATTGGCCGGTTGTTTTGGGTTAGATTGAATCAACTCTTATCCTATTTAATTTGAGACCTGACCTAGGTAAATAACATTACCAAAACAATCCTTACAACATTTCACATACAGCTAACTAGTGTTATATTATAATGAAGGAGATATAGGCTATCGTTCCCTCATTCACAAAAGTATTGTTAGTGTAGGGGAATAGTGCATAGTGTCAAAATACACTTTAGTGGATGAGTGTTACTTTTTGCCCATTTAGTTTTATATTTTTATATTTCAATCCCCAAACTTTGTTTTCATTATGTTTTAGCATGCTATTTACCTACTCATAAAAGCATTGTTATTATAGAGGAATAGTGTAGTGTGTCAAGTGCATATTAGTCCCTGAATTTTTAATTTTTTTATATTTAGGTCCTGTAGTTTTATGTTTCAATCCTCAAACTTTATCATCATCACTCACAAAGGCATTCTTTAGGAGAATATGGCAGCGTATCAAAACACACTTTAATGGATGAATTTTTTATTTTTTCATATTTAGTCCATGTAGTTTCATGTTTTTATGTTTCAATCCTCAAACTTTATTTTTATTATGTTTTAGTTTATTATATCCCCCTCACAGAAGCATTGTCATTGTAGAGGAATAATGTAGCGTGTCAAATACACATTAGTCTTTGGATTCTTGATTTTTTCATATATGATTTATGTAGTTTTATGGTTTGGTCCTTAATTTTTATTTTTATTCTATTTTCATTGGATTATGAAAAATAAGAGAGAAAGTAATAAGTTATAAAATGAGAGAAAATTTTAGTATAAGAAAATAAAAATTAGTTTTGAAAATGGTACCTCGAGGGTAAAATCTAAGTGTATACTGTATATCTATTAAAAAGAACTAAAACACCTTGGAAAAGTACTATAGCACTAGACCCATTGTCATTGTTAACTGGATAGTATAATGATGTTTATTCTCTCCACTAAAAAAAAATTAAAACATGCTTACAAGGATATTGAGGTCTTTTCACATGGTCCATTTATTATTATCAAAAAAAGCAGGGGAAAATAAGTATTTTCTTATCTTAATGGCATAGTAAAATGACCCAAATACCATTGGAAGTAAGAAAATTAAACCTGGTGTCAAAGGGTGTTTTTGTATTTTCACAATGGTTTCTTGACTATTATATTTAAAGACACAGAGCACTTTGGTACTGCACAAATATAAAAAAATAATAAACAATTAAAATGAATAGTAAAAATATGAAAATACTCTTAAAATAAAAAAAATTACGTCTGAGTTCAATGGGTATTTTTGGCTTTTCACAATGTTTTTTTTGTGATTAAAAACTCAGCTCAAGAGAAATTATATATTTGGTTAAATAAAAAAAAGGGTGAGCGCGCGTGTACGATACCCGGCAGCTCATGGGAGGCGTCGGCGCCTCTTAGGCGGTGCATGTGACACCTCCCGACATCCCAAAAATGTCATTCCATCATTTCATTGGAAAGCACCACCGTGTTTTCTTCCTGGTGGTGCGATGCTTGTTTTAATTGGTGCTTGGGGATGGTGGGTCTTTCTTTTTTCCCTTTCCTTCTTCTCTCCTTCCTCCCTTAAAAATTACAGCTTGACCCTCCTAATTGTTGATATTTCAACTTCAGTCCCTATTCTTTTGATTTCTAATTTTTGATCTTGGTCATTTTAGAAGTTTTATTTGTTTTTAATTTTATCTTTCAATCCAAATTGACCAAATATTATATTCTCCAACGTGGTCCTTATTATTTGGATTTCTAATTTTTATCCTTGATCATTCTGTAAAAGTTTTAATGGTTTTTAATTTCATCCTTCAATTTAAATTGATGGTATTATATTTTTTAATTTGATCCTCATTGTTTTGATTTCTAATTTTTTCTTGGTCTTTTTGTACATTTGTTTTTCAGTTTCACCCATTTATTACAATATTTTTTATGTTAATTTTGATCCTTATTCTTTTTATTTTATTTTCCTTTTACTACATTAATTTTTTTTTTCAATTTCACCATTCAAAAAAATATAAAATTTATTTTGTATTTTAATCTTAATTATCATTCTTTTAATTGTTATGTTTTTTAAATTATTTTATATAATTAATAATTTTTATCCAATTTTATCTTTCAACATTTAATTAATTGATAATTAAATTTAATGATTTTTTTAAATTAAATATTTTAAATTTAATGACTCGAGTCATGAGTTTTTTTAAAATAAAAAGCTTTATAATTTTTTTTATTGGATTATTTAAATTTCATCATTTGGATTGTTAATTTAATATAATATATTGAATTGACTCGATAGTAATTACTAAAATTATAAGTTTTTGATGACCTTTTATGTTATTCTTTGCTTCATCTCAGCACATTAATAAATTTGTTTTAATTCCAACCCTGCAGCGAAGACGAATACAAAATCTATTACCCACTACTTTATACACTAGTGGAAGAGTAAGAAACAAAAGAGCTGAAAAGATAGAAAAGCTAGGGGCGGTCTGACGCTTTTAGGCTGGATGCTGAGGCCACCAACCGCATCTTTTGACAGTCTTCCATTCCATCGATGATGCATCAGACATACTAGTCCTACATTGGATGGAACCTCCCTGATCACCTGAATGAACAATACAATACAAAAGAAAAGAAAAGGGTGCATTACTAGTATATAAAAAGGCTAAGACGACCTTTTATTTCTCTCTTTCTTGAACAGCATCTCAAAGATACCTGTCTTTGGTTTTTTTATTTCTTTTGGTGTTTAGAGATCTGAAACCGGATTCTATCTAAATGGGTTCATCCAGTCGATTGTTTAACAGACAAAGAACTGTTCATGAGATCTTTGGAGGAGGTTTTGGTAAGTGATTTTTTGATCCTTTCTCGATGATGATGATTCATATCTGCTTCATCAATTCCTAGCATTAACTGCACTTGATTCCATTGGTGCAGTGGATAGACTTTGTATTTGTTTTCAGCTATTTAATTCTGTGAAGCCCTTATCTTGTTTTGTTCTCTTCGTAATGAAGGATTATAGATACTTCTTTGCTTCAATGGGTGTTATAATTTTTCTGTCAGTAGTTTTACTTGGCATGTCTTTTGTTTAACAGTGGCGGATGTGATACTGTGGAGGCAAATGAATATTACAATTGGGATACTTCTAGTTACTCTATCTTCTTGGGTGGTGTTTGAGAGATCCGGTTACACTCTTCTATCACTTGTTTCTAGTGTTCTCCTCCTCCTTGCTGTCATTCTCTTTCTCTGGGCCAAATCTGCTGCAATTCTTAATCGGTACCTTCCAATCAAATTTTGATTCTTTACCATGATTAAAGGTTATATGGTGCCAGTTAATTCTGACCGATTTGAATATTCAACAATTCAAGAAGATCGATTGCAAAAAATATGGTATTTAGCATGCATTAAAACATTTTTTCAGACTTTTTCCTTGAGCTCTTTTACAATGCCGCTTCTCTGATGTCCAATTAAGTGATAAGAAATCATAGGATTCACTCTGAGCGATGAAAGAACTAGGCTTAATAGGTGATTTTCAGTCATGGCCAAGGTTGGCATCAGTCCAGTGGATAGATGGCTATAAATCTTTATATGTTGGATGCTAACTCATAAATTGACTCCAGCATTAATCGCCCAAATACATTTTCTCTTTGTCAATAGAAGAAAGCATGTCAGATGAAACCGATTAGGAATTGTTTTTCTCCTAAGCAAATGGCATATGTATGATTTTGCAGAAATACTTTCGAGGGAATGCCATTGTTGTTTCTGGATTAATGCTGGCCTTTGAGTGTGATTCTCTTTAGAAGCTGCAGTTACTTCTGCCATTCATTTCGGCAAATTAACACATCTATAATAAATTTACCACCAAAATGAAATAATGACACTACCATTTTTTTCTATACAAATAACAAAATCATGACAATTCTGCATCCCGATCCCCTTAACATTTACAGGTGAAGTTCTCCTAAATCATCCCTTATTTTTTTTTAACGGAAGGAGAATGAGGACTATCAGTTTTTCAATTGAGTAATAGTGAGTTTCCTAGATTTAATTTTCCAGTTTTAGAAAACTTGATGCTTTAATGCATTTGTTCCTATTGACCAGACCTGCTCCACCTTTACCACGGTTGCATCTGTCCGAAGAAACAGTGACTGAGGTTGCTTCTTTGATCCGCACTCGCTTGAATGCTTTGCTCTCAATTTCCCAGGACATTGCCTTGGGCAAGGATACAAAGTTGTTCTTGAAGGTAGCTACATACCTGTTGCTGATATCTGTTGTTGGTGGCTTAACTGATTTTCTTACTCTGGGCTACGCCAGTAAGTTCATATCCTTTCTTCAAATATGTTCCTTATTTCCGAATCAAATTGAAAGAGAAAAAGAAATGACATTGTCCTTAGTACAAGGATGGACACTTTGAAAAAGCATGCATTCTTCATGTTCTCTCTGTCTTTGTTCTCCGCAGTTATCTCTAAATCTACACATTTTTATGACAGGCCTTCTGATCGTTCTGACAATTCCAGCGCTCTATGAGAGATATGAAGATTATCTTGATAGATATGCAGAGATAGTGTTCAAGAAATCACACCAATTGTATCTGAAAGTTGATGTTGAGTGTATTGGCAGAGTCCAAAATTGGATTTTGGAGAGGCAGAAACTAAGTTGATTATCATTTTTCTTCTTATGGGATTTGTTATGTTTTGTTAGGTATGGTGCCGAGGAGTGTTAAGGGTGGGCACCATGATCTATGAGCTTTGGGTGTGGGAGATTGCTCTTTTTTGTTTTGGTCCTTTTTTGAAACAATTTCTTTCCTCTTTGTACCTTCATTCCTAGCCGGAGTTTCTCGGCATCAGTTGGAGCAGAAGAGACCCTGTATATCTCAGAAGGCAATATGGCTTTTTTGCACTCATGCTACAAACACTTTAATATATTCCGTATTTTTGTGTTAGCACTAACTTTACCAACCACAATTGGCTTCACAAAGAAAAACAATTTCTTCAGGCCGTGTTTCGAGTCCAAAAGCTTCTTCAGAGGCAAAAAACCTCGACTCCTGCTTTTGATAGCCAATTGCATGTGTTGGCTATGCAGTTGGCGCAAAACTGCAGCCCCAAGCACAACCACAACCAGCTGCGGACACCAACCTCTTCATCAATTGTACAATAACTAGTAAGTACTCCACGCACCACAAGATACCTGAAACTGAACTCTCAGGGTCTATAAATAACTAGTTACCATATACTTCCAAGAACGACTCTGGTGCTTGGCTGGGATTTCATCGAAGAAGCACTCTGGTTCCTTACCAATATAGGAAAACGGGCCTAATTACTTATTTGATGTAAAGGAAAACCACATCAATAATAGAGAGCTCTCTTCTATGGTTCCTTGCCAATATAGGAAAAGCTTTCCTTTTTAACGAACTGCCCAAGTTTTTCCTACTGGTTATCCTGCCAACAATTCTCCTTGAGCAAAGGACTGCGAGGAAGAAGAGACATGGAGACTAGCAAGTCTAGAGGTAATGATAACAGTCGGTGCAACAATTCTCTCTTTGACTAGAAAGTATAGAAAACCATTATCGATATAACAAATATTTCTCTTATTTTCTCTCTCTCTAAATGTATATGTGATAAATGTGTCATGCTACCATAGTTTTATTCTCTTAAGAGACAAAGTAAGAAGAAGAATTTGGGTAAAAAGTAATAATCATGAAGGACACTATTAGCAACTGGTTCGATCAGTTTTCTTCTAACATGAAACCCTTTTTAATTTTTGGTTTTAATTTTCTTTGCCAAAAAATAGCTAGTAATTTTATGAATCGATCTTAAGGTTACAAAAGGTGGCCCCGGTCACTTGGTTTACAGGTGTGGTTCTTGCTATATTTACCGTATCTTTTGTTGGGAGTTTCATGATTTGAGTTGTGAATTTGACAGGTCAACCCGAGTTGACTTAATTTTTTTTTGATGTTTTTTAATTGATTTTTTTTAATTTCATCCTTCAATTATTATGATCTTATAATTCGAGTTGCGGTTCTGGTGGGTTAACTCAGGTTGACTTGAGTTATTTTTTTTATTTTTTAATTTCATCATATAATATTGAATTGATTAGATATTTCATAATTTATTTCGATTTATTTTCTATGAGATTATTAATATCTCATAACCAGATAAGTGAATTAACTTATAATTAGCAAGTCCAATACACCGTAAAATGAATGGATTTACTTGAAATGAAAAAAGTCTCAGATTTAAGAGTTTTTTATATCTGATATTACCTGTAATAAGTAGCCAATGAATTTATCACTCCATTATTTTTAGCAGTAGTGGCCACATTCCAAGTGAAGAGATCTCACCTCTTCCATTTCCTCTCCTCTCTCCTGGCGGCTAGAAAATAATTTATACAATTTAGCAGATGGTTGGGATTATTTTAATATTTTAAATCAATTATTGATATTAAATCTTAAAAAAAGAATGAAACAACGAAGATCCTGTAGATGTTTATATCAAATCCGATTTTCTAAATTTTGCAACAATATTTATTGTTGTTGTCCTGTGTGATTAGCATTGAATAAAGTAATTCAGAGTTCATATCAAAAGCAAGGATGAGGGGGAAACGATGTCAGCAGAAGTGAGGAGAACTCGAGCCTTTGTGGTGCGTTATTCAATGCCTATATATTATAACATTAAGACACTGTATTTCTCCTCGAGTGAGTGTTTTAAAAATTAGTAACAATCGATTCAGCATTCTAATGTTTGCACACATATATAAGAAATAGATTTTGATTTCATAATTTTTATTATTTATTAAAAACATTATATCTAAAAAATTAATAAACATACTTTTTATTTATTAAATCATTCTTGTAGTAATTATTTTCATAAATTTGTTTTGCGCTTTCTATATATCCTTTTAATAGAATATCATCAAAAAAAAACCTAAAAAAAGAGGTTAATTCATTATTAACCTTTTACAAAATATTGTTTTTTTTTTAAATTTTATATTTTAATATTGTGTTTACTGGAGATTGAATTTCATAATTTGTTTCAATTTGATTTTTATGAAGTTATCTTAGTTACTTGATCCAAGATACGAGTTTTGTGTGTTAATTTATGTTACTCGAGCCTAAAAGACACTGGGCATGGGCTGACCGCCTGGCTCAGGCGTGCTCCCTAAGCCCACAAGGTGCTAGGCACGCGGTAACACATAGGCTCAGATATGTTGCCCGAGCTTAAAGGGCTATGGGTGTGGGCCCAATGCCTAGGCTTAGGCGTGTTGCCCAAGCCCACAAGGTGTGGGGACACACACCTTGTGATTGGGCTTCGACATCACGCCCAGGCCTACAAGGATGTTTGATATGGGCCTAATAATTGGGCCCATGATTATGATCTAGGTCCCATTCATGTTTTCAAAATGCAAAATGAGTTTGGGCTAAATAAAAATATTTTTCTAAAATATCAATAAACTTTGGTCCATCAACAGCGCTCAATTCTTTGTGGTATTTTTACGAAGACACTTAAGAATATATTTGTTTTCTTTAACGGGGTCCTCAATACTTCTCATTATAAGAAAAACAGGGTTATTTCAAAATGTTTCGCTAGATTACTTGTGTGTGGTGTGGCATTATAGTTGAAATAATGCTCATCTTAATTGGAAAAATAACTGGGGGAACACTTTATGACAATATAGGACATCATCGACTAAACAATACCCAGCGCCTTGCCAAATTAGCATAATAGCCTCATTTCTGTTGGAAGGTATCTCCCTGGTTAATAGGTAATTCCTTACAGGTTTTCTCTAATCCTTGCCAAGGGTGATTGGGGCGGTCATTAGTCCTTCTTCCCCCACACTTGGCTTCTTTAAAGTTTTAATCCACACATTCATACAGAGCTCTACTGATTTGGAACTTGCAAGTTTAATCAGAAGGTATGCCTGATTGTTTTCTTCCCTTTATATACGAATAATGGTGATTTCCTTGCCTTCATTTTTTTTAGAGAAATAATCTTGGATTTTTGTAAAGATACTTGAGCATGGTGGGTTCTCTGACCTCATAAATCCCTTTATATTAGCAAACAATCAACTGAGAGTCGCTATGAATATGAAGGGGTAAGCATTTAAAGCCTTTGCAAGTCCTAATCCTGCTAAAAGGGATTCATATTCTAATACATTGTTAATAATTAGGAATTCAAAACGAACTCCATATTCAAAATCTTATCTCTTTAGACTTGTGAGCACTATCAATGCACCACTCTTCTTAGTATTGAAGGGATTGTCAGTGTAGATTTAAGGAAACTGTTGGCTCAGTACATGATGTTTGAAAGCTTGCTAGAGATTTGGATTAATAAAGTATGACTTCTTTAAAGAAGTATCCAACAATAAAGTCTACCAATATTTATCCCTCTATACTCAACCTTTTTCAGTACTAGAAACCAAACTCCCCTAACACAATTTCCCACCTCACTAAGCATCCTGACATATTAGGCTTGTGAAGAACTTTCCAAAAAGGTTGATTTATCAAAACTATGATCTGGTAAGCTTAGAAGTAAAGCTTTAACATTTTTTAGGCATGAATCAAAGCCAAGGCTATCTTTTTTACTTTTAAATATCTTGTCCCAGCTTCTTGAAGGATCTTGCTAGAGTAATAAACCGGATGCTAAATTTCATCCTCCTCTCTTACTAGCACTATTCTAATAGCTAAGTTTATTATACCTGAGTAGAGAAAAAGGTTCTTATATGTTCTTAGTTATAATAAAACCTTGAGAGATAAGAGGTAGAATTTAAGTTCTTCAAAGGCCTCCTGACACTCAAATGTCCATTCAAAGCTATAAGTATTTCTTAAATTTTTGAAGAATGACAAGTTATGCTCCTTAAAACAATCAATAAATTTATTGAGGGCAGCTGACCTCCTCATGAGGAGCTAAAATTCCTCTACTAATTACGAGGGAGTCATGTTCAGTATGGATTGAATTTTTTCAGGATTGGACTTTATCCCATTGCTACTCAATAGAAATCCCAAAAGCTTTCCTCCCTTGATGGAAAATGCACGTTTAAAAAGATTAAGCTTTATTTGATATTGGTTTGGTATAGAGAAAACCTCTTCTAAATCCATAAGATATTGCTCAAACATCATACTCTTTACCAACATATCATCCACATACATACTTTTCTGTAATCCCTCTTAATTGATCCTTGAACACCTTATTTACCATTCACTAGTAGGTGGTTTCGATATTTTTTTAGTTCAAAAGGTATGGCTTTGTAACAAAATATCCCTTCATCAATTATGAGTGATGTCTTCTCTTCATCATTCAAATGTATAGGGATTTAATGATACCCATAGTTAGCATCAAGGGAGCTAAAGGATTCAAAACCTGTGGTGAAGTCCACCAATATGTTATTTTAGGGAGAGGAAAAATATCTTTTAGGCAAGCCTTGTTCAAGCTCGTAAAGTCTACACAGATGCATTATTTGCCAATGCTTTTCTTCACCATTACCATATTTGGCAACCAATCAGGGTACATCACCTCACAACTGAATCTAACGGCGAGTAATTTCTCCACCTCATCTATTATTGTCTTTTTTTCACCCGAAAATGTTTTTTTTTTTTATGGATAGGGGAAAAAGTTGGGTCAACCTTTAGTTGATGTGTGGCTACCTTGGGGTTGATCTCGAACATTTTTGTACGCCTAATGAAAAAACTGATTTTTAGATTTTAAGGAGCTCTATCAAGGCTTACTCTTGTCTTGGGTTTAAAATGGACCCCTATTTTCATAGTTTCCATTTCTTTTCTGAGAGACACATCCTTCAATTATTCAACAACCTTTGTCTTTACTTTCATTTGTTCTTTCTCAAAACCATGTTGATCCAGTACCAAGGTTTTCTTGCCTTTAAAACACGAAAAAGCACATTGTTTGGAAGACCTTTTGGTTTTTCTGTACTATAGCTACCCTTTTATGAGTGAGGAATTTCAAGGTTAAGTACTTTGTGCTGATAACTATATTGATTTAGTGGAGAAATGGCCTTCTTATAATGAAGTTGCAAGCTAAACTTATATCAATAACCATAAAGGTTTGTTGGAGATTTAGGCATTTGAGGTAGGTGTTAATAGTAATAGGGATCTTTAAGGTGCTCTTCACCAGCATGCCTAAACGTGTGATCCTAATGAGAGGAGTTTGTGTATCCTTATTTGTGCCATCACATCACTAGATATGATATTAATTGCACTCTTGTAATCTACCAACACTCTATGGACATAATGGTTGGACAAAATAGTTGAGATGACCAGAGCATCCTCATGACGAAAAATCACTTCGACCCTATCTTATAGGGTGAATGAGAAGGCTCATGCCATGTGTTTGGTGGACAACAATAATAAAGACTTAGTTCTCATATTTCTTTTTTCCACTACCATTATTGCTCCCTAAAGAGGTGCCACATAAAATCACATTGATTTCTAGTGGTGCTTGGTTATACTGGCTAGACTCTTCTCCATGTTATTCAATATGGGTGTCCCCCTTTATAAACTATTATATATAACCTTTGGCTATGAACCACTTGATCTCCTTCTTCAAGGCAAAGTATTGTTTGATATCATCCCTTCATCCTGATGGAACATACAAAATTTTATAGACATGTGGGTGTAAGGAATCATTTTCATTGGCAAGGGATATTGGAAAAATTCTTTACCTTTGATGATGATAAAAACTTCGGTGATGGTTGTGTTCAGAGGAGTGAAAAATTTACAAGGATATGTTGAACATTAATGAGCCAATTCCTTTATATTATTCCTTGAGCTTGGGTTCCTACTAAAAGAATGATTAAGCTTAGAAAGTCTGTCTTGTTGACTTTTCTTATAAAATCAAGGTAGTTTATGCCACAGTACACTGATCTCTTCCACTCATAAATGATTCTTTATATCTTGCTTCACCTTAAGCAAGCTTCTATCTGACAGAGTATAAACCTTTCGTCATAAAGCACGTTCCCAAGGCTTGTTATTTATGGGCTTAGTTAATCTTGGTTGTTTTAACTACAACCCAAGGCTTGTTTGGGCTTAATAGTTTCTTCAGGATTTCGGTTTTAATCATCTATTTTGGATGAGTTATGTGAGTAGGCCAATTTAGCCTACAAGGATAGATCCATTAGGGTTTTTATTTTCAAGAGTATAAATATTCTTTATAATGATAAAATATTAGGACTTGATAATACTATTGTCATTGAATTTATTCATCTTGTATGAGAGATATTTTTGTATTCTTTGGCTCTCTAATGAACTAAATTGACCTACCAAAGATTATTTGATTTCATGGCGTCTTTTTTATACTTATCATTC
Organism: Populus simonii; assembly: GCA_007827005.2. NCBI lineage: Eukaryota > Viridiplantae > Streptophyta > Magnoliopsida > Malpighiales > Salicaceae > Populus > Populus simonii. The sequence goes on from CM017479.2 coordinate 3,579,672, forward strand.
GTGAATTGATATTTGTAGGGTGGAGATTCTTATTCCAATAATGTTGGTGTCTTAGAATGAGTTTTTATTGTGTCATATTACTATTAGACCTATTTTGACTTTTCAGGATTCATTGTTAATCTTGTTGTGGGTTGTATGATCTCGTGATTATAAGGTTCGCATCACACGCCCAACTCTTAGGCTCGGTTATTGTGTCCAAGCTCACATGGGCTTTCAGTATAAGCTTAGAAATTAAGCCCAGAACTATGATCAATGCCCAATCGATGTATTCAAAGCCTAAAATGAGCTTTGGTTAACTAAGAATATTTTTCTAAAATATATCAATAAACCTTAGTCCATCAATTAGTTAATCTGATCAGTTTATTAATGATCGACAAGTATGATGGTCAATAATGACCCCGCATATATTTTGTGTGTATCTCACGGGTAACTTTAAAAATCCTCGTTAATCAACTTGATTTAGAGGTGTGATTCTTGCTATATTAACCGCATCCTTTGGTGAGAGTCTCATGATCTGGGTTGTGGGTTTAACAGGTCAACCCGGGTTGACTTGAATTTTTTTTTGTCCCTTTTAATTGATTTTTTTTTCAATTTCATCCTTCAATATTAGGTTGATTGAGATTTGGGCATCATAATTATTATGGTTTCATGATTCGAGTAGTAGTTTTGGGGGGTTAACTCAGGTTGACTTGGATTATTTTTTTGTGTCTATTTTTAATTAATTTTTTTTTAAATTTCATCGTACAACATTGAGTTGATTAGACACTAAGTTGATTAGGAATTAAGTTTCATAATTTGTTTCGATTTGCTTTCTTTGAGATTATCAATATCTCATAACTAGGGTCGTATATTTGGTAGGTTAATCCAAGTTGACACATGTTAATCCAATATGTTATTATATCAATACTTAAAAACAAAGATGTCTTGAAATTTCTTTCGAGTCAAACAATATTTTCAAGTCGTCTAGATTGCATTTAGACTCACCAAGTCAATCGGGTCATATTGGGTCAACCTTTATATTGTTTAAAATTCTCTTTTTACTAGAAAACACATTTATAATGCTTGAATATTTTTTTTACGTTAAAAGTTTTTATAAAACCTATAACATAGTATTAACTATTATGATTAGGAAATGGATGGACAGGTAGCATACAATTGTTCATATAAATTTGATTTAATCAATTGATAAAGGTTAACATAGTTAACCAACATATACATTGGGAGGATTTTAATAGATAATTCAAAGAAAAACTTGGAAAAGTATTAAACAAATTATGGTTGCGTAGGAGAAATTTCATGTTGGGACCGGATGAATGTGTTAACTCCTATAGATTTTCTTAAAAAAAAAAATATTTTCTTAATTTATTTTGTGATATATCCTTGTGAGAAAAGGGGTTAATGGCAATATTAGTCCTTGAGGTTTTACACTTATGTCATATTAAACCTTATGGTATCATAAAAGACAATTGACTCTTTATACTTTATCTTATACTTTATATATTGTGTTACCTAAGATCCTTCCATCAAAACTTTGTTAACTTCTTCTAATATGAATTAAGGAAAAATTAGGAGACAGAGTCACAACTTTAAGCTAGTTAATGATTATTACCAAACTTTTAGCGTCCTCGCATTGCTCATAACATAAAACAAAAAGTGCTAGCACTTACTTTATGCTATAACTATAGGCAAAGTTATTTTTATGTCAATGGCTAGAGAAATAGTTTTCCTTTCTAAGAGAGAGATATAAAGCTGAAAGGTAAGCATACATCATTCTTCAAGGTCTTGATGAAACAGTCAAGTGTGTTTTTGTAAGTAGAATCCCCCATCATTCTTGACTTGACCTGCAAAAATAAATTTAAAAAGGGAATAAAAAACAATAGGCCTTAAAAGGAGCCATCCTTCTGAAATACTTGACAGGAAAACAATTAACATATTATCGACCCTGATGTTTATCAACAAAAGTTACTAATTGTATCATAGATGCTGGTTAATTTTGAGCGAGAGATAATATGAGCACAGATTGCATAGGCTATCCTTATGAAACACTAGAGAGTTTATAAGGATATGGATGGTTTACCACATCAACTGGGGAACCGAGACAAACAGCGAAAAAACCCGCCCCAATACCAGCTAAAAGATGAGTGACAACATTGTCTGTGAATCCAGGAATTTTCAAAATTGTCTGCATTGAATTGTAAAATTAGAAGTGGTACAAAACATTCTATGCAATTGAGAGAGAGAAAAAAAGGCATCAAAATTATTGCATGTTGAGTTCACCTCCTTCACTTGACAATAGCTGGCCAGTTCAGCAGCATTTATAATAGTATTTCTTGCTATATTGGGTCCAAGCCCAGTCCAGAGTGCCGCAACTCCTTCCTGAATATTACAAAACCAAGTAAAAACAGGCCGACTAATATAAAGGTTATGTTTTTAAATTCTCTTTCTCCTCGTCTAGATACACAACCTGTCTCACAATCGTGGAGTATGCATTCATAGCTCCAGAATAGCGCCTTGGTACACCGGCTGGTAGTTTCCCTTCAGCCTGAAGTCTAACTTTCACAAGATCAGTTGGATTTGCTACAGCGATTCCAATGGCACCTGATGGATGAGACAAGTACATCAACAACACAGAAAGAAAGCAGGCCCTCTGGAAATTGCATCAGAATCAAGAATGAACGTATTGGTTGACAAGTTTTTCATTCAAGTTCTTCCAAAACACTGGCAAATCAAGCTCACCAGTAGTAAGTGCAGCAAGAATCTTCTTGGTCAAGGGAACATCTCCAACAAAGTCACTGCTCACATACAAGTTCTTCACCTGACAACCGCCATGGATTTTCAAATGTCACAATAATCAGAAACCAAACAGAACATATAATGAATTAACTATAACTACTTCACAATGAAAGACCATTTAGAAACCCACAGGTTCATATAACCCAATCCGTAACCCTCCATACACGCAGTGCCGATGCAATCCAGGTACAGTTCCTTTCCAGAGCGCTGCCAAACCTTCTTCCCTTGCAATGGTAGCAACCGTGCCCCACATGCCCCTGTATTTTGGCAAGGCCACTCCATCTCCTGCAACAGCCGACTTTTGTAACTGCAGCCTAACTTTTGCAGTGTCCAATGGAATTGTGCGTATCTACATTAATGGATAGTTAGCCTTAATCAATTCTCTTTTCCGAATCTTAACACTTAGCAATTTACTTGCGTGGGATAATAAATAAAGATACGGAAACCCCAACAGTTTAATTTAGCAGATAAAGCATAGAAACAGCATAATTCAAGATACAATCTGCATGAGAATGACTTCCCAGTACCATTTAATTTTCAACTAACAAATCAAATTAATTGCTGGGGATGATAATATAAAGAAACCAGATTTATATTAAATGAAAAAGGTGATTTTAAAAAAATATTAAAGTAAGTTTTTAATATTAAAAACCACCTTTAAACACTCTACTCAACATTATAAACACAAATTTAACATTAAAAAAACACTTCTAATCAACACACAAAATTTATTTTTTTAGATCCAGAACTTCAAATTCATGTAAAGAAAGTTTTTATTTGATGGTGATCTTGTTCGCAGGATTGGACATTTTCTTACTCTTCTCTCTCCTTTTTTTTCTCTTGTTTATATTTATCTTATTTTTCATGATTTTTGCTTTTATATTTGCTAATTTTCAAATATAGAAATTAAGTTAATTAAAATCAATGGTATTAGAAATTAAAATTAAGAAATGTTTAAAAGGCTATTTGCGAGGAAAAAAAATTAAGTGGTTGACTATGTATTTTATTAAAGATTTTAATAAAAAGATGTTTTTTTGGAAATATGATATCGTTTACTGTCTAAATTTTTTTAAAATATATTAAAATAATATTTTTATTTTTTTAATTTTATTTTTAATATTAGCCCATTAAAATAATTTAAAAATAAAAAAAATTAAATAAATTTTTTTTATAAAACACGAATTTGAACTAAATTACAAAATTCTGCAAAAAAAACAAAAATTGTGCAAGAAACACGAAAACCAAAAACCTAGTCATCTCCGTCTCTACAAGTAAACGTGTTTATGTTAAAGTCGTATTCGATTTTTCCTGTTCCATAACAGCAGCAAAGCAAAGGTGTTAAAAGGACAAAGGTGTGGCTTTCACTAAAACATCAAAACATCATCACAAGTTTTATTCGGGACCTCTAATTTCCTTGAAAAAGATTAGATTAGGCCATACATCAAATTATTTTAGGCATAAAACATGATCAAATCATCAAGAAAAACATGACCAGCCAAACAAAGAAAAGAAAAAAAAAAAAAAAGAAACTGGGACTAATTCATTGGAACAGTATAGTTACCTCAGCAAAACATGCGGCAAAAGCACTGCTGGCAAAAGTTCCGGCGAAGGAGATATCGGATTTGCCTTTGGAATCGGCCACCATCTTCGTTGTGGGTTAGCTGGATGGAGCAAGAGACGGATGATGATGAGGGCCGTGAAAGGAACAAAGACAAAGGACTAACTGACTATACATATATATATAGAAGGAGAAAAAGGAAAAATGGAGAGCGAATTTTGGGAAAAGTGACCAGAGAATACCACAGGTTGTGCAATTGGATTGGGACTCTTTTATATATTAAAACAGAATTTCCATAGTTGGCAGGCTGAGGTGAGTAGCAAGTAGTGCTGTGGGGGTTACGAAAGTACAAGTGAGGGATGACGATGAATAGCAGAAGGGAAACATTACAGGAGAGGCAAAGATATATATATATATATATCTTTGCCTCTCCTGTAATGTTTCCCTTCTGCTATTCATCGTCATAGTGCTGTGGGGGTTACGAAAGTACAAGTGAGGGATGACAGTTTAATAACAAAATTACTTTTCAAATCCAAAAAAAATAATGCAAGTTTCAAGGGTGTTTTTGTTATTTCATTTTGGTTTTATCCTAAAAAAACTTATAACTAAGAGGTAAAAGTTATTATAAAATGACTCAAAACAAATTGGTGAAGATATTTTTTTTCCATAATAAAATTATTATTTTAATCTTGAAAGTAAAATAAAAATATTTAACTTTTGGTAATGGTGATATCTTTCCCAGAAAATTAAAATGGATAGTGAAGTTACAGTCATACCTTTTTTAAAAAATAGAAGGTAAACATGCATAACGAACTTTCCTTTCCTTTTCCTTTTTGTTTAAACAGTTTAATAACAAAATTACCTTTCAAATCCAAAAAAACTAATGCAAGTTTCAAGGGTGTTTTTGTTATTTCATTTTGGTTTTATCCTAAAAAAACTTATAACTAAAAGGTAAAAGTTATTATAAAATGACTCAAAACAAATTGGTGAAGATATTTTTTTTCCATAATAAAATTATTATTTTAATCTTGAAAGTAAAATAAAAATATTTAACTTTTGGTAATGGTGATATCTTTCCCAGAAAATTAAAATGGATAGTGAAGTTACAGTCATACCTTTTTTTTTTTTTTTAAAAAAAGTAAACATGCATAAAGAACTTTCCTTTCTTTTCCTTTTTGTTTAAACAGTTTAATAACAAAATTACTTTTCAAATCCAAAAAAACTAATGCAAGTTTCAAGGGTGTTTTTGTTATTTCATTTTGATTTTATCCTAAAAAAACTTATAACTAAGAGGTAAAAGTTATTATAAAATGACTCAAAACAAATTGGTGAAGATATTTTTTTTTCTATAATAAAATTATTATTTTAATCTTGAAAGTAAAATAAAAATATTTAACTTTTGGTAATGGTGATATCTTTCCCAGAAAATTAAAATGGATAGTGAAGTTACAGTCATACCTTTTTTTTTTTTAAAAAAAAAGTAAACATGCATAAAGAACTTTCCTTTTCTTTTCCTTTTTGTTTAAACAGTTTATAACAAAATTACCTTTCAAATCCAAAAAACTAATGCAAGTTTCAAGGGTGTTTTTGTTATTTCATTTTGGTTTTATCCTAAAAAAACTTATAACTAAGAGGTAAAAGTTATTATAAAATGACTCAAAACAAATTGGTAAAGATATTGTTTTTCCATAATAAAATTATTATTTTAATCTTGAAAGTAAAATAAAAATATTTAAATTTTGGTAATGGTGATATCTTTCCCAGAAAATTAAAATGGATAATGAAGTTACAGTCATACCATTTTTTTTTTTTTAAAAAAGTAAACATGCATAAAGAACTTTCCTTTTCTTTTCCTTTTTGTTTAAACAGTTTAATAACAAAATTACCTTTTAAATCCAAAAAAACTAATGCAAGTTTCAAGGGTGTTTTTGTTATTTCATTTTGGTTTTATCCTAAAAGAACTTATAACTAAGAGGTAAAAGTTATTATAAAATGACTCAAAACAAATTGGTGAAGATATTTTTTTTCCATAATAAAATTATTATTTTAATCTTGAAAGTAAAATAAAAATATTTAACTTTTGGTAATGGTGATATCTTTCCCAGAAAATTAAAATGGATAGTGAAGTTACAGTCATACCTTTTTTTAAAAAATAGAAGGTAAACATGCATAACGAACTTTCCTTTCCTTTTCCTTTTTGTTTAAACAGTTTAATAACAAAATTACCTTTCAAATCCAAAAAAACTAATGCAAGTTTCAAGGGTGTTTTTGTTATTTCATTTTGGTTTTATCCTAAAAAAACTTATAACTAAGAGGTAAAAGTTATTATAAAATGACTCAAAACAAATTGGTGAAGATATTTTTTTTCCATAATAAAATTATTATTTTAATCTTGAAAGTAAAATAAAAATATTTAACTTTTGGTAATGGTGATATCTTTCCCAAAAAATTAAAATGGATAGTGAAGTTACAGTCATACCTTTTTTTTTTTAAAAAGAAGGTAAACATGCAGAACGAACTTTCCTTTTCTTTTCCTTTTTGTTTAAACAGTTTAATAACAAAATTACCTTTCAAATCCAAAAAAACTAATGCAAGTTTCGAGGGTGTTTTTGTTATTTCATTTTGATTTTATCCTAAAAAAACTTATAACTAAGAGGTAAAAGTTATTATAAAATGACTCATAACAAATTGGTTTTAGGCGTGCTCCCTAAGCCCACAAGGTACTAGGCACGCGATAACACATGGGCTCAGATATGTTGCCCGAGCTTAAAGGGCTCCGGGTGTGGGCCCAATGCCTAGGCTTAGGCGTGTTGCCCAAGCCCACAAGGTGTGGGGACACACACCTAGTGATTGGGCTCCCACATCATGCCTAGGCTTACAAGGATGTTTGATATGGGCCTAATAATTGGGCCCATGATTATAATCTAGGTCGAATTCATGTTTTCAAAATGCAAAATGAGTTTGGGCTAGATAAGAATATTTTTCTAAAAAATATCAATAAACTTTGGTCCCTCAGCAGCGCTAAATTCTTTGTGGTATTTTTACGAAAACACTTAAGAATATATTTGTTTTCTTTAATGGGGTCCTCAATATTTCTCGGTATAAGAAAAACAGGGTTATTTCAAAAAGTTTCGCTAGATTACTTGCGTGTGGTGTGGCATTATAGTTGAAATAATGCTCATCTTAATTGGAAAATACCTGGGGGAACACTTTATGACAATATAGGACATCATCGACTAAACAATACCCAGCGCCTTGCCAAATTAGCATAATAGCCTGATTTCTGTTGAAAGGTATCTCCCTGGTTAGTAGGTAATTCCTTACAGGTTTTCTCTAATCCTTGCCAAGGATGATTGGGGCGATCATTAGTCCTTCTTCCCCCACACTTGGCTTCTTTAAAATTTTAATCCACACATTCATACAGAGCTCTACTGAATTGGAACTTGCAAGTTTAATCAGAAGGTATGCCTGATTGTTATCTTCCATTGGTATACGAATATTGGTGATTTCTTTGCCTTCATTTTTTTAGAGAAATAATCTTGAATTTTTGTAAAGATACTTGAGCATGGTGGGTTCTCTGACCTCATAAATCCCTTTATATTAGCAAACAATCAACTGAGAGTCGCTATGAATATGAAGGGGTAAGCATTTAAAGCCTTTGCAAGTCCCAATCCTGCTAAAAGGGATTCATATTCTAATACATTGTTAATAATTAGGAATTCAAAACGAACTCCATATTCAAAATCTTATCCCTTTAGACTTGTGAGCACTATCAATGCACCACTCTTCTTAGTATTGAAGGACTCATTCATATAACTTCCATGTGGGGATTGTCAGTGTAGGTTTTAAGGAAATGTTGGCTCAGTAAATGGTGTTTGAAAGCTTGCTAGAGATTTGGATTAATAAAATATGACTTCTTTAAAGGAGTATCCAACAATAAAGTCTACCAATATTTATCCCTCTATACTCAACCTTTTTCAGTACTAGAAACCAAACTCTCTTAACACAATTTCCCACCTCACTAAGCATCCTGACATATTAGGCTTGTGAAGAACTTGCCAAAAAGGTTGATTTATAAAAACTATGATCTGGTAAGCTTAGAAGTAAAGCTTTAACATTTTTTAGGCATGAATCAAAGCCAAGGCTATCTTTTTTACTTTTAAATATCTTGTCCCAGCTTCTTGAAGGATCTTGCTAGAGTAATAAACCGGATGCTAAATTTCATCCTCCTCTCTTACTAGCACTATTCTAATAGCTAAGTTTATTATACCTGAGTAGAGAAAAAGGTTCTCATATGTTCTTAGTTATAATAAAACCTTGAGAGATAAGAAGTAGAATTTAAGTTCTTCGAAGACCTCCTGACACTCAAATGTCCATTCAAAGCTATAAGTACTTCTTAAATTTTTGAAGAATGACAAGTTATGCTCCTTAAAACAATCAATAAATTTATTGAGGGCGGCTGACCTCCTCATGAGGAGCTAAAATTCCTCTACTAATTATGAGGGAGTCATGTTCAGTATGGATTGAATTTTTTCAGGATTGGACTTTATCCCATTGCTACTCAATAGAAATCCCAAAAGCTTTCCTCCCTTGATGGAAAATGCACTTTTAAAAAGATTAAGCTTTATTTGATATTGGTTTGGTATAGAGAAAACCTCTTCTAAATCCAGAAGATGTTGCTCAAACATCATACTCTTTACCAACATATCATCCACATACATACTCTTCTGTAATCCCTCTTAATTGATCCTTGAACACCTTATTTACCATTCACTAGTAGGTGGCTCCGATATTCTTCAGTCCAAAAGGTATGGCTTTGTAACAAAATATCCCTTCATCAATTATGAGTGATGTCTTCTCTTCATCATTCAAATGCATAAGGATTTAATGATACCCAGAGTTAGCATCAAGGGAGCTAAAGGATTCAAAACCTGTGGTGAAGTCCACCAATATGTTAATTTTAGGGAGAGGAAAAATATCTTTTAGGCAAGCCTTGTTCAAGCCCGTAAAGTCTACACAGATGCATTATTTGCCAATGCTTTTCTTCACCATTACCATATTTGGCAACCAATCAGGGTACATCACCTCACAACTGAATCTAACAGCGAGTAATTTCTCCACCTCATCTATTATTGTCTTTTTTTTTCACCCGAAACTCTTTTTTTTTTATGGATAGGGGAAAAATTTGGGTCAACCTTTAGTTGATATGTGGCTACCTTGGGGCTGATCTCGTACATTTTTGTACGCCTAATGAAAAAACTTATGTTTAGATTTTAAGGAGCTCTATCAAGGCTTACTCTTGTCTTGGGTTTAAAACGGACCCCTATTTTCATAGTTTTCATTTCTTTTCTGAGAGACACATCCTTCAATTATTCAACAACCTTTGTCTTTACTTTCATTTGTTCTTTCTCAAAACCATGTTGATCCACTACCAAGGTTTTCTTGCCTTTATAACACGAAAAAGCACATTGTTTGGAAAACCTTTGGTTTTTCTGTACTATAGCTACCCTTTTATGAGTGAAGAATTTCAAGGTTAAGTACTTTGTGCTGATAACTATATTGATTTAGTGGAGAAACAGCCTTTTTATAATAAAGTTGTAAGCTAAACTTATATCAATAACCATGAAGGTTTGTTGGAGATTTAGGCATTTGAGGTAGGTGTTAATAGTAATAGGGATCTTTAAGATGCCCTTCACCAACATGCCTAAACCTGTGATCCTAATGAGAGGAGTTTGTGTATCCTTATTTGTGCCATCACATCACTAGATATGATATTAATTGAACTGTTGTAATCTACCAACACTCTATGGACATAATGGTTGGACAAAATAGTTGAGATGACCAGAGCATCCTCATGACGAAAAATCACTTCGACCCTATCTTATAGGGTGAATGAGAAGGCTTATGCCATGTGTTTGGTGGACAACAATAATAAAGACTTCTCATATTTCTTTTTTCCACTACTATTATTGCTCCCTACAGAGGTGCCACATAAAATCACATTGATTTCTAGTGGTGCTTGGTTATGCTGGCTAGACTTTTCTCTATGTTATTCAATATAGGTGTCCCCCTTTATAAACTATTGTATATAATCTTTGGCTATTAACCACTTGATCTCCTTCTTTAAGGCAAAGTATTGTTTGATATCATCCTCTCATCCTGATGGAACATACAAAATTTTATAGACATGTAGGTGTAAGGAATCATTTTCATTGGCAAGGGATATTGGAAAAATTCTTTACCTTTGATGATGATAAAAACTTCGGTGATGGTTGTGTTCAGAGGAGTGAAAAATTTACAAGGATATGTTGAACATTAATGAGCCAATTCCTTTATATTATTCCTTGAGCTTGGGTTCCTACTAAAAGAATGATTAAGCTTAGAAAGTCTGTCTTGTTGACTTTTCTTATAAAATCAAGGTAGTTTATACCACAGTACATTGATCTCTTCCACTCATAAATGATTCTTTATATCTTGCTTCACCTTAAGCAAGCTTCTATCTGGCAGAGTATAAATCTCTCGTCATAAAGCACGTTCCCAAGGCTTGGGCTTAGTTAATCTTGGTTGTTTTAACTACAACCCAAGGCTTGTTTGGGCTTAATAGTTTTTTCAGGATTTCGGTTTTAATCATCTATTTTGGGTGAGTTATGTGAGTAGGCCAATTTAGCCTACAAGGATAGATCCATTAGGGTTTTTATTTTCAAGAGTATAAATATTTTTTATAATGACAAAATATTAGGACTTGATAATACTATTGTCATTGAATTTATTCATCTTGTGTGAGAGACATTTGTGTATTCTTTGGCTCTCTAATGAACTAAATTGACTTATCAAAAATTATTTGATTTCATGGCGTCTTTTTTATACTTCTCATTCGTGAATTGATATTTGTAGGGTGGGGATTCTTATTCCAATAATGTTGGTGTCTTAGAATGAGTTTTTATTGTGTCATATTACTATTAGACCTATTTTGGCTTTTCAGGATTCATTGTTAATCTTGTTGTGGGTTGTATGATCTCGTGATTATAAGGTTCGCATCACACGCCCAACTCTTAGGCTCGGTTATTGTGTCCAAGCTCACATGGGCTTTCAGTATAAGCTTAGAAATTAAGCCCACAACTATGATCAATGCCCAATCTATGTATTCAAAGCCTAAAATGATCTTGGGTTAACTAAGAATATTTTTCTAAAATATATCAATAAACCTTAGTCCATCAATTAGTTAATCTGATCAGTTTATTAATGATCGACAAGTATGATGGTCTCAATAATGATCCCGCATATATTTTGTGTGTATCTCATGGGTAACTTTAAAAATCCTCGTTAATCAACTTGGTTTACAGGTGTGATTCTTGCTATATTAACCCCATCCTTTGATGAGAGTCTCATAATCTGGGTTGTAGGTTTGACAGGTCAACCCGGGTTGACGTGAATTTTTTTTTTGTTTTGTCCCTTTTTAATTGATTTTTTTTCCAATTTCATCCTTCAATATTGGGTTGATTGAGATTTGGGCATTATAATTTATTTTGATTTACTTTCTATGAAATTATTATAGTTTTATGATTCGAGTAGCGGTTTTGGTGGGTTAACTCAGGTTGGCTTGGATTATTTTTTTGTCTTTTTTTAATTAATTTTTTTTTAAATTTCATCGTACAACATTGAATTGATTAGACACTGAGTTGATTAGGAATAAGGTTTCATAATTTGTTTCGATTTGCTTTCTATGAGATTATCAATGTCTTATAACCAGGGTCGCATATTTGGTAGGTTAATGCAAGTTGACACAGGTTAATCCAATATGTTATTATCTCAATATTTAAAAACAAAGATGTCTTGAAATTTCTTTCAAGTCAAACAATATTTTCAAGTCATCTAGATTGCATTTAGACTCATCAAGTCAATCGGGTCATATTGGGTCAACCTTTATATTGTTTAAAATTCTCTTTTTACTAGAAAACACATTAATAATGGTTGATTTTTTTTTTTACGTTAAAAGTTTTTATAAAACCTATAACATAGTATTAACTATTATGACTAGGAAATGGATGGACAGGTAGCATACAATTGTTCAGATAAATTTGATTTAATCAATTAATAAAGGTTAACATAGTTAACCAACATATACATTGGGAGGATTTTAATAGATAATTCAAAGAAAAACTTCGAAAAGTATTCAACAAATTACGGTTGTGTAGCAGAAATTTCATGTTAGGACTGGATGAATGTGTTAACTCACATAGATTTTCTTAAATAAAAAAATATTTTCTGAATTTATTTTGTTATATATCCTTATGAGAAAAGGGGTTAATGACAATATTAGTCCTTGAGGTATTACACTTATATCATATTAAACCTTATGGTATCATAAAGGACAATTGACTCTTTATACTTTATCTTATACTTTATATATTGTGTTACCTAAGATCCTTCCATCAAAACTTTGTTAACTTTTTCTAATATGAATTAAGTAAAAATTAGGAGACAGAGTCACAACTTTAAGCTAGTGTTGTCCTTGGCACACTATTTTTTTTTTTCTAATGACACAACATTTTCTGGTCAATGGATCTATAAAAAAAAAGACCCGAGTCAACACAGTTAACTCGTAAAATTTATGATTCATATCATGAAACTAAGATAACTTCATAAAAAGTAAATTAAAATAAATTATGAAGTTTAATACCCAATAAATTCAAGGATAAAATTAAAAATAAATTAAGTTTTTTTTAAAACACCTTAGCATTTAAATGCTGAACAATGAAATGACAATGTTTTGCTTTTGTACCTTTCATCTATTTCGAGAATCAAATGCTTAATTTTTACTTCATTACGAGTCCGTTTGGTACTGTGATAACGTTAATCTTTCAAAATATTTTTTATTAAAAATTACATCAAAATAATTTATTTTTTTATTTTTTAAAATTTATTTTTGATATTAGCACATTAAAATAACTTACAAATACTTAAAAAATTAATTTAAAACAAAAAAATTATAAAACATTTTTACACCAAAAAAAAACAAACAATGCCTCCATATTTACTTCATAGCCCCGTGACACACTTTTGTCCACCTTTTTGATAATTCTAATTTTTCCCATTCTTTATTTTGATGAATAAAAAACCAACAAAAAATAAATCCATCTCCAATGCCAAGGCATATGTAGGTTAGAAACAACGGTAAGAATTTCAGTCTATAAGCAACCCAAGTTCAATCCACAAAGCAAAACGATCAGTACCCAAGAGGGTGAATGGACAAGTAAAAATAATTGAGAACCCAAAAAGATCATCAATCAAATTATTTCAAAACATTTTGAGTTTCTATAATCTCCCTTGCAGGACTCCTCATCTAAATAAGAGAAATGACAAGGGCAGATAGTTAACTTATTGTTCTCGGGACTGCTTCCATCTTCTCCACGCATTTTAGCCCTTTCCACCATGTTCAAGCTCGAGATGATTCCAAGCTTCTGACAAATTTCTTAGCCTGACATGTATAAGAAGAGTAAAGTTTGAGCCACAAAAAGTGATTAGTAAACAAAAGACTAAATGCGTGCCTGCTGAAATTAGTTAAACAATCGATCAAGCATGCTTGAAGACACAGGGAAAAAAGACAGACCGGAGGAATTTGAATGCAAGTGTACAGACCAGATTATTAAAAACAAAGTAGAAACAGAGAGAACTAAGCTCTTAAAATGGAGAAACATAATACTACGTGGAGAAAGAATTTGAACAATCTGTACCTGTTCTAAAGTTAGAAACATTATCACATTCCAAGATCCCAGCCTTCCAAAATTTGGAATAAAGCCCTTGTAGAAAGCAAGTGGGCCCTGAAAATAACATCAGATTCTATAAGTTTTCCATAGTAAAATTTACTCTGAAAACATATAATAGCTTAGAATATCCATACAAAACAAATACTTGTTCTTAAAGTTAAAGGCAGAATAATGCTAGCGATGTAAACTAGTTTGCTGGATTTCTTTCATTAAATAATACATAGACATCCGACAGGTGATCAGTTAACTAATTAATTTTGATTAAGGTATCTATGGAACAGACATGTTAAGTCCATGTCACCATGATCTCAACAACTTTCCTATGTCCTGCTGACAATAGTTAATGATTATTACCAAATTTTTAGCTTCCTCGCATTGCTCAAAACATAAAACAAAAAGTGCTAGCACTTACTTTATGCTATAACTATAGGCAAAGTTATTTTTATGTCAATGGCTAGAGAAATAGTTTTCCTTTCTAAGAGAGATATAAAGCTGAAAGGTAAGCATACATCATTCTTTAAGGTCTTGATGAAACAGTCAAGTGTGTTTTTGTAAGTAGAATCCCCCATCATTCTTGACTTGACCTGCAAAAATAAATTTAGAAAAGGAATAAAAAACAATAGGCCTTAAAAGGAGCCATCCTTCTGAAATACTTGACAGGAAAACAATTAACATATTATCGACCCAGATGTTTATCAACAAAAGTTACTAATTGTATCATAGATGCTGGTTAATTTTGAGCGAGAGATAATATGAGCACAGATTGCATAGACTATCCTTATCTTATGAAAAACTAGAGAATTTATAAGGATATGGATGGTTTACCACATCAACTGGGGAACCGATACAAACAGCGAAAAAACCCGCCCCCATACCAGCTAAAAGTTGAGTGACAACATTGTCTGTGAATCCAGGAATTTTCAAAATTGTCTGCATTGAATTGTAAAATTAGAAGTGGTACAAAACATTCTATGCAATTGAGAGAGAGAGAAAAGGCATCAAAATTATTGCATGTTGAGTTCACCTCCTTCACTTGATCATAGCTGGCCAGTTCAGCAGCATTTATAATAGCATTTCTTGCTATATTGGGTCCAATCCCAGTCCAGAGTGCCCCAACTCCTTCCTGAATATTAGAAAACCAAGTAAAAACAGGCCGATATAAAGGTTATATTTTTAAATTCTCTTTATCCTCGTCTAGATACACAACCTGTCTCACAATCGTGGAGTATGCATTCATAGCTCCAGAATAGCGCCTTGGTACACCGGCTGGTAGTTTCCCTTCAGCCTGAAGTCTAACTTTCACAAGATCAGTTGGATTTGCCACAGCGATTCCAATGGCACCTGATTGATGAGACAAGTACATTAACAACACAGAAAGAAAGCAGGCCCTCTGGAAATTGCATCAGAATCAAGAATGAACGTTTTGGTTGCCAAGTTTTTCTTTCAAGGTCTTCCAAAACACTGGCAAATCAAGCTCACCGGTAGTAAGTGCAGCAAGAATCTTCTTGGTCAAGGGAACATCTCCAACAAAGTCACTGCCCACATACAAGTTCTTCACCTGACAACCACCATGGATTTTCAAATGTTAAAATAATTAGAAACCGAACAGAACATATAATGAATTAACTATAACTACTTCACAATGAAAGACCATTTAGAAACCCACAGGTTCATATAACCCAATCCGTAACCCTCCATACACGCAGTGCCGATGCAATCCAGGTACAGTTCCTTTCCAGAGCGCTGCCAAACCTTCTTCCCTTGCAATGGTAGCAACCGTGCCCCACATGCCCCTGTATTTTGGCAAGGCCACTCCATCTCCTGCAACAGCCGACTTTTGTAACTGCAGCCTAACTTTTGCAGTGTCCAATGGAATTGTGCGTATCTACATTAATGGATAGTTAGCCTTAATCAATTCTCTTTTCCGAATCTTAACACTTAGCAATTTACTTGCGTGGGATAATAAATAAAGATACGGAAACCCCAACAGTTTAATTTAGCAGATAAAGCATAGAAACAGCATAATTCAAGATACAATCTGCATGAGAATGACTTCCCAGTACCATTTAATTTTCAACTAACAAATCAAATTAATTGCTGGGGAAGATAATATAAAGAAACCAGATTTATATTAAATGAAAAATGTGATTTTAAAAAATATTAAAGTAAGTTTTTAATATTAAAAAACCACTTTTAAACACTCTACTCAACATTATAAACACAAATTTAACATTAAAAAAACACTTATAATCAACACACAATTTATTTTGTTAGATCCAGAACTTCAAATTCATGTAAAGAAAGTTTTTATTTGATGGTGATCTTGTTCGCAGGATTGGACATTTTCTTACTCTTCTCTCTTTTTTTTCTCTCTTGTTTATATTTATCTTATTTTTCATGATTTTTGATTTTATATTTGCTAATTTTTAAATATAGAAATTAAGTTAATTAAAATCAATGGTATTAGAAATTAAAATTAAGAAATGTTTAAAAGGCCATTTGCGGGGAAAAAAAATTAAGTGGTTGTCTATGTATTTTATTAAAGATTTTAATAAAAAGATGTTTTTTGGAATATGATATAGCTTAATGTCTAATTTTTTTTAAAACATATTAAAATAATATTTTTATTTTTTTAATTTTATTTTTAATATTAGCTCATCAAAATAATTTAAAAATAAAAAAATTAAATAAATTATTTTTATAAAACACGAATTTGAACTAAATTACAAAATTCTGCAAAAAAAACAAAAATTGTCCAAGAAACACAAAAACCTAGTCATCTCCGTCTCTACAAGTAAACGTGTTTATGTCAAAGTCGTATTCGATTTTCCCTGTTCCATAACAGCAGCAAAGCAAAGGCGTTAAAAGGAAAAAGGTGTGGCTTTCACTAAAACATCAAAACATCATCAGAAGTTTTATTCGGGACCTCTAATTTCCTTGAAAAAGATTAGATTAGGCCATACATCAAATTATTTGAGGCATAAAACATGATCAAATAATCAAGAAAAACATGACCAGCCAAACAAAGAAACTGGGACTAATTCATTGGAACAGTATAGTTACCTCAGCAAAACACGCGGCAAAAGCACTGCTGGCAAAAGTTCCGGCGAAGGAGATATCGGATTTGCCTTTGGAATCGGCCACCATCTTCGTTGTGGTTTAGCTGGATGGAGCAAGAGACAGATGATGATGAGGGCCGTGAAAGGAAGAAAGAAAAGGACTAACTGACTATATATATATATATAGAAGGAGAAAAAGGAAAAATGGAGAGCGAATTTTGGGAAAAGTGACCAGAGAATACCACAGGTTGTGCAATTGGATTGGGACTCTTTTTTTTTTATATATATATCTTTGCCTCTCCTGTAATGTTCCCTTCTGCTATTCATCGTCATCCCTCACTTGTACTTTCGTAACCCCCACAGCACTACTTGCTACTCACCTCAGCCTGCCAACTATGGAAATTCTGTTTTAACTCCTTATTTTATTTACATGAAAAAAAAATAATTTGGTTTACGTTTTATCATAGGATAGCCATGAAGGTATTACAATTACAATTAAAAAAATAATATTAAAAGCCACGTTAGAAACAATGAAATGATGTTTTCTCTGTTTACTAGAAAACTAAGCCGTGTCTTGAAACACCTGATTATCAAATATTTAATTTTTTTTATTTAAAATTATTTATATATATATAATTTTAATGTATTGATATAAAAAAATAAAAAATATATTTCAATATATTTTTAAATAAAAAACATTTTAAAAACAAGTCGTATCACATTCTTAAATATTCTTTAAAAAAACTTATAACTAAAAAGTAAATGTTATTACAAAATTGACTCAAAACAAATTGGTCAAGATATTTTTTTTACACAATAAAATTATTATTTTAATCTTGAAAGTAAAATAAAAATATTTAACATTTAGTAATGGTGATATCTTTCCCAAAAAGTTAAAATGGATAGTGAAGTTACAGTCATACCTTTTAAAAAATAAAAATAAAAAGTAAACATGCATAAAGAACTTTCCTTTCCTTTTCCTTTTTGTTTAAACAGTTTAATAACAAAATTACCTTTCAAATCCAAACAAACTAATGCAAGTTTCAAGGGTGTTTTTGTTATTTCATTTTGGTTTTATCCTAAAAAAACTTATAACTAAGAGGTAAAAGTTATTATAAAATGACTCAAAACAAATTAGTGAAGATATTTTTTTTCCATAATAAAATTATTATTTTAATCTTGAAAGTAAAATAAAAATATTTAACATTTGGTAATGGTGATATCTTTCCCAAAAAGTTAAAATGGATAGTGAAGTTACAGTCATACCTTTTAAAAAATAATAAAAAAAAGTAAACATGCATAAAGAACTTTCCTTTTCTTTTCCTTTTTGTTTAAACAGTTTAATAACAAAATTAGCTTTCAAATCCAAAAAAACTAATGCAAGTTTCAAGGGTGTTTTTGTTATTTCATTTTGGTTTTATCCTAAAAAAACTTATAAGTAAGAGGTAAAAGTTATTATAAAATGACTCAAAACAAATTGGTGAAGATATTTTTTTTTCATAATAAAATTATTATTTTAATCTTGAAAGTAAAATAAAAATACTTAACTTTTGGTAATAGTGATATCTTTCCCAAAAAGTTAAAATGGATAGTGAAGTTACAGTCATACCTTTTAAAAAATAATAAAAAAAAGTAAACATGCATAAAGAACTTTCCTTTTCTTTTCCTTTTTTGTTTAAACAGTTTAATAACAAAATTAGCTTTCAAATCCAAAAAAACTAATGCAAGTTTCAAGGGTGTTTTTGTTATTTCATTTTGGTTTTATCCTAAAAAAACTTATAACTAAGAGGTAAAAGTTATTATAAAATGACTCAAAACAAATTGGTGAAGATATTTTTTTTCCATAATAAAATTATTATTTTAATCTTGAAAGTAACATAAAAATATTTAACTTTTGGTAATGGTGATATCTTTTCCAAAAAGTTAAAATGGATAGTGAAGTTACAGTCATACCTTTTAAAAATTAAAAAAAAAAGTAAACATGCATAAAGAACTTTCCTTTTCTTTTTCTTTTTGTTTAAACAGTTTAATAAAAAAATTACCTTTCAAATCCAAACAAACTAATGCAAGTTTCAAGGGTGTTTTTGTTATTTTATTTTGGTTTTATCCTAAAAAAAACTTATAACTAAGAGGTAAAAGTTATTATAAAATGACTCAAAACAAATTGGTGAAGATATTTTTTTTCCATAATAAAATTATTATTTTAATCTTAAAAGTAAAATAAAAATATTTAACATTTGATAATGGTGATATCTTTCCCAAAAAGTTAAAATGGATAGTGAAGTTACAGTCATACCTTTTAAAAAATAATAAAAAAAGTAAACATGTATAAAGAACTTTCCTTTTCTTTTCCTTTTTGTTTAAACAGTTTAATAACAAAATTACCTTTCAAATCCAAAAAAACTAATGCAAGTTTCAATGGTGTTTTTGTTATTTCATTTTGGTTTTATCCTAAAAAAACTTTTAACTAAGAGGTAAAAGTTATTATAAAATGACTCAAAACAAATTGGTGAAGATATTTTTTTTCCATAATAAAATTATTATTTTAATCTTAAAAGTAAAATAAAAATATTTAACTTTTGGTAATGGTGATATCTTTCCCAAAAAATTAAAATGGATAGTGAAATTACAGTCATACCTTTTAAAAAATAATAAAAAAAAGTAAACATGCATAAAGAACTTTCCTTTTCTTTTCCTTTTTTGTTTAAACAGTTTAATAACAAAATTAGCTTTCAAATCCAAAAAAACTAATGCAAGTTTCAAGGGTGTTTTTGTTATTTCATTTTGGTTTTATCCTAAAAAAACTTATAACTAAGAGGTAAAAGTTATTATAAAATGACTCAAAACAAATTGGTGAAGATATTTTTTTTCCATAATAAAATTATTATTTTAATCTTAAAAGTAAAATAAAAATATTTAACATTTGATAATGGTGATATCTTTCCCAAAAAGTTAAAATGGATAGTGAAGTTACAGTCATACCTTTTAAAAAATAATAAAAAAAGTAAACATGCATAAAGAACTTTCCTTTTCTTTTCCTTTTTGTTTAAACAGTTTAATAACAAAATTACCTTTCAAATCCAAAAAAACTAATGCAAGTTTCAATGGTGTTTTTGTTATTTCATTTTGGTTTTATCCTAAAAAAACTTTTAACTAAGAGGTAAAAGTTATTATAAAATGACTCAAAACAAATTGGTGAAGATATTTTTTTTCCATAATAAAATTATTATTTTAATCTTAAAAGTAAAATAAAAATATTTAACTTTTGGTAATGGTGATATCTTTCCCAAAAAATTAAAATGGATAGTGAAATTACAGTCATAGAATTGATAATACAATTGTCATTGAATTTATTCATCTTGTGTGAGAGATATTTTTGTATTCTTTGGCTCTCTAATGAACTAAATTGACTTATCAAAAATTATT
Organism: Populus simonii; assembly: GCA_007827005.2. NCBI lineage: Eukaryota > Viridiplantae > Streptophyta > Magnoliopsida > Malpighiales > Salicaceae > Populus > Populus simonii. Next base: position 3,600,275 of record CM017479.2, read on the forward strand.
TGATTTCATGGTGTCTTTTTTATACTTCTCATTCATGAATTGATATTTGTAGGGTGGGGATTCTTATTCCAATAGTGTTGGTATCTTAGAATGAGTTTTTATTGTGTCATATTACTATTAGACCTATTTTGGCTTTTCAGGATTCATTGTTAATCTTGTTGTGGGTTGTATGATCTCATGATTATAAGGTTCGCATCACACGCCAAACTCTTAGGCTCGGTTATTGTGTCCAAGCTCACATGGGCTTTCAGTATAAGCTTAGAAATTAAGCCCACAACTATGATCAATGCCCAATCTATGTATTCAAAGCCTAAAATGAGCTTGGGTTAACTAAGAATATTTTTCTAAAATATACCAATAAACCTTAGTCCATCAATTAGTTAATCTGATCAGTTTATTAATGATCGACAAGTATGATGGTCTTAATAATGATCTCGCATATATTTTGTGTGTATCTCACGGGTAACTTTAAAAATCCTCGTTAATCAACTTGGTTTACAGGTGTGATTCTTGCTATATTATCCCCATCCTTTGATGAGAGTCTCATAATCTGGGTTGTGGGTTTGACAGGTCAACCCGGGTTGACTTGAATTTTTTTTTATTTTGTCCCTTTTTAATTAATTTTTTTTCCAATTTCATCCTTCAATATTTGGTTGATTGAGATTTGGGCATTATAATTTATTTTGATTTACTTTCTATGAAATTATTATAGTTTCATGATTCGAGTAGCGGTTTTGGTGGGTTAACTCAGGTTGGCTTGGATTATTTTTTTGTCTTTTTTTAATTAATTTTTTTTAAATTTCATCGTACAACATTGAGTTGATTAGACACTGAGTTGATTAGGAATAAGGTTTCATAATTTATTTTGATTTGCTTTCTATGAGATTATCAATGTCTCATAACCAGGGTCGCATATTTGGTAGGTTAATCCAAGTTGACACAGGTTAATCCAATATGTTATTATCTCAATATTTAAAAACAAAGATGTCTTGAAATTTCTTTCAAGTCAAACAATATTTTCAAGTCGTCTAGATTGCATTTAGACTCACCAAGTCAATCGGGTCATATTGGGTCAACCTTTATATTGTTTAAAATTCTCTTTTTACTAGAAAACACATTAATAATGCTTGAATTTTCTTTTTCCGTTAAAAGTTTTTATAAAACCTATAACATAGTATTAACTATTATGACTAGGAAGTGGATGGACATGTAGCATACAATTGTTCAGATAAATTTGATTTAATCAATTAATAAAGGTTAACATAGTTAAGCAACATATACATTGGGAGGATTTTAATAGATAATTCAAAGAAAAACTTCGAAAAGTATTCAACAAATTACGGTTGTGTAGCAGAAATTTCATGTTAGGACCGGATGAATGTGTTAACTCACATAGATTTTCTTAAATAAAAAAATATTTTCTGAATTTATTTTGTTATATATCCTTATGAGAAAAGGGGTTAATGGCAATATTAGTCCTTGAGGTATTACACTTATGTCATATTAAACCTTATGGTATCATAAAGGACAATTGACTCTTTATACTTTATCTTATACTTTATATATTGTGTTACCTAAGATCCTTCCATCAAAACTTTGTTAACTTCTTCTAATATGAATTAAGGAAAAATTAGGAGATAGAGTCACAACTTTAAGCTAGTGTTGTCCCTTGGCACACTTTTTTTTTTTTTTTTAATGACAACATTTTTTGGTCAATAGATCTATAAAAAAAAAGACCCGAGTCAATACAATTAACTCGCAAAATTTATGATTCATATCATGAAACTAAGATAACTTCATAGAAAGTAAATTAAAATAAATTATGAAGTTTAATACCCAATAAATTAAAGGATAAAATTAAAAATAAATTAAGTTTTTTTTAAAACACCTTAGCATTTAAATGCTGAACAATGAAATGACAATGTTTTGCTTTTGTACCTTTCATCTCTTTCGAGAATCAAATGCTTAACTTTTACTTCATTACGAGTCCGTTTGGTACTGTGATAACGTTAATCTTTCAAAACATTTTTTATTAAAAATTACATCAAAATAATTTATTTTTTTATTTTTAAAAATTTGTTTTTGATATTAGCACATTAAAATAACTTACAAATACTTAAAAAATTAATTTAAAACAAAAAAATTATAAAACATTTTTACACCAAAAAAAACAAACAATGCCTACATATTTACTTCATAGCCCCGTGAGACACTTTTGTCCACCTTTTTGATAATTCTAATTTTTCCCATTCTTTATTTTGATGAATAAAAAACCAACAAAAAAGAAATCCATCTCCAATGCCAAGGCATATGTAGGTTAGAAACAACGGTAAGAATTTCAGTCTATAAGCAACCCAAGTTCAATCCACAAAGCAAAACGATCAGTACCCAAGAGGGTGAATGGACAAGTAAAAATAATTGAGAACCCAAAAAGATCATCAATCAAATTATTTCAAAACATTTTGAGTTTCTATAATCTCCCTTGCAGGACTCCTCATCTAAATAAGAGAAATGACAAGGGCAGATAGTTAACTTATTGTTCTCGGGACTGCTTCCATCTTCTCCACGCATTTTAGCCCTTTCCACCATGTTCAAGCTCGAGATGATTCCAAGCTTCTGACAAATTTCTTAGCCTGACATGTATAAGAAGAGTAAAGTTTGAGCCACAGAAAGTATTTAGTAAACAAAAGACCAAATGCGTGCCTGCTGAAATTAGTTAAACAATCGATCAAGCATGCTTGAAGACACAGGGAAAAAAGACAGACTGGAGGAATTTGAATGCAAGTGTACAGACCAGATTATTAAAAACAAAGTAGAAACAGAGAGAACTAAGCTCTTAAAATGGAGAAACATAATACTACGTGGAGAAAGAATTTGAACAATCTGTACCTGTTCTAAAGTTAGAAACATTATCACATTCCAAGATCCCAGCCTTCCAAAATTTGGAATAAAGCCCTTGTAGAAAGCAAGTGGGCCCTGGAAATAACATCTGATTCTTTAAGTTTTCCATAGTAAAATTTACTCTGAAAACATATAATAGCTTAGAATATCCATACAAAACAAATACTTGTTCTTAAAGTTAAAGGCAGAATAATGCTAGCGATGCAAACTAGTTTGCTGGATTTCTCTCATTAAATAATACATAGACATCCGACAGGTGATCAGTTAACTAATTAATTTTGATTAAGGTATCCATGGAACAGATATGTTAAGTCCATGTCACCATGATTTTAACAACTTTCCTATGTTCTGCTGACAATAGTTAATGATTATTATCGAACTTTTAGCGTCCTCGCATTGCTCAAAACATAAAACAAAAAGTGCTAGCACTTACTTTATGCTATAACTATAGGCAAAGTTATTTTTATGTCAATGGCTAGAGAAATAGTTTTCCTTTCTAAGAGAGAGATATAAAGCTGAAAGGTAAGCATACATCATTCTTCAAGGTCTTGATGAAACAGTCAAGTGTGTTTTTGTAAGTAGAATCCCCCATCATTCTTGACTTGACCTGCAAAAATAAATTTAAAAAGGGAATAAAAAACAATAGGCCTTAAAAGGAGCCATCCTTCTGAAATACTTGACAGGAAAACAATTAACATATTATCGACCCTGATGTTTATCAACAAAAGTTACTAATTGTATCATAGATGCTGGTTAATTTTGAGCGAGAGATAATATGAGCACAGATTGCATAGGCTATCCTTATCTTATGAAAAACTAGAGAGTTTATAAGGATATGGATGGTTTACCACATCAACTGGGGAACCGATACAAACAGCAAAAAAACCCGCCCCCATACCAGCAAAAAGATGAGTGACAACATTGTCTGTGAATCCAGGAATTTTCAAAATTGTCTGCATTGAATTGTAAAATTAGAAGTGGTACAAAACATTCTATGCAATTGAGAGAGAGAAAAAAGGCATCAAAATTATTGCATGTTGAGTTCACCTCCTTCACTTGATCATAGCTGGCCAGTTCAGCAGCATTTATAATAGCATTTCTTGCTATATTGGGTCCAATCCCAGTCCAGAGTGCCCCAACTCCTTCCTGAATATTAGAAAACCAAGTAAAAACAGGCCGACTAATATAAAGGCTATATTTTTAAATTCTCTTTATCCTCGTCTAGATACACAACCTGTCTCACAATCGTGGAGTATGCATTCATAGCTCCAGAATAGCGCCTTGGTACACCGGCTGGTAGTTTCCCTTCAGCCTGAAGTCTAACTTTCACAAGATCAGTTGGATTTGCCACAGCGATTCCAATGGCACCTGTTGATGAGACAAGTACATCAACAACACAGAAAGAAAGCAGGCCCTCTGGAAATTGCATCAGAATCAAGAATGAACGTATTGGTTGACAAGTTTTTCTTTCAAGGTCTTCCAAAACACTGGCAAATCAAGCTCACCGGTAGTAAGTGCAGCAAGAATCTTCTTGGTCAAGGGAACATCTCCAACAAAGTCACTGCCCACATACAAGTTCTTCACCTGACAACCACCATGGATTTTCAAATGTTAAAATAATTAGAAACCGAACAGAACATATAATGAATTAACTATAACTACTTCACAATGAAAGACCATTTAGAAACCCACAGGTTCATATAACCCAATCCGTAACCCTCCATACACGCATTGCCGATGCAATCCAGGTACAATTCCTTTCCACAGCGCTGCCAAACCTTCTTCCCTTGCAATGGTAGCAACCGTGCCCAACATGCCCCTGTATTTTGGCAAGGCCACTCCATCTCCTGCAACAGCCGACTTTTGTAACTGCAGCCTAACTTTTGCAGTGTCCAATGGAATTGTGCATATCTACATTAATGGATAGTTAGCCTTAATCAATTCTCTTTTCCGAATCTTAACACTCAGCAATTTACTTGCGTGGGATAATAAATAAAGATACGGAAACCCCAACAATTTAATTTAGCAGATAAAGCATAGAAACAGCATAATTCAAGATACAATCTGCATGAGAATGACTTCCCAGTACCATTTAATTTTCAACTAACAAATCAAATTAATTGCTGGGGATGATAATATAAAGAAACCAGATTTATATTAAATGAAAAATGTGATTTTAAAAAATACTAAAGTTTTTAATATTAAAAACCACTTTTAAACACTTTACTCAACATTATAAACACAAATTTAACATTAAAAAAACACTTATAATCAACACAATTTATTTTTTTAGATCCATAACTTCAAATTCATGTAAAGAAAGTTTTTATTTGATGGTGATCTTGTTCCGTAATTTGGCAGGATTGGACATTTTCTTACTCTTTTCTCTCTTTTTTCTCTCTTGTTTATATTTATCTTATTTTCATAATTTTTTCTTTTATATTTGCTAATTTTCAAATATAGAAATTAAGTTAATTAAAATCAATTGTATTAGAAATTAAAATTAAGAAATGTTTAAAAGGCCATTTGCGGAGAAAAAAAATTAAGTGGCTGTCATTGTCCTGTATTAAAGATAAATTTTTTTTTTTTTTTTAGAGTATGGTAGTGATTATAGTTTAATTTTTTTTATTTTTAAATATATTAAAATAATATTTTTATTTATTTTTTAAATTTTATTTTTAATATCAACTATCAAAATAATTTAAAAATATATAAATAATTTAAATAAAAAAATTTTAAATTTTTATAAAACAAAAATTGTCCAGGAAACACAAAAACCTAGTTATCTCCGTCTCTACAAGTAAACGTGTTTATGTCAAAGTCGTATTCGATTTTTCCTGTTCCATAACAGCAACTAAAGCGAAGGTGTTGAAAGGACAAAGGTGTGGCTTTCACTAAAACATCAAAACATCATCAGAAGTTTTATTCGGGACCTCTAATTTCCTTGAAAAAGATTAGATTAGGCCATACATCAAATTATTTGAGGCATAAAACATGATCAAATCATCAAGAAAAACATGACCAGCCAAACAAAGAAACTGGGACTAATTCATTGGAACAGTATAGTTACCTCAGCAAAACACGCGGCAAAAGCACTGCTGGCAAAAGTTCCGGCGAAGGAGATATCGGATTTGCCTTTGGAATCGGCCACCATCTTCGTTGTGGTTTAGCTGGATGGAGCAAGAGACAGATGATGATGAGGGCCGTGAAAGGAAGAAAGAAAAAGGACTAACTGACTATATATATATATATAGAAGGAGAAAAAGGAAAAATGGAGAGCGAATTTTGGGAAAAGTGACCAGAGAATACCACAGGTTGTGCAATTGGATTGGGACTCTTTTTTTTTTATATATATATCTTTGCCTCTCCTGTAATGTTCCCTTCTGCTATTCATCGTCATCCCTCACTTGTACTTTCGTAACCCCCACAGCACTACTTGCTACTCACCTCAGCCTGCCAACTATGGAAATTCTGTTTTAACTCCTTATTTTATTTACATGAAAAAAAAATAATTTGGTTTACGTTTTATCATAGGATAGCCATGAAGGTATTACAATTACAATTAAAAAAATAATATTAAAAGCCACGTTAGAAACAATGAAATGATGTTTTCTCTGTTTACTAGAAAACTAAGCCGTGTCTTGAAACACCTGATTATCAAATATTTAATTTTTTTTATTTAAAATTATTTTATATATATATATAATTTTAATGTATTGATATAAAAAAATAAAAAATATATTTCAATATATTTTTAAATAAAAAATATTTTAAAAACAAGTCGTATCACATTCTTAAATATTCTTTAAAAAAACTTATAACTAAAAAGTAAACGTTATTACAAAATTGACTCAAAACAAATTGGTCAAGATATTTTTTTTACACAATAAAATTATTATTTTGATTTTGAAAGTAAAATAAAAATATTTAGCTTTTGGTAATGGTGATATCTTTCCCAAAAAATTAAAATGGATAGTTATAGTCATACCTTTTAAAGAAAAAAAAAGAGTAAACATGCATTAAGAAGTTTCCTTTTCTTTTCCTTTTTGTTTAAACAGTTTAATAACAAAATACCTTTCAAATCCAAAAAAAACTAATGCAAGTTTGAAGGGTCTTTTTGTTATTTCATTTTGGTTTTTTTGTTGTTATTTTTTAGTTTAATTAGGGGCTATTAGGTAATTTTAAATAATTAAATATTATTTTCTTAAAAAGCTGCTGACGTGTGGAGGCTATTCGATTACCAAAATCCTCTATCCACAACAGCATTAGAAGCGAAGAGTCATTCTCTTTTTGACGGTGAGGTGCATGCTCACAATGGAAGTCCGGTTAGGCTGTGGTAAAGTTTTTTTTTTCCTGTTTTTTCTTCTCTCATCACCTTAAAATTCACATGAGCCCTTTCAAAAAACAATTTTATCCTCTAGTTTGTGTTTATATCGATGTTGGCTCTTATTATTTTAATTACTATTTATTTTGCTTTTAATGCTTTTTGAAATGCTTTTTGAAGTTTAGCTTTTTATTTTATTTTTATACTTGGGCATTTGATTTCATTTGGTTTGCATTCTGGTTTGCATTAACGTATCCAATCTGGTTTGCATTCTTTTGATTGCTCTTTTTATATTTTTGTTGATTTATTTTTTTCAATTTCATCCCTCATCATTTTATTGCATTCATTTTTTTAATCCAATTTTGATCCTTATTTTTTTATTACTATTTTCTTATCCTTTTCTTCATTTATTTTTTCTTAATTTTTTTCTTTAACATTTAATTTCATCTAGTTTTTTTATTCAATTTTGGTCCTCATTCCTTCGATTAAATTTTTTTTTTATCATTTTCTTAATTTATTTTGTTTTGCAATTTATCCCCTAGTTATTTTCTTTTATTTTGTTTATATATCATATTTGGTCCACAATATTTGGGTTTTCAATTATTTTACGATTATAAATTTTACTTTGTTATTTTTTTGTAATTGTCTTCCTACAGGATAATCTCAACCTCATAACTGAGGCCGATTTAAGTTCGGCTTTTTTTTTGGGTCTTTTATTAAAAATTGATATATATATTTTTTTTCAAATTCATCATTTGACATTTAGTTATTAAGTCCTCAACTTCATTGTTTGTTTCATTATCCTTTTTGTTGAGTTGTCCCGATCTCATATCATAGTTAACCATGGTTGACTTAAATTTTTTTTCCTCAATTTTTTTTATGAAATTAATTTTTTTTTACAATTTCATCCTTTGGCATTAAATTATTAGCTCTTGAGCTATGTGATTTTTTTTGTTTTTTTTTCTATTGGGTTATCTTGAGTGCAGGTTAGTCAACTTAATTTAGGTTAGCTCGGGTTTTTTTTCTCGATTTTTTTTTAACTTCTATCTTTTTTACTAGATTTTTCTTTTGAAAGCCTAATTTGTTTTATCCTGATCTCATATCATGGATGACGGGTTAGTCGAGTTAACCCATGTTGACTCAGGTTTTTTTTCCTAGATTTTTTTTGTGATTTTTTTTTTAATTTTATCATTTTGTATTAAATTATTTTCACTTTAGATTTGTCATTTTTTCACTTTTCTTTTCTCGAGGGCGGATTAATAAAGTTAACCCATATTAGCTTAGGTATTTTATGTTTTTTTATTGAACTTTGATCTTTTTTATTAGGTCTTTTTTTTATTCTTATTTTTTTAATCACGAACTCCTATCACGGGTAGTGGGTTAGTCAAGTTAGCATGGGTTGACTCGGTCTTTCTTCTTCAACATTTTATTTTTTGAAAATGTTTTATTTTTCATCATTTGACATTAGATTATTAGGCCTTGATCTTTACAATTTCTTTTTGCTTTTCTTTCTGTGGGTTATTTTGATATAATATCCTGGGTCGCGTGTTAGTAAAATTAACTCGTGATGACTCAAATTATCGTTGCCTAGACATCCTTTTTTATGTGATAAAAAATTTCACCTAGCTCACAGCAATACGAGGATCACCTATCTAGTATCATTTGTTTATTAATACGATTTAACATGTTTTTCAAATTGCATTTTCTCCTGAAAAAGTATAAAGTGAATGCATTTTTAATTAAAAAGCACTTTGTAAAACACCCCTAGCTGTTTTTACAGTTTACTTGGTTAATTTTTTATTGGTTTTCACAGTTTACTTGGTTGATCGTTTTTTTTTAACACCCCCAGTGGCTCTAATAAACTGAGGTATGAGGGATAATATATGTACTAAACTAACCCACGAGAGAATTCAATATGGAGAGATCACTTATGTCTATGGTAAGACTCACGTGATAGTTGTGTAAGTGATCCTTAAACCTGAGATCACTAAGTTATCTTATAGTTGAGATCACTAAGTTATCTTATATAGAGAGTACTATTCTTTGATCTTAACAACACGTTGTTCTAATTAAGGGTAACAAACAAGTAGATATTGGGTATAACATAAAATATATAAAGGTATTTGAGTAATTAATAGAGGATTCATCACCTTAGGTGAATTAGAAAAAAAAATCATTTATTTTCAAATAGTATTGATTGTGTAATCATTGGTCAAAGAGGAAAGAGATTTGAAAAAAATTTCAAATCTTATTCAAAGAATTAATTACTATAGTATTGAGAGCTAAAATGATTTAACAAAGCAACATATTACATGCTATAATGTTTAAATTAGAGCATTCTTGATAAATGGATAATAATTACACTGAAAAATTAATCACTAAAAGGTTAAGTCAACCAATTATAATTTTCTTAATATTTGGGGAATCGTGACAGGTTGCAAGATATTGTACTTGGTTTTTAAATATAAATCAATTAAATATTGAATTGATAATAAATTTTAGAATTATGATTTATATTTGGGCCAACTTATTAGAGAACATAATGGGTCACACACATCAAAACCATTGGTCAGAAATTAAAATGGGATGATTAATCAAGTGTGATTTAATTGTAAATAAATTTTAGAAATTGAGAATTAGAATGTAATTAATAAGGGGATTACAATTCTAAACCCAGAAAAAATCAAGTATGGACTTGAGTGAATAAATTTTTAAAATAATATATATGATATTATTTAAGGGACAAGTTGATATTTTATAATTTATAGGGGTTTTAGATTTTCCTGTAAATAAAATGTTATGCCTCTTATTTTCTGAATTTTTTAGATGATAGTGTACAGAAACACCTAAACACAAAAGAAAAGAGTTAACATTAAATATAATAATCTCTCTCACCTAAAAGGGTTTGAAACATATTTTACTGATGGTTTGTATGAATTACTGTTAAAAACTAGATACTTGAACAACTTGTGATTTAATACAACTCAGCCTTGAAAGAATCATTTAAAGTCAAAAAGAATATCTGATTTTCATATAATTTTTGTATAAATCATAAACAACTCTAGATCTATTTAACTTGATCCTTGAAACTTTTTAAATTTTTTTTTGAAAAAACCCAAAAGTTGGCTACCTTGTATTAGTCCAAAGATTTAGCTTTGATATTATTATTTTATTATTCTTTGTTGAGTTTTATGCAGCAAGTTTGTTACATGTAAATCCTTGATGGATGATCGAAGCCTTCGAGGATATTTTTATAATTCAAGAGTAAGTTTTTGAAGTGAGCTGTAATCTATAATTCAAGAGTCCTTAGTCAAAATGGGCTAAAATAATTGCACAATATTTTATGAGGTTGACTGGATAGAGTAAGAGATTATCCAGAATCTCGTCAATGTTATAATCCTGAAGGAACACATGGTGATTTAATTATAAAAAAATAAAATAAAATAAAATAACAATTGGAATTTATCCTCAATGAATTTCTTGCTTGTAATGGCTTTTTAAATGGGAAAACCAACTCAGCAATGACTAATGAGCAATATCTTTAGAGTAAGATAAGATTATATATATATATATATATATATATATATATATATATATATATATATATATATATATATATATCATGCGAAGAACAACATCAAAGTTTCTATCCCCATTTCTATATTAATTTCCATATGTTATATAGTTCCGTTTGCGTTGCAAGATCATATAGTTTTTTTTTTCTGTTTTATTAAATTATTACTGGATTTCCTAATACTTTCTTTAGCAAATCTCAAAAGAAGTCACCAATCTATAGGAGATATATCAATTAAGTCACCAACTGTTTTTTTTTTTTTTTTTTTATCTTGATTAAGTCCCAATATATGGATAATATCTCAGTCAAATCTCTCCACCAATTGTACTAATAAAATATAATAGCCACTAAAAACTTACATGGTTATTAACTTCAGGATTCGTTGGATTAGTCGAGGTAAGTACAAACTGGCGCAAACACCTACATTAATAAAAAACAAAATGTATACTCAACTAATTTTTTTCTTTTCATAAAAATGATTGAATATTATAAAAATTCATCGGGTTATACACCACCCTGTATAAATAAACATAAAGCTTTTATGTTCTTTGTATAGTATTTTACATCGTATAATGAGAGGAATTTTAATAAATTAATGTGTTATATATATATATATATATATGATAGAAGAGAATTCATGTGGGTTTGTAGTGGCTGCTACGTACTCCATATTATTATATGAAACAACTAAAATATTAATTAAAATATTTCAAGTTATGGGACATAAAACCAACTCATATTCATATTTTGATTAAAATTATTTTTAAATAATCTTAATTAGTTTCTCTTGAACTCTGTAATTATATGGACTCAATTTTAGATAAAAGAAAAAAAAGATTGAAGATTACAATTAAAATGCATGGAGAACTAGAAACAAATTACTATTCATTACAATAGTATAATTATCATTTTATCCTTTTAAAAATAATCAATGCCTTGGTATTAAGGGTGGAATATTTTTTTCATAAGAGTTTATTATATGATTGATTGAGGACAAATTAGTATTTTTACCTTTCAAATACACAATGTAATGTCTTAGTTATTATATGATTGATTGAGGACAAATTAGTATTTTTACCTTTTAAATACACAATGTAATACATTACTCTAATTTATTTTCTTAAAAAGTTGCACCATTGAGGGCGGTTGGGCTCTAGTGGACTTTTTTTTTCTCTTACCCTTATCAAAATATAAATGTGTCATTTAATTTATTTTTTATTTTCAATTTGATTTTCATCTTCTTTTTTTGTTATTTATTTTGTTTTTTTGTCTTATATTTTTTAATTGGTTTTCCTCTTCAATTTCACCGCTCATCGTTTAGTTAACATTTTGATTATTTGGAATTTTTCTTCGTTATTTTTTTAGGTTTTTCCTTATATAGGGTTAGTCTCAAATTCATGATCAAAGTCATGTGTTTTAAAGGTTAACATAGGTTGACTTTGATCTTTTATTATGTCCTTTTTAAAAAATTAAATTTTTTTTCAATTTCAACTTTATATTTGATTTATTAGGAATTGATCTTCATGCTTTTTGTTTTCAACTTTTTATGGGGTTATTCGAATCATGTGTCTATGGTCACAAGGTTAAAGGTTAACCAGGAGTGACTGAATTCTTTTATCATATCTTTTTTTAATTAAATTATTTTAATAATTTTATCTTTAATATTGGATTGTTTAATAATTAAGTTTTATAATTTTATTCAGTTTGATATGCTAACCTGTATGAGATCGAGTCAGGGTTTTTTAATATTTATATTGTTAATTTTTTATCAATTTATTTATTTTTGTTTTGTATTTTTAATCATATTATTTGAATTAATCAAGTTTATTAAATACAATCAAATTATTATTATTTTTTTTTTTTTGTAGAAAAACTTGTGTCGCTTTTAGCATCTTTATTTTTGTATGGTGGAGGAAACTTGTATCAGTCCACGGCATAATAGCACGTTCCCCAATCTACTCTTACTCTAATCTATATTTGCCTTTATATACTGAGGGCTTTAAAAAGAGGTTTGCCCACAAAAGTTTTCACTACTTGCAAAATCGAATAATAAAAAGAATAAACTTACTTTTTTTTACATGTGAAGGATAATTCGCTATCCCGAGCCTGAGGCTCGTTGTCTTTGGTTCTGATTTTTCAAACATTCATTTTAATACTCTTTAATTTTACTAGTTCAAATCTAACCTTTTCTTTTCAGATATTTGCCCCCCACATTTCTTTTCAAATTTAACCTATCTTCCAACCCTAGCTCCAAGCCTGAACATTACAATTTATCTTTTGTATTTTGTATTGTATAATGAGAAATAATCATGATTTTTTAAGTCATAAAAACTAACTCTTATATTAATTTTTTAAAAATATGTTTTGTATATATTAATATTTTTATTTGTTCAAGAAAAAAACAAAGAAATCATCATTCAAATCACACTCAGCAAAAGCAATAAAATACTAAGGGATTTTTAGGATTGTAATAACAGTGTTTAAAGTATGTTCTATATAAAAATGTATTAAAATAATATATATTTTTTATTTTTAAAAAATTATTTTTAATACTACTACATTAAAATGATTTAAAAATATATAAAAATAATAATTTAACTCAAAAAAATTAAAATCTAAAAAAACACGATTTACATCATATTCTCAAATCATCATCAAGATACGAGGCTTCAAATATTCTCATGAAAGAAAGAAAGAATCAGAGGAAAAACAATTCCTTGTAAAGAATTTGCATATTAGAGATTCTACCCACATACATAATTTTATTAAAATTAAAATTTGTATGCAGACTAATTTTTATACTCCCTTGAAATATAATGTAATAACTCAGCCCGCATTTTCTTATACAATTATATTATTTCTTGGCACGGATTTTCTTTCTTTATGTAAGTTCTACGACAGTGGCTGTGTTGGATGTCGTATCAGAGGCTTCTTATGATAAGATCACAAGCATTAACTACTACATATATTACCCTCCTCATGCTACTACAAACGCACTCGAAGAGCCTGTGAAATGGCTGATTGAACCAAAGAGTGCCTTCGCAGCACCGAAATGCCTTACCCTGTACACACCAGAGACTGCTGACTGCGGAATTCTCCATTCTATGGTTGCGTAACTCTGAGGACTAAGTTTTGAAGGCCGTGACCAGATAAACCGCAGGCAGAAGTCGTCGTCGTCGTATGCTGGAACCCATGTCTTCTGGCCCTGGAGAATCTCAACTAGAGCAAATGTGCCCTCGGTCAGAAGGTCATTCCTTGGGCAAGCAGACCAGAATGTGACTGTAACCATGTCACCCCTTTTGAAGGTGGAGTTTAAAGGGACGTCACTTTTAACATCTCCAAACTTTGCACCAGGACGGGTTGAATCTAAGACAACTGGAGTTAATAAACTGATTTGCTCGTCAAGGAGATCTGGGGGTTGTGGACCTGGTTCCACAGGTCGGCCACTGATGAGAGCTGCAGCTAGTTTCCTGAACTCCTGAATGTAGGCACTGAGTGTGTGTGGGCCATAAAGAGTGGAGGCCCCCTGGCAAACGAAGTAGCACAGACATAATTGTCAAAAAATCCGTTAAACTTATTTTCATAATCTCTTACGTCTGAAACTTTAAAGCAATGAGTCGGTAAGAGGAAGAATAAATTTTGGCAACTAACTTCATCATATCAAAACCACCCTTATTTCTGATACCATTTTATTGGATCAAGTCTGAAGCATGAAGCAACTTGTACTGACAAATCTAACTCCAGTCAGTGATTAACATAGCTTGGAATGAGATTATGAAAAATGGGAAACGAATGACAGACCTCATATCTCTGCACTTCATACTCCTCAAAGGTTGTCACATACTGTGAATACGTATTTGTCAGACCAGAAATGACAATGTGAACATTTCTCCCGAACTCTTTGCTAGCTCCTGAAGTGAGAACCATCTTCACAGCATCGCGAAGGCGCCTGCCAGCCATGGTAGTGAACTCTGCATGGAAAAATAGCATTAGAAATAAAAGACACTGAGATTGAGATTAATATGAAATAGAAAATATACGAGTTGTTGATGTGGATTTTGATTTGAAGATGCAAAATACTCTTCAGTCTTTGCAGCTTTCCATAGATAACTACCCATTTACCAACGCACCTAGTGTCATTAAAATCTTCATCTCCCAATTTTCTCTCTAGCTCTACATGCTATTTACTAAAGGATATTAGATGGAGTTAAGGAAGAGTAGCTTACTAGAAGATAAAAGATAAGAAAGAAAGGGTTTTACATGCAAAAAAATCCTAACAAACAGATGTGCAAAGTGATGCAAGGTGCTATATAAGTGCATGATGCCACTCCATCATGTTACTGTACTAAATGCCATCTCTGTATGTATGATTTATTAGTATCGAATGCTTTTCTCTGAAGAAAGAAAGAAAAAACTAAAAAGACGTTTCCACCTCCAGGTACACTGAGAATGACAAGTTGTCCTATCCGCAAGATTTGAACTGGAAGTATTGAAGGCTGCATAAAAATAGAACCATGGGAGCATCAAATTAGTCCATTTTCTGTGCATAAATGCTTGGAAAATAAAACTCCTTCATAAGTAATCAAAATGCTTTATGACCACCTAAAAGCATCGAACAAAACCTCAACATTTTTAATCACATAATCTATGAAACCATGACAAAGCATAAGAAGGCCAAATATCACACCAGGAACTTTTTCTCCATAAGAACCTCCTAGATATGCTGAAGAAAACTAGCATGCCTTATTTACATGCAGATTCAGTCACCAAATATTGATATGATACGTGGTATTTCCAGGAAATATGCTAGATTCAGCCCACTACATGCCTGAGCTGTGGATATGCAACAGAGCACCATGCTTATGATTCTATCTCCATCAATCAGGAAGTCAATGCTCCAAAAGAATACATCCCAGCACCATAAAACATCTAAACACGGTGTAATCCACTCACAAGATAGCACTGTTTCTCTAAAGAAAAACACACTCGATGTTTCAATTTTCATTAAATGGTCAATGTTTCCTTTCATTACTGAAAAGTGTAGGAAACACGTCAAAGGTACAGTCTGTGTTTCTTCTGGGGACAAATCTAAGTCGTTTTCTGTTTCTTATAGAATCAGGTCTTACCATTTTGGACTTGGTATTCCCTATTTTACAATTCAGAAAAATTACCGTACGAGATGCATATGCTTTCGACTTGCGATCTAGTGAAACTCTCATACAGTAATGCTAAATTGGCTTCCTTCCAATGTATAATAATTGCAAATCAAATTAGATACTCACTGCCCAGGCATACGGTTTGTCCATTTCACCAGTGTCAAGCAGAATAGGCTTTGGACGCTGACAATCGACTTGTTCCTGATTTGGTGTTTTCAGAAAGTCCCTCACCAACCTCCAGAAGGCATTGCCCTGAAAGAGTTCCAAGTAAAACAAAAGACACAATTGCCATTAAGGAATTCCCTTTTCAAATACTATAGGTACTGGATAAAACAGAATATTCTTTATACTGGCCTTGTCATCTCCTTGCTTGAAATCAAAAGCTCCAGGTCCATCGGTGGTTCCAGCAGCAAAAGCAAAACCCATGGCTGCAGGACATGTCTTCACCACGTCATTGCCTTGTGCAACTTCAAGATTTGAGAAATTCACATAAGCATGTCGGTACCCAACCTTCCCTTTCAGCTGCTCATTTGCTTTGTTGAACAATTCGACAGCTTTTTTGAATTGCCTTTCTCCAATGATTCTTGTACTCTCAAATTCATCAGGATAACTGCAAAATGAACATGGAGAATGGTTAAATCCACAATGGTAACCAACGCCAAAATATTGTTTGAATAAATGATAGAGAAGAGAGACAGAGGCCGCTATAGTACATACCCTGGGCCCCTGCCATAGCACTGTTCATTCTTCCCGTTGCAGGTACTATGATTGAAATCGCAAGGTAGTCCAGTGTCAATGCAGAATGCACCAAGAACATTGGGACTTACATCACCGCAATTAGTTTGACAGAACGCAGATACAAATTGGGGCCTGTCAGCCAGCCTCAAAGAGTTTCTGACCCGTTTTGCAACACTCGAAAACCTTGTAGCAGGTTGCCCCTGAGAAGATTTGAAGGAGGCGGCAACTTCCATCGCTTCCTTACCTGTTACAGAAAGATTATTTACCATAAACATGAAAATTTCTATTTCCTACAAAAATATAAAATCATGTGCAATGTCCGTAACTATGAATCTATGTGGCAGTTTAGTCAAACTACCATTTTGTTGGACTTGCATTGAGATGTGGAGCAGAATAGTCTGCATTTCGAAGTCAAAGCACAACACACTTGGCCAGTGTAAGGTTGGTATAAAATTTGAAAAGTCATTTGACAGTTGGCCTAGTTACGTGCCCTTAAATTTTTTCCCATTTTCAGATAAATTAAGACCACAAGCTAAATAGAATTAGTTTCAGTTTATCTTCCTAGAGATGTAAATGCTACCAATACATAACTACAATGGAACTATGAGATAAAAATATGTAGTTACCTCATACATGAATTTAACAGTCTACATTTATTACAATTCGACGAAAGATGTCCACTTACGGTTCTCATTGATGCTAGGAACTATGCTTGAGACTCTTCGAGGGATTTTTGCAGTTCCAGATTTATTAGCATGTTGGCTATCCAAATTTTCAACATGGCCTTTTTTCTCAAACCAGTCTTCCATAAATCGTGCAGCAGCTCCTTTGTTGTCACCACTTATCAGTGAGTTTGTACGACTCATTGAAGTTCCATGAGTTGCAAACCAGTTAAAACTACCTACTGCCCCCCACTCATCATCCACAAACTTTATTAGGGTCATTTCTTTATCCACATCATACTTATATTTACTCCGCTCTTCTGCAGGATTATTAAGATAAGAACTAGGACTGCGATTTACACCAGCATCTAACAGCTCTCCTGCAAAACAATCATTAAAATATCATAAATTACATTCTTGGAATCCAGCATGAAGATATCTAAACAGTAACAAAGAACAGGAAAGGAAATGTGACACGGTTGGTCAGTCAACTTTTAACCCTACAACTCTTACTTAACCTGATGCAGAGGTTAATCTGGTGGGATGTTCAAGCTATAGTAAAAAGACAACATGCCGTCCCTTCCATAAGTAAATAAAAATACACTCCCTCCATTCTACGTCTCGTGGCTACTCTTTGGTGATCCAACTTTTCAAGGGAGTAACCACTAATTATGTTCTCACTCTTTGGAAAATATGTGCATTCCATAATTGCCTTTCCACAATCTCATGTTTGCTTCTTCTAACTACTCTATTTAAGAAACCATGGCAACTCCATAAATACAATATGGAAGTGAACAACATTTTGAGACAATCCAAAGTGGAAGGTTGGTAAAAAATACTGAGATGAAAGAGTCAAAGAACAATAGGCCTCTGAAAAAAAAAAAGAGACACACAAACTTCAGTAAATTATTCAGTGTCTGCTTTCCGAGAAAATGAAAAAGCAGAAAGCTTCTTAAATTTATCACCATCTTCTGGTTTTTCAGTTTCTTCCTTTCTGCTAGACGACGTTGAGCTACTAAATAAAGATTTTGATGGCAAGAAAATCAATAAAGAACTGGAAGCAGCTAAGGTCAACCAGCAATGCAACAAAGAGTATTTAAGTCATCCTACCAACCTTTATTTACAAAAATTGACCCTGGCCGAAGATTTTCATGAGCTTGTATGATGCTTTTCTCAATACCATCAACAAGAACATCAAAAGACTGGCGAACGAACCCAAGCGAAGTCACAATATATACAACATATTGCAGATAGCCTCCAGGCCCGGCATGGGTGTGGATACCACTAATGGCAACATTCTGCTCTGTATAAAGCCCTCCATACCTAAAAAGAAAACAGAGAGGATATAATATGATATGATATTTGTTCACGCAGCACTAACATTAGGAGCAACCTCACAGATGACCCAAAGAGAGGGCTAGTGCCCACCTCCACCAACAACTTCCCTCTCACATCAAAACTCTAATCAAACAAACCAAAAACCTCTCCCCTAACTACCAAAAAAACTCTAAAGACAATGTGTATGCATTGATGTTGGTGTTGGCATAAACAAAAACATCATGGTCATTCAAACTGCTTATTTGAAATTCTATAGCATATAAAACACCAAAAATTCTGAAACTAAACAATGCTCATAAACCCCATGTTAATTTATACTTGAAATTTGGTTCTTGTCTATTTTACAAGCATATTAGTAATTCAAAAAAAAAAGAGAAAAAAAGGTAGATAAAAAGACACTATTAGGAATCTACCTTGCTTTCAATCTCTCAAGAACTTTAATAGTAACAATCTGCGAAGCCATACAAGCATCAAGGTTCACATAGACAACACGGCTCCCCTGAGGTTCAGCTACAATGAATGCACGAGCTCGCAACCTGAAGTGAACACCAGAAGCAATCTGTTCCGTATTTGCATACCCCATCATGTTGACATCAGCTGCAGGCCCTGTTATGTCATAGCTCCCGAGTCCAATCAAGTAATTGGAAGTTGATAAACTCCCTCTAAAATTCTGCATTAACATCACCAAGAACCAAACGGATGCAATTTGCAGCCATAACCCACTATACCCTCTCGGAAAAATGTCCATCGCCTTCACTCAATCTGCATCCTTCACCAAGAAAAAAAGTGCTTAGTGAAAATAACTCTGAATATTATTCAAAACGAAGATCCAAGGCATTATTAAAGAAGACAAAGGGGAGATTCTGTGCAAGGAAGTCCTCATGATTAGAGCTAAAATGGTCGACAATTTAAACAGTAATTTCCTTCCATTAGTGAAAGTAATTAGTAGATAATTAAAGAAAATCACGACATTATGATAGTTTTAATGCAAAAGGGCGAGATATTTATTTTATTTAAGAGGGAAATGTTATAACCGCGTTGCATAATAATATAATATAGAGACCTTATTATAATTTACTTTTTTAAATGAAAATAATTCAAGAAAGAGTTGTTTAAAATACGAGAAAAGCTTGGATTACCGACAGAGGGAGATTTACAACTCTTCAGTTCTGCTGTGGTTATAGCAGAAAGATAGCAGCATCAATACATACATCCATATATATACATAAATTTGTATGCATATGCAGCAGACAGAGAGAGACAGAGAGCAGAGAGTGGAAACAAAGTGACAAACACCCAAAGTTTCTCCCTTCCTTGTGGGGCCGGAAGGAAGAAAGTACAGATGGGAACCTAACCTTAGTTTTTTATTTAGCAACTCGACTCTTTCCTGCTTGGGCTTATTTTTATTTTAGTTTTTATTTGCTGGATTTTCTATCTGCAGTGTGTCGTGTTTTTCATCTGCATTTTTCTTGATCTAGCCGCAAAGGTTGAAGAATTCATTCGTGTTTTGGCCATTTCAAGGCTGAAGTCTGAACCTTCTTCGTGTTATATAAGACAAAAACTCACGATTGAGACTTTCCGATTTGAACAGTTTTATGATTAATTTCTTTAATATTAAGTTGCATGATCCTTGTTAAGCATGTCGGCATGTTAGCCCGAATCCGATTCATTCTAAGTTTTATTTTCAATCGGTTTTTTATATTAATTCAGTTAAATCCAGTTTAAATCCATCCAAATCAAGATTCAAGAATTAAAAAAGAAATTAAAATAATATTATTTAAAAAAACATAATATACCTAAGCAGATATAACAACGTCCGAGTAGATCTTATAATGCAATAACTCAAATCTTAAACTGGGTTTTGATATGATAATGCAATAACTTAAATTTTAAACTGAGTTAGATTCCAGTTTGGGTTAAACAACTATACTTATTTCATAATATTTTTTAGGAGTACTCATGTTTATATTGTATTAATTTCATGTTTCTTTTAGCAATTTAAAGTATGTATTATGGTGTTGTCTGTTAAAAATGAAATTTTTTTTATTAATGTAGGTATTCGAGACAGTTTCTGCGCACCTCGACTAATCTCATGGGTCTTAAAATTAACGACCATGTAAACTTTTAGTGATCATCATATTAACAACTACAAGGTTCAAACTTGAGATTACAGAAGAAATAAACTCTTTAATTTCAAGCTATTACTACTTGTACCTTACCTTTTTTTTATTATTAACGTGGGTGTCCGGGCTAGCTTGCGCGCACCTCGACTAATCCCACGGGTCCTGAAGTTAACGACCATGTAAGCCTTCAGTGGTCATCATATGAGCAACCATATGACTCGAATCTGAAACCACAGAAGAAGCAAATTCCTTGATCCTAATCTCTTACTATTGGTCACCACCTAAATGGTTTCACTTACCTTTTTAATGATAGGATATGTGGTAATAATCAACCAATTAAAAGGTATTGATGATTATATTAATTAAATTACAATCTAAAATATATTATCATGATTTATTTGCTCAACACTCTTATTTGCTGTCGCCACCGCTTTTAGCTTTTAGCTTTTGTGTGCAGGTTCGGGTATGCCAAGGCACTTGGGCATCACCAATCTTCGTGTATCTCATGATTGCAGTGAGGATGGCTTGAGTGTGCCATCGAGAAGAAGAAATGATTTGCTTATTCATCACGAGAGGGTGCTTAAATGTGCACGTGTCATGTGTTGGGTAGCTCTTGATTTTTATTTTTTCTTTGTTTAGAAAGGTACTAGCTATTTAAATTGTAATGTTGGGGTCGGTGAAGCTCACAGAGGAGATGAGCCCTTAGTGTTTAATTTCTAGCGTGGTTTAGTAATGATTTTGAAATCGTGATTTTTAAAAAATTATATATATTCAAATAAAAAAAAATAATATTTTAAAACAAAATAATTTTTTTTATTAGTTATAGGTGTCCGGACCAGCTTATATACACCTCAATTAATATCTGTTTGGAAGTGTGGTTGCAGTTGCTTTTTTAAAGTGTTTTTCATACTGAAATGCATCAAAATAATTTTTTATTTTTTAAAAATTATTTTTAAAATCAGCGTATCAAAACAATCCAAAACATAAAAAAAAAATTAGCAAAAAAAAATTGAATTTTTATAGAATGCGGTTTGCACCGCGTTCCCAAATGGTTTCCTAATCTCTCAATGCCCTGAATTAATGATTATGTAAGCCTCTAGCGGCCCTAAAGTTTATAATACTTGAACTAGTGATTTTTTAGGAACAAATCCAGAACCCAATTAATTACAAAATGACTTTTTTCTAATGATTTTGGAATCATGTTTTTTAAAAATATATATATTTTCAAATAAAAAACAATTTATATTTTAAAACAAAATGACTTTTTTTTGTTAATTTTAGGTATCCGGACCAGTTTATATATACCTTAACTAAATTTTTGAAACCTTAAAATTAATAATTGTATAAATCTATAGCAATCCTAAAATTTATAATATTTAAAATAGTAATTTTTAAGAAATAAATTTAAAATCTGATTAATGACTCAGTATTTTATGGCGTCCAAATGTGGCGCAGTGCCACCACCCACCTCGCTATGAGCACTAACAGTCTAATTTCAACAACTTTATGGCACTCAAAAGTGGCGTGCCACCAGCCACCTCGCATTCACACACCTTAGTGTTGGGGATAATATTTGTCTAACTAGACTGAGTGCTGCCATGGTCCACATGCCATGGTTCGTTCTTAAGCGTATATCAGAAATCCAGTCGAGCAATGATGCTGGCGGTGTCATTCGGAATTAATTACATCAACCCTACTTATAAGATCTGGCTCTACAGATCTGCCTAATGACCTTTCCAGCTGGTACCTTGTTGATTAATTTGATAACTCTGTGACCCAAGCGCTTGATTCAAGTTAGAAAAAAAAAAAAAGAAAACCGGTTTTATTACTAAAATGATGTCATTTGAGGCTTCTTAGTTTTTTTCTTAAAAAAAAACCTATTTTTCAAAAATAAGAGCTTTGATCGATATAGTTTTAAAACTCGGCTCGATTTAGAAGATTAACCTAAGACCCGGCTGACCCGAGGCCGAAACAAGGTCGGTTTATAAAAAAATAAGGGAAGTTAAAAACCCGGTTGACCCGGCAAAACCATGTTAAAAATTTAGTTGTAACCCGTTAACTATTTATTTTTTAAACAAAAATGACATCGTTTTGATTTATAAAAAAAATTAGGAGTGATCCGGTCAAAACCCGTGACTCAAGCTTTGGATCGAGTCAACCACCAGGCCAGGTTTAAAAACATTGTGGTCGACTCACCTGAGTCGCAATCACCGCCTTGAGCCGGGTGAACTCTACCCTTATAATTATGATGTGAGGCTGAAAATTCATGATTTAGGGGGGTTTGAAAATGTAGTAGCAGCTGCTTTTCAGAGTTTTTTTCTTAGAAATACATCAAAATAATCTTTTTTTATTTTTTTAAAATATATCAATTAAATTAATGTTGAGGTTTAAAACTATAAAATTTAATTAATGTTAATGTTAAAAAACATGATATCAATTATATAGTATTGTTCAAACTATAATATCCAAAAATATGTTAATTCACTAAAAAAAATTTGTTGTTATGTTAATTTACGATTTCTTTGGATTTTGTATGCTAATTGCACAATTTATATGTATAGTGATAATGAAGATTGAATGATAAAACATGCACATGTGGTAAATTATAGACATTACAATATTCATGTTCACATGTTCTTAGATATTGTGCTAAGAATCAATTAGAATTTACACAATTTATTGATGATCATTACGATTTAGAGTTATAGATCAGTATATAATATGTTATTCCATCAATTATTAGACAAATTAGAATGGAATGATTATACTAAATTTCGAATTGAAGTAGACTCATCTAAATATAAATTCAGGTGTGGTTGATGAATATCTACTCATTTATACAACGAGATAGATGTAAAAAAGTATAATGCATATTATATGACAAAAACAATGAGATGTTATTTAACCGAAAATAAATTGCTACTGTGTTAATTTACGATTTCTTTGGATTTTGTATACTAATTGCACAATTTATCCCAGAGGAGGAAATATTATTATTTTTTCTTTTAATTCAACGCATTTTAATTAGAGCGGAGAAAAGAAATGAAACGGTACAAATTTTCTTTAAAAAAAAAAAAAAACACTCAATCAGTGGTACCCGGCCCCGCCTTGTGGAGCTTATCTATCTTTCTCTCTATGTTAATTGTCATGTCATGTACGAAAGGATTGCCTTCGATTATCGGGTTTGGTTCCTTACCAACTAAGAAATTAAAATTAAAATTAAAATTAAAAACTTTATGGTAATTGACATCCGATTTTTGCACTCTCAATAACTAAGAATTTTTATAATTTAATTAAGTAATTAAAAAAAATAAAGATATATGTTTGTTTGTGTTAGGGAGAAAGCGGGAAATGGAGGTCGTATCAGTGCGTGGGTAGGTTTTCCTTATATAGATGCAAATGTTGGTTTTCCTCTTTGTTTTTTCTTCTTTTTTTTTGGGGGCGGGGTGGTGTGAAAGGCGCAACATCTTATTTTATAGGTGTTGCATGTTCCTCTTAGGTATAAGTATCTATTTGGTAAATATAAAAGGATAATAAATTATTGTTTTTTTATTAGTGAAAAGTAGAAATGTAAGTCGCTACCTAGTTTTTGATTACTAGAAACCCTAACTGCAGTGGCGAAACCAAAAAATAAAATTAAGCGGGGTCAAAATTTCAGTTGTTTTATTATCTAGACTAAAAATATAAAAATTGTTAAGAGAGGGGCTGAAAAAACAATTTCCTTGCAGGGGCCGGGGCCCCTGCCTAACTGGTCTTAGAAATCAGGCACGGAGACTGGTTGCGTAAAGAAAATGTATTAGCACCCCAAATACGTCCTATCTAAGATAGGCTGCATTGTTTAATTGTCTGATATATGCTAAAGTGTTGTTATGATTTATAATTATTGGTCTGTCTACGATTTAAGAAAAGTTCTTCTCGGTAAAAAGATTCTTATCTCATCGGGGAAAACATAACCGTTCTATATCAACTAAAGAAACTAATTTTAATATTAGGAGTACGTCTTACATGTAAGTTCGTAATCCCAAATATTAAAAGAAAACAAAATAATTTTTTTGGTATTTTTGAAATATTGACCTAGTTTTCATGGCTTTAATAAACTGCTTATTAAAGTCAAAATGCATGCTAAAACATATGTTTTTTAAGTTTTCTTTGCATTAAAATACGATATGATTTTTTTAAAAGACTTGGTCGTATGCATGAAAACAAAAACATATTTTTTGTTTTATATTTTTTTTGCAACATTTCGGAGAAAACTGTGTATTTTAATACCGGATTTGTATCTTTACAGTATAAAAACACAAACCAATATTAATAAAAAACTACATGAAAAAAATTACAAATTTTTGAAATGATTTTTTTTGGGCTAGGCCGGTCCTGGCCCAGTCATTTTGGGCTGGGTTGGCGCTGTCCAGCCTAGTAAACAGTGGAGGATCTCTCAACTGTTCATTTTGCAGAATAGTGGAGGTCACGGAGCCGAAGAAGAAGAGGAAAGAGGAGGAGAACCGAGGATAGCAAACCTGGCGGCGACTCATAGTGGTGCTGCACTCGGTGCTGGTGGTGGCGGAGGTGGCAGAACGCAGCTGCAGACTGTGGCGTCACGGTGGTTCTACTCTTCTCTCTCATGGTTTTTCGTTCTTTCTATTTTTCCTCCTTCTCTCGATTTCTATCTTCGCCTCTCAATCTCTGTTTATCTCTGCTTATGTTCTTTCTTCTTCCTTTACCCTCTCTTGTTCTCAAGACACTCTCTCCTCAGTCGTTCCCTCTTCTCTGTTTGTCTCTTCTCTCTATTTTTCTTTTGTCTTTCTCCTTCTTTCGTTACTGTCCTCCTCTTTTTTTTCTTTTTTTTTCTGTTCTTTCACTCTCCTCTCTCTCTTCCTGTTCTTCCAAGAGTAAAAATATTCCCCTCAGTTCCCTCTGTTTTTCTTCTCAAAATGTCCCCTGTTTTTTCAGTTCTCTCCTTTTTGTTCGTCGCTGCAAACCTCCCCTATTTTTCAGTTCTCTCCTCTCTGTTCGTCATTGCAAACCTCCCTTGCTTCCTTCTGGTTCTTTCTTCTTCTTTTTTTAGTTCGTTCACTCCTCTCTCTCTATTTTCGTTCTCCTTTTTTTTTTTTTTATCAAAATCCCCTCCTCTTTGTTTTTCATTCTTCTCCTCACTTCTTTCTCTCTATCCACCCCTTCTTTTTTTCTCTCCCCCCCCCCTCTGGTTCCCCTGTTGAATGGGGTATTTATAGGACAGGGGAAGCAGGAGATACCCTACCTCTGTCCAATCCTAGAGAGAAGGTAGGGTGGCTAAGGCGGCCTCTATAGAGTTGCCTCAGCTGCCCGTAGGGCTCCCCAATCTAATCTTCATCATGGCAACAGATGAGGGGTGTGGGTTGTGTCAGGATTTATGCAAGTGGGGAAAGAGAGGGAGATAGTACGTTGCAGGGGAGAGAAACTTCTTCTTCCCCTGCCTCTGTGTGTCTAGAAGAAGAAGAAGACCCACAATGTCATTCAAAACAGCACCATTTTAACTTCTTTTTTCAGTGAATAGTGCATGAAACAGCGCTGTTTTACTCAAAACGCGCCGTTTTATTTAAATGGAAAATGGCGCCAAAACATTACTTTTTCAAATCAGTCCTTCAATTTGAGTGTTTTTTTCATTTTGGTCCTTGGTTTCGGTTCTCTTCAATCAAGTCCCTAATTGGCCATCAAACTTCAATATTTATGCAATTAAACTCCTGATTTAACCAAATCAACTCTTAAAAATTATAACTTGATTTCAGAACTTTAATTTCTTCCAATTAAAGTCCAAATTGACTTAAAAATCAATTTTTCTTGCAACCAAACCCTCCATAAATTCAATTAAACCTTTAATAAAATTTAATTGAATCCATAAACATTTGATTTTGAACTTTTCTTCCTCAAATTGAATTTTTTTTGTCAATAGGGCTCTCATCAGTCAACGATATACTATCAAATTTCAATCTTTGTATTTTTGAACCTCCTCAACTAATTTTTAGCTATTTTCTAGGTGCTCTGGCATCCTCTTTTCATTGCTATTATTTTTTCAATTTCTTCAAAATATATTTTTTTTTGTTTTTTTTTTACGAGAACCAAAAAATGGATTACAATAACAGGGAGGCAAAGCTTTAAAGCAGAAGAGAAGCTTCCAAACAAGACTTTCCTTGTTTATTTACTCACACTTTTGATCTAATCTTATTTTTGCATGCAAGTATTGGATGAGGTTGAGATTCGGGAGTTTCTCATTCATGTTGGCCATCGTTGCTGTTGGGGAAGTTGTCCTGCTCGGACCTGGAAGATTCATGCCATAGAAGGCTGCAATGTCTATATATAGGAACTCTAGAAACTTTCATAGAGGAGAGGGAAACCATTAGAGAAACAGAGCCATATCAGGGTGGGAATATTGATGGAAAGGATACTGCACCTGAACTTGGCGTCTGGGAGCTGGATCTAAGATCTCAGTTCCCTGTTCTGTTTATATCTCATAAAGAAACACGAACCAAAGTTCCTCGTTCTGAAATTGTTGAGAAATGCACAGGTATGCACAATAGCATAATGGAATGGAGAACTGTGTATGGGTCATTTCTGACTAAAATTGTCTCTGCTGCCCTTAAAACTTTGATGTTGATGAAAGCTCTATGGTCTTTGGACTTTCGCATCTTTGTTCTTAAGAGTAACTTCTTCATGTTTAGTCAGTGTTTATGTTCCATTCCCCACGGTTCAGTTTTTTTTAAAAAAAGAAAAGAAAAGAAAAGAAATCTCCACCAGTGTCAATGCAGCAACAATCTCTTTTTTATTGCATGGATAAATAAATGTTCTAGTTAGGAATGGAAAACACGACCATTATCATCAAATCTCACTCCATAATATCATCTCTACCAACGTGGTTCCCAGAAATTAAAAATATCTTAAAGCTTCATGATTTGAAATGTTTTGGAGCCTCAGGATTCTGTGACTAGTAATTCTTTTAGATGCTGCATGGACACACTTCACCTAGTGTCATCTTACAATCGCTTATGTCAAAGAATGCGATGGAGTTCCCTTGGGTGGCTTAGATATTCTCAAGGTTTTGTCACGAGACATATTCAAGACTTTAATACCATGGCACATATATAACTATCTTCCATCCGATTTAAATGATTTCGCTTATGATGGTGCTGACTTTGCTGTTAACAGGAAGACGCTCATCGCGCAAAGTCAGTGCAACAAGCAGAGCTGCATCAGTTACAGATGAGTTTTTTCATAGAGCCAAAGGAGTCCAGTTGTGCAACTCAAGCATGTCAACGCAGCCTGGCCTTTTTTCCTGACTCATTCTTTCTCAATAAGTTTTCTTCTCAAGTTAGTTATTGCTGAGAGGGCTAGCTTCTGTACCTCTCACAGCAAGGGTCATCGTGGTCGGTCGCTCGTCAAGATTTTGCTCTGCCTGGAATGGTTGAAGTTGTAATGAAGCAAATCTCTTATCGTGGAGAAATTGAGGTGTATGATTTTGTATGTTTCCTGTGTTAGGAGTTTGTTTCCTTCAAAGGGTGAGAATAACTAGCGGCTCTCCCATCTTCAAGAAGATTTCATCTCAGAATTTTGTTGTCTATTTTTCACGTGCCCGACACTGCAAGGAGGTATACAGACTGTGTGGAGTTCCAAGGGGACCATCTTCTTTATATCTTATGTTACCCTTGATAAAGGCAACTGTGTGGTGTTTTCTTACCTCTTCCCATCTCTTTGTATTTATGGCAAAATGCTGTCATCGGTGATTGCAACGTCAGGTTGACGGGTGGATTTTCTGGGTGCTTGATAATATATTTTTGTTTTGGATAAAGAATAATTGTATTAAAGGGAAAAAAACTATACGAGGGATATACCCTAAAAAGTATAAAAGCTTGTTATTTTGGTTTATCTATTAAAATTAACAAGGAAAATAAGTAAAAGTTTAAAAAAAAAACTGAAAAAAATACAAAAATAAATGTGTTTTTGAATTAATTTTAGAGTAATATTTTATTATTTTAAAACAAAAGATATAAAAGGACATATCTTTCCTGTTTTCGTCATCTTCTTTTTTTTTCTCGAGACGTCTTATTTCTCGAAATAGTAAGTCAACGCTTTTATATCTTATATTACCCTTGATAAAGGCAACTATGTGGTGCTTTCTTACCTCTTCCCATCTCTCTATATTTATGGCAAAATGCTGTCATCGGTGACTGCAACGTCAAGATGACGAGTGGATTTTCTGGGTGATTGATATATTTTTTTAATTAATTTTATTTGTTTTTGTATTTTTAAAGTATTTTAAAAAAAAATTTATTTTTATTTTATTTTTTTTCTATACTTTAAATTAATATTTTTTTTATTTTTTAGATTATTTTGATACGCTGATGTTAAAAATAATTTTTAAAAAATTAAAAAAAATATTATTTTAATATATTTTTAAATAAAAACATTATAAAAAACAATCGTGACTACAATTACAAACAATAATTATATTAAAAGGAAGAAACTGTACAGGATAATAGGGCATATATCATAAAAAGTACAAATAGTAGAAGAAGCTAGCGGTGATAAATCTTCAAAGGTTCAACCGTGAGAGCCTCGCACGGCACCGTGCCTGGTTATCGCTTGAGTCGATTTCCAGAACAGGGGAAAAAAAAACATAAATAGAAAGGCTATAATCATGTTTGGTCATAGGGATGAAGATAGATATAAAATAAATGTGTTTTTGAAATAATTTTAGAGTAACTTTTTATCATTTTAGAACAATATATACGAAAGGATGTATCTTTACTGTTTTCGTTATCTTTAATTTTTTATATTAAAAAAATTATTTTTGATATTAATACATTAAAATAATTTAAAAATATTAAATAAATATTAATTTTTTAAAAATAATTATTTTTAAAATAAAAAACAAACCGCCACGGTATCTATTTTCTACAAGAATCAAAATTTAATTCAATTCTGAGAGATATAAGTCAACTAATCAAGTTTTATATTTGATTCCTAAAATTACTAGTTCGAATCTCACTAATCTATAATTTTTAATTTTAAAATTTATAAAATTAATCAAGATATAAATATCTTAAAAACAATCTTAATTTATTGCCGACAAATCCAGATCAGAAACGAGGGTGGGAGTATTATGAATGTGATAGTGGTCTATCATGATTCCATGAATATCGATGGGACAAGAACACTGAGGTCGGGAGATCATAATATATTAATATTATACTCTTTTTTTATGATTTCCAAACATTTATTTTCAGTATTATATTACTCTTTCATTATGTCATTACATATATCTATATGTGTGTGCTCACGATATAGAATATGTTTATAAAATATTTTTTAATTAAAATAATTTATTTAATTGTTTTTCTAATCTTCACATTAATATATCAAAAATATCTAAAAAATATTACTTTAATTTTTTAAAACAAAAAAAATTAAACAATAGGTTGAAACACAAAAACCATTCTACGATGATTCAAGAGCTTGGTAAAACTTGGTTCTACATCTCTACCATCCTATCCTATGATTTGTAAATTAATCATTCATACAAATTAATATTTAGTGACAGTTTCCTTTACTGCGGTCATTTTTGTTTTAAAAATATTTTAAAAAAAAAATTAAATTTTTTTCTTTACTATAAATTAATATTTTTTTGATGTTTCTAGATCATTTTGATGTACTGATATTAAAAATGATTTTTAAAAAAATATATTATTTTAATACATTTCTGAATGAAAAACACTTTAAAAAACAATCACAACTACACTTCCAAACATGCTAGAAGGTGCTCTCTGCAAAAGTATTTGAGCTTTTAGTGGGATTTTTTCTTTATTATTTGCAAATTTAATTTTTAATATCCACTATATTGTGGAGGCTAGAAAAAAAAAGAACAGATGGGTATAGAAAATGCATCCTCCAATCCCATGATATTATCTCAAGTGACAACCAATTAATAAGTTAAAATACCTATCATAGTTATGAAATAGTTAATAGATTAACTTGTTAAATTCATGATTCTTGTTATAAAATTAAGATAATTTAATAAAAATAAATATGATATTAATTAAATCATAAAATTAAAAAAAATCATTGAAAAAAAAACAAAGCAAATGCTTTTTCTATAGAAACACACCAAAACATGTAAGTTTTAAATCATTGTTAATAAATTATTTATGATGGAAACAGTTTTAATTGAATAGTTATGAGTAGGTATTTTGAGGTTTTAAAATAACCATTTGAAATCCCAAGAAGGTCTGGTCCAACTTCCAAGGAACACTTATGCTATGATAATATTTTAAACATGGTCGTTTTGAGAAGATTATTCTAATTCTTTTTTTAATTATTATTTTAAACTTTCAAGTCAATGTCTAGAAAATTTATTAATTTAGATTAAAAAAAAAAACATCTCAAGATGGTTCATGTGCTTTGTACTTCTTTTAAAGTATGGTTTTAATTGAAACAAAAATCGGGAATTAGTAGTATCATTCTTATGTACACCAGCAAGTTAAAAACATGTCATATTTTTCATAATTAAATTCACTCTTGATTTGGGTTCTTCGCCACTACAAATTAAGTCAAATTTCCAAAATAAAAAATAAAAAAAATTAAACAAGTGTCTAATATTCAAATACATGGGGTGGATTTTGTCTATGTCAATCTCTCACCGTCAACTTCTTTTAGGATTCGTGAGCTTCGCCAAACGCACAAGAGTTAGTGCATGTGTGCTGTTGCCACTCATCCATTGCTCCCAATTTTGACCTTACAAACGGGGCTGGTGGATTTTTTATTATTTAAAATTAAATTTTTTATATTTTTAATTTATTTTATTGTGCTGATATCAAAAACATTATATTAATATATTTTTGAGTAAAAAATACTTTGAAAAACAACTATTATCACACTCTCAAATCCTCAAACCCCTCGTGAATATCAAATACCAATCATTAAAGAGAATAACAGTGAAAGGGTTTGATTTTATTTTCTGAAAAAGTTTTATTTTTAAAATAATTTGGGAAAAATATATTTGATTGATGATAGTATAATTATTAAGAATCAAATTAAGAGCATCTAGTATATATAATTTCCTTCCAAAATGGAATAATCTTCTCTCGCGGAAAAGACGACAAACAAGCCCCGATCTGTCCTCGCAAGTGCCAAGCTCAGTAGGCAAAGAGACACGGAAAAGGAAGCCCAAGAGGACACAACGTGCAAGCTTGCAAATTTCCGCGTTGATTTTCACTTTGGTGCCCATTTTTTATTGGTCAGTAAGGCACCGTCTCGTACACGAAACTAGGTAAATTCCGACCATATAACTATAATGCATCCGACGCATGAATCACCCGCTCAACGTGATGGCATCAATGATTGTCTGTGTCCACACCACAGTGAAGTGAACCCATGATTTCTCCTTCTTTTTCTCTTTTCAGTGATCTCAACGTTAACAATAATATCAAGAAACCAAAACCAGCTCGTAGCACTTGAGGACGTGGCTCAGTGATGGAAGGAATTTGTTTTTTTTTTTTTGTATTAGGGTTCAAGTTTTTATTGTGCATGTTTGCCATTCCCGCGGTGCCTTACAAGCTCACTAGGCTTGCATGATGTTCAATGAGCCCGGGAATTAGTTGTGGCGCGCGTAAGCTGACCTAAACACCCTGGGTTATATAAAAAAAAAAGAAACCGGCTTGTAGTTTCTACGCACCAAGACAAACCTCTATTAGCAAGTCAAGATGATTTCTCCTTCAACTTTAAGAACACCAATGATGATTCAATGTATAAATATAAATTAGAGTTTCGGACTTGAAATATTTAGGATTTTTCAATTATTTTGATATGTTGATGTAAAAATTAAAAATAAAATTAAAAAAATTATCTTGATTCATTTTAAAGCATTTTTAAATAGCATGATGGACCACAATACTAGACATGATACATGAGGAAACACTGGTATAATTTTGCCTAGACCCAATCCCTACAGTAAGGGCGTGTTTGAGATTGTAGTAACGGTGGTGGTTTTTGTTTTTCGTCTAGAAATGCATCAAAATAAAGCTTTTTTATTTTTTAAAAAATTATTTTTGACGTCAGCAAATCAAAAAGATATGAAAACATATATAAAAAAAATTTAGTAAAAAAGAATTGAAATTTAAAGGAATGCGGTTTCAAACGCGTTCCTAAACATGCTCTAAGAGTTCCATGACTACATCAATGCAGTTATTAGACCCACCCTAATATTTGACCTTATTTAATGGATGTTTGGAAGTATGGTAACAGTTATTTTTTAAAGTGTTTTTCGTTTGGAAATACATTAAAATAATTTTTTTTTATTTTAAAAAAATAATTTTTAATATCACAATATCAAAACGATATAAAAACTTAAAAAAAAATTGAAGTAAAAAAAAAATTATTTTTTTCGAAATCAATTTTGAAATGCACAAAAAAAAACGATATCATATAGCTCAAGTCACTGTATTGTGAGATTAATCTACGAGTCATTGAATCAATTAGGATTGATTATTTTATTTAAAATAATATCATTTCAGTTTTTTCTAACCATAAGAGTTTTATTGAACTTGATAGGGTTTGATCTGGAATGAAATCTATTATAAATTACATTTCGGTTGAACTAGTTACCGGAACGGCTGAATTTAATAATGGCTAAGACTATAATGGGTCCCATGACGGCAGCGATGAGTAATGTCTCATCGTCCTAACAATTAAAGATGGAATACAACGGATCTAAATTATGGAGGTGCAGAAGTATACGTCATCAATTTGCGTACGGCAAAAGGATGGAAGGCTGAGAATAGGTGCCACGTGTCGGTTTGAAGATTCTGGTTGAGGTGCGGAGTGTCAACTGTCAAAGGGATATGTACACCGCTCCGCGTATAATCAAGACAAAAAGGAGAGAACGAGTGGGAGGACAATTAAGGGGAGAAAATGTTGCACGTGAAATGTCCTAACTACCCATCCCCCCCTTCCCCTTCGAGTATATGATAATTACCGTTATGAATTACTATTTTGTTCACATATCCCTGTATATATAAATTATATGGACTGTAACTATCTAGGTGGTGGTCCAGTGATAAGAGTTTAGGATCAAGAAATTTATTCCCTTTGTGATCTCAGGTTCGAGCCCTGTAGTTGCTCATATGATGGCCACTGGAGGCTTACATGGTCGTTAAATTCAGGGCCCGTGGGATTAGTCGAGGTGCGCGCAAGCTGGCCCGGACACCCACGTTAAACTAAAAAAAAAATTATATGGATTGTATAGATCTATTAAATTATATCTTATTGTAAATTGTGTCAGATATATTATGAATTATTATTTTTTATTTTAAAAATATTTTAAAAAAAATTAAAAAAAATTAAATTTTATATTAATATTTTTTTAGTGTTTTCATATCATTTTGATGCGCTGATATCAAAAATAATTTTTTAAAAATAAATATATATATATATATATATATTATTTTAATAAATTTTTAAATTAAAAGTACTTTAAAAAACAACGATAATCACATTCTCAAACAGATAAGGTTGGGATAGCTTACCTATGTGAAACAATTTCTGAATTTATTTTGAATTAATAAAAAAATATTATTTTTATATATTTTTAAATAAAAAATATTTTAAAAATTTATCTTATTGATAAAAATCTTTTTAGCTGGAATTTATTAGTTAGAATTTAGGTTGACTAAAAATCTACAGGTCATCAAGCTTTCAGTTTAATTGATGTTGTGGTCTGTCATGAGAGTAAAAAGGGTTTTTGATGATTGCTTGTTGTGATGTGATTACAAATAACCAAAGCAATTAATTAGTTAATTAGTGCATAGTTAAACTATAGGATGGTGTTAATCATTTTTTTTTTTAATTATGAGAGATGGATTGGTAAGGAGACAATCAATACCCTTCTCGCAGCGGAGTTTTGCTCTTCAAGCAAGGAGGGTAAAATTTAATATTTAGATAGCATTTGGTATGATATAAAAAAAAATATGCGAATTATTATTAAAAGAGTAAATATTAAAGGTGTAAAGAAAAGGAAGAGGTGTTTTACTCTTTATATAATACTATTTACTATAATAATATTTTTTTCTTTTTAATTTTAATTTCATCATTAAAAATTAAATTGATTGAGGGTTGAAAATTTATTTTTTATGGGGTTATTCTAGATTTATAACTTGGACTGTGAATTTAGTAGGTTAATTAACTCTAGTTTTTTTCCTCCTTTTTTTAATTGACTTTATCCTTTTAATTTTATTCTTTAATATTAGGTTGATTGAAAATTAAGTTTTGTGGTTTGTTTTGATATATTTTCTATGATGTTATTCTCGTGTCATGATTTGAGACATGAGTTTGATATATCTTGACTTGAGGTTATTCCCCCTTTAATTTCATTTTTATTAATATGTTATTGTATTAATGCTTAAGAAAAAAATCTTATTTTAAATATTTATCTTAAGTTAAACTATGTTTTTACCAGTCATTTAAGTTGTTATTAGACCAACCAAGACGATCGAGATACACTAAATTAATTCTTGTATAGCTTAATATTTTTAACCTAGAGAAAATATAAGCAATATCTAGATATATTTTTTGTGTTGAATAAAAATATAATCTTATCCTAGGGCGAAATGATCTAGTATAGTTACATAAAGTGGAAGAGAGGTTATAAAAAATGGACTAACATTGCTTGCTTGCCTAATTGAAGTTATAAAAAATGGAGTAACATTGCTTGCTTGCCTAATTGAAGAGTGAATTTTACCCTCCGTCATTAAAAAAATAAAACCCCAATTTATGGGTAATCACTGCATTCCTCGATATATTTTATGATACATAAGGTTATTGACATAGTCCCATAAAATCGAATGGTATATATTCCTCAAAAAATAACAATAAATAAAGTGGTGACCAAGGTAATTATCATTTTTAATGCTAGAGCTTTTATAGAGAGTATAAAAAAGAATTCAAAATATGAATTTATTATTTATTAAAAATTAAAATAGAAATTAATGATCTTTAGTCATGGTATTTTGCTTGAGTTTTCTTTTCTTAATGTACTTTGTTTCTAGAAATTTGAGAAAAAACGTGACGGTCAATATGGTTTTGTTTTGGTAGTGTGTCATTTCAATGGGGGGAGTCAATTTAACTTCCCTTCACTATTAACTAGTGGTGGACGCCTCCTCTTCTAGTTTTAGTTCGATTGTGAGTGTAGTTATAATTATTTTTTAAAATATTTATTTAAAAATATATTTTATATTTTTTTTAAATTATTTTTAACATCAGCGCATTAAAATGATTAATTTAAAGTAAAAAATAAAAAATTTAAACTTTTTTAAAATTACTTTTAATATATAAAAATAAACAAAGAAAGAAGGAAACAACCAATGCCAACTTTCACATGAAGCTTCATCAAATAAAATAAAATAAAATAAAATGTGAAACAAATCGTAATTGCTTCAAAAGGTAGCCAAGATTATTTTACCTTAAATGATGGTGCTCTTCACCAAAAGATTACTCTAACTATGTATAAAAATATTTAAAAAAGGATTTAAATGTTGTAATTTTATCTGTAGTTGCAGCCGCAAACAATTAGCGTGTGAAGGTGGTTAGCTAATTTGTTATTGAAGATAAATATACTTTTGAAGAAATTATTTGTTTTGTTCCAAGGAAATATTTTTTAAATTCTCACATTATTTCTTTAAAATATTATTTTATATTTTATCTGTAAAATATTTTATTTTACAGAAAACTAGTAAGATATTTTATAATCAATCTTTAAATTTAATATATTTGCTAAAAAAAAGTTTTTAATTTATAAAATTTTATAAAATATTATATAAATGATAATTCATTTACAATATCATCCAATTATTTCAATCACATTAACTATTATAAATTGCATATATAGCCATTGATTGAAGAGAATAGGAATTCATTACAAGTATTCTATTTAATTATTATTTTTCTCTCATTTTCTTTCCTTTCCTTTTCTTTTAAATTGCATATATAGCCATTAATTAATATATATATATATATATATAATTAATTACTTTTCAAATTTCATGATCAAATTTGTTTACTAAATTAACTTAAAAATAAGATTACATCTTGAAGTAAATCTCTTTTGTGCGTAGTGGTGGAATCTATTACACGAAAAAGAATTTGGGTTTTTTATTTTAATAATTTCTCATATTTTATTCTTTTTATATAAATTAAAAGAACATAATTGCGATTGAAAATTCACCATCCATTTCTCAATCATTTTATTTTTTTATGAATTTACTGAAAAAACAAAATAAAATAAGTATTTTTATGAATTTACTGAAAAAAATAAAATAAAAGGTCAATTTGGTAAACTACACATTCCGTCCAATAACATGAAAAACCGATATATTTATAAGTCAATGAATCAGAGAAGACAGTGTGCGTGTCTGAGAGAGAGAGAGAGAGAGAGAGAGAGAGAGAGAGAGGAATAATATAAATCGAAAACCAAAAAACCAGAAAAACCATTACACACCTCTACTGTCCCTTACATTACGGCCTTTCTCCCTCCCTCCCTCCCATCCCAGCCAGAAACCGCACGCGCACACGTCCAACACCACCAAAAACAACAACAACAACAACAAAACGCAAATCTCCGATCTCTCAAACATTTTGCCACTTATGACCACCCTGTCGTCCGGTGGTCCCACCGGTAACTCCGCCAATGCCAGCCCAAGGAACCACTCGGGTCCCACTACAACTAGACGACGCGTTGATGTCGCCCCCTCCGACAGAACCTCTAACTTCTCTGATTATAATCACGAGTTCTCTGACGAAGAAGACAATCTTAACGGCTCTTCCACTTCTGGGGGCCCCCACCTTTATTATCATTATCATAATCATAGCCACCACCATCCCGTTATAAAGTATCTTCTGCTTCGCAGGAAGTTGTTCTTTTTTGTGCCGGAGGCGTGTTTGCTTGGGGTGGAGGACTTGACGGCTACGATTTCACATGGTTTGAGATCCGGCAAGAACATGGGTCGTAAGATATTCGGTGTTTTATTGTTAATGGCGGTTTTGTCGGTTTTTCTGAAGGTTTTGTTTTGGAGTCGAATGGAGGAAAACAGTCATGAAAATAGTAATTTAGTTCTTTTCAGACATTTTAAGGATGATTGGGCGAGGGCTCAACGTTCCATCATCGACCACCACCCTTCCATTTCCACACCCCTTTTCGACAAGCTTCCTCCTGTAAGTCCTTTTTTTTACCACTTCCCTTTTGTTTGGTTCCTGGAAAAATAAAAATGAAGGAAACTTTACAGCCTATACTTTTCGTGTTTTTCTTCTTATTTTTTATGGATGAAATTTGAATCAACGATTATTAATATAAATCTGAATGTATTTTATGAATCTTTAATTGTATTGTGCCAAGTTTTTTGTTTTTTTTTGGAATATATTAATTCTTTAAATTTATATCTAACAATAAGAGTATGAATCTAGAAGTTCGTTGTGTATTTATTTATTTTTCTGTTAAGGGTTGAGTTGAAAATGGGAAAAAAGGGAATATGCGTTGGTGGTGAATTAGGAATGGTATGAACATCTTTTGGTATTCTTTTTGACTCACAAGAAAATGGATGGCAACCAGAGAAGCATTGAATTTTCCAGTAGAGAGGTGGCTTTGACCATTATACTGCGTGTAAATGGGCTGCTTTACTTGGTGTTTGAGATTGCTTTTTTTTTTTTTTTAAGAGATTTATTAAAATAATATATTTTTTTAAATTTATTTTTGATATTAATATATAATTAAAAATAATAATTTAAAAAAAATAAAAAAAATTCAATGACCGTTAGGTTTTTTTTTGGTCTGACTTGGTCTTTCCATGGCCGTTGTATTAATGATCATGAATTTTTGTCTGTATGCATGAAGAAGCACTCTGTCTTTTCAATTATCTTGAATGTCTTTTATTTTTCTTGTTTGCAGCAGACTCCAAAAATTTGGATGAAACCCAATAGCGACAACTTTTACAAGTGCATAGCTCCGGCAAGAAGTCAAACAAGTATGTTCTTAGCTCCTGTATTAAAAACTTATTAGTTCGTACCTTGGCACTTGATGGATTCTTGACTGTTTTTTTTGAAAATTTCAAATTGATCTAGGACCCAGGAAAACAAATGGTTACCTTCTTGTTCATGCGAATGGTGGATTGAATCAAATGAGAACAGGAGTAAGTTTCAGTATCCACGACACCCTAACTGAGTTTGATATCATAGAAAGCAATTCCAGTTGGTGCTGATTTGCTAATTTTTATTGATGTGCAGATTTGTGATATGGTTGCTGCTGCAAAGTTAATGAATGCAACTCTTGTTCTTCCTTCTCTTGATCGTGAATCGTTTTGGACGGATCCAAGGTATCCTTCTATGTAATTCTAACTGGTGTGCAGTGGTCAAAACTTCAACTGGTTATAATGCTGAAACTAAGCAATTTTGCAATCCCTTTCAGCACTTTTAAAGACATTTTTGACTGGAGGCACTTTATGGAAGCATTGAAAGGTGATATTGATATAGTTGAGTATTTGCCACCCCGTTATGCAGGCAAGAAGCCCCTTGAAAGGGCACCTGTTTCGTGGTCAAAGGTCTGAAAACAATATATGCAATTTTCCTTGAATTACCATAAAACCTCCTCTGATATTGGAATCATAGCTTTGGCTGCTTCATTTTCAGGCTAAATACTACAGAGAGGAGATGGCTGCATTGTTGAAGAAGAACAAAGTTATAAGGTTTACCCACAGTGATTCACGGCTGGCTAATAATGGCCTTGCAGCTCACATCCAGAGGCTAAGATGCCGTGCCAATTATGAAGCACTCCGGTATTCAAAGGAGATTGTGGATCTTGGGAAGAAACTGGTTGATAGACTAAGAAATAACAGCGAGCCATATGTTGCTTTGCATTTAAGGTACGTATCTACTGGTTCTATCAGCTTTCACTTTACAGGAAAAATGCACTATCTGATTTCACAAGGAAAAAAATAGCCAACTTACCAGCTCAAATGTTGACTAACAGATATGAGAAAGACATGCTTGCATTCACCGGCTGCAGCCACAACCTTACCGCAGAAGAGACTGATGAGCTAAGGGATATGAGGCATAAAACTCCGCATTGGAAGGAGAAGGAGATTGATAGTGAAGCGCGACGGCTCCAAGGTGGATGCCCGATGACTCCTAGAGAAGCAGCTATCTTTCTCAAGGCAATGGGCTATCCATCCTCTACAACTATCTATATAGTTGCAGGGCCGATATATGGAAGTGATAGCATGGCACCCTTCCTTGCAGAGTTCCCAAATGTGTTCTCTCATTCTAATCTAGCAACCGCAGAAGAATTAGAACCTTTCAAGCCGTATCAAAATCGTCTTGCTGCCTTGGATTACATTGTGGCTCTTGAAAGTGATGTCTTTATATATACTTATGATGGAAACATGGCCAAAGCTGTTCAGGGGCATAGGAGGTTTGAAGGATTTCGAAAAACTATAAATCCAGACAAGTAAGATAACAAACTCACTCTTACATTCACATTGAATTTTCATCTTTGTTGGAAGTTGCACTTTTAAAATCAATCTAATGATAGAATGCATATGATTCCAGACGAAATTTTGTTGCGCTGATTGATCAGTTGGACGAGGGTACCTTATCCTGGGAAGAATTCTCTTCACAGGTTCAAAGCTTACATTCAGACAGGATTGGAGCACCGTACCGGCGGCAGGCTGGCTCATTTCCTAAGGAGGAAGAGAACTTTTATGCAAATCCTCTTCCTGGATGTGTATGCAACAGTTCCCAGGATAAATTTGTGAGCCCTAAACTTGTCCATAAAGTAAAACTAAAGAACAGGGCTGCATTGAATAGACAGGGGTTAAGCTTGAATTTGTAGCTCGTGCAGTGGACTATATGATATTCATCATTACTTGCAACGTGGCAGCGTGGTGTCTGCATGGAGCAGCTTTTGCCCAGACAGGGGATTGTAGGAGCTGCCGGCAGGGTCAAGAAGTCTTAAGGTTTCTCATGTGACAGGACAGGTTTTTCTTTTTCATTAGACAGAGGATCGAACGAGCAGTTACGGGAGAAGCAGAGAGAGTCGGGCATAATTCTTAGGTGAATCATCGCAGTTACACACACATGTGCAGAGAGATAATTTTGCCAGTTACAGATTATATTTTTTTTCCATTTATTGATTATTTATTCCTTTATACAAAATTAGATTTTGATTTATCCTTCTTGGCGATCAAATTCAGCTGTGAAATCAGGCGTCGTTGTAAATTGGATGTGATAAATATTACTCATGAAATAAAATTATTCGGAATGTTCATAGCAATGCTGAGGAATGTGAAATTTTTTTATGCTTTTCAAGGAGAAATAGTGATGTTCTATCAGTTATAAATTTTTCAGAGAGTAACTGCACATTCATACAACAATTTCGCAGAATTGCCTCTAGCAATCTTTATTGTTTCGCTTTACTTTCTTGGTTTTTTTTTTTTTTAAATCTCCTTTATTTTTTTAATTTCTTTCTTAAAATCAATGAGCTATATTCATATTAGAAGAATCAAGATAGTCATGAACTAAAAAGAAAATAGAACAGAAAAAATAAAAATACGATAGAGATTGTTTTTTAAAATATTTTTTATCTGGAAATATATTAAAATAATATTTTTTAATTATTTTTTATACCAGTATATTAAAATGATTTAAAAATATAAAATTAATTAATTAATTTTAAATAAAAAAAATTAAATTTTTATGAAATATTATATAGGCATAAATAACTAATGATGTCTGCTAACATGAGAGAGAGTTTGCAACTAGAAAATATTGTCATTCAGAACTGTATTATGGATTCTAATAGTATAATAACGCTTTTGGCCTTCATTTTGTTAGATAACTGAGTTGTTTTAGGAGGGTATTTTGGATTTTCTGCCCAGGAAACTCACAGTTTTTTGCCCTAATTTTAGTTAATGGTTGACATGGCTTCTCCACCACCAAGTCTTTTAAACTTCTTTTCCTTCTTTCATATCCTATGGCAATATTTTTGGTGGTCATTTCTCAACCCCCTCCCCTCTCTTCTTCTTTCACAACAGATATGAAAAAAAATTTAGGGTAAGCCCTGCAAAGCATCTAAGAAATTAGGGTTAGAGAGAAAGAAATCAGAAAATACTTCATGATTAAAAAAAATGGCAAACCCTAATTTAGCTCTGGGTAAGCACTGCAAAGCATCAAATAAAAACATTATTTAATTTTTAGCAACCGATTTGACAAAAGAGAGCACCTCCAAAAATGCAATTATGCGAGGACAATGAGGCATAAAGCTATATTTGGTCCGCTAAAGAGGCAAAAAAAGAAGCCAACTACCCATCATTGTTTTTTCTTGATTCTTTTTTCCCCTCATATTTGATTAGTTGATGGTTGTTGGTGATGGTTTTTTTTTTTTTTTTGACAACTTTTGCTTTTTGAGTTTTGATTTCTTAGTTCTTGTGTTTGGTTATTTAACGGGTTGATAAGAATCAATAAACATTACCAAATGATTTATTATAAGTATCGATTAAGTCTGAGTCTATTACAAGGTCTAAAACTAAGAAGATAAAAAAAAAACCTTAAAAGTTAAGGTGTTTTGGGTTAAAAAGTTGTAAATCTGTCACATTGAACATTCCTATACTTTTTAGAACATATCTGAAGCTTTAAGTGGAATTTTACCATGATTTTAATTGGACTAGAAACTACACATCTTTAGATTTTCATCTTACATAGTAGGTCTAGCAAATCACCTAGACGAGAGAGAATGATGTGTTTGAAATTAAATTTGAAATCTACTAGCAAATAAGGAAAGTAAAAATATAATTGTTTTTCATATAATTTGTGGATCCTTACAAGATAATGATTTAATTATATATGAAATTCTTATTTTAAAAGGATTTTTTACTTTTTAAGAAGATCAATTAGGCAAAAAATTTTATTTTCCAAGAATTCTTTATGCAATAACAATCCTTATTATTCAAGGAAATAAGAGGCGGCTTTGAGCTTTTTTCCTAATGAACATCTTTACACTCAAAAACATAAATTTTGATAAAACTATTAGATCAAGTTTTATAAGCCTGAAACTGAAAAAACCGAATCGAACCCAAACCGAAAAAAACCGGAAAAAAACGAGCCACACTGGAAAAAAACCGAGCCCAACCGGAAAAAATCGAACCAAATCGGAAAAACCGAGCCAAACCGATTTGAGCTGGTTTTTATCCTAAAAAAGCCGAACTGAAATCGGTAGGTTTCAACCGGTTTCGGTTCGGTTATTTTTTTTTAAAAAAATTCAGTTTCGTTATTTTTTTTATAAAAACTGAATCAAATAAAAAATAATCACCTCTAGGATGAATTGAAATAAATAAGTATAGTTTTGATTCGGGAAGAATCAAAAAATAAGAACTCATAGATATAAAAAGTAGTTTCGATCTTCATAGTGAATCACGGGGATAATTAATCCCAATTGAAATACTTGAATTTGGAATGATTTGATCGCGTAATGAGAATATAGCTTAGGTATAAGTTAGTTTATATTACATGTAAAAAATTCAACTAGAAACCCCTGATTTCGTAGTGCAATGTTCGGTCAAACAAAGGAGGAATGAAGAAATAAAGTAAATTTAAGTAGTAAGAGGAAATGAAATAAAACAAATGAATAATGTGCCATGAAATGAGACTAAAAGAAAAGTTTCATGAAAAGATCAAAAACATCACATTAGGACCAATTAAACCTAGGATATTGACCTAGGAATAGAAAAATAAGAGAGTTTATGGTCATAATGAATTGATGAGAATAAATGGAAATTTGACCTAGGGATAGAAAAATAAAAGAGTTCATGGTCATAATGAATTGATGAGAATAAATGGAAATTTAGGGTTACCTAATTTAGGGTTATTGAGTTTTTTTCCCATGTTTATCTGTAGAATAAAATTAGAATTCTCAATACCATCTACAAAATTTAATGGTGAGAGTTAAGTCTCAATGTAAGAAAGTTTTCTAGGGTTAGAAACAACTTTTGTCATTCATTTCTTACAAGTTTATGAAATGTGTTTTGAAAGAAAAAACTATTGAGAAATTATAAAAAATGATGTTGTGAAAGAATTGAGAAGGAATATTTCCCAAAACTACAATATGAAAGAAAATCACATCCTCCTTTCCCTTTTGTTTAAGATTATAGTAAGTTTTGATTATGCTTTGTTTTTCTCTCTCATTCTCTCGTTTAGAATTGCAGTTTAAATAAAGATTTGTTAAAATTCAATTTGTTTTATTTAAAATTAATTTTTTTTTCTGTTTTCGGATCGTTTTGTTGTGCTGATGCTAAAAATAAATTTTAAAAAATAATAAAAAAATATTATTTTAATATATTTCAAAATAAAAAGTATCTACTTTATTTTTTAAAATGTTCTAAAAAGATGTATGATAATTGTTAGATGGGTTTTTGGTGTATCGTTATGTTTGTGTGCATCCTATCTCATCATCTTGTTTCTGCTTGCAGCCTACATTTATATTCTCTTGTCATTGGTCCTAAACCCATAAGTTTCGGTTTCCAGCTTGCCTATTGCGGTCTTTAGTTTCGGTAGTACGTTTTTGGCTTGCTTTTTTTCCCCAATGATCCACACGAACATGATCTATGCCTTGTAGGTCCAGAAGCTCT
The DNA here is from genome assembly GCA_007827005.2 of Populus simonii. NCBI lineage: Eukaryota > Viridiplantae > Streptophyta > Magnoliopsida > Malpighiales > Salicaceae > Populus > Populus simonii. Next base: position 3,644,778 of record CM017479.2, read on the forward strand.
CCAGAATGGTTTCAGTTGTCTGGGACAATTTGCTGTTCATATTGAAAGCATGATCTGCTCAGAAATAGTTTCTGCTTTTCCTCTACTGCAGCTATCCAAGTAGATGCGTGCTGCATCTATGAACTTAAAAATTTGTTTTGGTGCCATGCTTCATGCTTTTTTAACAAGGACTATGCAGCCTAGGCCATCACCCTCACAAAACCTATAGAAATATCACTACTTCCTTTGACAAATATGCTTTTCGTCTTGCACATTTTATGCACACTTTTTTCTCTGGGTGGCTTTCTGACTCTGCTTCTATTTCTGAGCACAAGGACCATTGTTGAGGCCAATTTGCTGCACATACCATATCCGACCTCGCAGTATAGCGCAGGCAACAAAGCTAGTGTGTGTGTGTGTAATTCAAGTCAATGTGATACTAAATCAATAGGAGGATAGTTGTCTAGCTACTTACTTGGAGTATCTATTGTAGGAATGCCTATCATAAACTGAACGTACAAGTATGGTATAAAAACAAGTTATGCTGGATTATTATTATTAAGAAGTTTAACCCTTTCTATTTTCCAAATTCAAGATTGTCATCTCATAATTTGATTATTATATTTTCAATTTCTAAATTTGACCTCTTGGATTATGGCATTGGTCGAGGTACCAAGAATTAGGATTGCAAATAGAAATAATATTTTTCGGAGTACTAAATTGGCGTACTCCAATTTAGAGCTTGTCTGCCGTATTCATCTATCTCCTCTAAGAAAATAATCGCATAAATCAAACATTGCAAACAAGTTAACTGTCAGAAGAGAGTGATTGTTTTAATAACACAGAGAAAGAGGGATCTTTACCAGAATAATGTTGTACAATGCATTCCTCTGCTACAGTTGGCACATTCTCAAACATCCAACAATCAGAGCACCTCAGGTATGTAACGAAGAAGAAGCAGATTCTGACCAAACAGTTCTTTCTAAAGTGCCAGTCACTCTCTTTCGAGACAAATCCTGTAACTTAAGAAGACAATCCTGAAGTGAAGCCAAACCACAGATACTTTGACGTACAACCTACCACATTGAAGGTACATAAACCTGTTCTTTCAGGTTTTGTGTTGCACTTTCAGTTGGAAAACCTCTTACTGCACCTATTGTCCATTGCGATATAATTCCTGCTGCAACTGCAAAACGAAGCTGCCTTTCGCAAACATCTTGATCTTCAAACATCTCAGGGCAAGTAGTAAGCTTTCTCATAAGAGCAGCCACAATAGCATCACCAGATCCAGTCCTATCACAAGTGAATGGGGTTATTAGCACATCTTCGGTTCCAGTCACTTTACCATCAAACTTAGGGCCATAGTAATGAATCTCAAGTGTTCCATCAGTCACAAACAAAAACTTAAGTCCATCATGCCACAACGGAGCGATTTCCTCACGAGTGTAATGATAACAGTCTCGCCAATTCTTGGTTTGCTCATAACTTTCAGCATAGTATTGTGGGCTGTAATTCCTTTTCCTCTCATAACACTCTTCATCCAAGAGAAATTCCAGCTCTGTTCGTGAAACCTCAATAAAATCCGCTTCCTTCATTGCTTTCTTGATAACTTCCCTTGTCTCATTGCGTGATTTCCACAAAGGCAGTGGCAAATTCAAATCATAAAATATAAGCCCTCCAGACTTCTTAAAAAGTCTAATTGCTTTAAAAAGTGTCGATTGCAGGGAAGGTGATGTTAGGGCTTCTGAATTGAAATGGAACATCCTCGCCTGCATTGGATACATCAGAAAATAAATTACTTGTTGACGAGTCACAAATTCAGTCCCCACCAGGCATATTCAAATACCTTTTCTTCTCTCTTTTTTTTCATGAACAAAGGGATAACTTATATGAGAAGGTAGCATTGCGCAATCCATTTCTAATATCCCTTCATTCATCTAGTTATCAAAACAGGGAAGCTAGTAACATCTTTGTACATATGCTAGCTAACGCAGCCGCAGAGCTACTCACATGATTATAAACATACACACACACACACACAATCATATCTAATTCAATTCACATATGTGCAAATTTTCCGATTATATTAAAAAAGTGGCAATCAAGAATCCATTTAGCTAGCTAAACCTCAGCAAAACAGAACAAAACGAAACAAAGAAGAGCAAATTGTAGCATCTGTTTTACCTCTTTAAGCACAGAGAGGTTCAATTCAGAGCTAAGCAATGAATCCTCAGCAGCCTCCTTAACCATCTCCATCCTCATTTTCCCATCATCACCAAACTTAACCTTCATAAAACTACACGCCGTTTTCACGTTCTCATCAAACTTCACCGCCCGCGTCTGCACTCTCTCCTTATTCATCATCAACACCAACTCCTCTCCCAACTCATCATCCCCAACTTTCCCCATAACCGCCGCCCTCCCACCAAGCCTCGCATGCGCTATTGCCACATTGGAGACTGGCCCACCTGGAGCCCTCGCAAACTCAGGTGGGTCCCATTGCAACATTTTCCACTGCGAATACATATCCTGGTGCATAGGATTATCGTGTACCCTCACCGTAGGTACAAATTCCTTCTGCACCGCACCAAAACAGCAAACCAACGGCGGATACTGGTAAGGAAAATCAATCCCATCATCATAATCTTCACCGTCCAACAGTTCCGTATCACTAACACTCCCATTTTCAGCTTCAGTTTTCTTTGAACGTTTGGTGGTGGTCCTCTTAGTTGCTGTATCAGTAGTGGGAGCTGTAGTGGGTTTCTTTTTCCGGCCACGGCGGGAAGGAGTTGGGGCGTCAACAGCCCCATTTGTGGCAGACGCTTTTGGTGGGTTTAGCTTGATTAATGGAGGGTACTTAGCACTATTATGAAAAAAAGGTGGTTTAGGTTTTGGAAATTGTGGGGTTGAGGGAATGTAGTGTGGAAGTAGAAGAAAACAAGCCATGGTGGTGGGTTTAGCGGCTCAATGGTTTTGTTTTTTTATTTTTTTCAGGGTTTATCCATTTTTGTCTCCGAAATTCTATCGGGTCGTAAATCAACTAATTCGGGTCGGGCACTGATTTTTCCGGATCCTTTATCCAACGGCTTGTAAGGCTACCGGATATATAAGCAAGAGCATAGGTGACCGTACGATTGACAAAGTTTTTTCTTTTTTTGGAAAACCTCGTAAAAGTCCCCAGCCTTTAGGGGTAGAATAGATTAGGTCCTCAACTCTTTTTTTTTTGTTCTTTCTATGTGTGTCTTGGCTGGGTCTCTAATGTATTAATAAATTCTTAATAGATTTGTCACGGGGTTAAATTTTTCACACCGAAATTCAACCCAATGCGACAGTCTAGTCCCAACTAGACTAAGCCTTGCCTCGTCTTTTCGCTCGTGTTTTCTACGACTATGTGTTTCGCTCACTCAAAGAGGTTCTCATAATTGCCTCGTCGTAAACAAAGAACAACACAAGCAAGCACACCAAGAATACAAGAATAACTCTCAACCTTTATTTATCTCATCAACAAATGATTACACAATAAGAGTGTGTGTGCTATGCACAGAAATCGCATGCTCCACAGCAAAGGCTTTGCAGCCTATTTATAGACAAATATGTGAGCTGTAAGGCTCACCCATGATCTCCTATTTTTCAGGACATAGTGGAGCACTTTCTCCCCCATGTTCTCCATGATCTCAGCAGCTTGGAGAGCACCCCATTTATGCTCCCACGTTCTGCCCCCATGAGGCTGCCACTTCACCCACGTTCTGCCCCCATGATGCAGCCACTTCACCCACGTTTTGCCTGTCCACATGGCAGTCCCAACTGCCTGTTCTGCTGCGTCAGCTGCTGACTTAGAAGGTCCATTATCTAAGCCCCCACGTCCATGCCAAGTTGCAAGCTCAAAGACTCGCATAGACCATCACACGTTGCATGCCGAATTCGTCTCTGCCTATGCAAAGCTGCCGCTGTCCATCGCTGTCGAATTCTAGGCAGTGTGCTTTCGTTGGCGCGTCCCCGCGCCTAGAGCTCTAACAAACCACCCCCACTAGAAGAGTCCGACGTCCTCATCGGAATAGACGTGAGGTAGTCTTACACTTGATCCTCAAATTGCCACAAATCTGTATCCTTCTCCCACGAAACCTCCTCATTTTTCTTCCATTTTACCACGAATTTTGTTTGCCGATTCTTCCTATGTTGGCCGAGTCGACGATGATCCATAATCTTGACGATTCCATCGTTAAATTGCTTGTGAATCATAGGAGGAGCTCGTTGCGACTTACTTCTTTTTGGATCATCGTTGTTTTCATAAAAAGGCCGCAAGTAACTTATGTGAAAAGTAGGATGAAGCTTTAGCCGTTCGGGCAGCTTCAACCGGTATGCGACAGCCTCTACCTTTTCAATGATCTCGAAAGGTCCATTGTACCTTGGCACCAACCCTCGGTGCTTCGTCGTCCCCATAATTTTCTTCCAAATTTGCGAAGTTAACTTGAGCAACACCTTGTCGCCCACGCTGAATTCCAGCAATCTTCGTTTTTGATTGGCATATTTGAGCATCCTTTTCCTTGCCTTACGCAAGCTGTCTTGGGCTTGCTCAAATAGTTCCTGCCGCTACATCGCAAACCTGTACACCGCTGAACTCTTCCCACCCGATATCTGCACTGCAATCTCGACAGGAGTTTGGGGTTGTGCTCCCAAAACCAGCTCAAACGGACTTGCTTCCTTTACCGAGGATTTCTGAAGATTATAGCAAAACTGCGCACTATCCAGCAACTCCAACCAGTTTCGCTGCATCCTTATCACGTAGTGTCTCAAATATTCCTCCAGCAAAGCATTTATCCTTTCCGTCTGCCCATCGATTTGCGGATGGTTGGCAGTCGAAAACTTCAGCCTTGTCCCCATCATGTTGAACAACGCTGTCCAGAATCTGCCTGTGAATCGCACATCGCGATCGCTTACAATGTCAGAAGGTACTCTAAAGTATTTCACCACGTTGCGGTAGAATAATTCATCGGCCACTTCGGTTGTACACACCGTAGGGGCAGCCATAAACACCGCGTACTTGGTGAATCTGTCCACGACAACCATGATCGTGTTCATGCCATCCACCTTTGAAAAACCAATAATGAAGTCCATCGAAACCGATACCCAAGGCTTTTCTGGAATGGGCAGCGGTTGTAACAAGCCTGCCTCACGCTGCCGTAAAGTCTTGTCTTGCTGGCACACTAGACAAGTCCTGACGTAAAGTTTTACGTCGTCCTCCATCTTCGGCCAATAATAAGTCTGCTACAGGAGAGCAAACATCCTTTCTCTGCCTGGATGTCCAGCCCACTGCGGATCATGAGTCTCCGTCATTAAATATTTCCACAGCTCTCCCTTCGGCACGAAGATTCGACCCTCCTTTGCATAGAGCAGGTCTTATTTCAGCCAATACCTCCGTATTATCCCTTCTCGTACAAGCTCAACCATCTTCTTGTACGCTGCGTCTTCCCCAGCAGCTTTGTGAAATCAACCCAGCATGTCCGACTCCACCTGAACAATAGCAAGAACAGTAGCAATTACTTCGCATCTGCTGAGTGCATCCGCAACCTAATTATGGCTCCCCGGTTTGTGCTCCCATACGAAATCATATTCGGCTAATAATTCCTGCCATCAAGCTTGTCTCTGCAATAATTTCTTTTGCGTCCTGAAAAATATGTTAGCAAAGTTGTCGGTCTTGACAACAAATTTCAGCCTCAACAGATATACTCTCCATATGCCAAGGCAGTGCACTACTGCCGTCATCTCCTTCTCATGCGTCGAGTAATTCTGTTCCGTGTCACTTAGCTTTCGACTCTCGAAAGCAATCGGATGCCCCTCTTGTACAAGCACTCCACCAATGGCCCTATCTGAAGCATCAATATGCATTTCGAATGGCTTCTTGAAATCAGGCAACCCCAAGACTAGAGCTGACGCTACCGTTGTCTTCAGCTTCTCAAAAGCTTGTTGGCAGTCAAATGTCCATTTCTATCTCTGATTCTTCTTGAGAAGATCTGAGAGAGGAGTTGTCTTCTTGCCATAGCCCTCAATGAATCGTCTATAGTAGTTCGCAAGCCCCAAAAATGATCTTAGTTCCGGGACGGATTTTGGTGCTGATCATTCGACGATGGCTTGAATCTTCCATGGATCCATATTCACCTGTCCTTCTCCAATCAAGTGGCCTAAGAACATAATTTCAGCTTTTGCAAAATCACACTTTTCTCTCTTCACATACAATTCATATTCTCTCAATCTGCTTAGGACTTTAGAAAGATGAGTTACATGATCTTCAATGCCTCTACTATAGATTACAATGTCATCTAAGTAGACTATAACAAAATTGTCTAAGAAATCATTAATACATCGTTCATTAGATTGCAAAATGTTGCTGGAGCATTTGTTAGGCCAAATGGCATAACTAGAAACTCGTATGAGCCATACCTTGTCACACAAGTAGTTTTTTGCTCATCACCGTCAGCAACTCGCACTTGCCAATACCCCGATTGCAAGTCCAATTTCGTAAAGATTGAGGCTCCACACAATCTGTCCATCAAATCCTAAATTAAAGGAACATGATATTTGTTTTTAATTATTACCTTGTTGAGTGCTCGGTAGTCCACACACATGCGAAGGCTCCCATCCGCCTTCTTTTGAAACAAAACCGGAGCACCATAGGGAGCCTTGGAAGGGCGGACAAACCCCGATTCAATCAGCTTTTCCAATTGTTTCCTCAATTCTGCCAATTCCATTGGCGACATTCAGTAAGGGTCTTGAGATGGTGGCTTTGTCCCTAGCACCAGCTCAATTCGATGGTCGATGGCCCTCCTAGGCGGGAGTTTCTTCGGCAGCTAAGGCGGCATCACATCTTTGAATTGTTGCAGCATGCTAGCAATCTCTTTCGGCACATCCCCATAATAATCTGCCTTTTCATCCACTATTGTCACCAGAAACACTTCCCCTCCTTTCCGCAACGCTTTATCAATAGCAATTGCCGAGACCAAGCTTTTTCCCCCTTTCACGACATTCGCAGCTGCGACGTTACAACATGGAATGAAACATGGGCATCCCTCACTCGCAATCATCACTCCATTGAGATACGACATCAAAACAATCTTGGCTTTTCATAAGAAATCAAGGCCAAGAATAATATCGTAATCGTCAAGATTTACGACCAGCACGTCCTGCTTACCTCTCCACTAATCCAGCGTTATTGGCACATCGTAAGATATCCCCACAATCCTCTGTGCCTTCAAGTTTATTGCCTTCATTGATGTATGACTATCACTCAGCCGCAAGCCAAGTTCCTTCACCAGTCGATCTGCCACAAACATGTGGGTTGCACCTGAATCCAGCATAGCATTCACGTCTTTGCCATTTATCCCAATCTTCACATACATTAGATTATCTGTATCCCCTGACTTCCTTTTCGCAGTGCATCAATCCTTGCCAAGTCTTTATTAACAGGACGGGTTTCGGTAGCCGTATGCCCTGATTTAGCTACCAGTAGTTTATTATGCGTATAAGATTGACGTGCGTAATTACCCCCTCATCCTCATCGCTATCCCCAACCGGAATAGCATTCAACTTCTCCCTCTTCGGACATCCCCTCGCAAAGTGAGGACCATCACAAATGAAGCAAGTGAAGTTTGGTTTAGTACCCTTACCTTATGCACCCATAAACTTAGCCTTGCCCTTATCCGCGGCAGCAGCCTTCGATGCACCCCCACCGAACTTCTTCTTCATCCTTTCCTCTTTGTTTCTTCCCTTAGACTTGAAGGAGGCTGATGTATAGCCCTCTCTAGTAGTTGATTTAAAATCAACAAAACTGTCCGCAGCAGTAATAGCGGAGGACAGATCCTTTATGTTATGTCGTCTTAGTTCCGCTTGTGCCCAAGTTTGCAATCCAGATATGAAGTTGAACAACCTGTCCTCCTCGGACATATTCGCGATTTCGAGAATCAAAGAACTGAAAGATTTAACATACTCACGAACTGACCTTTCATGTTTGAGCCTTTTCAATTCCTCCCGCGCAATCCAAGATGGTGTTGTTCGGAAGGAACTGCTCCTTCAGCTCCTGCTTGAGACGATCCCACATCTCAATCTTTGGACGTCCAGCACTTAAGTCATCTTTGGATCTCGTCCTCCACCAAAGCTTCGCGTCACCCGTGAGATACATCATGGTGAGATCCACTTGTTTAGCCACGCCGATCTTCGCAACGCTAAAGTATTGCTCCATGTCCCACAAGAAATTCTCAAGTTCTTTGGCACTTCTTGCCCCATCGAAACACTTTGGTTCAGGCACTTTAGGTTTAGAAGTACTTACCCCAATAGGAGAGTTTGTCACTGCCCCTTGTCAGAATGGCAATCGTCTCTTCGGCAGCTACCAATCTTTCACTCGATTCTGCTGCAAGAGAAATGTACAAGCTCTCAGCCCTTTCAGCGCTTTCCATAGATTCCTTCAAGCAATCAATAATAGAACGTTCTTCGCCTTCTTCATCCGACCTTATCAAAGTCTCAAGACGCATCAACTGTTCCCGAATAGCTTCCATGACTTCTACTGCACGTTTTTAGAATCAACCACGCTCTGATACCAATTGTCACGAGGTTAAATTTTTCACACCAAAATTCAACCCAATGCGGCAGTCTAATCCCAACTAGACTAAGCCTTGCCTCACCTTTTTCGCTCGTGTTTCCTACGACTATGTGTTTCGCTCACCCAAAGAGGTTCTCACAATTGCCTCGTCGTAAATTAAGAACAACACAAGCAAGCACACCAAGAATACAAGAATAACTCTCAACCTTTATTTATCTCGTCAATAAAGGATTACACAATAAGAGTGTGTGTGCTATGCACAGAAATCGCATGCTCCACAGCAAAGGCTTTGCAGCCTATTTATAGACAAATATGTGAACTGCAAAGCTCACCCATGATCTCCTATTTTTCAGGACATAGTGGGGCACTTTCTCCCCCATGTTCTCCATGATCTCAGCAGCTTGGAGAGCACCCCAGTTATGCTCCCATATTCTGCCCCCATGAGGCAGCCACTTCACCAACGTTTTGCCCCCATGAGGTAGACCCAACTGCCTGTTTTGCTGCGTCAACTGCTAACTTAGAAGGTCCATTATCTAAGCCCCCACGTCCATGCCAAGTCACAAGCTCAAAGACTCGCATAGACCATCGCACGCTGCCTGTCGAATTCGTCTCCGCCTATGCTAGGCTGTTGCTATCTATCGCTGCCGAATTCTAGGTAGTGTGCTTTCGTTGGCACGTCCCCGCGCCTAGAGCTCTAACAAGATCCTTCCATCATTTTCAATTAATAAAAACATTAAATAAAACTCACAAATTTCTCCTTTATTTTTTCTTAAAAAAAAACCCGTTAAATTCTCTAAAGTTCTCATTTTAAACCTTGTGATAAATTGAATTGTATAAAAAAATTTTAAATTTCTACATTATATATATTTTCTATCATGTATAAAAAATCTTTAATTGTCAACACATATAGTAATATATGTTCAATTATTTATTTAATTTTAATTAGAGGATGTGAATTGACACCTCTTATATCTTCAGGATAAACTTTATTAAATTAATTGGTTCTTAATTGAGGGAAGAGAAATCATGTGAATAATTTCCAATATTATTAACTAAAAAAAACTAATAGAGGGATCTAATTAAGAATTCATTAACTTATTAGGGATCTAATTGAGATAAAAAGAATAGGCTGGGTATCTAATAAAAAATAAACTTATAGGTTGGGGACTTTATTTATTTATCTATTTTTTGAGGTTTGCCGTCTATGATGTGATGACCAATGAGAATTGAAGAATCAAAGGAAGTCGGAGATTCCTAGTTATTTCCTTCGTGGGTTTGTCTGTCGAAGAAGAAAAGAATCTTTATGTTTTTATTTTTTCAGCTGCTGCTCTGTGTTCATCATCTTCGTTGATAGTATCTGGAAGAAAGAGCCGTTTGGGTTAAAAGGTGAAGAATCTCCCTCCTTCCCTCCCTCCCTCTCCATCTATCTATTTATTGTTCTGAACACAAACAAAAACAGCTCTGTTTTGGATTAAAAGGCACCGATTGGTAATCTTTCTCTCTCTCTCTCTCTCCCCCCCCTTTTGTTTTCTTGTTTTAGCTTCGATGAGATTAAAGCTTACAGTAGATTCTGAGTAAATAACTGAAACAGCCCCATGATATACTAGCGTCTAATAATTTGATCAAGTTGGGATATTTATCAGAAATTCTGATTAAGATGGTTTTTGTTTTTTGCATCTTGTTGTAAATTAGTATATTTCTGAAGCTGTTGATTGAAATCTTACATGTACTTGAGTGGAATTTAGATTGCTTTAGCTCAGGGAAGTAAAGAAAAGAAGATGGTTTTCGCACATATGCTTGTGTTATTTGCAGAGTGATAGGCACTATGAGTTTTGCCACATGAATGGTATTGGAAAACAAGCAGAAGATACATAAACTCATCATACATGTTTGATGCTATTGCTGGGAATCAAATTTATGTTTGTCCCACAAGTGTATTTAGGATAAACCTGTGTAATCATAGCAGTTAAAATGTGTTTGTCCTGAAAATTAGAAAATGAACCTTGGTATCTTGCAGATAATGGGTTTATGGACTTTTCTGGAAGGTATTCTGCTTTTCGCAAATGCATTAGCCATACTGAATGAAGATAGGTTCCTTGCTCCAAGGGGATGGACACTGGCAGAACTCCAAGGAAGCACAAGAAATTCACTCAAGGGGCAGATTATTGGGCTCGTACATGCTTGCCAATTTATGAGACTACCGCTTATACTTCTAAACATCATCGTTATCATAGTGAAGCTGGTCTCTGGTTGAGGTTGAGGAAGAAAATAGTTCATAACTTGGAAAGTCTCTTGTGTTTGTACAACGAAGTATGACAGTCTCGTTCTTTCCCACTCAAGGGTTGTGCTGTGCACACCAAAGTCTCAGAGCTTTTTCTTTCTTTTTTCTTCTGTACAACAGAACAGTAGCAGTTTCTCTAGTAACTTATCTGTCACCTCTTTTGTATCTTTCATCCCTGGCTGTTTTTGTCCATCTACTCGTTAACCTCAATCAAATTACTAAACTAAAGTGTTACATTTAAGATCACTTGAAGGAGACAGGATGAAATGGATGTTCTTTTGAATCAGGAGTCAGCGTTGTCTAGGGATGATGGCAGTCTTAGCAGTGGTCTTCATCTTACAAACCAATGGTAATAGATAGAAGAAACAAGTTTATTACCACTGCTTTCAAGTGTCAATGAAGTATAAAATGTGAAGCAGATTGGCTGTAATATGGATACTGAAAAGTAGGATCGATCTTGCCTGGAACTTGTAAGTTTAAATCATCCATCCCTTGAAAGGACTAGCTAGCATTACATCGTTTGAGGAATAACGTGTATTCATCAGGAAAAGAAAGGAAGAAAGTGAAATTGCCCAGAGAAATGGTTGCTGCTAGACATAGCAGTAGAAAACACAAATTCAAACATCGAAATAGATTAAAGCAATCTAATTTGTCTTATGGATAACATTCATTATTTATCTGGAAAAACTTCTCATATAAAACACTGACAGTAGGACTTGAATCAATTGACATTAGAACCCTTACAACCACCATATCTTTGGGCTCACTCAATTGGGATCATAACCTCATTAGTCCTCAAAGGCGGCAAAGTCCAGGGTGGATTATACCTTGCCAGCAAAAATTCTCCAGTCACCTTAAGCCCATCTCTCTCCAAGCTCTTCTTCAGCTTCTCCACTCTTTCTGCCACCGCCTGCTCGGTTGCCACACCTCCAAACTTTACCACCCCATATTTCCTCACCCCTTCTTCCCTTATCACAACCCTCTCATCCACAGGCTTGGGTGCCTCCTCTGCCTTCTTGTACTTGGCAGGCAACACAAACTGCATCGTCACCATCTTTTCCCCCTCTCCACTACCCTCTTTAGTCACAACAGGAGCAGTCATGGCAATCTTTTCACTTCCACCACCAGTTTTAGTTATAACTGGAGCTGTCATGGCTATCTTTTCAGGCTTGGTGTTCTGTGGATTGCCCAAGGCACCAATATAATTAGCCAGAACCATGAACCCACCATCTTTCTTCCCATCGAATTGAGATGGATCATATGTGACTTCTGCAAGGACTGATGGAGCGTATTTGCGGATTTCGTAATCATTTGAGGATTGAATCACTTCATATTCTGGAGTTTCTACAGTAATCCTTCCAAGAACCATTCCCATTTCAAGGAACTAAGCTAAAACTATTGGGTTGTGAGAAACAAGACCTGGGTGATAAAGATCAGGGAGGACGTGGTAGTTTTTGTAGGGTTTAGCAAAGCAGCTTCCCATATAAAGTAGTGGATTGTTCGTGGTACCTGTGATTGGGACTGGATGATGTTGCTTGGAGAAGGGGGCCAGATCTTTGGTTTGGAATGATTTAGTGGAGAGAATTTGAGGATGCGTTTGTGGACAATATTTGTCCACCATTTCAAGAGAGAAGAGGAGCTTACCATTTCACATTGGCAACGATTCACAGCTCATGTTAAGGTGGAGGCAGAGTTTCCACGTAGCTACAAGAGTGTTTTTGCTAGTTATTTTTTTTATTGTTGTTTTAAAAAATATAAGTTTTAAAAACTATTCATTTCATCATGCGGTACACTTCAGGCATGATTTCAAATTAATTTCTAACACATAAAAAACAAAAAAGGTGGTGATTTTATTAATATATTTTTTTTATATAAAAAGTAAATTTGAGAAAAACCCGTATAGACACTTTACAATTAAAAAATAGATGTTTTATTGACATTTTTTTTTAATAAAAAGATATGTTTTAAAAAACCAGCCATATTAGGTTTATATATAATTATTAAGAAAACAATTGTTAATATTACATAGAAGCTTTAATATTATTTGAAAATTATGAAAACAATAGATAATTATTTAAATATCATTATAATAAATTTATTTAATGCCAAGGATGCAAAGTTTGGCTTTGCCCCTAGAATTATAAAGCCCAAGCATGATTGAACCTTCCAAACTAGGTTTAATCGCCTTGGATTTTTCAAAAACTTCTTTATATATATATATATATATATATATATATATATATTGAATCCCTAATCAAATTTCAATCTTTGTTGACCCAAAAACATGAGAAAATATATCATATGTACCTCTAAAACCTCATTCTTAATCATCAAACATTTTTAATTGGATAAAACAACTCAAAACCAAATTAAATTAAAAAATAAATTGATTCTTGACATATTTTTTCAAGCATCATTGAAAATAGAAACTATCTTCATTGATTTTTTCTTTTAAAGACACACTCAAAGATATCAAAATCATAATTATTCATGGAAAAAATTTAGTCATTCAAGAGCTTTCTTTCTCTCTTTGTCTTCTTTTTTTTATGATGATTTTCTCTCTCTTCTCTAGACATCTAATGACTGAAACATAAAAAAATAAATTTAAAGACCGAAATGTAAAAATCCTATAAAATAGGGACTAGATATAAAAAGTGAAACTTGAGGGACCAAATTGAAATTTTTGTACCATTTGAATAGTGTAAGTAGGATAAGGTTCTCTTATTTACAATGTAAATAATGCTCTATTGTATTTTTATTTTTATTTTAAGAACAACCTAAAATTTATTATTGTAAAATTGATCTTTAATTTTTTGATGAAATATTCAACAACACATCGAGCATGCGAGAGCACGCAAATCACAATAGAAAAAAAATGGCTAATCAACAACGAGTGTTTTAATTTCTTTGGTAATTATATTAGAGCTGTTTATCTCATATTCATCAAGTTAAGTTTAAGTTTAGTAAACTATAATTTTTATTAGAGAAGTTATGAATTAGTCCCTCTAGTTATTTCAAAACAAATTGAATAATCCTTCTAGTTTTAAAAACTAATTAGTTAATTCATTGAACAGTGTTGACCATGGTTAATTTAATATTGTTGTTCAAGAAAATCTTCTCTAATTAATCTTTTCATATTGTCTATTTTTTATATGCTTTTATATTTCTTAAAATAGAAAAACAAAATAAATTGAACAAGAACATGAAATCAGAAAAAATAATCTAGTTCTAAATAGATTTTAAAATATAGGAATTAATTAATCATTTTCCAAATAGAAGAACTAATTTATAATTTACTTTTTCTTATATTGTTTCCACGGGAAAAAATTTTATTGTTTTTATGGATCATATCAATTTTAATATAATTACCAGACTCAGTTTAAATGGATGTAGTGTGGAGTTATTCATCTGATAAATAATCTATTGATCAACCATTCGTTTCTTAATTTATATCCTATTTGTTGTTCATTTTCTTTCCAATAAATAGAAACTATAATTAGAGGAAAAAAAAAAAAGAGGGGGTTAAACATATAAAACAACTCTTCATTGGTCTAGTCTAGTCAAACTAAAAAACTATTTGGTTTTTAGATAATAGTTGGAGTTATATAATTCTATTTTAAATGTTTTTTTGTCTTTGTAGAAAACTAAAACATGGGCCTATAATTCTTATCAGGGCTTAGAAGTCAATTCTTTCATTTTAAAGCCCAATATGTAAGTTGAAATACAAGGTTTGAATCAGTCCAGAAGTATTACAACCAAGACATAGCTTCAACTTTTAACCCATATTTAGAGTTTTATAAGCTAGAAAAACATGATGATAGATGCATTAGAAATATAACTTGATATGCAAAAATTTTCCATGAAGTGGACATTTTGTAATTCACACATTTTCCACTCGAAAACTGGCCTACAACATAAAGCTAAAATTCAGCAGCATACTTGACAAATAAAAAAAAAACGAGTTCATTGTCTTTTGAGGATACACCTAATTTCTAAAAACTCTTTATAACAGCTGCTAAGGGGAGTATATAGAAAGATAGGCAGTTCTTGATGGGAGAAAAAAAGGACAAAACAATTTGAATAAGAGATGACAACCTTCAAGATGCCAATTCCTTCAATTTACGAAACTCTTGAGTGATGTTAAACATATCTCATATGATTTCTTTAGGTTTGATTATGAAATAAAATCTCTTTTATAGGATTTATGATGTAGCCTAATTATGATTATACTAATATTTATGTGATTGAATTAATTTAGTTTTTGTTGAGTATCTCTTAAATGATTGATCAATATTTGCATGATTAGGAAATTAATTAAAGACTAAAAAGTGATAAATGTTCAATCAATGTTTGAGATACCATAAGAAATTCATAGGAAAGAGATATCTATGTCTTATGTAATCATTAGAGTTTTGTCGTTCTTAATAAATTTTGACAGGTTTAGAATTTTTGTCAATGATAACAAAAATTGCTTGTTAAAATATTTTATTAACGCTTGAGAAAGATTGATGAGTAGATTAGAGAAACTTGATTGTCAATGATAAGAAATATAATAATTAATTAGATCAATTATGGTGAATTAATAAAAAATCCTAAAACATTATCATCTTGATTTTGACTTTGTTGTTTAATTTAGTTTTTGTTGTTTTATAAGATGATAAATCACTTTTATTTAGTTTATCAAATAGATTATAATTTAACCAATTTTGGTACTTGTTAGTAATTTTTAAATCCTTGTGGAATGATATTCTTACTCATTCACTTATTACTATTTGTTTTAATTCACGCACTTGCAATTTCAACTAACACTCACGTCATTTTTTGTTGAGTCTTCTATTTTTCAAGACCAATATCAACATTTAAAATAAATCATGAATAAACTCATAATATTATAACATAGAACAAATTTAGAAAAACATAAGCAACAATAACCTTTCATTTGAAAGGATACAGTAAGGGTGATGTCTGTCTTTCTTTATTCATAACTAACTCATTACCTAAATCTTTATAGCTAATATTAATCTTAGAATTTCTAGTTTCCTTTAATTACTTGGTAACGACTCCAATTCTTTTATTTCCCCTATATTTTTCCATTCCCTATTTAGTCCCGCGATGCCATCCATATTGTGACATCTACCGTATTCTATAAATAATCAATCAACTTTATTATCTTCCATTCAAATTTTTTCATGGTAATGAATAACTTAGAATAACATCTAAGATGTTAAATCTAGCCTTCAATACACCAAAACACCTTCCAATGATATTCTGTAATGATGAATGCTTAAAAAATTCATATTTTCTTTTATTCTTCCACTGCATGAAATTCATTAAGATATGAGCTAAAAAACATGAACGTTAGGATAGCCAATGTCAATGACATAATAATAATCTACAATTGAGTAACACCATAGTTAGTTACAATATCTACAAAGAAAGTAATTATATAAATGTTGTATATACTCATTTACCACCACTTGGCATAGAAAAATTATTTCCTTTCGAAGATAATGCATCATAAATACACAAGAATTATTAGTTGTTCCTTCCCATCTAGTATAGATAAATATTAACATCTAATCATGAGAGGTGTAACTCAATTGATTAGACTCTAAATTTATTCTCTAGAGATCATCAATTCGAGTTTCATAAATTTTAGGATCACTGGAAAATTATATAGTCGTTAACTTCAATATCTGTAAAATTAATCGAAGTATAATTAAATTAATCTAGACTTTCACGTTAATAATAATAATAAAAAAAAAACATCATAGCATGAGAACATGCCGCCACAACATTTTGTTTCACAAGTGAAGCTCTTTTTTTTTAAAATAAAAAAGTTTTTTATTTTATTTCGATGTAAGAAATCAAGCTGCATCAACATCATGAGTTCCTGTCAATTGCACCTATGCATTTTTATTTTAAAAAATATCATTTTAGATATACATATATTTAAATAATCTAGAATTACATGCTTATGGTTATTTAAAAGAATTAGCATACCTCAAACCTTGACTTTATTGATTAACGTCAAAAAAAAAAAAAACACCATTGTACCATACATAGCAATGGCATGATCCAGCTCAAATAACGTTGCAAAAATTACAGCACATTTTCACTAATTCAAAACCAAACCCATTATTCCCAACAGTTAGATCAATCTTGCTATAAAAATCCCCCCCTCCCCTCTGCATTCTCAAATTCTCTCTTCTCCTCCTTTTCCTTTTTTTGTTCCTGATTTTTTGTTTCAGTTTCTTCAAAATGCGTGAGATTCTTCACATCCAAGGAGGCCAATGTGGCAATCAAATTGGTGCAAAGTTCTGGGAGGTGGTATGTGCAGAACATGGGATTGATGCAACAGGAAAATACAATGGAGATTCTGAGCTGCAGCTTGAAAGGATCAATGTTTATTACAATGAGGCAAGTGGTGGCAGGTTTGTCCCAAGGGCGGTCCTAATGGACCTTGAACCTGGTACCATGGACAGTGTCAGGTCAGGTCCTTATGGTCAGATTTTCAGACCTGATAATTTTGTTTTCGGACAATCTGGTGCTGGAAACAACTGGGCTAAAGGCCATTACACCGAGGGTGCTGAGATGATTGATTCTGTCCTCGACGTTGTCCGAAAAGAAGCAGAGAATTGTGATTGCTTGCAGGGTTAGTTTTTTATTTTTACTCTTGGAATGTAAATTTTGTTTTGGTTTTGTTGTTAATGTGGATTTGCATGCAGGATTTCAGGTGTGCCATTCTCTAGGAGGAGGAACCGGATCTGGTATGGGCACTCTCTTGATATCGAAGATCAGAGAGGAATACCCTGATCGGATGATGCTTACGTTCTCTGTCTTTCCTTCTCCTAAGGTTTCTGATACAGTGGTTGAGCCTTATAACGCAACCCTTTCTGTGCATCAGCTTGTTGAAAATGCAGATGAATGCATGGTCCTTGATAATGAAGCTCTCCACAACATCTGCTTCCGTACCCTC
Organism: Populus simonii; assembly: GCA_007827005.2. Lineage (NCBI taxonomy): Eukaryota > Viridiplantae > Streptophyta > Magnoliopsida > Malpighiales > Salicaceae > Populus > Populus simonii. The sequence goes on from CM017479.2 coordinate 3,662,607, forward strand.
AAACTCACCTCGCCAAGCTGTAAGAATTTTGATTTTCATACATTCTTAGACCTGGATTTTATTTTATTTCTTTATGTTTGATTTCATGCTTCTTTGAGGTGCAGTTGGTGATCTAAATCATTTGATCTCTGCTACCATGTCCGGGGTCACATGTTGCTTGAGATTTCCTGGACAGCTGAACTCTGACCTGAGAAAGCTTGCTGTGAATCTGATCCCTTTCCCTCGGCTACATTTCTTCATGGTGGGTTTTGCTCCTCTGACCTCACGTGGTTCACAACAGTACAGCACCTTGTCCGTCCCAGAGCTCACCCAGCAAATGTGGGATGCCAAGAACATGATGTGCGCAGCAGACCCACGCCGCGGTCGGTATTTGACAGCCTCGGCAATGTTCAGGGGCAAAATGAGTACCAAGGAAGTGGATGAGCAGATGATCAATGTTCAAAACAAGAACTCAGCATACTTTGTTGAATGGATCCCACACAATGTCAAATCAACTGTTTGTGATATTCCTCCCACAGGCCTAAAAATGGCATCGACATTCATTGGAAACTCCACGTCAATTCAGGAAATGTTCCGTCGCGTGAGTGAGCAGTTTACTGCCATGTTTAGGAGGAAGGCTTTCTTGCATTGGTACACTGGGGAAGGAATGGATGAGATGGAGTTCACAGAGGCAGAGAGCAACATGAATGATTTGGTGTCCGAGTATCAGCAGTACCAAGATGCCACAACTTACGAGGACTGTGAGGATGAAGAGGAGGAACTCCATGACATGTGATCTTGTTCTATGTTGCTATGCTGAATGAGAATGCTTGGAATTGGGTTGTGAATGAGGTTGTGGATGTTGAGAGAAATGCAAGCCAACGTTCTGTAGTCAGTCTCTGGCAACAGAAGGGATGATTCCAGGCAGAAGAAGGCCTTATTATTGAGATTCCACACACACACATATATATAAATGTTTCTTTCTTTCTTGGATTTTGAGAAGGGAACAAGGATCATCAAATAAGTACTCTTATACAAATTTATTAGAGATGATAATCTAGCATGAATATCTTCTTCTCTTCAACAAGCTGTTGCATTCTAATTATTATTATCACTACTTTTCCCCCAAAATTAATTACAGAATGTCTGTCCCACGAGTGGTTCAAAGCTAAAACCCCATTGCCATTATATATCTAATGAAATAGCATTTGCATTTGCGTTTGCAACTGTTGCTTATTGAAGGATTTGAATCCTTCAATATTACTTCAAAATTTGAAGTATAGTAGTCTCGCATACTACTTCAAATTCAACAGGTGACCATGCATCTCTTCAAAAGGTTTCTATTACACTCCCCACATACATTGAACTTTCTTCTTCACCGCGACGCATGTTGACCAGATCACAAACAAACTCTTTGAAACCTAAGACTTCATTTGTTGGTGTAATGAAATATCCTCTTCAAGGCTCTCCTTGCAGAGAAAGGCTCTATTATTGAACCATCTTATTTCAAGGTTTTGTTCATCCGAATTTTCCAAATCATGTGTGCCACCTCAGAAAGACCTTGTATGGTCTTCATCAAGCTCCAAGAGCATAGTTATCTCACCTTAGTGAATCTTTACAATCTTATGGTTTTTAGGTTTCCAAGGCAAATAAATACTTCATTATACACTTTTTGTGATGATGACGTACATTTATTTTTCTTGATTTATGTTAATGACATTGTTATTACTAGTTAAAATTACAATGTTATTGTTCGAATTATTTAGTCATTGTTTATCGCTTGATTTTCCTGTTAAAGATTTGGGTCACTAATCAGTCTTTCTTAGAATGAAAACTATACAAGATGGTAGAGATTAAGGGTGATCATTTTTTATTCGGTCTAGCTTTCATCTAAAAAAATAATCAAACTATTTTTTTTTAAATTCAAAATTAGAATCAAATTGAAATCAGACTAGTTTTGATTTGATTTGGTTTGGATAATTGAAATAGAAAACAAGAAAAAGCCGATTAAAATTTTTTAAAGCACCCAATGGTTTTCTCAAACCAGAGCCATCTATTTTGTTGATCTTGACAGAAGTTGATAGCATCAGATCTAATCAATAAATATATATATATATATATATATATATATATATATATATATATATATATATATATATATATATATACACACACAACAAATAGCATGAAAAATAAATATTCCTCATCTTACTACAAAACCCACCAAAATCTTAGTTTTGGATAAGCATTAAATTATACTGTTGAATTTACTTACCATCTTCATCATCAGCAGCAGAATTGAAAGCCTTCAACCTTTCAACCAACTTGGCCTTTCTTTCCTCGTAGATCAGCTTCTTCAAGTCGTATCAGAAAAAATCAAAACTGAACAACAAATTTCATTAAATAAAATTCATCAATAGAAATATCCAAAACACTTCCAATAGAAAGCTTAAGCCAATATGTTTTATATCTTCCATATAAACGTAACGATATAAGTAGCAAATTTTTTATCCAATCACACTTGAAAGCCCTAAAACATATAGAAGAACGTTTTGTTAAATTTCAAAACGCAACCCTTTTAAGTGTTGTTGGGACACAATATTAGATTTACCCCTAAAATCCAATTATTTTGTTGGGATGTTGGCGTAAATGACACAATTACTTTTCCAAAGGTAATAAATAATTAAGTTTTTTTCAAAGGAAGGGGATGAGAGGGTCTGGATTATGCTTTAGACTCGCAATCATTTGTGGGGCAATATTAGTCATGTCTTTAACGGTGTTTTAGTCCATAAACAACCTTATTGATTGAGAATAAAAATCTCTTGTTGTTCAGGAAAAATTTCATGTTATAACTAATGAATAGAGAAAGAGTTGAACAAACCGAGTTCGGGAGCATAAAGCTAGAGAGAACCTTTTTAGGCATGCAAAAGCAAGAAATTAAACAAATAAATTAGTCAATACATATTAATAAATATGTGACCTAAAGATGAAAGAACTTACAACTTGAAGGAAAATGATAAATGATTAAGGTTGTTGCTTTTAGTTTTGGCTTTGATTTAGGGTTAGAACTTCATATTCTTGAAGAGGAGAAAGACAAGGAGATTGAACTTTGAGAGAAAGCTTGGAATGGGGTGCTGAAGAGATTAGAAACAAAGAGATTGAGGATGAAAGGTGGCTGTTGGGTTTGATTTAGCCTATAGGGTTAGGAGAAAACTAAATATTTAAACCTAGTTTTTTCGGTTAATTTTTTTTTCTTGATTTAATTGGTTTTTTAAGTTATTTGCTCTTCCCTTCTTATTCTCAAATAAAGAAAGTACATTGTTGATCTTTTATTTAAAGCCAAGATTGATAACGTTAAACCATATGCCACTTCTATATCCACATCTTGTAATCTTTTCAAATTTAAGGGTTATATTTTATAAGATCTTCAGCTATACAAAGTATTACTAGTTATCTTCATTATCTCAGCTTTACTAGACCAGACATTGCTTTTAGTGTATATCGAGCAAACAAGTACATATGTAACACTTTGTAATTTAGTATTACACCGAACGATACTTGAAGCCTTGTACTCAAAGAAAACATTTAAAGAACTCATAAATTCTTTTCCTACCTTGATGTAACATTTAACCTAATTTCGTTTATCCTTGTTTCAACAAAATCTCAGCATAGTTTTGTTTATAAAGAACCCTTATCCAATAATTTCTCCTACTAAATTCCCTGTATAGAATGAATATTAAATCTCCATCATTTATCACAACTTAAGTTGTCTCATGAACACCACTCAACAATACAATCTTTATCTATTCCATAAGAATATAATCCTATATGATCCCTACATGTATATAGATATAATTTCATATTACTAAATTCATAGTACATATTTATACCATTACCAATATCCACAAATCAAGAAAGAGATGTCCCTCCTTTACTGTTTATAAATTCTTATATTATGCTAATCCAATACAAGAAATAAATATAGATACAATACATTGGATTATCCTAAAATCTCATATTTCTATACTAATTTCGAAGAATCTAGAAAACAATCACGAAGTTGAGGTTCTTGATTGAATGTACCACCTATAACACATAATAGAATATAATATAAATTAATGATATTCATAACTATTTCCACTATTTTCTTTATCATACTTTTGGAAATAATCATGCAATTTTTGATCTTTTATGAGTATGTTAAGATTTAACTATAATTTTGGATTTATTTGTCTTTTTATCGAAGAACACACCTTTTTCCTACTTTATACCTTAATATGCTCTAATAAAGTTTCATTTTTTTTCTTTTATGACATCCTTCAACAACTTCTAATATTTTATCTCATCACACGGATTCTTACCATAATTATCTTTGCTAGACTCTACAGTAACACTACTATAATAACTCCTACTTATACATATCCATTTCCCTTAATATCTTTAGTATCATACTCGCTCTACAACTTAACATATTCATCATCACAATTTGCTTCCTTAATTGATTAACCTTTTTCAATTATAGCTGATGCCTAAAATGGAAAGTATTCATTAAATAATTTAATACTTCTAGTTCATACATTAATCCACTTTTAACTTTGTGAATCACTCTTCGATGTCATAAGTCCTACTTTGGAATAATGTCTTTCTTGATCTCATTCATCACTCATAAGTTCATACCTTAGCATATTTTGAATTACAATTCATTTAGAGATAAAAGAAAAATCTTGCCCTCAATTGGTCATATTCATCACTCAAGTTCAATGCCATTAGTTTTTATTTCTTACCTAATTATAAATTCATGAATACAATTTAAGTACTTGGATTCATCAATCCAATACATGTACTTAGCTCATGTTTAAGTCATATTAATGGCTCTTCAACTTGATACCCATAATTCATGCTTTAAACATCAACCTTTTTTTATAATTTTATTTTTAATACATTTTTCTCATACTATATCTTGATTTCGCACCCTTTACTCTCTTTTTCTTTCATCTTTTTGGTTGGTACTTTATGTCAAACTTTGTTTTGTATCTGTCCCGATAATCATAGCATGTGCTTTGTGTCAACCATGTTCATCGATTCATTCGTTGTATTAATTAATAATAAGTATTCATAGTTTTTATTTCACTTTACATGTCTTGATATACACATATAAAATTTGCATTACATTACATAATGAATCATCATTGAAACAAAACATCATTACAACATATAAGTCAAATATTATATATTTTGTTTCTTCTATTCATTCTTCATAAAGAAAAATCCAACATTAACATGCACAATTAAGATCCTATTTCCAAAAATATTTCCTTTAGCAATAAGCCATAAGCCCCTCATCATCACATGTAACCAACTGCTCAATCCCGATATTAGTACACTTGATATCGTTAGCCACCACTTTCAGGGTCATCTAATTGATTAAATCCTAGTATCAATACCAACAATACCATTAATCTCCACCACATGGTAGACTACTCAAGTTATGCTCGGTCATTAGTAACAACTGACGCCATTAATCTTCACCTCGTGACAGATTAATCAAGTTATGCCTGATCATCAGAAACAACTAACGTCATTAATCTCCATCAAGTTATGTTCGGTCATCAGCAACCCCTGATGCCATTAGTCTTAACCTTGTGGCAAACTAATCAAGTTATCCTTGGTTTTCTCCTTTCTTACCTTTTGCTTTCACAATTGTATTCTTCATATTACACTTATATTTAATTTAAATACGCGACAATACTTTTTAAATAAAAAGGAGAAAAGTGATGAACACCCACCTGCCATTCACGAGGATCCTGCTCCTCCTTCCTAAGCTCTTTCTCCAAAAGTCTCCTCTTTTATAACAAGATTTACAAACTGTTATCAACCTATCCAATTAATCTAGGAACCATGTCCTAGTTGTCCGTTCAATACATGATTCATGGGTTTTAAACGAGACAACTCATGTATTTTAATCGGATATCTATATTTCATTTTACTTGTGTAACTTAATTTTACCATTCACGTAACATACATTCTTGAATTCACACATCAACATGTGAGAATGTATCATAGACACCAAATAGTATCCATATTTAAAGGTTCTGGTTGATTCTTTATTGTAAAAACAGCTTTACACATTTATGTTTTAACTTAACAAACTCTTTTTCCATGTTACATACCAAATTCGTGTTTAAGTTCGCAAACCTTGCATTAACATCCATTTATCATTTCAACACATTTAATTATCATCATGATAATAGCCTATTAGCAAACACACACCATACAATGTTAACAACATAATCATGCCAATCTTTATTCATTAACTCATTTCAATCAATCTTAACCTAAACATAACTTTAGGCTAAGTATACAAAATTCCCATTAATATTTTTCAAATTTAAGTATGATTATAACTCATTCATAATGCACATACACACACCATAGTTACACCTTAAAATCAATTCCAATCACAAGTCATATTAATACGTTCAACTTCATCATTTTAAACTAAATTTAACATTCAAACACATGAATTTCTTCATTTCATCCATACATCAATAGGTTCACTCATGATTATTTGACACCATTTAAATCAATATATATATCTTAGCATTCCTTTCAAATTTCTTGTTCAAGGATCATCTCTACATATTGTAATTTATGTTTTATGATAACTAAACATAACATTACATTAAAAAATTCCTTCTCTTCTACACCAAGCCAAGGCCGAAACTTCCACCCTCACAAAACCAAGAACATTTTCTCAATTCCTATCAAAATCATACCATTTGCATTTATAACACACATATTTGCCTAAAAGCACAACAATTTAGCGATTTATATAATAATCACAATTATGTATACCAATTTCAATTAAAACCAACACAAGAACTTCATTAATTTCATCAATACGTGCTCATTACATAGAATACCAAGCATTCAACTTAGTTTCATCATTTCCCATTTTCTTCCCAATATGATAAGATTAATTAGCATTCCATGTTTTTGTACTAAATCAATGTCCCATATATACACATCATTCATATAATTTCAATACACAATTCTACACAACAACTCAAGCAATTCCAATCCTTCTTTAAAATCAACTCAATCTTCCCTAAATTAACCATTTTCATGTGTTTCTCTCTTATTTTTTTTAAAGAAAAGATGAAGAAATGAAGATCTCATGGCTGATGGAAAATTCAGCCAGAGCAACCCCTTTTTACAATGGAATTTTGTCTTATTTTACCATTTTACCCTTTATAATTATCCCCCTAGATTTTTTTTAAACATACCTAACTTTTTACTTACATTGTACGGACTTACTGAAATCTGATTAACTTGAGCGTTTAAATCAAAGTAGGGAAATATATCAGGAGAGTCCTTGTAAATTTCAGTCTGATCCAACGGTTAGATCGAGATTTATGCTTGATAGCATGAAATTGGTCAATAATTTGAATATTTTTTGTTCAATTCTTGCTGGAATCATATCATTTATTTTACTAAGTCCTTGAAACCATTTATTTATTTAAAAATATATTTATTTTGTCATTTTATCATTTATTTCACTTATGGACTTATTACAATTTCTTGGTAAGATTACCGATTTTTACTCAAGGTTTACACTAACATTTTTTTGAGCAGTTATTCCTTAATCTTTATTCCTCATTTCCATTATAATTTCTTAGAATTATTTTTTCATTCTCAAAACATATTTATTTTAAAATTTTCATAATTCTTCTATCCATAGAAAGCTATTATCGGTTTGGCTGACATTATGAATTTTAAACTAAAATTCATAATTTTAATTTTAACTTCAACAATACCTTTAAATTTATTTATAAAGATCATCTTCTCCATTACATATCACATTTATTATTATTTTCATCATTTATCTATTTATTTTTATCTCGAGTTTCCTTTACTCGTCAAGGTCTTATTATTCCAGTCTTACATTTACACGGGTTTACAATATGCACAAGCCTCAAGTTCCACATTGGCAAACTGTTAAAAGGATCCTTACATATCTTAAAGATACAATTTTGTATGGCCTACGGATCATATAAGTCAATCTAATCATTCTCATCATAGTTATAACGATGTTGATTGGGCTGGGGATATGAATGATTATCGCAGTATTGTTGCCTATTGTGTGTTTCATGGCAAAAACTCTATCCCTTAAAGCTGCAAGTAGCATTAGACAATTGCTCATAACAGTACCAAATCAAAATACAAATTATTGTCCAATAGAGCAACTAAAATTCAATGGCTTCACTCTCTATTATCCACCATTTCTTTTCCATTGCTTAAATGTCAAAGTCTCTGGTGTGACAATATTGAAGCAACATATTTGTCTTTCAATTCTATTTTTCATGCATAAACAAAACATATCAAATTGATTTTTACTATGTTTATGATCAAGTTCTCCAAAAAAAAATTTACAGTATCTTTCTTGTCTACACAAGATCAACTGGCAGATCTTCTTACAAAACTATTAGTTGTTGCTCGTTTTTGTTTGTTATGCAACAACCTTCATGTACAAGAACTGCTCTTTAATTTTGAGGGGTAGCTCAATTGATCAGGTATTAGATTTATTTTTTAATTGTTATAAGTTCGAGTCCTCTCATGATTATTGAAAATTTATATAATTGTTAATTTCAGGGCTCATAGAATTAATTGAAGTACGCACATGCTAGTTCAAAAATTCATAATTAATAAAAAAAAAAGAAGAGAGTGAGAGAGAACTGCTGAGGAGGCTGTACTGAAGGAATTAAATATCCTGAAAATAATGCAGCAGATAATGACAAAGTTGATGTTGCAGATAATATCAAGTCAAATCAAGTTGTTAGACAAATATCGGCACCTCTATCCTCTACTGATAATGTTGTAGATATGGACACCAAAAATCAACTTGTTAATTATATATCAAACAAAAGGAGTGGCGTGATCTGGAGGATCTTTCAAATTTTGTAGCTTCTCATATCTCAAAATGTGTCATCTGAATTGCATTATATAAATAGGTTGAAGCAGTATATGTAAAGTATAAATGAAAAACACAGTTTTCATCGTCTCTCGTGTGTTTATACTGCTGAGTACCACAAAATATTATGCAGACATGTTAATATCACTTTTCTCAATTTAACCACAATAATATATTGATGATCCACCGATCTAAAACTTAACTCGGGTTAGGTTTCATTTTAAACTGAATTTTTTTTATTTAAAACCTTAAATAAAATTTTTGGATTCACCCAATAATTCATAATTCATAACTTGATCTTGACTAACCTGTGATCTGAGTGTTTAACCTGAATGAATAACTTTTGAGAAGTTTGAAAATGTTTGAGTTCTAAAATTTAATAACAATGTTCCCATTATTGGACATTGTGTAACTAAAAACTACAAATGGTCAATCTAGAACAACAAAAGCAAGAAAACCTGCGACATGAAAAGGACATTAATTTACAACAAAAAATCCAACAAAACCCAGAACCTCACCTCATACATCCATGGTTGCACCCACAACTACTGCAGCCTTCAGAATCAAGTAGGTGCGGGAAACACTCCTCTCGCACCAATGGATTCCTATTGTCAAAGATAGGTCCATTGATATAACACAAACAATCGCCCCAGTATTCCACTAGCAGTACCAAAGAGCATTGCAACAAACATTCTCATAAGACCACCATTCTGAAATACCAAGGTTTCACATTCTTAACAAAAGTTAACAGTACAGCTATGTCACAGAAGAGCAATTCCTGGAATCTACTTCCCATTCACAACATAGTGAAATGACTGCGTTCAATCTAAACAAATCTGGCAATGGTTCATACAGTATCTAGAGATAAAAATGCTACCTTGAGAAAATCTTAACTCGACAAAACTCCACAGTTGTAGATCTGGTTATCATTCATAGTTCTTACTTTTGACTCCTTAAAAATGATCAACAGAAAAGAAGTATTTGGATGTCAATTTTTCATCTTGTATATAAATCTAGTCTAGCACCAACAGCCAGAAAGATCACAATTATGGAATGACTACAGTAGCACGTAGCTAAAGAATTTGATAGCTTGCTCTGTTACGCTATAAGGCAATGACAGTCCAGTGGTCTGCGTGGATCTTTGGTCACAATTTGAAAGTTAGGAAATGGAGCAAATCAAATTTGGGAAATTATATGAATCAGCGAGTTAAAAAATATATATGAAAGTTGACCGCAGAATGAATCTAGTTTTTGATCACTAAACATGCAGGATAAACCAAAGAGAAACAGGGTAATTAATACAATAAAGGCTACATTAAGCAAGTGAAACCTTCTCAAAATGAATTAATAATCTACACACCATTTCTTCAATTCAAAGTTAAATTTCAGTGCTCCCATGATTAGATAATATGCAAAAACTACATTTGGACAATTAACCATCAGTTACAACAACACAACAACACCTGCTAAAAAAAGTACCAAGAAGAAGAAAATAAAAGAACAGGAATTTACAATACAAGTCTCCAGCAGATCTAAGCTCCAGTACCTAATGCTTGCCATCTTGGACGGCTTTATCTACAACTACTTTGACTTTCTTGTATTCAAAATCCCCAGGGTGGGCAGAGCACTCTTCTGGCACAACTGGGCGCCTATTGCCAAATATGGTCCAAAGATATAACACCATGAATGCCCCCAGTGCTCCACAAGCAGTTCCAAAAATCATTGCAGCAAGGATTTTTAAAATACAATCACTCTTCTTTTGAACTACCACTGGTTTCGCACGTTTAGCAAAAGCCCGAGGGTCCAGTGGCTCAGAATGCATCCAATGGGGGACATGCCTTAGCTTTAAGCTCCATGAATAGAGGAAGCAAGTCTGAGACGAATTTCCATTTGATGAGCTCAAGCCTATCAAAACCCTCTCATCATTGAGCATTTTTGATAAGTCAATTGGGTAAGAGAGCAGTGGATCAATTGGCTTTATATCACCAGATTGACTCAATCTAACCTCTAATCTTTTCGAACCCGCTTCATAATCAATCCAAGAATGCAATCTTTTTCCACTATTCAAAACCATATTATTGGACGAAACATTTCTCACTTTTACTGACACAAAACCACCCACGTCAATTCCCACATGGTTATCATTCAAATCACCAAATTTAGCATCCCTCGTCGTGTCAAATTCAACAGCAACAAATTTAGGACTACTTTTCTTTGATCCTAAATATAGCCCAAATGGGCTGTTATCAAACATCCTCACATAAAAACCACTAGGAACCAAAAAAAAAGTCAAACCATCTCCATTAGCAGTTGACATCAAGAATGAGAAATTGGTGGAAAAGGAAACCATATTTCCAGAAATACCTTCGACAAGCTTGATGGGTTGCTTGTACATGACTCGTCCGGCACTTGAACTCACGGCGCGAGTGAGTTGAAGAGAACCATTACCAACGACCTTCGCATCACCATAAAGAGCAATGTTGGACTGAAAGTTGGGATTTTTATCAAAAGTTTCAAAGGAAAAGGAGTAACTGGAGCCAGCATTTAGCATTTTCAAGTGAGAAATCATGAAAGTTAGCACCGTTAAGCAGGCGGGAATGTTGAACTTGGCCATGGCTGAACTGGGTTTCTTCAGCTGAATCTGGGTTTGCTTGGCGTAGTGAGATTTCTAGGGTTTGTGAGGTGAACCCATTTACAAGTAGGTGACTTTACTTTTTTCGGGGCTTGTAGACTGTAGAAACCGAAGAATGAAAGCAAAGAATATTGGGGAGGCTGGCTTGGAGGTTGTGAAAATTAAATACGTTTACTCCCTTCTGAAACTCTCTGACCCACTTTCTCTGAGTTGCTGCTGCGTGAGGGAATAGCTTATTTTGCAGCCATACCCCTATGTCTTTTTTATTTTACAAATTAGTTTGTTTTTGAATTTCAAAAGTATTTTAAAAAAAATTTGAAAATTTTTACCTTTTTTTTTAATATATTTTTAAATTATTTTAATGTATTGATATCAAAAATAATTTTTAAAAAATAAAAAATATATTATTTTAATATATTTTTAAATAAAAAACACTTTAAAAAATACCAGCAACTATACATCTAAACAGCACGTCGCTTGACCAACAAACGTGAAAAATGAAAAGAATCATTGATTGCATTGAAAAAACAGAAGAAGAAAGGAATCATTGATTGCATAGAGGCAAAAGATGAAATAATGCGAAATATAAAAGAGAGGGCATTAATAAAAACTATGTTTGGGAATCTGGTCTATCCGTGTTTTCGAAAACGTTTTGTGTCAGAAAAAAATAATCATTGATTGCATACAGGCAAACGATGAAATAATGCAAAACATAGGAGGGCATTAATGAAATAACCAAAAAAGGAATCCAGTTGTCAAACACCCTAATTAATTCGAAGGCAGACATCAACTCTACTCTCGATTGCATCCACGCCCTTTTGTCTTGTCTTGAACCGACTTCTAAAAGGACACTTGGACCAACCACTTAGCGAGTTGTATGTACCTCCACTCCACTCTGTTTTTAGGAGTCCTTTCTTTTGCCTTTTTGAATTATTTATGATTTTTTCTTTCGTAGTGCGGTAAAAATAAAGCCAAGGATTCTTCGCAGCACCACTAACTTGCTCGGTGGGTGCTTATGCATCCTCCTCCTTGTTGCCTCTTTGTGTGTGTCTGGAATCTGTTTCTTTTTAGGTTTAAAAAAGTATTTTTTAAAAAACTGCTAATTTTTTTATTTATATTTATTTTAAATTATTTTTTTATTATATTATTTTGATATACTGATATCAATAACTAATTTTAAAAAATATTATTTTTATAAATTTTTAAATAAAAAACAATTATTATCATAATAACAAATGAGCTTTAATATTAAAGCTGTAGTTGTGATTTTAAAAAAATAAATTTTTTAAATAAAATTATTATAAGATAGATTTTTGCTTGTAAGACAAAGGAAAAATAAATTACTTTAATTTCTATGCAATTAAAATTTAAAACTCAATAATATATAAACTAATTATTTTTTAATTTCTACCAAAAATAAAAGTCATCACATATAAAAACACAGATAAAAGATGGTTGGGTGGAGCAAGACAATGTGCTTAATTACAACTTTAGCAAACTCTTTCCAGGCAAAGACTAATGTGCGCATGCTCTTTTGTCGTCTTGGTAAGGATAAAGTAGCAAAAAGCCATTTAATAGAGGAAAACAGAGTCCACCAAAGTCATTAAATTTAAAGAACCTTCGACTGTGGCCATTGCCTGTCTATCAATGGAAGATCGTGCTGTGTGTCGTTCTTCTGTACATTCTCTCTGGCCTGGATAATGCGTTGAATTTATTGCTGTGAACAGAGGCTTGGCCGTGTCCTTGTGCTGTAAATGCTGAGATACACTGTGGTTTGGTGAAGGCCAATCTTCAATAAAATTAATGTTGAGATGCCATTTCTCATGACTTTAGTTAGTATTGGTAGGGTCCTTGCAGGTTTTTGGTGGGTGTTACTGTTTGGGAAGTGAAGTTCTATTTTTTAAAAAAATATTTAAAAATATTTATGCATCACGAAAACAAATAAACTATGATTCATTCGAGTTAAATTTTTAAAAATTTAAATGAAAGTTAATTATATTAGATTTAATTGATTAAGGGAGTGTATGTACGAGAATGCGGTATAAACCTCCATTCCTAAAAATTTTGAATTTTTTATAAATAAAATTTATTTTGTTTTAAAATTGTTTTGATATGTTGATTTAAAAAAAATTTAAAAAAATATATTTTAATATATTTTTAAGTGATTCTCATTATTATTATTATAATTTTAAATAAATTTTTAATAAAATAATTTGATTGATCGATAAAAATATAATTTATTTATTTTAAAAAACAGAAATGCTAGATTAACAATGGAAACTTTAATGAAAATGCAAACTATTGGCTTTGGGGAAAGATGACAAAACCACTTTACCTCAGACAATGATTTTACTTTAAGCATCGTAGAATGTCAATGACTATGATTAAAGCAAATAGATTTGAATAAAATTGTGAATACAATTATGTTGATGGTCAAATATCGAAAACATTGGTATAATGGCAACTCCATGGTCTATGCAATTGATTCTCTAAAACAAAAATAAAACTATATTCATATAGTTATTAATAACGTAATTTTCTATGATTTCTTTAAATAAATATCATAGAATTGTTACAGATAACCTGTAGATAGATCATCGGAAAACAAAGTCCGTGCAGATTGTAATCACCGGAAAGGTCTAAATACTGTACATTCAAGGTGGGGTGTTTCCGAACATAAATTATTTATAGAGCTCTGTTTTTGTATTTAAAAAATATATTTTAAAAAAATTCAAAATTTTTATTTCTTTTATTTCAAGTTAATTTTTATTTTGTGTTTTTAAATTATTTTGATATATTAATATTAAAAAAATAAAAAATATATTATTTTAATATATTTTTAAATAAAAAAATATTTTAAAAATAATTATGAAACATTTCGAATTACAAAGCCTGCCATGGCTACAGGACAAGTAAATGGGTCCAGAATGAGGGCGAGCTGTCATGCTAGGTCTCATTGTGTGATGTTGCTTTCATCAAGGAGCGGCCAAAGTTTAGAACCACGAGGAGTGACTTTTTGGATGGACGCTAAAGTGGAGACATGGGACAGCTGTATGAAGGGTGACCAGTGGCTAATGATACTGAAAGCTATATAGGCTTCGGTTATGGGTACCCATGGACCCTTAGCCCTTAGGTTCAGCTCAATCTTTGCTTATGCATGGATAAGGTGTTTACGTTGTTGTAATTATTTTTTAAAGTATTTTTTATTTAGAAAAATATGTTAATAATATTTTTTTTAAAAAAATCATTTTTAAAATCATTACATCAAAATAATTTAAAAACATCAAAAATATATTACTTCAAAGTAAAAAAAAAAAATTTCAAATTTTTTCGGAAGTAATTTTAAAAAGCATTCTCAAACAGGCTTAAAAGGTGATGATTTTTTTTTCCTGATAAGAGTCATTTTCCGAACCTATTTATTTTTGTGTTTTTAAAATATTTAAAATTTTTTTATTTTTTTTAAATAATATTTTTTTAAATATTTTTAAATTATTTTAATATACATTAAAAATTAAAAATAATTATATTGTTAAGTTTTGGGAAAATTACATCGGACCTTCAATCTATTGGTTTTTTCGCTTTGTTTTTGAATTATAAAAAATTACACTTTTGTCAACTCAAACTGTGGTCATGTCCTCTGGCTTTCCCACCAAGACGGATCTGAATCACCATCAACTACGTCACCATAGAGCACGTCTGGCCGAGGGTGGGCTTTGATGAAGTAGCCTGTGCCCCGTACCCGTAGAGTTCTCATTTGGCTTCTAGATGGGAACATTATATCATAGCATCCTTTTTTAATTTTTTATTTAATATTATGATGGTAATTATTATTTAAAAAATTTTTTATTTAAAAATATATTAAAATAATATTTTTTTAAAAAAATACTTTTAAAATCAGCACATTAAAATAATCTGAAAACATAAAAAAAAAATTTAAAAAAAAACACGGTTGAAACATGAGTTTAATCTCAAACATACTTTAATCTATTTGATTAATGCAAATTATATGGTAGGATATATAAAATGCAAAGGATTATCTATAATATATATCTTACTCCACCTTCACTGTGCTCAGAATCTCCACTTCATTGCACCGACAGTCGCTAGTTAGGACTTAGGAGGCAATTTTCCAGAGCCTTGTACCCCATTATTCCAGAGAAAATTGATGAAATATCCAAGTAACTTGACATGGGAATTTAAAATAGACAACCTACGTATATTTGCAGTTTGAATTAACGTAATTGCTCCATGGTCATATCGTTTTTGTTGAAGTTAATGATTTTAATAAGGAAAACTCTACAATGCTACCATTTTCTCTTCTAATTAAGTGCTATTATATATAATTATTCATAGCATGAAACATCACATTCAATTCATTAAAAGCATAGGATTAATAAACTGGTTAAATAAGTAATTAACGTGAATTGTTTGGTTATAAGTAAATGAAAGTGGTAATAATTGTTTCTAGGAGAAAAGTTATAAAAACAATAAGAAAGAACAAATGAACACTCGTTAGTTAATAATAATAATAATAATAATGATAATGATAATAAGATAACAAAAGAAATCAATACACTAAATATTGATAGATATTAGAGAATAATATAAATTATATTTTACGATCTCACTTAACAGTTTAAGTTTTGAAATTAAAATGGTTCTTTGACATGGTATCAGAGCCTTGATAACCAAATATTCACTAGTTTAAATCTTATCATTCTTATTTATTTGATAAAAAAATCAAGCACAAGGTAATATGAGCCTATACAAGTTTCAAGTCTAAAAAGTTAAAGAATAATATAAATCATATCTTGAGATATTATCTAATCGCTTAAATTTTTGGGTTAAAATAATTATTTTACAATAAAAATTAATTTATAAAATGGAAGAATACATAGGATACAAGAGGATTGACTGTGTGGACAAGAAAATAGGAAATTAATAAGATGTAAGAGACGAGACCGATTTGTACAGACAAAATAATAGATAAGACATAATTTTGTGTTCATGTCGTTGTCTGACAGTAGGAGATGAGATGGAACAAAATACAGAAAACATTTTATTTATGCTTATAATGCTTTTTGTTCATGTCGTTGTCTGACAGTAAAAATATAATGATTAAGATCATAGAAGAAAATGTATTCATTGTGCTATTTATTTATTTATTTATTTTGCATTTTATGTTTTGCCAATAACATAATTTTTTAGTGTGAACGGTCCAGAACAATGGAATTAGATTTGAATCGGGTTCGATGATATTTATATTCTATTAATTGCCCATTAAATAAAACAAGTATTAATTGCAGCCGTGCATTTCTCCTCATGGATATAATCAACATGGCTATTCTGACCGGCGATAATGGATTCAGAAACCAGAAAAACAGCAAATCAAAGAACTCTCACTTAAATTCCGTCATCCAACAAGAGCCTAATCAAGCAATGTAAAAGAGCGCTTTGCGTTTTGAACCAGGGTAGCAGAGATTTACCTGGTTGACGAAGCAAACTCACATGCTTCCTCAACTATCTGTCTTCTCTAGCTTTCTAGCTTGGTTGGTGATTCTGATTATGGATGCCATTTTCTATTCAAATCTTAAAATATAACTGTTATGGAATCATCATGGGGCAAGCAGCTACGATCTTCAGGAGAAACGTTGATCTTTGGATAAGATAACTAGCCTGGTAGTAATTTGGTCAAAATGTTTTTGATTGATACTGTTGCTCAGGTTTCTCTGTTTGATGAATATGGAGGAAGCATTCATGCCCGGCAAAATTCATGTCCGTTGTTAAACATGGCCACATGCCATTTGAAACTTTTTGAATAGCCAGCGGCAACTTCCTCTAATTGTTTTTTTTCAATTCTCTAAACTTTTTGAAGGAGTTAGTCTTTCTGGTATTTTATATTCTTTCAATAATTTTATTAGTATAAAATATTTTTTCTCAAATATTTTTGTGTTTTTATCTATCTAACCTGTAAATACAGTAAAATCACAACACGCGTTTCACATTTGTTACCTTATAATTATTATTAATTTTCTCTAAAAAATCAAATTCCTTTGAATTTATCGAAATTTTTAACTTAACAATAAAATTAATTAAATATAAAACATACCTATTAAATAAGTCATTATTTATTTCATTATAAAATACCTAAGTTACAAAATCAAACTTAATTTCATTAAATGACAAAAAAATATAATTTTTCAAAATATCAAACAAACATTAACATGTACAAATCATACATTCATACAACAAATTTCTATAGAAAAAAGTTGTAAAACAAGTAAACACATAAAAAAAAAACTACATATATAATAAAAAATGCCAAAAAATTAACATTTTAAAAATGAGTTACAATAAGAAATGGTTTGCTTACTTGATGTGGAGAATCTTTTAAAAAAAATGAACTAAAACAGGGATACTAACAGATTGAGTGTTATGGTTGCTGGATTTGTGATGATGAGAGCTTGATTTGTGATCAAATGAGAAGAGCATGGGTGTCGTGTGCTATTTTTGCAGAATAAAAAGAAAGAAAGAAAAGTATAAATGGGGAAGGAAGTCATCTCTCAAGTTATAACTTAAATATTACTAACGGATTTACCAATGGGTATTAACAACATGCATATTTTTCTATTTTTCTTATTCCTTGATTTCGAACTATAATTCCTTCGATACTCACCGATTAAAAATTTTCTTCAATGAATACCAAGGAAATAGTAACGTCTTGGTTCATTAGTAAATATCATTATAATTTACTGATGGTATTGTTTCTTTTGGTATTTTTATATGTATTTGATAAATTTATGATAGTGTTACGAGATATGAAATGGTAAAAAACCAATCTTATCATACTTAAAAATTTAAAATGTGAAGTTTATGTAAAGCATGCTGTACTTCAAAGGTTAGAAGTTCAATTAAACAAATACAAGTTTATGAAATATCCAAAACCCTACCTAGTTTTTATTTATTTTAATCTTAGTGTTAGGGTTTATCTTACAAAGAGCATGTATACCTTTTTTTTTTATCATTTTTAAAGAAATTAATTAATTACTTTCATGTTTTTATTAACATTGTTAATTACATGTTTCCACATCTCAATTAAGATGTTAAGTCAAGCCAACATACATGGATAACGTAGATAAATGGAAGGGTTGGTTTGAATCAAATTAAGGTGAGAGATTTGCGAGACCAAAAACTTAATTATATATGTCACTGTTAAATTAAACTAAAAGTACAAAAAAAAAAACCTAAAATGAAAGAGAGATTCACTAGACACATTTTACTATTCACTTTCAATTCTCTAAAACATCAATTAACTTGGTGTTACGGGTATTTTAATCTTTTTATAAAGATAATTAATTATTATTATATTGATTAAAGTAGAATTTTTTTTTTGTCAGCATGATAAAATTACTAATTTATTCTTAAAGCAAAAATTTTAAAACAAGTTGTCGCACCCTCGCGGCGGAGCGCGGCGTCGCGGCGATCCTCGATTGATTTTGGGGTCTTTTTGTTTTATTGTGTAAAAAGAAGTTGCCACCTAGTATTATGGTCACTATGAAACCTAACTAGTCTTTCAGAGATTCTAAGGCAAGGAACTAGTTGCATAAAAGGAAGGTGTTAGCACCCCTAGTATGCCCTACCTAAGGTAAGCTGCTTGGTGTTTGGTTTGTCTTATAATTACTATGGTGTTGATGTTTTCTAATCCCATCAGTTTTTCTCGGTTTGATTTTAACTAAATTTATTAAGATAGAAATCCAAGGAGATTCCATGTGCGCTTTATAAGCTCATTTTTCCCTTGGTATTTCAAGAGTTTGCGACTCGTAAATCGCAAGGAGGAGGGAAAAAAATTTAGAAATCTAGGGTGCTTTAAAAACCTATTTTTTTTGTCTTAGTGTTTTATACTCTCACGGCTCGTAAACCGTGGAGTAAAAAATTGAAATGTCCTCGATTATAATCAAGGCTTCTTTCAAGGATGTGAGCGGATTTATTATTCCTAGAAAATTATTTTGGATATTTACCACTTCGAGTTTCTTTATCCAAATATTAACAGTGAATAATAACAAATTATTCCCAATAATATTTTGGATATTTGTCCTTTAAGGATTTCTTTATCCAAACATTAGCGGTGAATAATAGATGAATTCCCCCCAAAATAAGATTTTTATATTTTTTGGAATATTGGCCAATACCCTTTAGAGTTTTACAAACATGTTGTAAAATCCAGAAATGCAAGAAAATTATTGTTTTTGTGTTTAAGAAATCCATGCAAAAACACATTTTTGAAACTTTCAATATTCTTTGTATATATATATATATATATAAAAGCATTCAAAACATGTTAGGATATTGACCGTATGCAAAATACAAAAAAACATTTTTTTATATATTTTTTTGTCCAAACGCAAACATCAAGCAAAATATTCACCTGTTTCAAAATTCACAAGAAGGTTAAAACAATTAGTCTCAAATAAACAAGGTTCGACACACCAATTTAAAACACAAGTCAGTGTGCACAAAACATACATACATATATATATATATATATATATATATATATATATATATATATATATATATATAAAAAAAGAGCATTCAAAACATGTTAGAGTATTGGTCGTATGCAGCACACAAAAAAACATTTTTTTATATATTTTTTTGTCCAAACGCAAACATCAAGCAAAATATTCACCTATTTCAAAATTCACAAGAAGGTTAAAACAATTAGTCTCAAATTCGACACACCAATTTAAAACACAAGTCAGTGTGCACAAAACATATATATATATAAAAGTCCTGAAGCTAACAAAAAATTACAACATGAATCGTGACCCCCTGCAAACTCAAAAAGAAAAAAACAAAGATGACTCTTCGAACCCAACCCGGTTACTGGCCCAAACCAGTAACCGGTCTTGCCACTGTTGCATGCATATGCATGCTACAGTGGCTTGGTAATTAAATTTGCAAAAGTGACAAGAGTGGCTTGGTAATTAAATTTGCAAAAGTGACAAGAGTGCAGGGCGCTTACCTGGTAGCTGATAGGCGAAGATGATGCTGCAGTTTCTTGCACAGAACCGGTCATCACTGATTCTGAAGACAATGACGACCGCTGGTAACTGGTGTTGGTCTCTGTCTATCTCTTCTTGCCGACGCTTTCTCTGGAGACGGCGAAGACGATGATGAAGGTGTGATGTGCTGGCGAAATGGATGTTCTTCCCTCTGTGTTTTCTTGCTCCTTCTCTGTTTTCTTGTGAGCTGCTGCCTCGGCTAATACCTATGAAAGAAAACGTTGCACCGCTGGAGGAGAAGAAAACTGGAGACAGAAACGAAGGGATGAAGGCGATGGCGAGGGCGTGCTGGTTGGTCCCTCTATGTTTTCTTCTGCTTATGTTCTTTCCTTCTGCTCGTCCCTGTTGTGCTCTTCTTTGTCCGTTTGTTTCTATGATTTTCTTTCCCGTGCTTCCCCTGTTTCTCCCTCTGTATTTTCTGTCTTCCTCCCTCCCTCCCTCCCTCTCTCTCTATTCTCCCCTTTGTTTTTCTGTTCGTCCTTCCTCTCATTCACGTCCGTCTTGTATCTACTGCGAAGAGATGGCTGCTGCTGCTATGGCTGGTGCATGCTCACGGTAAGAAAGGGGAGTGAGGGCTGGTGTTTACGGGGGAAGGAGAGGTGAGGGAGGAGATCAGGTTTTGGCCGGCTGAGAGAGAAGACTGTTGATCTATGGCCGGCTGAAGAGGGAAACCGAGAATTCTCAAAGACCAAAGCAGGGGTTTCTCTGGTTTGGCTAAAAGGAGGAGATCCCGTGAGGGAGAGTAACCCAGATGAAGGAGAGGGGCTGGTCTCCGTGTAAAAAATCAAAGGCCAAGGGTGAGGGCGCGGCTGGTTTCGGCCGGGAAAAAATATTACGTTTAAGTTCTCTTTTTTGGGTGCCCAAAATTTCTCTCTTCTAGAATTTTTTTATATATTAAAATTCTTATTATAGCTGGATGTTCACTTGCATAAAAAAATCTCTACACGTGCTATTAAAGAAAATATTGTAATAATTATTGCAGAGATTATCTTCTATAGCCAGCATCAACAAATCCTATATATATGGTATTTTATATTGCAGTGATTATTTTTCATAACCAGCACGAATCAAATCATATATCTATGGTATGATTATTTTCCATAACTAGCACGAATCAAATTATATATCTATGATATTTTATATTGCAATAATTATATACTATTCAATAATTATCTCCTTGACATCTTGCCTCTTTAATATTAGCCCTGATGTTCTATGTTATCGCCACATGTAAACCTTTATTTTTTATTTTTTAAAAATTTATAAAAACATTGGTTAAAAATTGGATAGCAACACAGGTATCAAAGAGCCTTTTTGTTTTTTCATATTTTAATATAATAAAATGACTCAGTTGCATTTGCATTTAAAAGCAAAATTTTTAACACTTGCAACCGAGGACTTTTTTATCATTTTTTTTTGTTATTATCAAATTGAATGGGGCAAGTCTTTTAATAAATATAAATATTATTAAATTTCAGAGTTGTCCTATCAATTATTGATATTTCAATTTTGATCTTTATTATTTTGATTTAAAATTTTTTTTCTTGGTTTTTTTATAAAATTTTAATTTGTTTTTAATTTTATCACTTAATCTTAATTTGTGATTTTTTTTAATTTGGTCCTCATTCTTTTGATTTTTTTAGGTCTTTTTGTTAAATTGATTTTTCTTTTCAATTTCACTATTTAATACAAAATTTATAATTGTCTACTAATTTATTTATTTTTTATTTTTTGATCCTCATTCTTTAATTGATATTTTTTGTTTTGGATCCTTTTGTATAATTGATTTTTTTTTCAATTTGATTGGTTGAGGACTGAGTATCATGATTTTTTTTTTTCAGATAAGGTGTTTTTGGTCTAATGACTTGAATTATAAGTTTGAAAAGTTAACGCGAGTTGACATCATTTTTTTTGTTTTGTTTTTTTACTTATTTTTCTTTTTGATTTTATCATTCAACATTGATAAGGTTGGCTACGTGGTTTTCTTTATTTTCTTTTATGTCGAGTTATCCCGATCTTATGATCTAAATTATGAATTTAACGGGTTGACTTGACCCTAATTACTCGAGGTATATATTTGTTATGCTATTTCAAATTGTTTTTTTAATACTTTCTTATTCAATTTCTTCTTTTCATATTTAATTGACTAAGAATTCAATTACATCGTTTTTTCTCATCTAATTAAAAATAAAACTAATTTATTTTATCTAATCAAATTTATAACTCAATTGTTTTTCAAAATACGCTTCCGACACATAAATATTGTTTTATATATATATATATAATCCAAATAATCCAACCCCACAGCATAGCATGATACAGGTCTAGTTTTATCATAAAACTAATATTTTTGCGTTTAATTAGCTTTAATTTTAAAGGTATTTTAAATTTTCTATTTCGACAGCCATTGCAACTCAAAATTGGCTGTGGTTTTCTTTGATTTCCATACAAAACAGAAAGTCCAAAATCAGTTTCCAAGTTTGCTCATCCACATTTTTGTCCACCCGACCCATTTTGGTTTTATGGATTTAATGCTCTGGTAAATTTTGTTCAATATTTCCCTTTGTTGTAACTTGATTCTTGGAAAAATCACATAATATCTAGGACTCGTTTGTTTGTTGGAAAGTATTTTTTTTTGGAAGTAAATTCTAGAAAAGTAAATTCCGGGAAAGTAAATTATTTTCTGATATTTGGTAGTGTAATGAAAAATAAGTTGGAAAATATTTTCCAGTGTTTGGTTATGTCATAGAAAATAAACTGGAAAATAACTTATTAATGTTTTATTTTTCTCAAATTTATTAAAATAATGAGGAACAAATCTTACAAATTAAAAAGTTGAATGAAAATGAAACTGAAAAAAAATATATAATTTTATAAATTATCTCAAATAAAATAAATAATAATCAAAACAATAGAGATCAAATCTAAAAAATAAAAAAATAAAAAAATAAAGAAATTAAAATAATAATAATTAACATTTCATAAATTATTTCAAATAAAATAAGTAACAATCAAAAGAAGAAGGACTAAATTTAATAGATAAAAACTTTCAATTAAAAAATGATAAGGGAAAAACAAATAACAGTTATAAAAATCAGGACCAAAGTTAATATAAAAATTAAATTCTAAGGAATGAAATTGAAAAACAAATATTCAAAACAAAATATATATAGCAATCAAAAGTTTGAGGACCAAATTTGATATAATCAACAAATAATATAACATTTCTAAATTTTTCACAACTTTTGAAAAGTGTTTTCCGCCCAAAATAAAAGGAAAACACTTTCCTGGAAACCAAGCCAAATTTTTCTTTTACCAGAAAATATTTTCCGTTGATCACTTTTTCTAATAACAAACAAATACAGGAAAGTTTGAAAAATGATTTTCCAGAAACTAATTTCTGAGAAACAAACGCAACCCTACTAAAAGTTAGAAAGCAAAAATTTAAGCATCTTCATTAGTAGGTTGACACCATGCTAACAATTAGTAACAAATCCCGAGAAATGTAGTTCAACTGATCAAGTCTTGAATTTACTTTTTAAAAATCATCAGTTCAAGTCTCACAAACCTCCAGATCACTGGAGGCTTATATAGTCGTTAACTTCAGGGCCCGCGAGATTAGTCGAAGTATACGCAAACTGACCGGAACACTCACGTTAATTAAAAAAAACAATCCAAAGTTTTTCCCCCCCCCCCCCCCCCCCTAAAATGTTGTGTGTAGCTAACTCGAATTTTACTTCAAACTGTTTTTTTTATTAAATGATATATTTTTTTAAATATAATAGTTTGAGTTTACTTGGAGCTTATTTAGTATTGTAGTAACAGTTGTTTTTTAAAATATTTTTTTACTTAGAAATGCATTATTTTTTTATTTTTAAAAAATTATTTTTGATATTAGCATGATTTAAAATTAAAAAAATAAAAAATTTTAAATTTTTAAAAAACAATTTTAAAAAATAAAAACAAAAACAAATATGCTTTTACTATCTAATATATCCACTCCCGGAGAGTTTCTGTTCCTGGCGTGGACAGACCGACAGACAAAATTGCAAACCCAAAACAAACAACGGCTAAATCCAAATTATTTCAAAACCTCCCGCCCCCGCATTTTCACCCTTCAAAACCCCCTCCCTCCCTCCCCTTCGTTTCTCTTCATCTCCCCTGTAAAATCCCCAAATCTCTCTTAAATAAGAAGAATGGGGAAGCAAAACAAGTCCAAGAAAACTGATTCTCTTGGCAAAGGAGGAAAAGTAAGTCCGGTACAAATCGCTTTCATTGTGGATCGCTATCTCTCTGATAACAGTTTAACCCAAACTCGCTCCATTTTTAGGACTGAAGCCTCTTCTCTCATCTCCAAAGCTCCACTTCGAGAGGTATCCATTTACTATATCTTTTCTTTTATTTTCTTTTTTTGTATTATTTGCAAAACCATCTGTACGGGTTTTTAATTTTTTATGGGATGTTTTAGGCACCGAAGAGTTTGTTGAGTTTGGGGGCGATATTGAACGAGTATATATGTCTCAAGGAGCAGAAGGTGATTTTGGATCGAGAAAGGGTGCGTTTGGAGCAAGAAAAATTCAGGGTTCAGGATTTTTTGCATGGTATGCAAGATGTCATGAATGCTTATAATGCTAGTGCAAATGTAACAGCACCACCAGCCACTACACCTATGATTCAGGCTTCTATTACAAGACCTGCGGTTATGGTTCCTCAAGCAGATCCATTTCGTGGATCTCCTGCAGCTGTAGGTGAGGCTAACCAACCCTTTTCCTTGACATGATTAGCTGATACAATTTTAACCTAATTTGGGGTTTGATTTTATCTGGCTGTGAATTGTATGTTTAATTGCACAATCTACTGTGGATTATAAAAGGGTTTGTTAGTTTCCTAGGATCTTGTAATACCTTGGAGAAATCAGTGCATAAATTAGGGATTCTCAGAAGAAAACGAACCACGTATTAGGGGCTAATGCGTTGATGGATTCCTTTATTGTTGTTATTGTAATATTGGGAATAGGCTACTTAACTTGAAGCTTGCTAAATCATGACAAACCTTTGATAATAAATAAATAGTTCTTGAATAATCATCAATCAATATAATAACATTACTTTCAATGTTGTACAATCTCACCATTGTCTCCTATGAAGCCATCTCCCCAGACCATGGTGTTTGGTATTTATGAGTGAGTTCTGAATTTGGATTAGTTGATCATTCTCTTTATCAGATGTTCCTTGCATTTGTGAAGGGCATGCTTTAGAAAGACTTCTTTGTAGGCTGTCTGTTTTCAGTTGTATTACGATCAATATTCAACAGAAGTTCCCTTCTCCAAAACAATGCAAGTAAAGGGAAAAACTTTAATAGTTCCAGGATTTTCCATCTTAGGGATTTCCTTGCATCTTCTTCCCATATATGAAGACAATCTTCAGGCAAACATTCAGAATAATGGAATTTATTTATTCAAAGTACTTTATTGATGTTCTCTTTCTAGGCTGTCCCATGCACAAATCACCTGGCTTTCCAGTCTCGACACCCTTGAATACCACCATGGAGCATGGCAATCTGTCCTCAATCACTAAGCACCCATCAACAAGAAAGCGAATGGGGTCAAATGCTGTTGCAGAATCTGTTCCAGATGCTAAAAAGTCTCGCAGCAAGTTAGCTTCAAGGAAAATACCAAGTAAAGGTAAAAAAATAAATCCATGTGCCTAATTTATGTTCTTGCACATTTTTTATTCTCAGAAATTGATAATGTTTTTCTAACTCATTTTATCTTCAGCTACATCCAAACAATGTGATAATGCTGCCACTGCTCAAGCAAATGTTCAGCCTCTCCTGTAATTGAATCATCAGCACAAAACGGCACACCCACTGGTCCAATAGTTCAAGCATCCGGTGTTGCTAAGAGTTTGTTCAATCAGCGTTTACCATCCCCTCCAACTAGTTCATCTAATCCCAATACACCACCACAAGCATTTTGCTCTCAAAATGACAAATCTGCATCTCCAAGGGACATTTCTGCCAATGCTCACTGCAGTAATAACAATACTCCTCAACAAGTCACTCCTACCAGCTGCACGGTGATCACATCAGAGAGGGTTACAGTGAGCCCATTCAAAAACATGACGTGCTACACCATGGAGAGAAATAGTGTATCTCTTCTTCCTCTCCAGTTAAGACAACCTTAAAGAGGATGTGCAAGAGGGATTGTGTGAAGGGAAGGCTAGACTTTGATGGTTCTGATGCAGCAGTGAACATGGATGAATCAGTTGACAATGAGTTCTCCACATCTGAATCTGATAAGGAAGGGAGCATTTTTTACTTAGACCTGCCTAACTTAGACATGTTTGGGGCTAATTTCTCCTTCTCTGAACTGTTGGTTGATCTGGACCTTGATTGTGAAGGAAACGCTTGTCCATGCCTGCCAGCCTTGGCAGCTTCTGCCGACACCATTTCTGGGTATTGTTTTTTCTTTGGCCATATTCTAATAACCTCAAATTTCTCTACTTTCTTCTTCACTGCAGTGAATCCTTTCTAGGTTTCTTTCCTCTGATATTTGGCTTTGTATTATATACAGGTCATCACATGAATCTAGGGATGGTAATTTTGGGACCGATCAAGTCATGTCAGAGTTTTCCTCTACCATGACTGAGGTGATTTCTGGAAAAGATACGCATTCGCAAGGTAATGTGAAAGAAGCTCCTCAACATAATTATTCCTAATCTATCCATTATCGTGCATATATTGAGTGATTTTTTTCAGGTCCTGACATAACAGCTGTGAAGTCCATAACAAAATGTATAAGAATTTTAAACCCTGGTAAATTTATCACTCGACGTCACAAATTTCATTTTTTATGTCACCTTTCCTATTTCTAGGATCCTTGAATTATTTGGCTGTATCTCGAGTTGCAGCTAAAAAGCAAAGGAGTTCTTTGGATCAGGAGAATTGTTTGGCAAGTAACTGACTGACATGATGATGCAAAAGACTCTTTAGACTGACCTGGTACCTGTATAGCACTTACTGCAGAAGATTCATATCCATCTTCGCTAGTTATCTGGGTTTATAATTTCTAGATCCTCTATGGCTTTTGTCTATCATTTGACCAACCCTTGAATTCTTAGCTCACATGTAGTCTTTAGTTTGATGTTCTGCCTACAATATTGGTCATTTAGCCAAGACTCACGGTTACAAGCATTTCTACGCTACACAATTTATTTGTATCAAAAGCTGATTTATTTCTGATAAAAAGAAGTGACGAATTCTTCTTTACATTGATTTTAGATGGGATTAATCTTATCAACTCTATGAACAGTTGAATATCTGCAAGAGTTCTTAATTCAAATGCCATTAGTATTTAAGCATGCTGAAAGATGGAGGATAAATGACAGAATCAAGATATCTAAGCTCAAGCCAGGTACTGCTGAAGTTTGCAAATGCCTTGAATTGGCTATTAAGCACAGAAATAAAGGGTTTGCATTTTGAGAACTGCCGCTTGTTTTTCTTGGCCAGAAAGTGAGAAACCAGATGACTTACTGTGGAGTCATCGTCAATATTAACGAGGCATTGCTCGTCAGGGCCATAAATTCCAAAGACAGATCCAGTGGTCATTGCTATATCAATGTTGGCAGACCCATCAATTGGATCAAACACCACAATATAGTTCCCAGAGTAAGTTTCCTCGACAGCAACAGGGACGTCTTCTTCCTCTGATACTATAATCGCTGTGCGGCCACTTGACCTTAAACAATTGCAAAACAGCTAGACGTAGTAAAATGTAAGCTATGGTAATTTTCACTAACAAAATGTTAACTCACAAGTAACAAACTTATCGATGAAATCAAAGTTGAACCAACCTCATTGGAGATTACATCCAGCTTCTTCTGATCTTCACCTTGGATGTTGGTGGTTCCTTGAACGGCAGTGAGATTGATTATGCTCGATCGTTGAAGAAGGGAAGCAATCTGTTTACATGCCATTGAGATACCGGATAAAACCACTGTGAGCTCTGCATCAATGTTCCCTGCTTGTTCTTGCTTCAATAGCCAAGTCGTCAGGTTTTCGAGCGCATACCGGCCCTTCTTTCTCTTCTCTTCTTTAATGCCTGATTCTGCTGCTGTAATTTCCACAGCTTTGCATCGAATTCCGGAGGCGAAACGCCTACCAAATGATTGTCTAATATGATGAGAGCGGTTCTTTATAGGAAACAGGTGAGAACTAATGGAAGAGCGAGAGGTTGAGAAGGTGATTTGTGAAGAGGAAGGTGGAATTGCCTCAAACATTGTTGTGATTGTTGGGTGTCTCTGTGTTACAGGGTTCTCACTTATCTTCCTTCCTACGCCTATTGTGTGATTGTGATTCATTCTAGGTGAAACTATAACTTTGTTTGACTTATGAGCCCACTTGGTATTGGAGCTGTCTGCAGGCTTCGACATAACTGGCCCTGCTCCCGCATGAAATGAAGTTATTTTACTGCAAATATTTTATGGTAGTAAATCTTCTGATCAAGCTTATGTCCAATCATATAGTATAAACCTGTTGGTTTTTTTTCCCTTCTGAACTTGATTGCTAAAACGTGCAACCGTGGCTTACCGCGAATTCCTTGACGATCATCTCATCTTGAATTTCCTAGGAAATTCCTCGGACCTTATCATAAGCCTTTCAACAATCTGATCTCGTTTGGTGTTTGGGAGTTTCTTTTTCTTCTTATAACATGCCAAGTCATTTCCATGAATCACAATCTCCGCAAACATAATTTTTCCTTTTTTTTTTATTGATGGACTTGGAGTTCATGTTAGGAGGAAATTAATCCACTTTTTTTTTTAAAAAAAAATTCAGTGCTATTAATATTTGAAGATGAAATTGCCTGCTGTTGGCTTTGTTCAGCTGCCGGCATCATTGATGTACAGCTGGGCTATAGCAGCAACAGTTCTTCAAAAATCCAAACTCAATTCACAATGATAAAAAAAAAAATTCCTGTTCTTCCTGGAAGTCCTGCTGCAATGGTTTCCTGATAGATTCTTAGCATCAGGTTTCAATCTTCCATTGCTTCTAAGCGGAAAAACAAATGATTTGACAGTTATACACAGACGATATTCTGTGTTCTTAATTCCAGTAGTGTATTTATGAGAAATTGTCATGGCCCATGTAAACATTTAGCTTCTCAAAACAAAATAACTGTTTCCTCTTACATTTTAATCAAGCCAAATACTTCTCCAATTTCTCCACTTCCTCCACGCTCCCTATGTAAAGCGGAACACGCTGGTGTATCTGTTGTCAAAAACAATGCCTTAGTTCTTAACTCAAAGAAGAAGAAAAGAAGATTTCATGAGTTGAATGAAGCATATTAGACTGACCTCAGCAGGTGTGATATCCAGTACTCTCTGATGCCCGTCTGATCCTTTCCCACCAGCTTGTTCCACTATAAAGCTCATCGGTGCACACTCATACAGAAGCCTCAGCTTCCCATTCTTGCTCTTCTTGTCCCTGGGGTACCCATAAATGCCACCGTACAGCAGCGTCCGGTGGAAGTCACCAACCAAGCTTCCAATGTATCTAGCGGAGTAGGGCTTGCCACTCGGACCAGGGTCTTTAAGGTCATCAATGTACTTCCTCAGCTTGTCATCCCACAACTGGTAGTTTCCTTCATTAAATGAATAAATCTTTCCAGCCTTTGGTATCTGGATGTTTTCTTGAGTTAAAACAAACTCTCCATACATTGGATCCAAGCTGAAAGAGAACACGCCTTTTCCAATAGTTAGCACAAAAATCACTGAGCTTGAATACATGCAGTAGCCAGCAACAAGGAGGTTATTTCCTGGCTGGCACACATTCACAATACACCTCTGTTCCGTTTGATCAAGCTGCAATCACCAAATTTTCAAACAATCAAGTTATTAACCATAGGCTATCTTCTTTTTGTGTGTTTGATAAACTCATCTGTTAGTGATTGCATCAATTATGGATGGACTCACAGTGGAGTCATCTCCAATATCGGCCAGGCATTCGTCATTGGGGCTGTATATTCCAAAGATGGAACCAGTAGACACTGCAGCATCAATGTTGGATGATCCATCGAGTGGGTCAAAAACAACTATATAGTTTCCAGAGTAACTCTCCTCCACTGCCACTGGCACGTCCTCTTCCTCTGATGCTATGATTCCTGTCCTCCCACTTGATCTCAAGCAGCTAGAGAACACCTGTAATTGCAAACTAACTAATTTTAAAAACATTTCGTTGAATGGTTCAAACTAGAGCGCATCTAATTCATGAAGAAAAGAGTTATCTAAGACTAGAGAAGTTGCCTCAATTGGACCACAAAATAGGAAAATATACGGTGCTAGTTTTCCTACTTCATTTATAAGCAAAAGCCAGTCATCTTCCACTTAGCTTTTAGTTTATCCCCACAATGAATTTGCATAAATTTGATGACTCATGTAACTGTTCTGTTAGTTTGATCCAAGATAATTAGTTGTTAAGTACAGACCTCATTAGAGACCACATCAAGCTTCTTCTGGTCTTCTCCTTGAATGTTAACAGCACCTTGAACTCCAGTTAAGTTAGAAATGCTAGCTCTTTGCACCAAAGAAGCAATCTGCTTACATGCCATTGAAATGCTTGATATAACGATAGTGAGCTCAGCATCAATAACACCAGCTTGTTCTTGCTTCAACAGCCAACCAGTCAGTGTTTGAATCTCAAACGTACTCTTCTTTGTTTTAGCATCCGAGGCCGTGCTCACAGCCATGCACTTGAGCCCATCACCACCACGTTTTTTCTTGAAAGTATTCGTGCTGTTGGGGTATGGCACCAGTGTTCTTGAGTCAAAGACACATAACTGGGAAGGAGATGGGCGAGACAGTGAGCGTGAGGTTGAGAAGAGAAGATGTGATGATGAAGTTGTTATTGCTGCTGCTTGTGCAACCATGGCTGCTTCTTTTCCTGGTTCGTGGTTTTGCTTCTCTTCTCGTTTTCGGATATTGGTTTTTAATTATTGGTTTTTCTTACATGGATTGTGTTGGGCATTGAAGGTAGGATTGTGAGGTGGGAAAAGATTTCTGTTAAATTTTGGGTCCCACACTTATCATCGTGTTTTGCGTCCGTTATGTGATCACTGTTATGGAATATATAGATATTCTTTTTCTTGGTTTAGGGAAGGGAAGGGAAGAGGACGGGGAACGGCAAATTGCAAGTGGGCTTGTTTTCATGTTTAATTGGGCTGGTGTTTAATCAAAGTCTAGTCTCGTTTTCGGCCATTTAATAAAAAACATATGGAAATATCATGTTTGTTGTCGGTGGTAATAAAAAAGACATGTTTTTATTAAAATAAAAAGAATACATGAATAAGAAATTTTTTTTTAATTAAAGGAATACATTTATTTCTTATAAAGATGAGCGCAACAAAAAAGTTCTAAAGAGTTGAAGAAATAAGAATATGAACAACTTTGAAGCAATAAAACTATTTCAGAAATCAAAATATCTAAAAACTAAATATAAAATAAATAACATTATTTATACTAGGCAAAACATTTCAAACAAGATTATAAAAATAATAAAAGAGTTCTAAATAGAATAATATAAAGAATTTTAAATCAACTAGAAAAATATTGCAAATCTTGAATAGTAACTTTTAGACTTTATTGCAAAGCCTTCCCAGTATCCAGTTGTTTGCCTTCCCAGTATCCAGTTGCTACTAAATTTTTAACCCTAAATAAAAAAAAATCCTTTAAAATCATCTAATGAAATTTCAGTCTGATTCAATGATTATACCAAAAGTTATATATTTTAATATAAAATTACATATTAGAAAAATAAGCTAAATTTACATGCCTCAAGCCCAAGAACTAGCTCCTTCCATTGCATGGAGGTTGATTCCAAAGGCCTCAACTTTGAAGACAAAGGGAGATTATGACAAATTAGTTGAAGAAAGGTCTTTTTGATTTTGTAGTTGATGGATGTGAAGGTGTGTTTTTGTGGCTTCTCTTGTAATTCTTGCAACAAATTCTTCTAGTTTATTTTTCAGAATATCTTTTTAAAAACATTTTTCATGTAGAGAAAACTTTTAGGTGTTTTCCATGCATAAATTATGAACTTACAACGATCCATTTAAATAAATTCCTAAAAATGTTGTGTATACATTTTCTAGAATACCTTAATTATTTCTTTTTTGCCATGGCTACACAATGGTGTAGCTCTTCATCTCTTGAAAATATCGGTAATTTATGGTATGTCGATAATAAATATACCAATAGATTTACTAACAGACAAAACGTGCCAAATTTTTTTTATCTGCTTCATTACATTGGTATCTCTATTAGTAGATATAACATATCACTGACAAAATACCATCTGTAATTCTGTCAGTGAGTTAATAGTAGTAGTGATATTTGCAGTAATTCTTTTCCAACTTTCTTTGGAATATACCGACGGAGTTGTTCCATTACTAACCCCATTAATAATATTTTAAAAATATATTTAGAAAAATATATTGAACAAAAGTAGAAAATAATTAAAATAATATAAAAATAAAATATTTATTACAAATTTAAATATTTGTACTTTTAAATACAATAAATCTAAAATATAGGCGACACTGGAGGAGGAGGATGAGGTTGGTCATCACCGGGATCATGAGGCCAATTAGTGCACATATACCACCCATCTATGATCCCATCTCCATTATCGATCGACATAGTTCTTCATAATCAACAATGAGTTGTTCATATTTTTCACATTTTTCATTAATATGGCCTGTCCGAGCCTACATTTGTTGGTTTAACATTGCCGTGAACTTTGATGTTTGAGTGTTTGGAATCAATTGTGAGCATCCAATAGTTGAAGCACCATGGGTCATCCGTAAGTTCTCAGCTGTAATGTTAGAAAATCCATACACCTGATTTCTATCGGGTCCACTGAACGATCCTACCTCCAACCACAAATCCAGATCTACATTCGGATGGGTCGAAGGATCATCCCTGTATCTTTCATTCAACTGATTGTTATATGTATCTTGGAAAGAAAAAATAAATTCATCAAATTCAAGGAAACAATAACTTAAGAAAAAATGGTTGAAAACTAACATACACAAAGTGTTGAGCTCGGTTATCCACGAACTGTTACACCCGTTTTTGGCAGGCATCACTTCGCATATGTGTTTCAACAAAAAGCTCCATCGGGCTTGGCTCGCGTCCAAGAACCATAGTCTGCAAGAAAAAAAATATTGTCAGTTAAATATATTTATAAAAAACAATTAATAAAAAAATAGATGTAATAAAAAAATCATACTATCCACTTTGCATGCGAAATGAACAGAACAGAGCTGCTGATCTGCGTGGTAACATAACCGTGAACAAACTAGTTTTGATTTTCCACATTAAACTGTCACCGTCGTGTGAAACATGTGGATGTCACATGCTTAATGTATTCCACCTATACAACATTTAAGACGTACGATAGTTTGAAATCCTTCCAAATCATCACGTCATTCAAACTTGAAAGCTCTCTTTCTTCCGCATATATTTTGGCTTTCTTTTGCGTTTCGTATAAAAAATCACGCAACCTATATGGTATAAATTAATTATCTGTTAGTATATGAAAAATAAAATCTTAATATTTAGAATAAAGAAAATTATCCTGAATTTGATCTTACCTAAATGCAACATGATTCTTCCAAACCCTCATCGCAACATTATTATCAACTCTATCCCATTCAAATTTTCCCTTGAAAATTTATAGAAGGAAAATTTTAGTAATTTCAATATACTAACCATATTAACATAAAAAAATATTTAAGTTAATACTAACCTTAAACCTTGAAAACTATGTATCAACTTGTGGTTTTTCTTTAGGATGTTTGGAAACCTGGCTACATTGAAACAATGGAATTTCCATCGATGCTTTAAAGGCTAATGTTATTGTTCTCGCAACCTCAATGTTTGTAAACTTGGAATTGCGTTCGTTAAATGGAATTATTTTTTTAAAAATTATTAAACATGTCATGGTGAAAGTAAAACAAACTTACATTAAAAGGTCGTCCTTTCACTAAGCTTTGTACTTGTGAGTAAATGGATCCTGCTGTGAAGGGACCTTACTCGATGTTGCGGCATCGCACTCGATGAGCTCACATTGTGAGTCAATACATGTGCCTCAAGTGTCTATTCTTGGTTTGCACCTAATGACTCGTAGTCATCAACATCGCTCCTAGAAGAACTAGTAGCGATCAAGTCCTTGCGACATGCAATAAACTTTCACCTAGGCATCTACATAAATTAACAAATGAAAAAATTAAACGATTTCTATTTTAAAAAATAAAATCAGAAACACCTTCTCTATACAAGAGACTACCCAAAATTTTCAAACTGCAAATACAAAACATACATGCCACAAACTAGTTGATTTTATTCAATTTCTTCTAACAATATAGCATAATTCAATTTCATAGAAAATTTTCATTTTCTACGTGACAATTTTTTAATCATAAGTTTAAAAAATTTCAAAATAATAATTAAAATTAATCCTACACATTTAATTGAAATTGAACAAAAAAATTGAAAAAAAAACAACTAAAATTCAACAAAATAATGCAAAAATTATTACAACAACAACTAAAATTTAACACAATTATTTCTAAGTGATAATATTTTTAATCCTAAATTGAAAAAAAATTATTCTAAATTGATTAAATACAAAATATTAATTAAAATTAATCCTACACATTCAATTAAGATTGAACAAAAAAATTAATAAAAAATAACTAAAACTTAACAAAACAATGCAAAAAATTATTTCAATAAAAATTAAAATTCAACACATTTATTAATTCATAAAATTATTAATAACACAAAATTGAACAAAAACAATGACAAAAAAAACATAAAGAGGGATGGAAAATTCTTACCTTAATGGTGTTCTTAAGTTCAACTGATAATTAAAAAAAGAAAAATAAAACAAAAGAAAAAAGATTGCTAATAAACCAAAAAAAGAAAAAAAAAATGAAGAAAGACAACATCCTTGAGGATGAAAAGAGAAAAGATTGCTTGATTTTGGCTGAGAAGAAGAGAGAGAAGAGAAGAGAAAGAGAGAGAAACGACTCTGTGAGAGAAGAAGAAGAAGAAGAAGAAAGAAGAAGATGAAGCCCCGTCTGTTCTGATTCAGGTCTTTTAATTTAGTTTCATCGATGGAATTACCGAGGACTTTTCATTTCGTTGGTAAAGTCAAATGGAAATTTTAAACTTTCATGAAAAGTTTCAGAAAGCCCCCTCCAAATATTACCGATGACTTCTTATTTCGTCGGTGATGCTGTTGGGAAAAAAAAATGAACAATCAAAAGAAAATTAATTATCAGTGCATTGAGAAGTAAACAATTCCCATAGTGGAGTGAGTATGATTAGAGAGAAAAACAAGAATTCTGACCTCATACACATCCCGATGACAAGTTGTAAACCGTAAGTATCATTAGCTAATAAAATTAAGAAGCAACAAATGACCCGAATTGATTGAATTTTTCTGTATATAACCCAAGATGCACGTTCCTCGTCTCCATTGAAAAGTGAGGATGCACATTATTAAAGTGTTTCCTAGCTTTACTATTGAAAAGGTGCACCATCACTCCATCCATAACATCATGTGATTTGTGCCATGTTATGTGCTCAGTAATCTTTGATAATATGAATAACCTTTGCAGTTTAGGTGTGATTGGAAAGTATTTAAGCTTTTTGTGTGCAACAAGAATCCTTTGTTAGTCATATGCTTATAACAAGAATGTCCACATGTTCTGCACTCAGTCAACTTTGTATTTTCAAGGTAGTACAACATGCAAAAGTTTGGACACATATCAATTTTTTGGTATCCTAGACCAAGGGGTTTCATCATGGACTTAACACCATAAAAGTTTTTTTTTTTATGGGTTCCCTTTAGGTAAAATGCTTCTCGCCCATTTGATAATTTTTATCATAACCGACCTCACTCAACCTATGATCTGATTTGATGGTGAACACCTATGTAACGACTGATAATTTACTATAATTTGTGCTACCATCCCATAACGAATCATCAAAATCTTTCAAAAGATAAAAAAACATGACCGCGTCTGCATTAGGTTCTTTATCTACGATTGGACATTGACCGACATGACTCTGATTCATTCTCATCACATCCATAACCATATTTCTATATGGATTACTATTTTCATTTATAACTCCATGCATGTTGCTAGAACTAGAAGTTGACCCCACCATCCTCGAGAAAATTTTTATTTCTACACCTTTTGCATAGACATCTAATACCCCCTCCACTAATATTTCTTAAATTAGATAATGCATAATTAATAAAACCCTGAACCCTATTACAATAATTCATCATTCGCAACTCTTAGAGTGAATCTATATACATTCATGAACGATCATCCATTACTTATATAAAACCTATATAAAATAATGATGATAACATGTATTAATTAACTATATTAACTAAATAAATTTACAAAATTATTGATTTAGCTCAAACCTATTCAATCTATTTTAATAGTACTCTTAACTCAATATCAATTATCTACATAAATTCAAATTTCAACACATTTACCAAAAATTTCAACTTGGCAATAAAATTTTTAAAAAATATAAAATGAACCTGTTAAATAAGACATTATTTATTTTATCACAAAACACCCAAGTCAAAAATCCAACATAAGTTTCATCAATTTACAAACAATTATAATTTTATAATTTAAAACAAACCCTAACATATACGTACAAATCATAAATCCATATAACAAATTTATATAAGAAAAAACTATAAAACAAGTAAACACTCAAATCAAATACATATACTACAAAAGCATGCAAAAAAATTAACATTTTAAAATTGAGTTAAAATTAAAAAAATAGGTAGATTTGCTTATTTAATGTAGAGAATCTTCAATAAAATTTGAATCAGAACACGGATGCTGACAAACTGAGTGTTGTGGCGGTCAAATTTTTGAGAGATTTTATTATGTTGAGATTGGAGGGGAGGGGTGGTTGTCTGTTGTAGAAAAAAAATGTATAAGAAAGAAGGAGAGATGGGGGAGGGGAAGAGGAGTGTCGATCACCAGATCATAAATTAAATATTATCGATGAAATTATTTTATTAATAACTCCGTCAGTCATTTAGTTAGTAAAAATACAACGTCACCGTATGATTTTTCTTTTTAGAATCCCACTGTAATACCTCTGTAATTCCTTTAGTATATACTGAAAGAATTTTTTCGTCGGCATATTTACGAACGAACTTTACTGTCAAGTTAATTCTATTGGTAATGTCGTCTATAAAAGTTACACATCATTGTATTGTTTTGTTTGACCTTTTCTTTCATTCCTTATTTTTCCATTGCAATTCCCTTGGTATATACTGAAAGAATTTTTCTGTTAATATTTACCAATGGATACAAGGATGAAAAATTCTATCGATTAAGATCATAATAATATATCAACAAGAAAATTTTATTGGTCTTGTCATTTATATTTATCAATTTTTTAATATTGACTGCATTTCAAGTTGCCCACTTCTTGGTTTATGTTTTTCTTTCACGATGAAGACTGTAATCTCTACTTGAGTGATTTACACGGGATTTATATAAATGAATTTTTTTTTTCTACTTAATGAGTTGTTCTTAACCTTATTGCTGTGGAGAGCTCGGTCTACAACTTAATGACTACACAAATTAGCTCTCAGAAAATGTTGAAATATCTTCCTCTTGATTCGAAGACTTCACCGTGATGACTACGATACCAATAAAGATCGAGAATTGAAAGTATAGTGAAATACTGGATTAGTGTTGTTGGCATGTAAGCAAGTTCAAGATTGTCTGGTAGTTGCTAATCTTAGCAATCTATTGTATTCATAGCTTTTATGGACAAATAAGATATATATGGTGCCAAAACTAGGGCGATTTCTTACTATGTTTTTAAAAAAGATGATCAGCTAGCGTTGGAATTTGTAACTGCTGCTGCAAATATTTGTTTTAAAAAGCTTTTTTTTTTTTATATAAAGGTAACTAAAATGATTTTTAAGCTGCAAAATAAGAAGCATGAATTGGATGCTCTAAGAGCATCCATACCCTTGCAGAGTTGTAGCTGTAATGGTCTCTCTAAAAGTAATTTTCATAATTTTAGTGTTTATATGAATAGTGAAATTGACGTATTAGTTGTTTAGGTTTTTATTTTTTATTTATTAATGTGGGTGTTCGTAACAGTTTGCACGCACCTCAACTTATCTCACGGCTCCTGAAGTTAACAACCATGTAAGCTTCCAGTAGACATCATATTAACAACCACAAGGCTCGAACTTGAGATGATAGGGGGAGTAAACCTCTTGGTCTCAAATTCTTACTACTTTACCACATGGTTATTAGTTGTTCAATTTTAATTGTTTTAGTAATAGTAAAATAAATAAATATGATAAATATAGGGTAAATTTAATAAAATAATTTTCACAAGAAATGACAAATTTTGATGGGTGTTTTAGAATTTAAAGAGAGGGGTTTCTTGTTATCCCTAGGTATCAAGAGCTTCACTTTCTAGAGTTTGAAAACAAAACAAAGCAGGTCTTTTTTTATTTTATTTATTTAATAATTGTAAGTTCTAGAACCTTAACAATTAACACAGAGATTAGAATTTAATATTAATTTCCAGTCTGAACTTTGGAGATGAAGACTTGTGGTTTTTTGGGTCATATACGCTGCGCAAGAGAGACTCCATGGCTACAGGGATGGCTAACTGGAAACTTCTTGCTTGTAAATCAACCATAGCCGCCTTCGATGCATCTTCGAAGAAGACTGCTGATCTTTCAAGCTGACTGTTCCTATTGGGTAATTGACATGTGTCATAAATGCTGTCCTTGGACGGGAGCAACGCACCAAAATTGCATCACTGCAGGCTGGACACGTGCAGATGATTCTCTCTTAGATTAAATATTCGTTGGCCAGTCAAATTTCCCATGTATTTTTTACTTTTTTAGAGGGCAGTGAATTCCCGGCCGGATGTCGGCTAAATACCCTCGCTTCAGGGCTGAGCCGTATTGTGATCCAGGTCAGGCAAAATTTCTAATTACTGTTACATGCTCAATCTTGCTAGGGAATGGCCTCTAGTATGGAAATTGTTTGATTAAAACTAAAATTAATTTCCAAATTTACAATTGCTTTCCGATTGGCCCCAGTAGTTAGTCACAAAAGGATTAGTTACTAGCATTTTAAGTAATTTCTACAATTCTTTACATAAAAGCAAAATGCATACAATTAATAACATATAAAACTCTAAATTCTATGACTTTCGAGTCTTGTGGTGTGGGAAGAACCTATAAAACATAATAATATTTATTCATAGAAAAATTATTAGGCTCATCTTAGACAATTCAACATCCCCTTTTTGCCATGCATATTATATGATATTCTTAATTTAGTCCCTTTTCTTTTATTTTTCTTTCAATACACATATGGTCACATATTATTTATTTCTTACATACTCGTCCAAATCTTATTCATTCATTTCATTGTTTTAACTAGAACATCTCCTCCCTTTTTCCTCATTTATGAAAAGCACACATGGATTAATATGTTTTTATTATTTCAAACAACAATTCACATTTATCGATCCACATCCATAATAAATTTGTTTTAATCACTAGTATTTGTTCATGATGATAGACCTCATGTTCATTAGTCTTCGTCCGCAACGACATGCTTCACATTCATTATTATTATTCTTTTATGTGTTATTCATTTATTCTCCATTTTTTTAGGTTTACATTCTCCCTTTCTAATAAGATTTTGTCCTTAAAATTTAATTTCTTACTTATCTCATAAAACATGCTTAGATACTTTTTTTCTATCTCTAACTCACTTTCCCATGTATCTTCTTTCATTTAAGAATGATCATCTCCCTGCATCCCTAGGTATATAAAAACTTTTAAGAGCCTATTATATTTTTATTAATATTAATATTGTGTAAGTGATATTTATCCCTCATTAATGCTATCAAGAAGAGATGGCGTTCCAACCCATCCATTCAAGCAACATGACAAAGCTTATAAGCTATAGATACTCTATGAACCATCCTAGGTAAATGGTTCATATTTTTCCTATTCTCTAAGCATTTGTACGCTTATTTTCAGAGCATTTATCATACACAACTAAGAACAAACACTCTTGTTCTTCGAGTTTAAAACTCATTCTCTCATTTATTGCAATCGCTTATTAAAAGTCAATGACTTTATCATTAGGAAGTCCTTAAATCCCACAAAAATAGATTGTTTTGTAGGTTAGGTCTTCTATTATTAATCATCAATTTCTTGAATTCTGAAGAATGAAATATTGATATAAACATGTGATCATCCTCTATCCAAACATTCAAAAAGTGATCAAATCTATCACTTATGAGTTTTTGAGACAAGAGATCGAATAAAGAAGAATAATTATTGTTCATGAGTTATAATATGGCAAAAAAGTTTGATAAACCCCATAGACCAAGGTTGTCAATTTCATTTTATTCTGTCCAAAATGATCGATATATCCCATTCTAGTTAAAAAAAAACAAAACAAACTGAAATAGATTTCATCTCACTCAGAATCTCAGCCTGTTCTGGAAATTTTACCTAAATTCCACCCGGAATATTCCAACGCCATTCCGGCCAAATAATGTTCTTTTTTCTTTCTTTTTAAACAAATCTATGTTTTGTTTTCTCTAATTTTCTTATTTAACACTTGGTTTATTCTTTATTAGACTTTATAATTTATTGGCGCTTGCTTTTTTATTGTTATCGTAGTCTCATGATCCATGTCACGAGTTTGATGAGTTAACTTAGTTGACTAGAGTTTTTTTTTAGTTTCATCATTCAACATCTTCAATATTTGGTTGATTATGAATTAAGCATTATCATTTGTTTTCTATTTTTTTTTATGAAATTATCATAGTCTCACAACTCGAGTCATGAGTTTCGCAAGTTAATCCGGGTAGACTTAGATCATTTTATTGTGTCATTTTTAGATCGAATTTTTTCCAATTTCATCATTAAACAAAGGATTTATTGTGAATTGAGCTTCATTTTTTTTTAATTTGGGTTTATCATGGCCTTATGACCCAAATCGCGGATTTGAAATGTTAACTCAGGTTGACTTGGGTCGATCCAATATGTTTTCATCTCAATTATTTTTTTTAAAAGATGTCGTCTTGAATTCACTCCTAGATTTAACAATGTTACCGATGAAAATTTCTGAAGGTATTTTTAC
This sequence comes from Populus simonii, assembly GCA_007827005.2. NCBI lineage: Eukaryota > Viridiplantae > Streptophyta > Magnoliopsida > Malpighiales > Salicaceae > Populus > Populus simonii. The sequence goes on from CM017479.2 coordinate 3,704,510, forward strand.
ACTTACATTCTGCCGATACGTTTTTTATCGATGGAATCACAGACGACAATCGTCCATTGAAAAAACTCTCATCAATAATTTATTATTTATCTGTGAGTTCGTTAGTAACAAATTAACCGATGAGGTTACCGACAGACAAATTATGCAAAAAAAAAAATACATGTCGTGATATTCGTCGATAAATTTAACATATCATTGACATGAAAACTGTATGTAATTTCATCGGTATTTTATTCTTTCATCAGTATATCCATTGGTAAATCACCATATGTAATTCCATCGGTATTTAATTTTGCCGTCAGTATATCCATCAGTAAATTGTTATATGTAATTTCATCGGTGAATAAATAGTAGTAGTGATATTTGCAGTAATTATTTTCTAACTCTCTTGAATATATCGACGAACTGGGTTCGTCGGAAACACCCTCTGTACTTTATTAAAATTATTTTTAAAAATATATATTGAACAAAAGAAGAAAAATACTTCAAATGAATTAAAATAATATAAAAATTTAATATTTATTACAAATTTAAATATTTGTACGTTCAAATATAATAAATTTAAAATAGAGGCGATGTTGGAGGAAGAAGAGAAAGCTGGTCAATTAGAGGGTGCACATGAACCACCCATCTGTGATCTCATCTCCATTATCATTCGGCGGAGTTCTTCATAATCAATAGTGAGTTGTTCATATTTTTCAATAAGATGAGTCGTCCGATCATGTACTCGTTGGTCTAACATCGCCATGAATTTCAGAGTTTGAGTGCTTGGAATCGATTATGAGAGCATTTAACTGGAAAAACACTACGAGTTGTCTACAAGTTCTCAGCTGTAGTGTTAGAAAGTCCGTACACCCGATTTTTATCAAGTTTACCAGACGATCCTACCTCCAACCACAAATCCGGATCAAGATCATCTCCATTATCATTCGGTAGAGTTCTTCATAATCAATAGTGAGTTGTTCATATTTTTCATTAAGATGGGTCTTCCGATCATGTACTCGTTGGTCTAACATCGCCATGAATTTCGGAGTTTGAGTGCTCGAAATCGATTACGAGCATTTAACTGGAAAAACACTACGGGTTGTCTACAAGTTCTCGGTTGTAGTGTTAGAGAGTCCGTACACCTGATTTCTATCAAGTTCACTAGACGATCCTACCTCCAACCATAAATCCGAAATGAGATCTGGATGGATCGAAGGATAGTCCCTGTATCTCTTCTTCAACCTCTTGTTATATGTATCTTGGAAAGAAAAAATATATTCATCAAATTCATCGAAAATAATAACTTAAAAAAATAGTTGAAAACCAACATACCACAAAGTGCTGAGCTTGGCTATTCACGAATTATTGCACTATTTTTTTGCGGTCATCACTTTGCATATGTATTTCAACAAAAAATTCAATTGGGCTTGGCTCGTGTTGAAGAACCATATAGTCCAAGATAAAAAATATTGACAAATATATTTATAAAAAACAACAAATAAAAAAAGAACCCTTCAAAGAAATAAAAGATAAAAAGTGATGCATTGTGCAATAGAAGTTATGTTTTAAGATATTTTAAAAAAAATATATTAAAATATAATTTTATAATTTATTTTTGATACTAAAATATCAAAATAATTTGAAAATATTGAAAAAATAATTCAAAAGAAAAAAAAAATCAAAACAATAAAATTAAAACAATAACAAAACGTCAAATGAATAATGAATATTGATATGTGATCACAAAAGAAGCTCATCAAAAAAATTCAAAAGAAAAAAAAATTAAAACAATTAAAAATGTTGCCAATTAGATATATTTATAAAAAATAAAAAATAAATATAATAAAAAATCATACCATTCACTTTGCATGGCATGCGAAACAAACAAAAAGACAACATGTCATATATGTTCCATCTTTATCGATTAACAAATTTTCAAAAGATTATGCTTAATAAATAATTGGAGTTAATTTCCCTTTTTTTTCAACCCTTCAAAAAAATAAAAGATAAAAAGTGACGTGCAATAAAAGTTATGTTTTAAGATATTTTAAAACAAAAAATATTAAAATAATAATTTTATAATTTATTTTTTATACTAAAATATAAAAATAATTTAAAAACATTGCAAAAATAATTTTAAAAAATAACAAAACGTCAAATGAATAATGAATATTGATATGTGATCACAAAAGAAGCTCATCAAAGATAGTGATATGTGATTTTGACGTTAATGGAGAACAAGCAGTGTTTTTTCTTAACATTAGTTTATGTAACCCTTCATTAGTTAGTTAATTATAAAATAAATAAATGAATTAAATTAGTGTAATCCCAGTCGTCGTTCATTGAGCCTATGGAATTAATTCATGGTCAAGACAAATTGAGAAATTTGACACGGTAAACTACACTAAGATTTCTGCATGGTTACAAGTCCATTAATTAATTAATTAATTAGGCATCCACCCCAACACGTTGTTGCTCAGTCTCCACATACGAATTTGGACGCATGACCAGTAAGAATTGAGAGGTTCATTGACTAATAAATTAAGGAAAGACAGCAAGAAATTGCAAAAAAAAATAAAAAATAAAAAAATAAAGTAAAAGCGAGCTAAGGCTTCTCATGGGCTCGAAGGAGAGAATCAAGCATTGGTAACCTGCCCACTTTAACGCGTTCCAAAAATATAGCTAGGTTTACGCGTCATTTTAAGAGAGAAATACAAATATTTCAAGCAAGGAAAGCACCTCCATGCCGGTTTGCATTTCTCTATATAAGCCACAATCATACCATTACCAAAACACTAAATATCCTCCTCTATTCACCCTCTCCTCACAAAACCTTCTTGGTTTTAAGAGATCATCATCATCCCAAGAAAGAATCCCATCTCTCAAGCTTAATTAGCACGATAACATTTTGGTCTTATCAATGGCTTCATTCAAATTCTCCTTTGTTCTCTTTCTCTCTTCTCTCCTCCTCCATGCAGCTTCAGGTAATTATATATTAGATCATGCAGCACGTATATATATATGTATATATATATCCTAGACGTTAACGTGTACCCAAACACACACACACACAAACATATATTCTTGTTAGGGATTTGTTTTAATGAGTTTTCTTAAAAATGGGTGGTTTTGTTTTGAATTGGCAGCTGAAATTGTATGCGAGGAATTGCCAAATGACATTTGTGCCTTCACCATCTCATCATCTGGCAAGAGGTGCTTGTTGGAGACATATGCAACGAAGAATGATGCCGTTGAGTACCAGTGCCGGACATCCGAGGTGGTGGTTGAGAAAATGGCAGATTACATAGAGACTGATGCTTGTGTCAAGGCTTGTGGGGTTGACAGGAACTCCGTTGGTATTTCTTCTGATGCACTCCTTGAGCCTCAATTCACCGCCAAGCTTTGCTCTCCTGCTTGTTACCAGAATTGCCCCAACATTGTTGACCTTTACTTCAATCTGGCTGCTGGGGAAGGTAAGACCTTAATTACAATCAATGCATGTATTTAATTCGACAATTTTGTTTTTTTATAAGGAATATTTTTGGCTCATGATTAAATAAAGGGAATAGTGCTAAAATTCTAGTTGGGGGGTTCTGAAAAAATTGGTGAATATTTCTTTTTCTTACCCTTTTCTTTCTGGTTTTTTTCCCCACTAATTTTGGTAAAGATTTTTAATTGAATTGGTGAGAAGAAAAAAAGAACAAAAAAGAGAAGATGTTAGGTTGGGTTTGATAGCAATAAGCATAGACAGCATGTTTGTGATGTGATGTGTTTTTTTTTTATTTTTTCTTCAAAAAATATTTTTGAAAAAAATTAAAATTTAAAATTTTTTTATTTACTTTAAATTAATTTTTTAATATATTCAAATTATTTTGATATAATGATGTTAAAAATAAATTTTAAAAAATAAAAAAATATATTTTAATATATATTCAAGCAAAAAATACTTTGCATTGAGTATAATTTTTTTATTTTAATATTAAAAATAAATTTAAAAAAAAATAAAAAATATATTATTTTAATATATATCTAAAAAAACATACTTTAAAAACTTACCTAAATACAAAACATAATATAATAGAACAGACCAGCAACATGGGTTTTTTTTAAAAAAAATGTAAAAGTCCACGTTTTCTTCGTAAATCCGTCTTGTCTGAATGCTTCCCTTTCACGTTCTGCTCTGAACTTTCCTTTTCAACCAACCAAGGCATTTTGGTGGCTTCACCTTGAATCAAAGAATTGCCTTTCCCAGTGATCAAAGAATCATACGCCCTAGTGTAAAGGCAACCATGGCTAAAGAATCTAATGGCTAAAAATTGTGTACTGACTTTGACTTTATTATAGCAGTGATCAATATTCCCACAAATGGCTCTTTTGTCTCTCAATAACGTCTCTTGACTCACGCAGGTGCATTTTTGCCTGACCTCTGTGATGCCGCACGCTACAACCCTCACCGGTCCATGATTCAGCTTATGAGCTCCGGTGCAACCCCTGGACCTGCTGCTTCTGAATTAGCATCCACAGTCTCCGCCCCTGCTCCCGCTCCCATGTAATCGAGCATATATGTATATATATGGTGGCTTCAACATGATTTTCTTATGAAAAATACTATACATTGAATTATAAGTAAATAATTATTTTATATCTAGTAAATTAGAATGCCCAAGAGAGTTCGGCCACTCTTATCTCTCCCCGGGGCTACACTATGTGTTTTTGGGGCTACACTTTGTTGTATTCGGTTTTTGGTCGAGGATTGTTTTATGAGGACTATATATACCATTGTTGAGTGTCGTGCATACAGAATTTGTGTTCCTTTCTTTATTTGATGAAATAATACAATTAATTAATTTTTATGTGTTTTTTTAAGACATTTAATTTAAAGGTAAAAAATAATCTAAGATCGTGTCTGTGTTATATGTAAAAGACTATCATTTTTTTTTTAATTTAGAAACATAAACAAGTTGCTTATGCAAAAATACATGATTTCAAGTTAATTTTTAACGTGAAAATAATAATAATAATGTTAAAATTATGTTTCTAAATATCTCACACTACCACCCTTTTTATTTTAAATGTTTTTATTAATTTTATCTTAATAGATTAATGTTGTTGCTAATATTTTTTTTTATTTTTATACAATTGTCATGTAAATAAGCTAATTTATATAAAATATAAGAGGACAAAATTTGCTACAAATCAAATTAATATCTTCAAAGTATCATAAAACTAAAAAAAATAAAAAAGATTAATATTTAAATAAAAATAATTAATGGAAAGAGGTGAATTTTTTTTAAAATACAAAAATCTTGATTAGACGCTAGTGGGCCAGGCTCAAAAACACATGATCTTAATAATAAAAAAAACTGAACCACGCCTTGGCCTAGAATTCTTTGTTTTGTTTTTTTTTTAATTTTCCCTATTATGCATCGCCCACTCCTTGTTTTCTGTTTTCTTTTTAATTGAACGATGGGTTGCTTGCAGTGGCAAGCTATCTATCGCCTACTACGCTGCTATCCATTATGCAGTTATTATTGTGGTAGCTGTTGTTAGTGTGATGGCTGATAGAGAAGTTTGGCCTAAAAATTTATTTTCAATTACAAACACCTCTAACAACCATAAAATCTTCATAAATCACTTGAGGATCTTGTATCCCAAAATCACTCAAAAAAATAAAATTCAACTAAATAATTTTTTTTTAAATGGACTTGATCTATTTTTTTAAACATGTTCGTTGTAAAAAAAAACCAGCACCATCGAACTTCTTTTGTCGACTTGAACTTTTAATACCAGGATCGACTATTTTTATTGTTGTAATGTGGTTAACTGACAACTTTTTTTTTTTTCATGTTTGAAAAATTTCTCTTTTCTCTTTCAAACTGAAGAATTGAAAAATAAACAAAATAAAATCTTGGATCAAAATAGAAACTCTAAAAACTTTAAGATTAGCCACACATTTTTCCATGTTTTCATTGTGGTCCTCTCACCTTTAATTTTGTATTTATACTATAATTTAAAACATTGTCTCATGGAATTAGACCACGGAGGGATTCAATAAAAAAGAAATAAAAAGTTTAAGTACGGAATTAAAAAAGGATAAACATGAAAAAAAAAGGAGAGGAGGGGCTGCTTCAATATTCAGTTTAAATTTCTTTTGGCTCTGCTCATGCAAAAACTAACACCATTATCGAAATGGATAAGGTTATCCTTCGAGAATGGCTTAGCTGATTTAACTATTGTGGTGTGACAAATCAGCTACAGAGTGTTGAAGTGGTTAATGTTATCATTGGAATATTTTTTAATGTTTTCTAATGAAAGATGATATTATTACCAAATTACCACTGCTGGGTCTTAGCAACAGTGGCAGTTTTAACTTTTGTTCATCTGTTCCAGATTTATATGTACCGCTTGGAAACATGATACAATTATTTTTAAAAAAATTAATTTTTTTATTAAATATTAATTTTTTTTTTCATATTTTTGGATTGTTTTGATGTATTAATTTTAAAATTAAAAAAATCATTTTACTACATTTCTAAACAAAAAATAATTTAAATCACTATCTGAATCACAATTCCAATCATTTTAATTCAGCGAGGAGAGAAAGGTATGTCTCTTTTGACTCTCCTAAATGTTTTCAATTGTTGAACTCTTTTATGTTTAATCGGGAACAAGCAGCTCTAGCTCTAGCTCCAACCCCAAGTTCTTATTTAACAAAATTGTCATTTGTTCCATTTGTTTCACTTGGGTTTTATTTAATTTTTTTTTTAATTAACATGGGTGTCCGGATCAGCTTGTGTGCATCTCGACTAATCTTACGAGCATTGAAGTTAATGACCATGTAAGCCTCCAGTGGCTATTATATTAGTAACTATAAGATTTGAATATGAGACCACATAAGAAGAAAATCTATTGATCCCAAGTTCTTGCGTTGCCGGACTTTGTTTTTCATTTTTAAATTTCTCTCATTTAATGTTCAGGATGGTCCTGATTCATTTACTTTATTTTATTAACAATTTTTCAAAACAAAGAAAATAGAGAAAAACAATAATAAAAATTAAAAAATATATATTTTTGATATATTTTTATTATTTTTAGAATATTCAATATCTTTTCAAAAAAATTTAAAAATTTAAAATTTGTTTTTAATGTATTTAGCTATTAACATGTTTATTTCAAATCATTATTTATTTTTCTCAACATGTGTATGTTAACATTGTCTTTTAAAAAATCATTAAAATTAAAAAATATATATATAGACAAGGGGCATAAACAACGCAAAGAAAAAAAATGAGATACCAAAATGATTTTTTTTAATTACTTGGGAGAGGAAAAATAAAATTTTATTTTGCCTATGAATAATAGGCCAACTGGCCATCTCCAGTTTCGTTCCTAGCACCAGCCACAGACGATAGCATCTCTTTCTTCGCACCGTTCATTGATTCCCTCGCCACCTCAGGCTCTATAAAGCTGCTTAAAACAACAAGACAACCATGAATCCAGTCTTCGACAACTCATGAAGCACCTATCCTCCTTTCCTTCACCACTATAGGCAACACAATAGTTTTAGCTAAACACCAGCAGCTCCAATCCAACTTCAACAAGACTAACAACAACAAACTCGACACCTTCAACCTCTTTCACCAGCAACCCACGACGACCACTACAACACTGAACAACCTTCACAACAAACCTGCAATAGTCTATAACAACAAATAACAATAGACAAAGAAACCATTAGTGAAGGAGAAAGAAACAAATCTGAAGGACAGAGAAAGTTGAATCTTGAGGTCTCCAGATTTCCTTCCTTGAGTAGTAATGGGCGTCACATCCACTATAGGAGTGAAGAAGAGACCAGGGCGCTTCAGATCCAGCAGTGGCAACACGTGAATCCACGCGCCGACAGTGGTGGAAAGGAGGGGCTGCTTCAATATTCAGTTTAAATTTCTTTTGGTTCTGCTCATGCAAAAACTAACACCATTATTGAAATGGATAAGGTTATCCTTCGAGAATGGCTTAGCTGGTTTAACCATTGTGGTGTGACAAATCAGCTACAGTGTCGAAGGGGTTAATGTTATAATTGGAATATTTTTTTTAATGTTTTCTAGTTATGAAAGATGACATTATTATCAAATCAGCACTGCTGGGTCTTAGCAACAGTGGCAGTTCTAACCTTTGTTCATCTTTTCCAGATAAAATGCAGCGAGGAGAGAAAGGTATGCCTCTTTTGACTCTCCTAAATGTTTTCAATTGTTGAACTCTTTTATGTTTAATAAAAGGTTTATGTTCGGGAACAAGCAGCTCCAGCTCCATTTATTTCAATGAGAGAAATGACGAACATATTCCAATCAAATACAAGAATATTGTCTGTCACACTTTACGGGTATGTTTGTTTTTGCTACTGGATTTGATTTTAGTAATGCGAGATTCAACATTAAAAACAAAATATTCAGTTGTAAAAATATAAATTTAATGTGTTTTTTCTCCTGTTTTTTTTTTATTTGTGAAGGGTAATAACAAACTTCTTTTATTTAATTTCATTACCTCCAAGTTCTTATTTAACAAAATTGTCATTTGTTCCATTTGTTTCACTTGGGCTTTACGATATAGGTCGAAAAAACCAGGTATATTTCATAAAAATACATTGGGATTATTACAAGGGGAAAAATTATAAATTAGGGCAAATTTTCATCCCTTTTTCCTATTAAAAAAACATGCTGGACAACCTTGGGAGAGGTCTGGGTATCCATTTTTATGCTTCATTAAAATGAGAAGAAATAACTCATTTGTATGGGTTTTTTTAGGTAGATTAAGTAAAGAACAGAGTGAAAAACATAATCTTAAGAGTTTGTATAAGATGAAAACAAGTGAAAAGGAATGAAGGCTAGAGAGAGAGAGCGCTAGAAATCAAGTGCGAGAGAGCTTGGATTTTAAGAAGAAAAAAACATTATGGCTGAAGGAAACCGCTCAATCTTGTTATGGAAGTTAATGCATTTCCCCAGTCCACCATAAATTCCCTTTGCCCTTACCATACTGCAGCTTATCAATTTCCACCGCTTGTCTAGGTTTGAGCCCTAACTTAAAAAAGCCACCTACAGATTTCTCCTTGTTTTTTTGAAAAGATGAATAAACAATTTCTTTATCCAATCATTCTTAATAGCGTAACTTTCAGACAAGCAGAGATGATGCTATCTAGATCACTTTAATCTAAGGGTACATTATCCAAATCCAGGGTTATTAAATTTGAAATCAATCCTCTACGCAACATATATGTTTGTTGGTGTTCATTTTCTCTTAAAAGCAGCTAGCAAACTCCGGCAGATTTGTTTTATCTTTATTCAGGAGGTGAGTTTTCTAACCTTTGTTTGGTTGCTAGGAAAATTAAACTGAAGAGAAAATCAAAACCAAAGACCTAAATATCAGAAGAATTAATCATCTACTATTTGCTCTATACAAGCGAAAAGTTTTGGAGTTCAATTTAATTTCTCAGTAGCCAAACAAACAAACAGGCATGAAAAAATGAGCTACACAAATCATCCTATTAGGCTAAATCTTGATTAGTGAATTTGGTGTATTTTAGATAAGAATTGTTCGATAATTTGTGTGAATGACTTGCTAAATTTGAAAACGATACTGAAATGTTTCTCAGTAGCCAAACAAAGATGAGCTACATAATTCATCCTATTAGGCTTAAATCTTGATTTGTGAATTAAGTATGTTTTAGTTAATAATTGTTTGATAATTGGCGTGATGAATAAAACAATTTCTTTATCCAATCATTCTTAACAGCGTAACTTTCGGACAGGCAGAGGTGATGCTATCTAGGTCACTTTAATCCAAGGGTACATTATCCAAATCCAGGGTTATTAAATTTGAAATCAATCCCTGCGCAACATATATGTTTGTTGGTGTTCATTTTCTCTTAAAAGCAGCTAGCAAACTGCGGCAGATTTGTTTTATCTTTATTCAGGAGGTGAGTTTTCTAACCTTTGTTTGGTTGCTAGGAAAATTAAACTGAAGAGAAAATCAAAACCAAAGACCTAAATATCAGAAGAATTAATCATCTACTATTTGCTCTATACAAGCGAAAAGTTTTGGAGTTCAATTTAATTTCTCAGTAGCCAAACAAACAAACAGGCATGAAAAAATGAGCTACACAAATCATCCTATTAGGCTAAATCTTGATTAGTGAATTTGGTGTATTTTAGATAAGAATTGTTCGATAATTTGTGTGACTGACTTGCTAAATTTGAAAACGATACTGAAATGTTTCTCAGTAGCCAAACAAAGATGAGCTACATAATTCATCCTATTTGGCTTAAATCTCGATTTGTGAATTGAGTATGTTTTAGTTAATAATTGTTTGATAATTGGCGTGATGAATAAACAATTTCTTTATCCAATCATTCTTAACAGCGTAACTTTCGGACAGGCAGAGGTGATGCTATCTAGGTCACTTTAATCCAAGGGTACATTATCAAAATTCAGGGTTATTAAATTTGAAATCAATCCCCTGCGCAACATATATGTTTGTTGGTGTTCATTTTCTCTTAAAAGCATCTAGCAAACTGCGGCAGATTTGTTTTATCTTTATTCAGGAGGTGAGTTTTCTAACCTTTGTTTGGTTGCTAGGAAAATTAAACTGAAGAGAAAATCAAAACCAAAGACCTAAATATCAGAAGAATTAATCATCTACTATTTGCTCTATACAAGCGAAAAGTTTTGGAGTTCAATTTAATTTCTCAGTAGCCAAACAAAGATGAGCTACATATTTCATCCTATTAGGCTAAATCTTGATTTGTGAATCGAGTATGTTTTAGTTAATAATTGTTTGATAATTGGAGTGACTTACTTGCTAAATTTGAAAATGATACAGAAATTTTCATTGGCGCAGGACATTTAAAATGGAGAATTACAAAATTGAAATGGACGGTTCTACACTAGGAGGAGCCTATGAATTTGTTTATTTAGCTACTGACAGAGCTACTAGTCAAGCGATAACTGTGAAAATGATTTTTTTTTTGCAGGCTGAAATTACCAAGAGGTTGGCTGAAGAGATCAATCTGCTGTATGAAATAGAACATCTCAACATTGTCAGGTGTGCTGTTTTCTTTAATCAGAAAAGAGGTGTTGTCCTCCAATGACCCTTAATATACACACACACACACACACACACACACACACACACACACACACGAAGTTGATTCACATATTACAACGCACCTTCTTTCATGATGGCAAGCTGTGCTTGGTGTTTGAGCTCTTCAGTTTCAATATGAGAGAGCTTTTGGAGGCAGGATCATATAGATTCAAAGATCCAGACATTGTAAAAGTAAAAAGGTTATTTTATTTTCGTCGTGTTCTTAATTGAGAAAAAATTTGGGTGTTGCAGGAGCTTATGTGATAGATTCTCAGTGGTACCTCATACTGCCACAGCCTTAGAATTTTACATCGTGACTTGAAACCAGAAAATGTACTCATCTCTGGAGAAAAGCTAGTGCTCAGTGACTTTGGATCAGCTCGGGGTTTCATTCACTCTAACACCACACTTAGCCCCCAGGTGTGAGAAAATAATGCTTTTACTTACTGATCTAACTGTATCAGTGTTTTTTTTGTTAAAATTGTTCATGCTATAAGAGTAAGACCTTCAAAAGATTGGGTATATTTTGATTGAATTAAGATTGAATGCTCTTGCAAGAGATTGGATCCTGTAACCAACAAGCAACTGCCTCATGTCAAAAATAAAACATTACACTTAACAACAATTGTACGGGCACCCATATCAGCCAAGGTACAAAGAAAAGTCTATAACTGAAATAACAAAAAATGAAGACTAAGAGGAAATGGTGCAGCACTCATTTTCTGGGCAACAAAGCTAGTTAGTGACTGTAGCTGTTGGTTTTGCACTCCAAGACGACATAACCAACCTATACACTAATGACACTGCAGAGTAGGGTGTTCCAGTAGCAGTAAAGAATGCAGTAACTCCTTTATTTTTTCCCCTCTAACTGTCTGAATTCTCATACAAGTACTTGGGGCACGTGATTATACTTGTGCTTCTCATGTCACTACTATTGCATATAGGGCGCTAGAGATGCTTTTAGGTGCTCCAACCTACACAAGTGTTATTAGTGTTTGGTCTATAAGATGCATATTTGCTGAGATGGCGAGGGAAAATGATTTATTTGATCAGATATGAGGTATTAAAAAAGATATTCAGGTATCATGAATTTTATGAAGATTAACTTTCTTACTTATTTTATATTATATATCCAATTCAAACCTGCTCATTTGCTCGAGATTTCTTATGAAACATAATTGGAACTCCCAAGGAGAACGAGCTGTGTTCATTACCATCATTACCTCTCGCCATTCCCAATAATGAACCTAAGGTAAAGTGGCAATTAGACTTCATAGCTGTTTAAATGCTTTAAATGCATTTTAATTTTCTAATCATAAAATTACGTTGCTGCTCCTATGATTTAACTGAAATAGTGCCGTAATTAAACGATGATGAAATTGATCTCCTTGGAGTTAAGTACTAGTTTGAACTTAAAGCTTGGAATGTTTGATTTTTTAACATGTAAAATTTATCAGTTTAAGGGCCTATAAAGCCTTGCTGATTCAAAAACCTAACGACAAACATCCTCGAATGCACAGAGGCACTATACAAAAATAAAAAAAGAGAATCATGATAGCCCATCTAAAAGAGGCTTAAAGCTTGCCATGTCGGATGAAAAAACAGAACATAGGTACGTACCATGACAAATCCAGCAGTTTCATTTAAATTTCCCTATTCACCCGTTTTGTGAATTAGGGAAATGTCAAAGCAGCTTCTGCGGTGATTCTAGCATGAGGATCGAGAACCAGCATTTTTTGCAAAAGCACACATCAACAAGTAAACATGACGATGACAATAACAAATTTCATCATAAATATATACTCAAAGCACAAAATAAGTGAAGAGTTTGCGTGGTGTAAAGATGATAGTTTGAGGTTGGGTATGGAGGGGAATATAGCATCCTGAATAGCGGATAGGTATTCAAATTCCACATATTTACTACCCAAAAACACCTAATCCAAAATGTATGTTTGTTGTTTGGCAATGACAATATTTCTAGGTCAATTATATAGTGGCAGCAATGTAGTTTTTGTTGTCTTGATTTTTCTTTTAGACCCAGGATAACATCTTATTGTGACTAAAAGCTACTTGTTTCTCTTTGTGATGCGCATTTGTACATATCAAGATAGGTGTGCACACTTTAATAATGGAACCTTTTGGAAATTGATTAACTGAAGAAGTAAAAAATTTACTGAGCTATCTGATGTTGGTGTTATAGCCTCTACAACACAGAAGAAAACAACAGGAACATGCAGAGATCAAACACCAACAAATCACAACCCAAGAAATCGGATAAATTCGAAGCATAAAAACAATGTAAACTGGAAAATCTTGAACATACGCAACCAACAGTGTCTAGTCTCAAAGTAACCATTTCTTTTGTGTAATTATATTATATAAGCAAGTTCAAACAGATACTTAACTCCAAGGAGATCAATTCCATCATCGTTCAACTACGACACCACTTCAGTTAAATACTAGGAGCAACAACATAATTTAATGATTAGAAAATAAAAATACATTTAAAGCACTTAAACAGCTATGAAGTCTAACTGCCACTTTACCTTATGTTCATTATTGGGAATGGCGAGAGGTAATGATGGTAATGAACACAGCTCGTTCTCCTTGGAAGTTCTAATTACGCTACATACAAAATCTTGAGCAAATGAGCAGGTTAATTTGAATAGGATATAGACAATAAAATGAGCAAGAAAGTTAGTCTTCACAAAATTCATGATACCTGAATATCTTTTTTAATATCTCATCTCTGAATGCCATTCAAATAAATTATTTTCCCTCGCCATCTCAACAAATATGCATCCTAAAGACAAAACATCAACAACACGTGTAGGTTGGAGCACCTAAAAGCATCTCTGGTGCCCTATACACAATAGTAGTGACCTGAGAAGCACAAGCATAACCACGTGCCCCAAGTACTTGTATGAGAATTCAGACAATAAGAGGGGAAAAAAATAAAGGAGCTACTGCATTCTTAGCTGCTACTGGAACACACTACTCTGTAGTGTCATTAGTGTATAGGTTGGTTCTGTCATACTGGAGTGCAAAACCAACAACTATAATCACTAACTAGCTTTGCTGTATGCCCGGAAAATGGATGTTGCACCATTTCCTTTTAGTCTTCATTTTTTTTCAGTTATAGACTTTTCTTTGTACCTTGGCTGATATGGGAGCCTGTAATATAGCTGCTAAGTGTAATGTTTTGTTTTTTACCTGAGGCAGTTGCTTGTTGGTTACAAGATCCAATCTCTTGCAAGAGCATTCAATCTTAGTTCAATCAAAATATACCCAATCTTTCGAAGGTCTTACTCTTACAGCAAGAAGAATTTTAGCAGAAAAACACGGATGCATTTAGACTAGTAAGTAAAAGCATTATTTCTCACACCTGAGAACTAAGTGTGGTGTTAGAGTGAATGAAACCCCGAGCTGATCCAAAGTCATTGAGCACCAGCTTTTTTCTAGAGATGAGCACATTTTCTAGTTTTAAGTCACGATGTAAAATTCCAAGGTTGTGGCAGTACGAGGTACCATAGAGAATATGTTGCATAAGCTCCTGCAGCACCCAAATCTTTTCTCAATTAAGAACACGATGCAAGTTAAATAATCTTTTTACCTTTACTATGTTTGGATCTTTGAATCTTTGTGATCCTGCCTCCAAAAGCTCTCTCATATTGAAACTGAAGAGCTCAAACACCAAGCACAGCTTCCATCATGAAAGAAGGCGTGTTGTAACCTGTGAATCAACTTCGTATATATATTAAGGGTCATCGGAGGACAAAACCTCTTTTCTGATTAGAGGAAACAACACACTTGACAATGTTGGGATGTTTTATTTCATACAACAAATAGATCTCTACAGCCAATCTCATGGTAATTTTAGCCTGCAAAAGAGGAATCATTTTCGCAGCTACCCCTTGATTAGTAACTCTGTTAGTAGCTGAATAAACAATTTCATAGGCTCCTCCTCCTAGTGGACAACCACCCATTTTAATTTTGTAATTTTCCATTTCAAATGTCATGCGCGAACGAAAATTTCAGTATCATTTTTAAATTTAGCAAGTCAGTCACACGAAATACGAATTATCAAACAATTATTAACTAAAACATACTGAATTCACAAATCAAAACTTAAGCCTAATAGAATGAATTACGTAGCTAATCTTTGTTTGTTTGGCTACTGATAAACATTTCAATATCATTTTCAAATTTAACAAGTCATTCACAAGAATTCTTATCCAATTCTCATTTTTCGGTGGGGGAGAATTTTTTCGACTTGCCTTGGAAATCATGAATGGAATGAAAGTGTTGCTGGCACGTGCAAAAGAACTGCCTTGCACGTGTAACAAATTTGGCAACCTGGAACTTGTCTTTGCTGGGAACAGCCTTACTTTGTATTTTTCTCAATCGAGCATGAGGATTTTGTTTTTTTTCATTTTAGAGCACTAACTTTATTAAAACTTTCAATCAAGTACTTTCATTCCATTAATTGCTCCATTTTCTACTTAGATATCCTTTGACATATAGTAATTAAGTATTGCAATGTTGGTGTGTCAACTTTTTTATTTTTCTAAATCAAGTATTTGAACTTTATTTTTTTCACTTTGATACCAACTTTTTCGTTTGTTCCAATATAGTAAAAATCTGTTAGTTGTTTATTTTCACATGCTTTCCATTTCTTTTTACTAATTGATATTTTAAATTGTGTTAATAATTTTTTTTATTAATTTTTATTAATCATAAAATAGAATTTAACATCGATGCAGATCTTAAATAACTTACCACTAATTAAAATGGTTTTCTTTCTAAAATGTTTATTTTAATTTAAAATATGTTTATTTATTAAGCATGATATTATTTTATAGGATACCTTTACCATAACAAGCCACACACTAAAAAATGAAAAATTGATATAAGTACTAAATTGACACAATTAAAAACAAAATGTAAATGTATCGATATAGAATGACCGAGAATTTGCAGGTTGTATTGGCTCTCTCTCTCTCTCTCTCTCTCTCTCTCTATATATATATATATATATATATATATATATATATATATATATATATATATATATATATATAACCATTCTGACGATATGACTCTAAATTATAATGCTTCCGAGTCCTTTCACCAGTGTAACTTTCAACCAGGAGGCCTCCTGGCGTTTAGGCTAAAAGAAATGCAGCTACATGATCAAGCCTGGAAAAGAGTATGCAGGCTTTGCATGATTTTCAATTTCTTTCGCATAAAGCAGGAAATCCCTGCAAGACTACATCCTCCTTAAATACTAACAGCACAAAATAGCATCAGCATCACTTTCTTTGGCAATTATCAATGCTGGTTTTCCTCCGCCCACGATGAAAGTCTACTTCTGAAGCCTCAGACAAGCAAGTCGTAATGATTCTTACCACTGTACAGTAGCCTCACAGCTTTCCTTGGCTTTCCCTTCCAAGAGCCCTTCTGGAACTCAGCTCCGTACTCTGCTATGGGAATAAAGCCAGAGCCCCACCCACCACCGGCGTGCTGCATAGCATGCAAAATCTTGAATTTCATTCTAATTGGATGTAAGATTTCATCACTTGCTCATGACTAAATAAGGTGTGTAACTTTTTCACCTACTGAATTCTGGCAGAAATGCTGCAGCATAACAAGATGAGTACATTCATAGATTTAATGACAGCAATAAGATTGTCAAATGATCATAAAATCGACCTAATTTAGCATGCCAAACACAGCTCCTACTAAGCAAAGCCATTCTTGTCAGATAATGAAGGTCTCACTCATCCCCTGCTATAAGCCCCAAAATGCCAGAGGCTCCCTGACTATATCCCTCATTTGCACGCACCAAAAACCAAGAAACCAATTCAATTTTTTTTTTGAATTTCATCTCTTTCTTGGCTATATAGCATAACTATGTTATCATAATTGTGGAAAAAGCAAAAGGTTAGGCACCTACATAGCATAACTTACAAGAATATTTTGCATGGCATGATCGTGGAAAGAAAAAACTTACCTCATGCTCTGGTATGTAAACAATGATTGGCTGATTACACAATCTTGACAGCACCTAAATGTCTCCTTAGGCGGTGATTTCAGTATCCAGGTTCATCGCTAATTAATTAGCAGTTTTGATTAGTTAATGAACTGATGCAAGAATTAAGAAATTAATTTTAAGGTTAAATGGAAATTTTTTTTTATGCTGTTTTGTTTTGGAATTAATTTAATATTAGTGAAAATTGAGTCATGATTTGTTATTATTAGCTTAGAGTTAAGGAAAACACTTGATTAGTATTAGGTTGTAATTATGGAGATTCCCAGCAGCAAGAAACAAAGAAACATGCTTGACTTCCGTGGAAGAAAGTTTTTAAGACAGATGTGATGTTGCAAATTAAACCTAATAACACGAGAAGTCTGGCCTTAGAGAAAAGAACAAGTCTTGGGCCATCAGTTTTACTTTGGCCAATATTTTTCTTCACACAGGTCTAGTTTTTAATTTAATTTTTTTTTTCCTATTTCACTTCTTTCTTTGTGGCCTCTCCCTATCAGCTCTTTGAGAAAAATCAACCAAGCTCAGAGTTTTGTTCTCAATTTGTTTTCCCATTTATACAGATTTCAGTTACCAAAACTGGGACTTTCACGATCCAGATCACAAAACACCTTGATCTAGTGCATAAATGTACTGCAAATCCAAAAGGTGCGATCCAGATTGCCAAATGTGGGGGTTGCCACAGTTATGGTAACTATGAGCTGGTCTCATATCTTTTACGCATACCATGACATGAACTTCATATAAGTCTATTACAGCTTTTATCCACAAAGACTAACTAAAATCGTATGTTTATTCTAAGAGATTTAAAAAATATCACATGCTAAACCATATATATATGCCAAAAACTTTACCATCTCTCCAACTCCCACCTCAAGCTACACGTGCTCTATAAAAGCATCCATCCACCTCCATAAATCAAACACCTAAGTTTAAATGTTTTCCCTACCAAGATGAGTAGCCTATCCACCCCATGCATCCCAATATTTCACCATTACTAGCTAAATGTTCAAAGCATCAGCCTAAATCAAAACAAAACAGTATAGAAAAAAAATTTCTATTTAACCTTAAAATTAATTTCTTAATTCTGCATCAGTACATTAACTAATCAAAACTGCTAATTAATTAGCGACGAACCTGGATACTGAAATCACCGCCTAAGGAGACATTATGAGACTCGGCGGAGAGAAAATCACCAGAAGCAGCGGCGGAGACGGTGCCCTCTTGCATCATCTGGCGCTCTTTCGTATCGAGATCGGAAGCAAGCGCCGCCAAATCGAATTCTGAAAAGAATGGTCCTTGCAACACCGTGTTAACACAATGTACGGCGCATAGCTTTGCCTCTTGTACCTCGTGGTACAACATCCCTCCATTGCTCACTCCTTCCATGTGATTGATCCAATTTCGTCAAATTGAAACCCTAGATTTCTCCTTTGTTTTTTAGTTATATTTTTTTATTATCAATTGCGGTTATATTAACTTTTTTTGCGGTTTTTCGGTGGGGGAGAATTTTTTCGACTTGCCTTGGAAATCATGAATGGAATGAAAGTGTTGCTGGCACGTGCAAAAGAACTGCCTTGCACGTGTAACAAATTTGGCAACCTGGAACTTGTCTTTGCTGGGAACAGCATTACTTTATATTTTTCTCAATCGAGCATGAGGATTTTGTTTTTTTTCATTTTAGAGCACTAACTTTATTAAAACTTTCAATCAAGTACTTTCATTCCATTAATTGCTCCATTTTCTACTTAGATAACCTTTGACAAATACTAAAAAAGTATTGCAATGTTGGAGTGTCAACTTTTTTATTTTTCTAAATCAAGTATTTGAACTTTATTTTTTCTTTTTGATACCAACTTTTTCGTTTGTTCCAATATAGTAAAAATCTGTTAATTGTTTATTTTCACATGCTTTCCATTTCTTTTTAAATTTTTTTTGATATTTTAAATTGTGTTAATAATTTTTTTTATTAATTTTTATTAATCATAAAATAGAATTTAACATCGATGCAGATCTTAAATAACTTACCATTAATTAAAATGATTTTCTTTCTAAAATGTTTATTTTAATTTAAAATATGTTTATTTATTAAGCATGATATTATTTTATAGGATACTTTTACCATAACAAGCCACACATTAAAAAATGAAAAATTGATATAAGTACTAAATTGACACAATTAAAAACAAAATGTAAATGTATCGATATAGAATGACCGAGAATTTGCAGGTATATATATGAGACGAGAAAAGATCGGTTTCTATTGTGAGTTTCTAATAAAATGAAGCAAGGATAGAATTTAAACCCTAATTTGTTCAAATTTAATGTTGAAATTCACACCAAGAATTTTAAGCTAGGTTGCATTCTTGTTGTTGCTAACATTATATTTTTAGATTGTTTTGATGTGTTGATGTTAAAAATAATTTTTTAAAAATAAAAAAAAATATTATTTTAATATATTTTTAAATAAAAATTATTTTAAAAATTAACCACTAAGTTACAATATAGTAACGGCATAGACAATTTCTAGTGGATTGGTGAAATGCATTAACTTCCACGACAAGATTGAGGGTTTCCTTTAGCCATTTCACCCAATATGTTTTTTTCTTCTTAAAATCTCTCTCTCCTTTTCACTTGTTTTCATCTTCTATGAACTCTTTAGATTATACTAGTTAGGTGATCCATACTACGCCGCAAGCTCATCTTTTAATTTTTTAAAAATGTTGAGTCATGATGCTGGTAGTACTCAAGGCTATTTGGGTCCTGCATGTGCAGGACCCAATAATAGTTGGGTCTTGGCGTGTCCAAGCGCCACATGTATGCTGGGGTGTGCCCAGTACAGATGCAGGACCCAAGCACTATGTGTGCACAGGGGTGTGGCCTAACCCCCGGGCAATAGCCCAAGCGTCATGTTCTCACGTGGTTTTTCTTTGATGGTAATAATAATTTTTAAAAAATTATTAATGATAATAATAACAATAATAGTAATAGTAATTTTTAATTTTACCTTCCAAATCACATCTATGGTTGTTTTTTAATATTAAGAATAATTTTTTTTCTAATTTAGTAATTATTTGATTAATAATATTAATTATTATAAAAATAATAATATTTATAACACAAAAGATAATATTTTCAATATTAATACTTTTGATTATAGTAAAAATAATAATATTCATAACACAAATAATACTATTTTTAATTCCAAGAATATTTAGAACACAAATAATAATATTTTTTTTATATTAAAAATTTGAATTCTTATAAAAATAATAATAATATAACACAAATAATAATATCTTTGATATGAATATGTTAAATTATAAGAAAAATAATAATATTTAGAACCCAAATAATAATATTTTGATATGAATAGTTTGAATAATAAGAAAAATAATAATATTTTTTAGATGAATACTTTGTATTATAAGAAAAATAATAATATTTACAACGCAAATTATAATAATTTTTATATTAATACCTGGAATTGTTGAATATTTTTAATAATACTATTTCGTGGGCTAACTTTTTATTTTTATAAAAAACACCATAAAATTTTATAATATAAATGATAATATGTTTTCAATATTAGTAGTAATATTTTCTTTGAAATTTATTAATTATTTTATTAATAATATTAATTATGATAATAATAATAATAATATTTCTAAAGCAAATAATAATATTTAGAATCCTAAGATCCAGGAACCTTGGGTCTTGATGGAGGGACCCACCAAAATTGGGTCCTTACACACAATCCATGAATCTTGGATCTTGACGACAGACTCATTTCTCTTGATTTCAGCACAATGAGCCAAGCGTCAGGTGTCCCCAAGTGAGGAGCGGGCATGGTTCCCGCCCAGCGCAGCCCAAACGCCACATATGCGTAGTGGTGTGCCCAGCATGGAGATAGGGGTCCAAGCGCCACGTGGGCGCAAGGGGTGTGCCCAACCCCCATGCAGCAACCCAAGCACCACGTGTCCCTACGTAGTTTTTCTTCAATATAAGAATAGATTTTTAAATTTTATTAATGATGATAATAATAGTAATAGTAATAGTAATTTTTAGTTTTACTTTTCAAATCAAATCTATGGTTGTTTTTCAATATTAAGAATTTTTTTTTCTAATTTAGTAATTATTTTATTAATAATATTACTTATTATAAAAATAATAATATTGATAACACCAAAGATAATATTTTTAATATTAATACTTTTGATTATAGTAAAAATAATAATATTCATAACACAAATAATACTATTTTTAATTCCAAGAATATTAAAAATGCAAATAATAATATTTTTTATATTAAAAATTTGACTTCTTATAAAAATAATAATATTATAACACCAATAATAATATCTTTGATATGAATATGTTGAATTATAAGAAAAATAATAATATTTTGATATGAATACTTTGAATAATAAGAAAAATAATAATATGTTTAGATGAATATTTTGTATTAGAAGAAAAGTAATAATATTTACAACTCAAATTATAATAATTTTTATATCAATACTCAGAATTATTGACTATTTTTAATAATATTGTGCAGCGTGCTCACATTTTATGTTTATAAAAAAATATCATAAAAATTATAATATAAATAACAATATGTTTCAATATTAATAAAAATATTTTCTTTCAAATTTATTAATTATTTTTGTTAGTAGTAATAATAATAATAATAATAATAATAATAATAATAATAATGTTTTAAAAACAAACAATAATATTTAGAATCGTAGGACCCAGGAACCTCGGGTCTAGCGCCATGACCCATGTGTTAGGTATCCCCTAGTGGGGCACGGGCATGGCTCACTCCCAGCGCACCCCAAGCACCATGTGTGCGCTAAGGTTGACCAGCCCCTTGACAGGCATCGCAAGTGCCATGTGTGTGTTGAGGGTGACCAGGCCTCATACAAGCATTTCAAGCGCCACGTGTGTACAAGGGTGTGCCCAGCATTGAGGCAGCAGCCCAAGCGCCACGTGTGCGCTGTGGGTGCCCAGCCCCTAGGCAGGCAACCCAAGTGCCACATGTGCGCAGCTCTAGTGGGCACACCTCCAGTCTGGCGCTTGGGGTCTTCTGGCTGCAGCCTCACGCGTGCCTCTACCAAACAATGTAGTTCACAGTGATAGCACTCACAGTCTACAGTACTCGCGCTACAGTATAGAATAATGCAATTTATAGTGAATTCACACATAATAAATAGTATTTCATGTTACAGCGAAACACTGATCAGTTTTAGTTATAGTTAATTTTATTTTCTCTTTCTTGACGTAATCTCCCTAAAAAAACCCATACAAATGAGATATTTCTTCTCATTTTAATGAAGAATAAAAATGGAGACCCAGGCCTTTCTCAGGTTGTCCAGCATGTTTTTTAATAGGAAAAAAGGATGAAAAATTATCCTAATTTATAATTTCACCCCTTGTAATTATCCCCATGCATTTTTATGAAACATGCCTTGTTTTTCCATCCTAAATTGTAAAGCCTTTTCAAAATTTAATTAACCTAAAATTTTAATCCAAAGTAGAAAAATATATCAAAAGACTCATCGTAAAATTTCAGTATAATCCAATTGTTGAATTAAGAGTTATGCTAGATAGTATAAAACTAGTCAATAGATAATTTTACATAAAAATATAAAGTTTCTGGTTCAATTCTTGCATCGATCATATTGGTTATCCCACAAATCCTAGGGATCATTTCTTTATTTCTAGAAATATTTATTTAAATTTCCCTTATTTTTATATCAGTCGAAAGGTGTTGCTGATTTTGTGGATGTTATGAGTTTTTTAACTAAAAATTATAATTTTTATTTTAATTTCATTAATACTTTTAAATTTATTCATGGATATCATCACTTTTATTATACATCACTTTTATTATGATTTTCATTATTTATTCATTTCTCTTCATTATGAGTTCCATAACTCGTTGGGATTTTATTACCTTCAATCTTACATTTACACGTGGCTTTCAAGTAGGTTATAGTAATATTATTAAAAAGTTTCCCATAACCTGAATATTCTGTTTTTACATTCAAGAAATTTTAATTTGGCCATAACATAACATAGTTAAGTTATATAGTTAAGTCTATATTATTTGTACTGAAGCAATCCAATAAATATCTTATAAAAAAATTGAGGTGGAAGTACTACAAAAAAGTGAAATAAAACAAAACGAACTTAAACAAAAGAAGCTTATAGTTGAAAGAAGAAAAGGAGAATGAAAATTGTATTATTTTTTATAAAAAAAATATATAGTATAATGTGAATGAGAAATACAATAAAAAGAGAAAAAATATGATTTTTTGATTTGTATTTTTTTTCTATTTTTGCACTTTTTTATTCTAATGTTTATTAATAATTCAAATCATATTATATTTCCAAAAACAATATCATAGTATATAAGTTCACAAAAAAAATCTAAAAAATCATATTTTATTTTAAAATTTTAATTATATTTCAAATTGAAAATCGTACAATATTAAAAAAAAAATGATTTTTTTGTTGTATTCTTTTTCTTTTTCCTTCATCATTTTTTATGCCATTTATTCTTTTTTAATTTAAATGTTTCTAATTTTTGTTGATTTTTTTTCTTATTAAAGGTCTTATTGATTTTTTATTGAAAATATTTCAGAAGCCTGTAAACTTAATAAAAATATTTAAAAGTTTCCTACATGTAAGCCTCTGTGCATCTAATTTAGGAGATTTTTCTGCAGGGCTGTATAAGAAAATAGTGCTCAAATCAATTAATTTTATCAACAATAACTTTTTTTTTTTCAATATAGCATTTGTCATCTGGAGGTTTTTGAGGGTCCCGGGTTCTGGGAATCTAAAAAAGATGTATGTAGTAGTTGGCTAACCTAAATACTATAACTGGGAGTGTGTATAAAAATCGAAACCGATTAAATCGGAAAAAATAAAAAAAAAGTAATTGAAAAAATCAAACTGTAAAAAAACCAGATTAAAATGATTAAAATTTGAAAAAAAACCGATCAGTTCGATTCGGTTTTATAAGCCTGAAACCGAAAAAACCGAACTGAACCGAACCCAAACTAAAAAAAAACCGAGCCAAACCGGAAAAAACTGTGCCAAAACTGAAAAAACCGAGCCAAACCAGTTTGAACCAGTTTTTATCCTAAAAAACCAAACCGAACCGAAACCGGTCGGTTTGAACCAGTTTTAGTTTTGTTGTTTTTTTAAAAAATCTGGTTTGATTATTTAAAAAAAAAAACTAAATCAAATTGAAAATAATCACCACTACTAAATACTAGTTTCTAGGTGTTAGAAAAGCAATGGAAGATGTTATTTGAAAAAAATTATGGTATAGATAAATAATTAATAATATTTTATTAGTTATGAAGTTTAGTGAATGATATCTTATTTTGGAAAAGAAAACATGTATAAATAGGTAAAAATTATAAAAATATTTCCACCCATTTTTTCTCTTTTCTTAGTTGTATCTGTATATTTATTTAAGTTTCTTTTTCCTAGTTGGATATTTATATATTTTTTTTAAAGTGCATTCCATAAAGTAATTAATAGAATCCTACCTTAGCGTTATAAAATTAAGTGTTCAAGTTCAACTGTACTTCCAGGCTGAACCCCAATTGAGTGAAGCGAAGAGCTACATGGAACTTGTCACGGGGTCAATTTTTCACCTTGCGCGGCAGTCTAGTCCCGCTAGACTCAGCCTTTCCCACGCCTATTCACTCGTGTTTTGCCTACGACTAGTTTGTCCCACAAACCCAAGAGATCCCCACACTCTTCCAATGTCACAAGCAAGCGGAATAACACTTAATGAATATGAGCAGAATATAAAACACAGCAGATTACAGGAACAAGTCCCAACCTTTTCATTAACTCAATTAAAGGATTACACAAAGTCCTTCTTGTGTGCTATGCCCAATCCGTCCTGCATGCTACACATTTTTCAGCCTATCTATTTACAAGTTATGGAAGTTACAATGTAGAAACTACCCCTAACTTCCTGCACAGTTGGAGCACCCATTATCCCATGTTCAGCCAACTTCTTCCCCACATAAGAAACTGCTGATAACTGCTCCCAAAACTGCCACAACTGCATTGGCATGTTCTCCCACAAGCCAACTGCCCACTGCCAGCACACATGCTGCCAGCGTAACTGCCTCGCATGCCTTGGACCGTCCGCTGTCCAAGTTATCGTCAGCCCCTGCTGCCGATTTTGTTGACGCTGCCGAATTCCTCGACGCTGCTGAATTTGCCAGTGCTGTCGAATACCCCCACTGTCTCATTGTGTCATCCCAGCACTGTTTCGTCAAGCCTTGGACAATCCTCGCCCAAGCCCCAACTCTCGTCAGCATACTGCCTTACTAGCTGTTGTGTGCTGCCGCACACACACTCTGCCGATTTTCGCTACTGTCACGCGAGCTGCCACCCCGTAGCTACTGTCCAGCAATGCTTTTCGTCAGCCTATGCCTTGACGAATTTTAACTCTGTGACAAACCTCCCCCACCAAAAGAAGTCGACGTCCTCGTCGAACCAAGTCTGAAGCACCTCTGCCCCATGTCTGCACCACTGTTCACAGTTCAAGATTGTCCACACACAACCTCTCGGCTTCACCCATATTTTCATCCAGAATATCGTCCACCGATTCTGCGATGCCAAGCTAACATTCACTTTGTCAGCTCCTGCCAAAACCCAAGCTGTGATCAAGTCTTCTCTCGGTTCCAGTTTGTATCCCATAGGTTAAACCAAACTTTGAGTCCCACCCAAAGCTTACGAGATCAATGTCCTTAATCTTGTCTGGACACCAACAAAGCTGTAACACCCCCATATCACATTCTGCCATGCTCCTCCAGAATTCGTATGCAACTTCCCCAAGTCACACACAAGCTGTCCTCATTCGTTAGCAATCCCACATGCTAATTCGTCCACCGCAAGCCTGTTTTCATGAAGTTTAGATGCTTCCTCCAGCACCCAAGGCTTCCTTCCCTTTCCTCACGGACAACACCACATACTAAACCACTTCGAAGCACCATATGAACTCCCATACGAACATACAATCCATCAACCGTTCAGCATGCAAAACCTGCAAGAATTCAATGAGACAACACATTCGGTGATCAACAAAGTTTTGCGTCGAAGTTCTTTCGTCAAGTTCCCAACCGAACCTTATTAACTGCATTAGTTCACCTTTCACCGAAATCATCTTCATCAGAATTCAGACCCTGTGATGGAGCCCCAACATACTAACCGGTAGCAACAATGTTTGTAAACATGATATGATATTTACAACACAATGTGGGATCAATGCCAGCATGCCTAAACTTTCTTGGGATAATCAAGATAAAAATGCATCAAAAATAGTGTAACAACACTCAATTAAATAGTTTGTTACAGCTTTACACAAACTGAAAAAAAAACAGACCTTGATTTTAGTTGTCCACCACTCATCAGGTGCCGAAATTGTTCCAAGTTCAGCTTTCCAGCCTACTCCTATTTAAGAAATTAACCTTTTTCATATTCTCCAATCTTTTTTTAATTCCGTCCCACTTATTCTTTAATTGTGCTTTTGTTAATGCATGGCCAGTTTGATCCTTAAAGCAATTCATAACATATTTCCAACCAGCTTTGTTGAAATGTGTGTTGGGTCGCATACCTTGCTCAATTGCTTTAATACATATGTCACAAAAAGCGTGCAACATCTCTCTAGTCCAACAAGCCTTATCTTGTGATTGAGAATCGTCCATGTTCTCGGTTAAAATGTTTTGTCTAATATACAATTAACAGGTTAATTTCCTAGAGGCAATGTAAAGGACATGGAATGCACAATCTATCTTAATTAAATCACCAACTTAAATAAAACATGCAATTTAAGAACATAGACTTAACATAATCAGCTTACCAGTTTAATTGCTAGGTATATTTACATTTCTGTTTCTACAAGCCAATGTTTTCATTTCCTAAGCAGACTGTCAACTATGTAATACAACATTAGAGGCTGAGATTTCTGAGATATAATTTTCTCATGTGTTGAAGGAGATGGTATTGGCACTTCTGCATGAATCGGATCTATTGTTGTCCGATGATGTTGTTGAAACAATTGTGGACAAGGTACAATTTGGTTTTGCTGTGTCAAACTTCACTGCTTCATGCTTATTTGGTTAATTAACATTTTGTGATAGATGCAGATTTAAAAGGTGATGGAAAAATTGATCCTGAAGATGTTAGAAGAGATGGAAGGGTTAGAAAAAGAAAAGGAAAGAGACAATGTTTTTTTCTTTTTTCTTTTTTTTTGAAAAAAAGGGTTTATGTTGTTAAGAGTATTTTTGGAATATTGTTTTTAATATTAATTTCAAGGAGAATTATTATAGAAAACTCTATTTTTTTGCATTCAAATTAATATCCTTAAAAATATTCCAAACTATATATATATATATATATAAAATTAACCTTTAGAATTGAATTCAATTTTAAAAATTCCAAATAACCTACCAGTGGACTGAGCAATTGAAATAAACCCTATTTTCCATATCAATAACTCGAAAATATTTAGCTTGCATTCCATGCAGCATGTATGTATCTGATGCAAAGTGTTGGGCAATCCACCACACCGCCGACTCAAAACCTTCACAATAGAAGGACCTCCCTGACTCAAAACCCTAGCTTCTTCTTCATATATACATATAAATACAACCATCACCCCCGGTTAATTCAATCTAATTCTCACCTAACCTAAAGGAAAGCCCTTTTCAAGATCAAGAAGCCTTTTCTCCAAAAGCATACACAGATACATACATCTTTCAAGGCAACTCTGTTATTCTAAGGTATGAATGAATACTTGCTTGCTCCTCCACTGTTATTGTTATTGGTTTTTCAATGTTTTGAGGGCGGTTTGTATCACTCTGTTTTTTTTTTTTGGGGGTTTTTTTTGTTTGGCCATGAGAACTTGTACAACTTTGAAGCTTAAGTTCTTTCCATGAGAACTTGTACAACTTTGAAGCTTAAGTTCTTTCCATGAGAACTTGTACAACTTTGAAGCTTAAGTTCTTTCGACTAAATCTTGATATATCCATCGAAAGAAACGATTTTTCACGGTTAAATATCAATCCAGAGTGTTTCTGCTTTGTACCCATTATTGCGCTTTCTGTTTTCGTTATCTTGGACTGATTTTATATCATAATTATTCAGGTTACAGAGAAAAGACTTTGTTTTGTTTTGATGGAAGATCGTATCAGCGAATTGTCTGATGACATTCTGTCTTTCATTCTCTCCTTTTTGACAATGCGGGATGCTGTTAAAACGAGGTTACTTTCACATAGATGGAGATATCTCTCTCCACCGCTCTCCCATCTTCAGTTTGATGTTTTTACTCTGTTTGGAACCCACGGGGAAAGTAGTTCTAAGTTTATTACAGCTGTTGATCAAGTTTTGCTAGCTTGCAGAGGTAAAAAAATAGGCACTCTCAAGGTCCGCTTTGGCCTAGGCGATGACCATGCTTTCCATGTTGATAGGTGGGTTTCATTTTCCTCTGCAATGCAGGTTGAGAAAATAGCTTTTGACTTCTCATGCTCTCCTAAAAGTTGTGGAAGTTATAATTTTCCATGTCATATTCTTCCCGCTGATAAAGCATCTCATTTGAAGCATCTGTGCCTTGTTTCCTGCACGCTGAGGCTTTCTCCTAAATTCACAAGCCAACTCAATCCTTTAAGAACCCTGGATTTGGATGGTGTACCCTTGGATCAAAGTGGCCTAGATATCATCACCTCTGCTTGTCCGAAACTTACGCTGTTGAGAATGATTGGTTGTGGACTGCCTAAGATTGTGTGCATACACGGCCAACTCCTCTGTCTGAAGACATTGATCATTCACGATACTTTGATCAGTGTTGAGCTTAAGTCTATTAATCTTGAAATCTTTGAGTTTTTTGGTCATCCACAAACACACTTTTGTTGACGTTCCGCATCTGAAAAAAGCACGAGTACGGTCGCTTTTTATTTATCGGAGGACATCGCCAATATGCAACGCGCTTGCGAAGGATCTTCCTCAGCTTCAGTTTTTGTCTCTGATAGTAAAGGATGAGGTGCATCAAGGAACGATTACACCATCGCAAGTTTTAATTCCTGCAACTTTTGTGTAACCTGTATTCTTTTATCTATAGGTGCTGCCCCTACCTGCAACCAGTCCTAAATTCATCTCTCTTAAACAACTGGATCTGTTGATATGGCCGTTTATAGATTCTGACCTCCTCACAGTTATCTACCTGTTGAATGCCTCTCCTCTTCTGGAAATCCTACAACTGAAGGTTGGTCTTTACGTTTTATGCTCAGGCAAAATGCTTATGTGATGCTGTTAGCAATGAATCTCCATCAGTTTTGCTAAATATTATTTTCTGTCACCTAGTTGAGAGGCAAACTCGATTTAATTCAACTTCACATGATATATAATACCATGAACAATATTGGATGTCTTAACTTTGTGGCAGATCGGTCATCAAGGTGAGGGAAGAAGCAACGGAGAAAGAAGAGAATACTCAAGGCATACCCATTCACATTTGAAAGAAGTTAAAATGGAAGGATTTCGTGACAAATGGAATGCGATGGAGCTCGCAATATATTTGCTAAAAAACACCATTGCACTTGAGCGAATGGTGGTTGTAGTCTCAGATTCCACCTTGCAGATGGACCTAAGACAGAGGGTCACCAATTTATTGCAAAAGGAAAGAGGTAATTCAACGGCGGAACTGATCATCCTTTGATTGCCATACTCTATTTGAGGACAGTTTAATTTCTCTTTGATAATTTATATTGTGTTCTTAATTATTGTACTGATGCGGACAAGAAGAAAATTTTAAGATGCTTTTCATTTTATTAGTTTTGTATGAAGTTTTCTTATTGTAATAGTTTCAACTTGGCTATTAATTTGCCCATGCCGGATGAAAAAAAACTGAACATAGGTACCATGACAAATCCAGCAGTTTCATTTAAATTTCCCTCTTCACCTGCTTTGTGAAGTAGGGATGTGCCAAAGCAGCTTCTGCGGTGATTCTAGCATGAGGATCGAGAACCAGCATTTTCTGCAAAAGCACACATCAACAAGTGAACATGATGATGACAACAACAAATTTCATCATAAATTAATACTGAGCTATCTGATGCTGGTGCTGCAGCCTCTACAGCACAGAAAACAGCAGAACCCAGAAGCAGGAACACGCAGAGATCAAACTCCCAAACACCAACAAATCACACCCCAAGAAAGCGGATAAATTCAAAGCATAAAAACAATCTAAATTAATTGGAAAATCGTGAACATACGCAGCCAAGAGTGTCCAGTCTCAAAGCCACTCTTTCTTTTGTGTAGTTATATTATATAAACAAGTTCAAAATGTTACTTAACTCTAAGGAGATCAATTCCATCATCGTTCAACTGCGGCACCACTTCAGTTAAATCCTAGGAGCAGCAACGTAATTTTATGATTAGAAAATAAAAATGCATTTAAAGCACCTAAACAGCTAGCCGCCACTTTACCTTAGGTTCATTATTGGGAATGGCCAGAGGGAATGATGGTAATGAACACAGCTCGTCCTCCTTGGGAGTTCCAATTATGCTTCATACGAAATCCCGAGCAAATGAGCAGGTTTGAATATGATATAGACAATAAAATGAGCAAGAAAGTTAATCTTCGCAAAATTCCTGATACCTGAATATCTCTTCTAATACCTCCATCTCTGAATGCCCTACAAATAAATCATTTCCCCTCACCATCTCAGCAAATATGCACCCTATGGACCAAACATCAACAGCACCTGTGTAGGTTGGAGCGCCTAAAAGCATCTCCGGCGCCCTATACGCAATGGTAGTGACCTGAGAAGCATTCAATCTCAGTTCAATCAAAATATACCTAATCTTTCAAAGGTCTTACTCTTACAGCATGCATAAATCTAGCAGAAAAACACGGACGCGTTTAGATCGGTAAGTAAAAGAATTATTTTCTCACCTGGGGGCTAAGTGTGGTGTTAGAGTTAATGAAACCCCGAGCTGATCCAAAGTCAGTGAGCACCAGCTTATCTCCAGAGATGAGCACATTTTCTGGTTTCAAGTCACGATGCAAAATTCCGAGGCTGTGGCAGTACGAGGTACCACTGAGAATCTGTCGCATAAGGTCCTGCAGCACCCAAAACTTTTCTCAATTAAGAACACAACGCAAGTTAAATAATCGTTTTACCTTTACTATGTTTGGATCTTCGAATCTCGGTGATTTTCCCTCCAAAAGCTCTTTCATATTGAAATTGAAGAGCTCAAACACCAAGCACAGGTTGCCATCATGGAAGAAGGCGCGCTGTAACCTGTGAATCAATTTCATATATATATATATATATATTAAGGGTCATCGGAGGACAAAACCTTTTTTCTAAGTGGAGGAAACAGCACACCTGACAATGTTGGGATGTTCTATTTCATACAGCAGATATATCTCTCCAGCCAACTTCTTTGTAATTTCAGCCTGCAAAAGAGGAATCATTTTCACAGCTACCGCTTGATTAGTAGCTCTGTCGGTAGCTGAATAAACAATTCCGTAGGCTCCTCCTCCTAGTGGACAACCGTCCCTTTTAATTTCGTAATTCTCCATCTCAAAATGTCCTGCGCCAACGAAACATAATAAATTCACAAATCAAATTTGTGAAACAAACAATTATTGTGGTTACTGAGAAAATAACCCTTTTTTTAGTCATATGGCTTCAAAGAGGTATTTCCTCTGTTTGCCCTTTCTCAAAATACTAGCCATCATGGTCCAGAGTAAAAAACTCTCAGCTTCATATATCACACTTAGAAATCCCCTTTTTTTTCAGTTCATATACAGGTTGTGACACCCATCCTAACCCTGATCATCGCCATCAATTTACCTGCAGTCTGCTATGTCTCTGTTCTAACAAGGAAAACTAATGAACTGTTTAGAACGAACAGACTACGTTGTCTCCACACAACTTTTATTACAAGTAAACCCTGAGAGCATGAGCATCGAATCCAAAAACAGTAACCAAAGCATGAAGACCATCTAAGTCCCATTTATGAACAAGTAAATTCTTCACATTAACGACCTCTCTCATATCAAATTCACTTCAAATAACCACAAGCTTCTCTAGGAAAAAAAGAGAATCTATATTTTCATGTAAATTGCTATCCATTTATGATCCTCTAACATACCATAAGCTGTGTTTGTAGAGAATTCTTCATTCGAAGTAAATTTCCATATAAATAAGTCCTCGCGGCCAGCAGAACCGTGAGGAAACACCACATACTAATTTCTGTGTTCTTTTTAAATTTAGCAAGCCAATCACAAGTATTATCAAGCAATTATTAACTAAAACATACTAAATTTACAAATCAAGATTTCTGTATCCTTTGTTTGTTTGGCTACTAAATTGAACTCCAAAACTCGACCAGTAGATAATTAATTCTTCTGATATTTAGTTATTTGATTTTGATTTTCTCTTCAGTTAGATTTTCCTAGCAACCAAACAAACATAGGCTAGAAAACTCACCTGTTTGAAGAAAGTTAAAACAAATCCGCTGGAGTTTGTTGCTGCCTTTGAGAGAGAATGAAAACCAACGAACATATATATATATACACACACACACATATATATATATATATATATATATATATATATATATATATATATATTGCGTGGTCCCGATCTAAGCTAATGTAAAGATGACACGTGTGCTAAAAAGAAAACGAGAGAAGAGCGGGAATTTGTGGATTGGTGAAATGCCTTAACTTCCATAACAAGATTGAGCGGTTACCTCTAGCCATTTCACCCATTATGTTTTCTTCTTCTTAAAATCCAAGCTCTCTCGCACTTGATTTCAAGCGCGCTCTCTATCTCTCTCACAAATTACTCTCTCCATTTCACCGGGCTGCGATTTTTTACGGTTTATGGACCGTGGGGGAGCCGGATATGGCATATTTCTTTTTCACTGAGGATATTTTGAATGGGAAGACTACCAGTTTTTGAGGCTGCGAATCATGGGAACGTTGCTAGGGATTTTACCTACATTGATGATATTGTGAAGGGTTGTTTGGGCTCGTTGGATACGGCAGAGAAGAGTACCGGGAGCGGAGGGAAGAAGAAAGGGCCGGCACAATTGAGGGTTTTCAATTTGGGGAATACATCTCCTGTGCCGGTCACTGATCTTGTTAGTATTTTGGAAAGGCTTGTGAAGGTTAAGGCTAGAAGGAATATTATGAAGTTGCCACGCAATGGGGATGTTCCATATACGCACGCGAATATTAGTTATGCTCAAAAGGAATTTGGATATAAGCCTACCACGGATCTGCGCGGACAGGGTTGAAGAAATTCGTGCGGTGGTACCTCAGTTACTATGGAAACAAGAAGGCTGTTGCGAGATGAGATGAATTCTTTTGGTTCGGTACTTGGAAAACATTCCTTGTTCATTATGATTCTTATAATTGTTTTTCTTAACATTTCTGTGTTCTTTCATTGCACGATAATTGACTTTGGTATATGTTTAATTGATGCTGTACAAGGAGGAATATCTCGTCTTATGTTGAAGAAGAGAGGGGTTGGTGGATTCTGTTTTGTTGGGCACTCTGTGTGCTGTATCAAAACAAAGCCAGAACCATCCCTTTCTTTTGTTTCCGATTTTTGGAATTTGTAATTGTTGTAGTTTCGGTGCTGTAGGGTTCATGACTGATAGAGCATATGCTGATTGTTGGGCATGTGTCAATCAAAAAAGGAGTACACGTTAATTTCATTTATCTGTTTTCTTACTGAACAAATTGAATTTCATTCGACTATTGTATGGTGTGTCTTCTTTTTCTACAATGGCTTGGCCTGTTATTGACATCCATGATGGATACAGCTGCAACTATTTCATTTTTGCTTGTTGCGAATGATTTTCATGGTGAACTTACAGTGCTCTTTTACCTGGAGACCAGCCCATGTCTGAGTTGTGGCATTTGTACTTGATTCAAGAGTTCATCGAGTCCTTCCTTTGTTTTCTGCTGTTCTGGGTAAATGATAGATATTAGTCATGTGTTGCATTTGACCTAGAGGTCTATATTGTTCTTTTTCATACATGATATTCCAGGATGTTGTAGTATTCTGTTAATGAATGTGATGCAATCGGTCACATTTGCTGGTACGAGCTGATCAAAGTTTGTATGCTTCCAACTCTGCATTCGTAAATTTTCCGCTGTAGTCTTTCTAATGTTCGATAATATGGAGAAGCTAGCTGCATCTATCTGAGATTATATTAAGCAACAAACAAGCTCGGGAACAGTCATTTAGAATCTAACACGACCAAACACTGCCTCCAGTGAGAGATAGACGAAACTTTTGTGCTTGCTCCATTGATTTCTGGTTCATCTTACTTCTGAGACAGACTCACCATTTCTTCTTTTGAGTTTCTTCTTTGGAATTTGATGTTGCCTCGTAAGACGGAATATAAAAGAGCTGGTTATTAAACAATAGGCTGGAGGTAAACCTTCACTGTTTATTTTGCTCATTCCCCCGAGACTTTGAAGAATTCCCTTGAAAGCATGGCATTTTTACACTCCATTTATATTGCTGTATTCTGTCTATATCTTCTTATCATGCAGGGGACCGTCCTATAATTAGATTTGTTTGCATTTAGATTCTTGGAACTGATCATAGATGCTGAATTCTGACAAGGGCAATAAGTGAATGCTGGGAACCAACGGAAGTTTTGAAGCAAACGATAAGCTACTAAATGCTGTTCTCAAAAAGAGAAAAAGATCGAAATGCCTATAATGTAATATGGTGCATGCTTCTCAAAACAGGCACAAGCACAAATTAAAAGCAATTGAAAACTCAATTTATTATGAATTAAATCCAAATTGAGGTTGGGTGTACAGGGCCAACATATTGCCAGAAAAAATTTAATGTAAACAAGCTATATACTGCTAACTTAATTAAATTGAGTTCTAAATTGTGAAATTAAATCTACTGAAAATCTTTATTTGAGAGGATCATGATCAAGCATGGACAATCCAGGATAAACTAATAATTCCACTCACTGGTTTGAATACAAATTTGCTTTAGACACTTTCCGGGGGGACCCTGGTATAAGGTTCACAGCACCGTAAACATTCGTGAGCGAGCGATTACATCTAGAGTTTGTCATGAAGGGAATTAGCTAAAAATATAAATGCATCCATGCACGCCCCTTTAAATTTCTGTCAACATTATCATCGTGATAAACAAAAAAAAAAATCAATCGCTTGTTTGTGAATGCGGAGCTCAAGTTTATCTGATTCATTTCTTTGTGTATTGGATTGATATTGATGATGTCAATGTTTGTATATATATGTTTAATCAGGAACAAACACCTGGGATAAGTTTGAACTTCGTATCCACAAGCGAGTGATCGATCTTTTTAGTTCGGCTGATGCGATGAAGCAAATTACTTCCATCGCCATTAAACCTGGTGTGGAGGTTGAGGTTATAATTGCAGACTGATTGAGCGTGCTTGGTTTAGGATTTTATGATTATTGCAATGAATTTTTGTATTAAGAGCTACTTTGGTTTGCTATGTTGAATTTTATTTTCTTGTTCTTAATTGTTTTGCCGTGGGAACTATTCAGTGAATCTTAAAGTTTTGGTATTTTTTTATCTGAATTTTTTTTTTTTGTTTATCATAATGATAATTTTGACAGAAATTGAAGGGTGTACATAGATGCATATCTCTAGATGTAATTGCTGTGTTAGAATGAGTTATATGCTAGTCAGCTATTATATACCAACTCCGAATGAGTTTTCAAATATGCATCATATTCAGCCATAATCACATGGTTGTTGCTGGAAAAGATTATATAAACACATGCAGACATATGCAATTCACATGTTAGTCAAATATTTCCTGCTAGATATGCAGAGATTTGTAGAACGTATTCAATCTAGAATGGCTGAATGAGCGGCCGATTTAGAATGGACATGTAGAAGTGCATGTGCTGTTGTGCTGTTCATGTAGGCTAGGAACTGCTGTAAATACAATTGTAAAATCATATATTCACCCCACAACAATAAAAATGTAGTCTTTATATTAAGCTGCTAATTGTTGCAGCTTTAGCTCCTGTTCTGGATTCTAGTTATAAAAGATTCAACATGGTATCAGAGCAGTTTGGTTGTTTCTAGTAACTGAACGATCCAATGCAGCCCAATAGAATCGCGATAGCTAATAGTTGCGATATTTTTATAAAAGATGAACAGTTCAAGAAGACTGTAAATGTTGTTTCAAATTGTCTCCTCTTGGAAGCCAAGCATCTACAGAAAAAGGTGATCAGATAACATTTGCAAGAAAAGGTGTAGTATTATTATGGTCTAACATTAGACTCAAAAGATCAAGTCTTCCATGCATAACCTTCCAAACTTGTAGCATTTTAAAATGATGAAATTAAAAAGCTGTGGTAGTAACCAATAAAGCAAAGTAATCCCAGATACAACTTGAAATCATCATAGACAGAAAAGATCTCTATCTAAGCATGAAACCTGTCCAGATAGTGAAGTAACTTGCATGCTGTAATATTTGTAATCCATAAAGATATGTAGAAGGAATGAAGGAAAAAAGCATCAAAATAGCTGGGTAGTCACGAGCTACAGTTATATTCCTGTCACTAAACGTAACATTTGCCATCCAACTTTTTCCTGAAGCTCTCTCGTCATGGTTGTTCAGAAACAAAAACTAGAAAGGAATGGCATACTGCAGTACCAGAAGTTATGGTAGCAAAGCAGTCCTCTGTTCAGTGAAAAGTAGAAAAATCAAATTTGCAGCAACTTTGCGATTCCCATCTTTCCATGCTACCAGTCACATTTGCAGCCAAAGATGCCGAATTTTTACCATCAGGATTTGAGATTTCATTAGCAGAGAGTCTCTGGTACCCACAAAACAAGCCAATTAATAGCCCGACATGATGCAGCAGAGCATTCATCTTCAGTTCTTTAAAAGAAATCTGATGTTCCCTCCAGTAACAAAAATCATCGCTGTATTTAAACCCCACTGGTACCACTCAAAAATCGTACTTTGTTCTCCCACTCAATAAAACAAGGCATAACATGCCAAAAATGTCAGAAGAGGAACTGAGAAAATTCCAGGACTCCAGCATTAGGCGCTTCCTCGATCCCTTGAAATGAACAGCCTGTGTGTAGGAAACCAAGCAAGTGACAAACCAAAACTCCAATCTTCAATCAACAACCTGGACCACATGCAGTTTAAATCTCAGACAGTGATTAAGCTGATCATGATTATGACATTACCTTGACGTCCAAAGGCATGCCATGAAATTGGCCTGCCCCCTCAGGAGGTGTCCAATTATATGTGGCACATGGTAGAAATAGCACTTAAGTACCACCGATATTTTCTAGAAAAGCCTGTGCTTTGGTAAATCTCCTCAAATCAAATCCAGGATGTGATTTTACAGCCCAGGCAAGAGACAACTGATCTCCTAGCATTCGAGAGGCACTCATGAACTTGGAACTGTAATCTTTTAGTACTTCTTGAAGGAAAATCTTCGCCCTGAGTTGCAAATATCTCCAACACCATCCCTACCCTAAGTAACCATGTAGTTGTTGGAGGCCAAGGCTGGTGTTCCAAGAACATTGGCCACTAAACAACTGGAAATATTCCAAATCCGTTTGCTTATCTTCATCACAGTCAAAAGGAAATGGAACAAATAGCAAAAAAACTACAAACCAAATACCTTAAAATTGCATCTGCGGTCCCCCGCGCTGCTATAAATCCTGAACTTAAAGGTTGCTCCTTGTTGTCCCGGAAGGTAAAGAGCCGGGTGAAAGTTTGGGTGATCGTTAAACAAGTGTCCGAGGTCATCAACAACAGCTATATCAGAGTCGGTGAGGATGTAATGACTTATAGGCCCTGGGTTCTGAGCAAGTTTCTCGAGCCTTGTTTCCAGAAAAGTCTATATGGACAGCACAAAAATTGGAAAAAAAAAATAATAATAGATCATTTTCATCATAAATCAAAGATATGTGTCTTCTTAATCTTCAATGTGCAAAACAGAAAATCAGAGAGAGAGATAAAATAAAAAAGAAAATAAACACTGTAATTAATGAAACTCATTGGGTGTGTAGAGAAAGCATGAATATGCCTTAAGAAACAGACCTACTAATCAAAACTAGAAATATGGTACCTATATGTCAATGTGATGTGCTCTTACAATGTAAGACCTGATCCTTTGAAGCATCAACTTGTCTCGCGAATAATCACCCTGAATGGGATACACAGTCACACTATTTCTATGCAATGAAAGATCAGAAGCTGGATCGGTCAGGATGACAACATTGCTCTGTGGCATTGTCACCTGAACGCATACATATGAAAAATGGATTTGAACCAAATCTCCTATTACAAACAACTATAAACCAGATGACTGTAATTGCCTACTAGAAGATGTAACTAATACACTTTAAACCAAAATTGTAATGCGATTATACAAAATGGCAAGTGAATTTAAAGCTAACCAAAACATAATTAAAATGACACCATATCAAAATTAAAAATTTTGGGTCACAAGATTCTCTAGACTATTTCACAACCAGATGCTAGTAAGATGATAACCCTGTTAAATCACCTGGGTAAAGTTAACGAAGACATTCAAAACAGCCATTGACCTCTCCATTTTAGCGTACGAAGCATTCCCAACAGTGACCAAATTTGATAATCTAGAGTCGGCTAATGAAGTGTTACAAACAGTAAAGACAGTGACAAAGGAGACGCTTTCTCCAGCATTCGAGGAGCTCGGCGTATGGGTCTTGTTCAGCGCTTTCGTGCCTGCTCCGCCATATGGAAAACGTAATAAATTACACATTGTATCAACAAAAAAAAACTTTGGGAAATTAAGAGGAGATTAAATTAAATTAAATTGTAAGAACCTTGACATTGCAAGCGATTAGGCAAGCCTTGACCGGCAGCAGGCCCAAGAACTAAATGATCGAATTTCGTGTTCATTTTCTTCGGCGGGGGTTGTGCAGCTGGGTTCTGATGCAATTCTAGAACTGAAAAGGAGAGAAAAGGAATGACAGTATCATTCATTTTGAATTTTGTTTTCAGCGTTATATAAACTACAAGGAAATTTATTGAGGGGATAATCACCGTAGAAAAGATTAAGAAGGATGAAGAGAAAAGGCAAGAAAAACACTAGAGAACGTCGCCATCCATTCCATGATGATGATCTCATCGCTAACCAATCTTTTCTACCCATTATTTTATTTTAATCTGGAAAAACCAAAAACACAGAATCAAGAGTGTTGAATCTCCAGTGAGATCTGGTAAAGCAAAATTTTGCTTCTTCTTCTGCGAAATTGCTGGTTTGATTTGAGCCAGATTTGGATTTGGAGGGCTTTGCGTTTTAACTACGATCAAAGAAAGGTGTGTGTGTGAGTGTGATATTTGCAATGAGGTATAGATCAGAAAAGAAAAATGGGAAGACGAGCTCAGAGGCGACATGTCGTTCCTTAGAATCCGAGGTCTGTCAACTATTGTAAAGACAGGTGGGCACCAATTAGTGTGCCTTAATCAATAAATGTGGCACGAATTGGTGCAGCACGAATTCTTGATTCTTGTCTTTTGCAAGAGAACGCTGCATGTAAATAGGCAATGCATTTAAATCTTAAGCACACCACAAGAAAGAAAAAGAAGAGAGTAAAAGAGGGAAAGTAATCTCATAAAATTTAAGATATTTGTAAGAGAGTAAGTGAGATGTTTTCTCCTAATAATTGAGAGATTTCAGTTCTTCTTCTATTAGCAGAGAGAGGTTGTAATTCTCACATTACTTAGTAAAATCCTTCTATACTTGCCCATGGACATAGACAAATTGAGTGAACCACGTAAATTCTTGTGTGTCATTTCTCATTTTACTCCAGTTCTCCCTTACAAGTCACAGGGAATATGTTGGCAAAACCCAAATTGTCTACTGAATCTATCAGGACAATAAGACTCAATAATAAAAGTATCATCATAACGAAGAGTCAAATAACCAGATCAAATACACATAAAATAGTCACTCTTGAGGACCGACAAGTTGCCATCATCACACAAGACAACAACTTTGGTCAAGAGAAGTAATGCAGGCAATATGACTCTCTTTGGATTTCTGAAAAGAGCATTAGCTTGAGAATCATTGAAATTTTTTGCCAACCCCACACCGTCATATTATGTCATCCCAACTAACTTGGCAGGACTAACGGTTGTTTAATGGGTGCCAATTTTTTTCTGCAAGCCAACTACTGAGAAAATGAATAGGAAAAGGGTGTCTCGCGCGGTCATACTTAATGCAAATTGGACTCCCTTTTGACCTTTGAAGATACTTGCTAGAACGGATATCGCAAGAGAGAATTTCCTTCTAACTGCCATCGTGGAGGCTAATGAAGACCACTTCTTAGCAAATGGACCAATGGCCGGTTCATATATGCGAAGGCTTGTCCGACGATACTTCTCATCAATTACTAAGAACCTTTTAGAGGAAGAAGAAGAAGTCCTTAAAAGCACCATCTAAAAAAAGGACATGTGTACATAAAAGTACGCATATTAGATGCATATTTGAAAGAAGAGCCAAAGAAAGGTGATGCTCCAATGTTTGAAAGAAAGTTATGAATTGTCAAAATTGATGATGTCTAAAAAAAAATAAAGTAGCTTTGACTGTTAAGAAACAACTCTTCGAGCACCAAGTCCAGTGAAATATTATAGCTGGAGAATTCAGACCACCTAAGCAACTCACGTATAACCTCAAGACAGACGGTTAACCTACATCCAAGTTCCTAAAGAATGTCAAAAAATAATAATATTGAGTTACAATTCAACACGGGACAAATACGTTTATCATTGAAGATATGGTCCATTCATTGAATATGAACAAATCATGGAGTTATTCAAGCAGAGAAAGCCTTAAAAAAAAAGTAAGAAAAATGTTGATATGATTGAAAAGCTGCAATTGTAATAAAACAAGAGGATGAATGGAGATGCACATACCTGGGCTGCTATGTGGAGCTGCACTGTTAGTAAAGAAACAGAAGTACTACTAGGTTGATGCTACACAGTTAATAAAAGAGAAACAAGAAGGATTGCGTGCTTGGAAACAAGAAAAGAGCAATATAATGTTGTTTTACAGTCGCCTCAGTAATTCTTGCCTAATCTAAAACATCAAATCTTTAGAGAGTGTTTGTTTTTGCTGTAATTGTTATGGTTGTGGTTGGAAAAAAAGTGATTTTAAAAAAAGCACTTTTTCTGTGGTTTGTGTATATATTTTGTGTGTTTGGTTAAAAATGTGGTTTGACTTTATTGTGGTAAAAACATGTTTGGTTAAAACTGTGGTTGCGGTTGATATTGTACCTAAAATGACTAAAAATGACATAAATGAAATAATTCTTTGTGTTAAGAGGAAATAAAACAATTTTGTCCAAATACATACCGGCAAAAAAATAAAATCATTATTTGTTATTATAAAATAAATATTATTGCCCCACCAAACTATTTGTAATGTCATCACGAATATAATCCATACGCGACGCCCTCTGGTGCCCACATGGTTGTGATTGTGGAACGACATCGGGAAAAGTATAAGGAGGAACAAAATCAGGATGGTTATCAAACTCATTGAATGCAACATCTTTGCCCGACTTCCGCCGAATGTAGTTATGCAGCGCCATTGATGCGACAACAATTTTAACCTGTGATTTGAAAGGAAACTCAGGCATGTTTTGCAAGATTCACCATCTTTTCTTCCAAACTCCAAATGTACGTTCGATTACACATCGTAAGGATGAATGGACTCGGTTGAATAGTTCCTCCCGACTTCGCAATTGTCCTTGTCAATGAAATTCTAGAAGAGGATATCTCTCCCCTCTATATGGACCTAAGTAACCGTACTCATTCGGATATCCCGAATCAACGAGATAATACTTCCCTGCATAAAATTAATTATTGTTTAACGCTTACTTCCTATTTCATAGAAAAAAAAAATTAGACCAGCTGAACAACAACCCTATTTTTTGCGGGTGAATACCTTCCGGTGGCCTCGGAAATTGTATGTTTGTATTTCCAATCATCTCATGAAATATTCTTGTATCGTGTGCACTACCTTCCCACCCAGCCCAAACAAATGTAAATTCCACGTCAAAGCTACATGCTGCCATTATATTTTGTGTCGGTACACCTTTTCTACCAATAAATAAGATCTGATTTTCTTGTGATACACATAAACGTACATGTGTTCTATCAATCGCTCCAATACAATTCTATAAAAACAAAAACATTTGTTGTCGAATCAATTTGATTGCACTTAAATATTTGATTGTAACCTTTTGAAATATTTAACAACTTCTAAAAGTATTTTTTTACCTTGAAATGAGGCATGTATCTCGGATTCATTGCAATTTTCAGTGGTGTTGCTGTGAATTCTGGATCTACTGGTCTGATTAAATCAGCAGCTAGCAAGCACACAGAACGAAGAACTTCGTTGAAATTTCTGGAAACGGTTTCACCTGAATGTTGAAATCTCTCCTGAACTTCCCTGTTCAAAGCGCCGAGAGCTAAAGTGTAGAGAAACATGCCAACCTTCTCAATCACACTCATCCGTCTAGACAGTTTCAACCCATACATCATTTCCAACTCAACAGACAAACTCTTCAATGTGTCGGCATCCATCTGAAACATGTTCACACAACGCACCCAATGCCCTTTTAAAATTTCAATCAACCATCGCATTCCAGTGTTGTATGAAACCATACATAGTTCTTTATAAATATACGTATTGTAATACAAAGCCAGTGCTCCAGCAGTGCCTATTACTAATTTAGTGCGATCACGCTCTCTATGCCAAAATAAATCGCCAACGTCATCGTCATCCTATTGATTTTGGTCGTCGTCCTCCACCTCATTGTTATTGTTCCCATAACCAGCACTGAAACTACCCCCAAAACCACTTCCAGAACTTGTACCAGCAAACCCATCATACACATACCGAACAACATTATTCATAACATTTTCATACTGG
This sequence comes from Populus simonii, assembly GCA_007827005.2. Taxonomy (NCBI): domain Eukaryota; kingdom Viridiplantae; phylum Streptophyta; class Magnoliopsida; order Malpighiales; family Salicaceae; genus Populus; species Populus simonii. Next base: position 3,747,725 of record CM017479.2, read on the forward strand.
TCATCAAAAAGCGCATTAAACCAATTCGCATCCATATCTACAAACACAACTTAATATCAATTTGAACCTGCAGAGTACCGGTAAAAATACATGTTCATGGAACAATATGTTTTGAATATTTTTAACGTTAATGGCGGCCTTAACTTAACACAAAACATTTACGTTGGAGCAATCCCTAATTATCAAACATATTTGACTTATAAGTAACTCATTCAATATTTTAAACACAACAATAATTTTAATTTTCAACCTGCAAAGTAACGGTAAAAAGACATTGTTCATTGCGGAATTTGTTTAGAATATTTTTAACGTTAATGGCGACATTAACTTAACCCAAAACATTTACATTGGAGCAATCCCTAATTATCGAACATATTTTACTTATAAGTAACTCATTCAATATTTTACAACACAACAATAATTTCAATTCTCAAAACAAAGCAATACATGTGGGAATGCTTGAAATATTTGTTGGCAGCCAATGAAACTGTTTTGAAATGATAATGCAGCTTATAAATAGAAACACACATAAATGAACTTGCTTTATTGACTAAACAGCAGCCCTCAAATAAACAATTAACCTTCTAAATTCAATGCACTTGACGTGGCAGTTTCAAACCAGCAACAAAACCCTTTCAAAACAAAGCAGTACACGTGGGAATGCTTGAAATATTTGTTCGCAGCCAATGAAAATGTTTTGAAATGAGAATGCAGCTTAAATAGAAACACACACACAACACAAACCACTAATATTTACTGCCATTCAACTCAGCAACCCCAACTTGTACCATGACCAACCATTTAACTCAGCAACCCCCATTCAAACCATTATCAGCCATTCAACTCAGCAACAATCATTCACAGCAGTAGCAGCCATTCAAGTGAGCAACAATCATTCACAGCAGTTTCAGCCATTCAATGTCAGCAACAATCATGCACAGCAGTAACTAACACTCAACAAATTAGCAGCCATTCAAGTCAAAAACAATCATGCACAGCAGTAACTAACACTCAACAAATTAGCAGCCATTCAACTTAGAAACAACCATCAAATCTGAGAAATTACAGTATCCAATTCAAGGCTGAAAAAGTAAACTCAACACAAAGTTTTTCAGCCATTCAAACAAGTCTATAGAAGTCAACATGAAACCTAAAATTACAGCTTGTAATAGGTACACCAACAACTGCTACAGACATCTCAAACATAACCCATTATCCTACAGCTAAAAATACAAAGGAATTGCTCAACATAGCATACGTTACAAATTAGAAACCTGGAAAAAACAGCAACGGCAGAACCGTTTGGCAACAACACAACCGCAAGCAACAACTCATTCAGTGCACCTCACCATAAGGATTGGTATTGTAATCTTTTAACTGCGAAAAACACATAACCATACAATATGTTAACGACTCATTGAAATAAAAACCAAACATGATAAGTGTGCTAAACATTCAAACAACACTTCAAATATGAAATGCATGCAATACTTACCAAATCATATAACACACAATAAAATTTACTTGCTGCTAGATATAACACACAATAATATACATAACTGTAAGTGTTCCCTATATCAAATGTCTACTTACATCAAGGCCTCTAGTTTGCCCTTCGATCGAACATTAATTTCAGCCACTGAAATTTTCGGTCCATATCTCCAGTGAGATCTGGAAAAGCAAAATTTTGCTTCTTCTTCTGCGAAATTGCTGGTTTGATTTGAGCCAGATTTGGATTTGGAGGGCTTTGCGTTTTAACTACGATCAAAGAAAGGTGTGTGTGTGTGAGTGTGATATTTGCAATGAGGTATAGATCAGAAAAGAAAAATGGGAAGACGAGCTCAGAGGCGACATGTCGTTCCTTAGAATCCGAGGTCTGTCAACTATTGTAAAGACAGGTGGGCACCAATTAGTGTTGCCTTAATCAATAAATATGGCACGAATTGGGTGCAGCACAAATTGATGCCACTTGCTTCTTGTCTTTGGCAAGACAAAGGCTTCATAAGCTTTAAGCACACTACAAGAAAGAAGAAGAGAAGAGTAAAAGAGGAAAAGTAATCCCATAAAATCATGAGGTATTTGTAAGAGACTAAGTGAGGTGTTTTCTCCTAATAATTGAGAGATTTCAGTTGTTCTCCTATTAGTAGAGAGAGGTTGTAATTCTCACGTTACGTAGTAAAATCCTTCTATACTTGCCCATGAACATATGCAAATTGGGTGAACCACGTAAATTTTTGTGTGTCATTTCTCATTTTACTCCAGTTCTCCCTTACAAGTCACGGGGAATATGTTGGCAAAACCCAAATTGTCTACTGAATCTGTAAGGACAATAAGACTCAATAATAAAAGTATCATCATAACAAAGAGTGAAATAGCCAGATCAAATACACATAAAGTAGTCACTCTTGAGGACCGACAAGTTGCCATCATTACAGAAGACAATAACTTTGGTCAAGAGAAGTAATGCAGGCAATATGACTCTCTTTGGATTTCTGAAAAGAGCATTAGCTTGAGAGTCATTGAAATTTTTTGCCAACCCCACACCGCCACACCGGCATATTTTGTCATCCCAACAAACTTGGCAGGACTAATGGTTGTTCAATAGGTGCCAAATTTTTTCTGCAAGCCAACTACTGAGAAAATGAATAGGAAAAGGGTGTCTCGCGCGGTCACACTTAATGCAAATTGGACTTCCTTTTGACCTTTGAAGATACCAGTTGAAGATTTTCAACTCCCTCCTTTCTTTTCTTCTTGTTCAATTTCCCTCCTGTCTTTTCTTCTTGTTCAATTTCTTGGTAATCCTTTGCTCTCAAGTGTTTATCCCATCTTTAAGCTCTTAATCTTGGATGGGTTCTTGAAATTTTAGTGTTTCTCTCTTGATTTCTCGAGAATGGGTATAAAACTCCATATTTTCTGTCCTTATGGTTCCTACAGATTGTTTTGGTGAGGAGAGAGTATTTATACTATATATTTTCCCTTATTTGCATTTAGACCCCCCCTTTTCCTTTAAGTGTATTATTCTTTTCAATTAAATCCAACCCTCAATAGTACCGGGTTTATTATAATGTCTCGAATTATTTCGCCCGGAAATTTATATTAAAAAATTTCTAAATTTCTGTTTTTATTTAATCATATGCATGAATTTCTTCACTTTTATTTATTTATTATTTTTCCCGGGATTTACATTCTCCCCTCCTAATAGAATTTCATCCTCGAAATTTAAGTGATGTACCTGAGTTTATAAACAAGTCGGGGAATTTTCGTCTCATTTCTGATTCTCTCTCCCATGTTTCTTCCTCGATTTGTGAGCTTCGCCATAAGACTCTGATGATGGGAACTTTCTTATTACGAAGTTCTTTCTCGCCCCAATTGAGTATCTTTATCGATCTTACCTCAAGTGTTAAGTCTTCTTTTACCTCCACTGGCACTTGAGATAACACTCTCGAAGGGTCTACATCAGCTTTTCGCAGCAAAGAAACATGGAATACATTGTGAACCTTGGCCAACTGTGAGGGCAAGTTTATTTCATAAGCTACAGGTCCGATACGTTTTTGGATTTCGAATGGTCTAATGAACCTCGGAGCTAACTTCCCCTTCATGCCGAATCTCAGCATGTGCTTCCATGGAGCTACCTTCAGAAATACTTTATCTCCAGGACAAAATTCAAGTGGTCTTCTTCGAATATCTGCATACTTCTTCTGTCTATCCTGAGCCACTTTCATTCGATCCTTAATGATCCTCACTTTTTCAGTAGTGATTTGTATTAATTCTGCCCCATATAGCTTTCTGTCCCCAACTTCTTCCCAACACAAGGGTGTCCTACACTTTCTGCCATAAAGAGCTTCAAAAGGGGCCATTCCAATTGTTGTCTGATAAGTGTTGTTATACGTGAATTCTACTAGTGACAGGTGCTCCTCCCAGTTTCCACCAAATTCCAAAGCACATGCCCTAAGTAAATCTTCTAAGATCTGAATAACTCTCTCAGATTGGCCATCAGTCCGCGGATGAAAGGCAGTACTGATACTCAAAATTGTCCCCAAGGCACGTTGTATGCTCGGCCAGAGACGTGAAGTAAATCTTAGGTCTTGGTCTGAAACAATTGATATTGGGACTCCATGAAGCCTTACAACTTCATTCACATAAATCTTAGCCAACTTGTCAACTGGATCTGTCATCTTTACTGGTAGGAAAAGGGCAGACTTAGTTAGTCGATCCACAATGACCCAGATTGCATCATTTCCCCTCTTTCCTCTGGGTAGTCCCGACACAAAGTCCATTGTGATCATCTCCCACTTCCACTCAGGGATTGATAATGGTTGTAACAGCCATGCCGGTTTTCGGTGTTCTACTTTTACTTGTTGGCAAATACTACACTTTGCCACGTAACCAGCCACTTCTTTTCTCATATTTGGCCTCGAGTAGTACTGTTTCATATCCTGGTACATCTTAGTAGTACCTGGATGTACAGTGAACTTAGACTCGTGAGCTTCTCGTAGTAACTTTTGTTTAAGGGCTTTGTTGTCAGGCACATACATACGTCGCCCCCAACATCACTATTCCATCATCACCCAATCAAAAAAGAGTTTCACCCCCCGATTCCAGTTTGATTCTCACTTTTGACACCTCATCATCATACTGTTGTGCCTCTAATATTTGCTCTCGATATCCTGACTTCACCCTTAGTTGAGCCATTAAGGATCCTTCCAGACTCACACCTAATATTGCCCCCAATCTCTTTAGCTCAATCATGGTTTCCTCATTCTAAGTCGTTGGTCCACTCCTAATCACTTTGTCTTTACGGCTGAGAGCATCTGCGACGACATTCGCTTTTCTTGGATGATAATCTATAATACAGTCGTAGTCTTTAATTAGTTCTACCCATCTCCGTTGTCGCATATTCAACTCCTTCTGCGACATCAGATATTTAAGGCTTTTATGATCCGTGAAAATTTGGACCTGAGATTCGTATAAGTAGTGCCTCCATACTCGTAAAGCAAAAACTACTGTCGTCAATTCTAAGTCGTGAACTGGATAGTTGACTTCATGAGTCTTCAGTTGTCTCAATGTATAGGCAACTACTTTTCCATGCTGTACAACCCAGTCCTTTTTCTTAAGGCATCACTGTAGACTACAAAGCCTTTTATTCCGGATGGAAGGATTAGTACGGGGGCAGTGGATATCTGTTCTTTACCGTCACTTTATTCAGCTGACGGTAATCTATGCAAAGCCTCAATGTTCCATCCTTCTTCATCACAAACAATACAGGTGCCCCCCAAGATGAGTTGCTTGGTCGTATGAACCCTTTGTCTAAAAGCTCCTGCAATTGAATTTTCAACTCATCCAATTCTTTTGGGGCCATTCTATATGGTGGTTGGGCTATAGGAGACACCCCAGGCAATGTATCTATGGTGACTTCAACTTCTCTTTCTGGGGGTAGTCCTGGCAATTCTTCCGGAAATACATCCGGAAATTCCCTCACAATTGGAATGTCGGACAGTCCTATTTTACCCTTTTCTGAATTTATCACATAGGCAAGGTATGCTATGCAAAGCCTCAATGTTCCATCCTTCTTCATCACAAACAATACAGGTGCCCCCCAAGATGAGTTGCTTGGTCGTATGAACCCTTTGTCTAAAAGCTCCTGCAATTGAATTTTCAACTCATCCAATTCTTTTGGGGCCATTCTATATGGTGGTTGGGCTATAGGAGACACCCCAGGCAATGTATCTATGGTGACTTCAACTTCTCTTTCTGGGGGTAGTCCTGGCAATTCTTCCGGAAATACATCCGGAAATTCCCTCACAATTGGAATGTCGGACAGTCCTATTTTACCCTTTTCTGAATTTATCACATAGGCAAGGTATGCTATACAAAGCCTCAATGTATGTTCCATCCTTCTTCATGACAAATAATACAGGTGCCCCCCAAGATGAGTTGCTTGGTCGTATGAACCCTTTGTCTAAAAGCTCCTGCAATTGAATTTTCAACTCATCCAATTCTTTTGGGGCCATTCTATACGGTGGTTGGGCTATAGGAGACACCCCAGGTAATGTATCTATGGTGACTTCAACTTCTCTTTCTGGGGGTAGTCCTGGCAATTCTTCCGGAAATACGTCCGGAAATTCCCTCACAATTGGAATGTCAGATAGTCCTATTTTACCCTTTTCTGAATTTATCACATAGGCAAGGTATGCTATACAACCTTTCTTTAGTAGTTTTCTCGCAACCATACCCGAGATCATATTTGGAAAGTTGGAAGTTCTCTCCCCCTTAAAGACCATTGTTTCACCCTTAGTCTCTTGAAAGGTTACTGTTTTTGTAAAGCAGTCTAGACGAGCCTTATTTTTGCCCAACCAATTCATACCTAGAATTATATCAAAATCACTTAATTCTAGGAGTATTAAATCTGCTTTTAGTTCACACCCATTAATGTTAATTCCCACCCCTTCAAATACAACATTTGTTTCCACAGTTTCACCCAAAGGTGTCCCAATAATAAATCCTTTTTCTACCCTTTTTGTTTCCTTACTCAATTTGGTTGCATTTTTATTTGCTATAAAGGAGTGAGTGGCACCAGAATCAAACAAAACATGCATTTGATAGTCATTCATTTGCAGCATACCTGCCACCACATCTGATGCTGCTCTGACATCTTCCTGGGTCATATGGAAAACCCTTCCTTGATCCCTTTCATTTTGCACTCTAGGTCGTCCCCTATTTGAGTTAGCTCTTGACTGAGTTGACCTTCCCCGTCTGTTTACTGTGATAGACTGCTGATGACTCTGACTTTGCTGTCTATGTCTCTGAGGCTGTTCAGTGTTTAACTAGGGGCATTCCCTTTTAAAGTGACCCTTCTCACCACAGTGATGACATCCTCTTCCCAAGTAATGACAGGTTTTCCACTTATGACCTTCTCCTCGACATATATAGTATCATCCAGGAGAAACCATAAAACTCCCGGGGTGTCTTTGTTCACACTAAGCACATTGACGGTAGCCAATTTCCTTTTGATCATTATTCCCCCTTGCAGCTGTAGCCCTGGAGCGGGTCTGACCACTTCCCGACCTCCCACCGATATCTTGTCGGAAGCTAGTTGACGTCCCCCCTTTCTTCTTCGAATTGAAGGAACTGTTCGCCTCTACCTTTCTTTGGAAGTGGTGGCCTGCCTAAAAATTCCATATCCTTTCGTTTTCCTGCACCCCTATGACTCTGTTGGCCTTCTTCCATACAAGCCTCCAATGCCTGTGCTGCTTCAATCAGTTCCTTTACTGTCTTGAATTGCAAAACAATCAACCCCTGCTTCAATTCTTGTCTGAAGCCATCCCTTAACTTTACTATCATGTGTTGTTCTGATGGGACATAATGTGGTGCGAATAGTGAGAGGTCATGAAATCGTCTCTCATACTCGAGTATTGACATTCCCTCATGTCTCAAAGCTAGGAATTCCTGTTCCTTCATCTTCCGATGATATTTGGAGTAATATTGATTCTCAAACTCTATCTTGAAGTCATCCCAGGATAGGGTTTCTGTAGCCCTCCTCAACTGAACTGTCTCCCACTAAGTCATAGCACCGTCTGATAGTAATTGAGTAGCACAATCTACCCGCAGGTCATGTGGTATCTTAATTTGAATCATGGTTTTCTCCACCTTTCTAATCCACCTTCCCGCCACTTCAGCATTCTGTTCACCTGAGTAGGGTTCACAACCCATTCCTCTCATACTTTTCACCAAACGAACTAGTTGTACCACGTCATTAGTAGCTGTAATTGCTTCTGAAACGGTTGGTATGATGGGTGCAGGTGGGGGTGCTGGCATAGGAGTGGCAGCATTAGCCATACCTTCCATTACTGCTTTGACTAGCTGGGCCAAGAGCATCGGATCAACATAAGAAACAGATGGCCCTGCAGGTGTAGTATGAGGGGGCTCCTCTACTCGTTCCCGCGGGGCTGACATGGCCGGCCAAACATCCCCAGTTTGCCTTGGTGCCTGTCTAATTTGAGGCCCCGACGATTCTTCATGCCCTGCTTGAGTCGATACTACTGGTGCATGTGAAGCAGTATCTTCCAAAGGGCTCTCTTCTTGCCCCTCGGAAAAGTCTATATTTCTATTCCCCCTCCCTGCAGAGGATAGATCTGTTCTAATCTCTTGACGGGTACGTACCATCCTACAATAAATTAATGAACATCAACAACCTTTTTTTTGATTTCTTCCCAGAACCTATACCAGGGCTCTGATACCAACTGTAATAGTCCGATTGTACGACTTGATCAATGTTAAAAGATTCCAACATATCCTCTTTATTTGAGGGTAATTTTTTTTTTCCAAAAATTGGCTTTTTTTTTTTTCCAAAAATTGGCAGAGTTTTGTTTGCATTTAGGACATCCCAAGTTATCGACTACTATCAGTTTACTCAATCAACCCATCATCACAAGGTCCCTTAATTCCGGACCTTATATCAAACCTCATAATTCCACACCTCATACAATCCACACAATATATATATATATATATATATATATATATATATATATATATATATCCTACAAGTAAGTTCAATATGAACATAGTCCAACACATCATATCATAAAATTTAAAGGAAAAGGAATAATAACATGCAAAGAAAGTATTTACAATATAAGAAATGTTCTTAAATATTTCAAAATGGTTAATTACTAGATAACTAAAAATACTACATGCTAAGCTAAACCTTTATAAATACATCAAGGTTTGCATAAAAGTATACTACATAAACACGTTAATTCCCTTTTGTTTTAAGTTAAATATTTACATAAGCTTCACAAAGTAGAGTCCTAAACTAATGATCTTCCTGAATGTTTGATGGACCTGTTACATAAATAAACATACCATTATGTTGATAAAGAATATATGTATGCTCATGTAATGAATACGAATGAAGTATTAACTTTCTATCAAATCCATGAGAATTCTAACAAAGAACTTATATTTTGCTTGTAAATCTTTTAAACCCAATTAACACTCATTTGTATATTCTTAATTGAATAATCTTATTTACTTGCATAAACTGGGTGACCTTGTAAGGTTTAATCCTGTAATTCATTTCCCGGCAATCCTATTACGGATGCCATTAGCCGAAGCTAATCGTGTGAATCATATCCCGACAATCCTATCACGGATGCCATTAGCCGAAGCTAATCGTGTGAATCATTTCCTGGCAATCCTATCACGGATGCCATTAGCCGAAGCTAATCATGTCAATCATATCCCGGCAATCCTATCACGGATGCCATTAGCCGAAGCTAATCGTGTGATTCATTTCCCAGCAATCCTATCACGGATGCCATTAGCCGAACCTAATCATGTCAATCATATCCCGGCAATCCTATCACGAATGCAATTAGCCGAAGCTAATCATGTAAATTTTCCCGGCAATCCTATCATGGATGCCATTAGCCGAAGCTAATCTTGTAAATACACTAGGCTTTATTTACATTGAACATGATATTTATTATAATTGCATTCACCAGAAGGATTCTAAATTGTATAAGTGTAAATAGAAGGGAAAATCACGCACCTGCTTCGCCTGTCTCGCGACCTCCCCTAACAAAAGATCCAATCCTAGTTGCTCCTCTTGAATCACAAGGAAGTTTTTTTTTTTGTTATGATTCTTTCAAGCCGATATTATAGAGAATTCATATTCATCCATTAATCATATGTTACTTTCTATGCATGTTCATTTCCTCATAATAACATACATACATATATCATGTATATTTTCAGAGTTAATATCTCAATATACAAGTGTTCGTATGACTTAATTCTTTTATATTCTTATTTATAGTATTCACATGAAAGTCTAGTGTTACTGTCTAACTTTGAACTGTTACTGTCCATTTTCCAACTGTTACTGTCTGACTTTGAACCGTTACTGTTTGACTTTTCCAACCGTTACTGTCTGACTTTGAATTGTTACTGTTTGACTTTGAACTGTTACTATCCAATTTCCAACTGTTACTATCTGAACACTCATCAGATTTTTAACTATATCTAAAGTTCTAAAACTCCATTTTAACTGAGATTGATCTCGTTAGAAAGCTAAGACACGAGGCTACTAGTTCTCTGAGGGAGGAGAACCCAGTTTTGCCTCCAAGATAGTCAGAATGTTTCATTTACTAATTAGTCCCATTGCCCTACATAATCAATCACGACTCAGTCTCAGTTGGTAACCCATAACTGGAGTTCTACATTTCCAAATTGAGCAAGACCAGTTTCCTTGGTTAGCTAACATTCAAATCTACAATTTCTATGGAGAACCCGATCCTAATCCCCTCATCCTCCTACCCAAAATCTCATTGAAAGTGTAAGATCCCACATCGGAAGCGAGCGTCCAGAGCCAGGGCCTTATAAGTGCATGCTCACCTTGACTAGAAAGACGCGTTTTAGGGCCATGTGTGGCTGCCAAGAACAAACCCGTGAGGGGGACCTGGGTGGAAGCCCTGGATTTGGGTGGACTGGGAGGCCCAAAGCGGACAATATCTTGCTAGTGAGGTGGGGTGTTACATTTGGTATTAGAGCCGAGGACGGCTCGTCTTAAGGTGGGGGGATTGTAAGATCCTACATCGGAAGCGAGCGTCCAGAGCCAGGGCCTTATAAGTGCATGCTCACCTTGACAAGAAAGACGCATTTTGGGGCCATGCGTGGCTGCCAAGAACAAACCCGTGAGGGAGACCTGGGTGGAAGCCCTGGATTTGGGTGGATTGGGAGGCCTAAAGCGGACAATATCTTACTAGTGAGGTGGGGTGTTACAGAAAGTTAGGAGACAAGTCTGTCCAGATTCATCTCCCCCTCCCTTTCACACAATACTTTCATAAACTACATACCACACACATGAATTAACTTAATCTCAACAATAAGTACCTTTTCCCAAATTTATGTCTAAGAACCCTAACCTATGATTCAATATCAAGGCATCAAGTCTTCTTCGAATTTAAAAATGAATTTTTTTAAGATCATGTTTAGAATACCTTACCCGTTACAAATTAAGATTTTGATCTTCAACCAGTTGAAGATTTTCAACTCCCTCCTTTCTTTTCTTCTTGTTCAATTTCCCTCCTGTCTTTTCTTCTTGTTCAATTTCTTGGTAATCCTTTGCTCTCAAGTGTTTATCTCATCTTTAAGCTCTTAATCTTGGATGGGTTCTTGAAATTTTAGTGTTTCTCTCTTGATTTCTCGAGAATGGGTATAAAACTCCATATTTTCTCTCCTTATGGTTCCTACAGATTGTTTTGGTGAGGAGAGAGTATTTATACTCTATATTTTCCCTTATTTGCATTTAGACCCCCCTTTTTCCTTTAAGTGTATAATTCTTTTCCATTAAATCCAACCCTCAACAGTACTGGGTTTATTATAATGTCTCAAATTATTTTGCCCGGAAATTTATATTAAAAAATTTCTAAATTTCTGTTTTTATTTAATCATATGCATGAATTTCTTCACTTTTATTAATTTATTATTTTTCCCAGGGTTTATATTTTTCTGAATTTCTGTTTTTATTTAATCATATGCATGAATTTCTTCACTTTTATTTATTTATTATTTTTCCCGGGGTTTACAAGTGTTGTATGAAACCATACATGGTTCGTTATAAATATACGTATTGTAATACAAAGCCAGTTCTCCAGCAGTGCACATTACTAATTTAGTGCGATCACGCTCTCTATGCCAAAATAAATCGCCAACGTCATCGTCATCCTATTGATTTTGGTCGTCGTCCTCCACCTCATTGTTATTGTTCCTATAACCACCACTGAAACTACCCCTAAAACCACTTCCAGAACTTGTACCAGCAAACCCATCATACATATACCGAACAACATTATTCATAACATTTTCATACTGGTCATCAAAAAGCGCATTAAACCGATTCGCATCCATATCTACAAACACAACTTAATATCAATTTGAACCTGCGGAGTACCGGTAAAAATACATGTTCATTAAACCATTTCGCATCCATATCTTTAACGTTGATGGCGACCTTAACTTAACACAAAACATTTACGTTGGAGCAATCCCTAATTATCAAACATATTTGACTTATAAGTAACTCATTCAATATTTTAACACAACAACAATTTTAATTTTCAACCTGTAAAGTAACGGTAAAAAGACATGTTCATTGCGGAATTTGTTTAGAATATTTTTAACTGTTAATGGCGACATTAACTTAACCCAAAACATTTACATTGGAGCAATCCCTAATTATGGAACATATTTTACTTATAAGTAACTCATTCAATATTTTACAACACAACAATAATTTCAATTCTCAAAACAAAGCAATACATGTGGGAATGCTTGAAATATTTGTTAGCAGCCAATGAAACTGTTTTGAAATGATAATGCAGCTTATAAATAGAAACACACATAAATGAACTTGCTTTATTGACTAAACAGCAGCCCTATCATATTTAACCTCATAATTTGTTTACAAAACATAAGGATCAAGCTTTATTGACTAAACAGCAGCCCTCAAATCAACAATTAACCTTCTAAATTCAATGCACTTGACATGGCAGTTTCAAACCAGCAACAAAACCTTTTCAAAACAAAGCAGTACACGTGGGAATGCTTGAAATATTTGTTCGCAGCCAATGAAAATGTTTTGAAATGAGAATGCAGCTTAAATAGAAACACACACACACAACACAAACCACTAATCTTTACTGCCATTCAACTCAGCAACCCGAACTTGTACCATGACCAACCATTCAACTCAGCAACCCCCATTCAAACCATTATCAGCCATTCAACTCAGCAACAATTATTCACAGTAGTATCACCCGTTCAAGTGAGCAACAATCATTCACAGCAGTTTCAACCATTCAAGTCAGCAACAATCATGCACATCAGTAACTAACATTCAACAAATTAGCAGCCATTCAAGTCAACAACAATCATGCACAGCAGTAACTAACACTCAACAAATTAGCAGCCATTCAACTCAGAAACAACCATCAAATCTGAGAAATTACAGTATCCAATTCAAGGCTGAAAAAGTAAACTCAACACAAAGTTTTTCAGCCATTCAAACAAGTCTACAGAAGTCAACATGAAACCTAAAATTACAGCTTGTAATAGGTACACCAACAACTGCTACAGACATCTCAAACATAACCCATTATCCTACAGCTAAAAATACAAAGGAATTGCTCAACATAGCATACGTTACAAATTAGAAACCTGGAAAAAACAGCAACGGCAGAACCGTTTGGCAACAACACAACCGCAACAACAACTCATTCAGTGCACCTCACCATAAGGATTGGTATTGTAATCTTTTAACTGCGAAAAACACATAACCATACAATATGTTAACGACTCATTGAAATAAAAACCAAACATGATAAGTGTGCTAAACATTCAAACAACACTTCAAATATGAAATGCATGCAATACTTACCAAATCATATAACACACAATAAAATTTACTTGCTGCTAGATATAACACACAATAATATACATAACTGTAAGTGTTCCCTATATCAAATGTCTACTTACATCAAGGCCTGTAGTTTGCCCTTCGATCGAACATTAATTTCAGCCACTGAAATTTTCGGTCCATATCACCAATTGCTACCCACATTTCCCTCCTACTTCTAACCATAAAAAACTCAATTGCAAAACAATACAGCTTACTGTCGAAAACCACTTCCTCAATGGAGTGAAACTCCTTCATGACCTCTTCTATGCTACATCATTTTTTATCCAAACCACTCGATGTGCATTCACTGTTGGCAGACACACTATCAACCAACTTATCTAAACACGAAAACAATTGCGATCCCCTTCCAGCACCCCTTTTTTTCTCATTCTTTTGTGAACTTTGTTGCACACCTTTTCTCTTCCCACTACTACCAGTGGGATTGCTTGTGCTGTTGGCAAAAGTGACACCAGCAACCATATTATTGACATCGTCAACAAAATTTGGTAGACTATCCTCCTCAGAATCTCCACTACCTTCCTCTAGATGAGGGTCCTCATTAACTGCATTAGTTCGCCTTTCACCGAAACCATCTTCATCAGAATTCAGACCCTGTGATGGAGCCCAAGCATACTAACCGGTAGCAACAATGTTTGTAACCATGATATCATATTTACAACACAATGTGGGATTAATGCCAGCATGCCTAAACTTTCTTGCTCCGCGTATCTCCCACAACAAGGGATAATCAAGATAAAAATGCATCAAAAATAGTGTAACAACACTCAATTAAACACTTTATTACAGCTTTACACATACTGAAAAAAAACAGACCTTGATTTTAGTTGTCCACCACTCATCAGGTGCCGAAATTGTTCCAAGTTCAGCTTTCCAGCCTACTCCTATTTAAGAAATTAACCTTTTTCATATTCTCCAATCTTTTTTTAATTCCGTCCCACTTATTCTTTAATTGTGCTTTTGTTAATGCATGGCCAGTTTGATCCTTAAAGCAATTCATAACATATTTCCAACCAGCTTTGTTGAAATGTGTGTTGGGTCGCATACCTTGCTCAATTGCTTTAATACATATGTCACAAAAAGCGTGCAACATCTCTCTAGTCCAACAAGCCTTATCTTGTGATTGAGAATCGTCCATGTTCTCGGTTAAAATGTTTTGTCTAATATACAATTAACAGGTTAATTTCCTAGAGGCAATGTAAAGGACATGGAATGCACAATCTATCTTAATTAAATCACCAACTTAAATAAAACATGCAATTTAAGAACATAGACTTAACATAATCAGCTTACCAGTTTAATTGCTAGGTATATTTACATTTCTGTTTCTACAAGCCAATGTTTTCATTTCCTAAGCAGACTGTCAACTATGTAATACAACATTAGAGGCTGAGATTTCTGAGATATAATTTTCTCATGTGTTGAAGGAGATGGTATTGGCACTTCTGCATGAATCGGATCTATTGTTGTCCGATGATGTTGTTGAAACAATTGTGGACAAGGTACAATTTGGTTTTGCTGTGTCAAACTTCACTGCTTCATGCTTATTTGGTTAATTAACATTTTGTGATAGATGCAGATTTAAAAGGTGATGGAAAAATTGATCCTGAAGATGTTAGAAGAGATGGAAGGGTTAGAAAAAGAAAAGGAAAGAGACAATGTTTTTTTCTTTTTTCTTTTTTTTTGAAAAAAAGGGTTTATGTTGTTAAGAGTATTTTTGGAATATTGTTTTTAATATTAATTTCAAGGAGAATTATTATAGAAAACTCTATTTTTTTGCATTCAAATTAATATCCTTAAAAATATTCCAAACTATATATATATATATATATATAAAATTAACCTTTAGAATTGAATTCAATTTTAAAAATTCCAAATAACCTACCAGTGGACTGAGCAATTGAAATAAACCCTATTTTCCATATCAATAACTCGAAAATATTTAGCTTGCATTCCATGCAGTATGTATGTATCTGATGCAAAGTGTTGGGCAATCCACCACACCGCCGACTCAAAACCTTCACAATAGAAGGACCTCCCTGACTCAAAACCCTAGCTTCTTCTTCATATATACATATAAATACAACCATCACCCCCGGTTAATTCAATCTAATTCTCACCTAACCTAAAGGAAAGCCCTTTTCAAGATCAAGAAGCCTTTTCTCCAAAAGCATACACAGATACATACATCTTTCAAGGCAACTCTGTTATTCTAAGGTATGAATGAATACTTGCTTGCTCCTCCACTGTTATTGTTATTGGTTTTTCAATGTTTTGAGGGCGGTTTGTATCACTCTGTTTTTTTTTTTTGGGGGTTTTTTTTGTTTGGCCATGAGAACTTGTACAACTTTGAAGCTTAAGTTCTTTCCATGAGAACTTGTACAACTTTGAAGCTTAAGTTCTTTCCATGAGAACTTGTACAACTTTGAAGCTTAAGTTCTTTCGACTAAATCTTGATATATCCATCGAAAGAAACGATTTTTCACGGTTAAATATCAATCCAGAGTGTTTCTGCTTTGTACCCATTATTGCGCTTTCTGTTTTCGTTATCTTGGACTGATTTTATATCATAATTATTCAGGTTACAGAGAAAAGACTTTGTTTTGTTTTGATGGAAGATCGTATCAGCGAATTGTCTGATGACATTCTGTCTTTCATTCTCTCCTTTTTGACAATGCGGGATGCTGTTAAAACGAGGTTACTTTCACATAGATGGAGATATCTCTCTCCACCGCTCTCCCATCTTCAGTTTGATGTTTTTACTCTGTTTGGAACCCACGGGGAAAGTAGTTCTAAGTTTATTACAGCTGTTGATCAAGTTTTGCTAGCTTGCAGAGGTAAAAAAATAGGCACTCTCAAGGTCCGCTTTGGCCTAGGCGATGACCATGCTTTCCATGTTGATAGGTGGGTTTCATTTTCCTCTGCAATGCAGGTTGAGAAAATAGCTTTTGACTTCTCATGCTCTCCTAAAAGTTGTGGAAGTTATAATTTTCCATGTCATATTCTTCCCGCTGATAAAGCATCTCATTTGAAGCATCTGTGCCTTGTTTCCTGCACGCTGAGGCTTTCTCCTAAATTCACAAGCCAACTCAATCCTTTAAGAACCCTGGATTTGGATGGTGTACCCTTGGATCAAAGTGGCCTAGATATCATCACCTCTGCTTGTCCGAAACTTACGCTGTTGAGAATGATTGGTTGTGGACTGCCTAAGATTGTGTGCATACACGGCCAACTCCTCTGTCTGAAGACATTGATCATTCACGATACTTTGATCAGTGTTGAGCTTAAGTCTATTAATCTTGAAATCTTTGAGTTTTTTGGTCATCCACAAACACTCACTTTTGTTGACGTTCCGCATCTGAAAAAAGCACGAGTACGGTCGCTTTTTATTTATCGGAGGACATCGCCAATATGCAACGCGCTTGCGAAGGATCTTCCTCAGCTTCAGTTTTTGTCTCTGATAGTAAAGGATGAGGTGCATCAAGGAACGATTACACCATCGCAAGTTTTAATTCCTGCAACTTTTGTGTAACCTGTATTCTTTTATCTATAGGTGCTGCCCCTACCTGCAACCAGTCCTAAATTCATCTCTCTTAAACAACTGGATCTGTTGATATGGCCGTTTATAGATTCTGACCTCCTCACAGTTATCTACCTGTTGAATGCCTCTCCTCTTCTGGAAATCCTACAACTGAAGGTTGGTCTTTACGTTTTATGCTCAGGCAAAATGCTTATGTGATGCTGTTAGCAATGAATCTCCATCAGTTTTGCTAAATATTATTTTCTGTCACCTAGTTGAGAGGCAAACTCGATTTAATTCAACTTCACATGATATATAATACCATGAACAATATTGGATGTCTTAACTTTGTGGCAGATCGGTCATCAAGGTGAGGGAAGAAGCAACGGAGAAAGAAGAGAATACTCAAGGCATACCCATTCACATTTGAAAGAAGTTAAAATGGAAGGATTTCGTGACAAATGGAATGCGATGGAGCTCGCAATATATTTGCTAAAAAACACCATTGCACTTGAGCGAATGGTGGTTGTAGTCTCAGATTCCACCTTGCAGATGGACCTAAGACAGAGGGTCACCAATTTATTGCAAAAGGAAAGAGGTAATTCAACGGCGGAACTGATCATCCTTTGATTGCCATACTCTATTTGAGGACAGTTTAATTTCTCTTTGATAATTTATATTGTGTTCTTAATTATTGTACTGATGCGGACAAGAAGAAAATTTTAAGATGCTTTTCATTTTATTAGTTTTGTATGAAGTTTTCTTATTGTAATAGTTTCAACTTGGCTATTAATTTGCCCATGCCGGATGAAAAAAAACTGAACATAGGTACCATGACAAATCCAGCAGTTTCATTTAAATTTCCCTCTTCACCTGCTTTGTGAAGTAGGGATGTGCCAAAGCAGCTTCTGCGGTGATTCTAGCATGAGGATCGAGAACCAGCATTTTCTGCAAAAGCACACATCAACAAGTGAACATGATGATGACAACAACAAATTTCATCATAAATTAATACTGAGCTATCTGATGCTGGTGCTGCAGCCTCTACAGCACAGAAAACAGCAGAACCCAGAAGCAGGAACACGCAGAGATCAAACTCCCAAACACCAACAAATCACACCCCAAGAAAGCGGATAAATTCAAAGCATAAAAACAATCTAAATTAATTGGAAAATCGTGAACATACGCAGCCAAGAGTGTCCAGTCTCAAAGCCACTCTTTCTTTTGTGTAGTTATATTATATAAACAAGTTCAAAATGTTACTTAACTCTAAGGAGATCAATTCCATCATCGTTCAACTGCGGCACCACTTCAGTTAAATCCTAGGAGCAGCAACGTAATTTTATGATTAGAAAATAAAAATGCATTTAAAGCACCTAAACAGCTAGCCGCCACTTTACCTTAGGTTCATTATTGGGAATGGCCAGAGGGAATGGTGGTAATGAACACAGCTCGTCCTCCTTGGGAGTTCCAATTATGCTTCATACGAAATCCCGAGCAAATGAGCAGGTTTGAATATGATATAGACAATAAAATGAGCAAGAAAGTTAATCTTCACAAAATTCCTGATACCTGAATATCTCTTCTAATACCTCCATCTCTGAATGCCCTACAAATAAATCATTTCCCCTCACCATCTCAGCAAATATGCACCCTATGGACCAAACATCAACAGCACCTGTGTAGGTTGGAGCGCCTAAAAGCATCTCCGGCGCCCTATACGCAATGGTAGTGACCTGAGAAGCATTCAATCTCAGTTCAATCAAAATATACCTAATCTTTCAAAGGTCTTACTCTTACAGCATGCATAAATCTAGCAGAAAAACACGGACGCGTTTAGATCGGTAAGTAAAAGAATTATTTTCTCACCTGGGGGCTAAGTGTGGTGTTAGAGTTAATGAAACCCCGAGCTGATCCAAAGTCAGTGAGCACCAGCTTATCTCCAGAGATGAGCACATTTTCTGGTTTCAAGTCACGATGCAAAATTCCGAGGCTGTGGCAGTACGAGGTACCACTGAGAATCTGTCGCATAAGGTCCTGCAGCACCCAAAACTTTTCTCAATTAAGAACACAACGCAAGTTAAATAATCGTTTTACCTTTACTATGTTTGGATCTTCGAATCTCGGTGATTTTCCCTCCAAAAGCTCTTTCATATTGAAATTGAAGAGCTCAAACACCAAGCACAGGTTGCCATCATGGAAGAAGGCGCGCTGTAACCTGTGAATCAATTTCATATATATATATATATTAAGGGTCATCGGAGGACAAAACCTTTTTTCTAAGTGGAGGAAACAGCACACCTGACAATGTTGGGATGTTCTATTTCATACAGCAGATATATCTCTCCAGCCAACTTCTTTGTAATTTCAGCCTGCAAAAGAGGAATCATTTTCACAGCTACCGCTTGATTAGTAGCTCTGTCGGTAGCTGAATAAACAATTCCGTAGGCTCCTCCTCCTAGTGGACAACCGTCCCTTTTAATTTCGTAATTCTCCATCTCAAAATGTCCTGCGCCAACGAAACATAATAAATTCACAAATCAAATTTGTGAAACAAACAATTATTGTGGTTACTGAGAAAATAACCCTTTTTTTAGTCATATGGCTTCAAAGAGGTATTTCCTCTGTTTGCCCTTTCTCAAAATACTAGCCATCATGGTCCAGAGTAAAAAACTCTCAGCTTCATATATCACACTTAGAAATCCCCTTTTTTTTCAGTTCATATACAGGTTGTGACACCCATCCTAACCCTGATCATCGCCATCAATTTACCTGCAGTCTGCTATGTCTCTGTTCTAACAAGGAAAACTAATGAACTGTTTAGAACGAACAGACTACGTTGTCTCCACACAACTTTTATTACAAGTAAACCCTGAGAGCATGAGCATCGAATCCAAAAACAGTAACCAAAGCATGAAGACCATCTAAGTCCCATTTATGAACAAGTAAATTCTTCACATTAACGACCTCTCTCATATCAAATTCACTTCAAATAACCACAAGCTTCTCTAGGAAAAAAAGAGAATCTATATTTTCATGTAAATTGCTATCCATTTATGATCCTCTAACATACCATAAGCTGTGTTTGTAGAGAATTCTTCATTCGAAGTAAATTTCCATATAAATAATGTCCTCGCGGCCAGCAGAACCGTGAGGAAACACCACATACTAATTTCTGTGTTCTTTTTAAATTTAGCAAGCCAATCACAAGTATTATCAAGCAATTATTAACTAAAACATACTAAACTTACAAATCAAGATTTCTGTATCCTTTGTTTGTTTGGCTACTAAATTGAACTCCAAAACTCGACCAGTAGATAATTAATTCTTCTGATATTTAGTTATTTGATTTTGATTTTCTCTTCAGTTAGATTTTCCTAGCAACCAAACAAACATAGGCTAGAAAACTCACCTGTTTGAAGAAAGTTAAAACAAATCCGCTGGAGTTTGTTGCTGCCTTTGAGAGAGAATGAAAACCAACGAACATATATATATATATATATATATATATATATATATACATATATATATACACACATATATTGCGTGGTCCCGATCTAAGCTAATGTAAAGATGACACGTGTGCTAAAAAGAAAACGAGAGAAGAGCGGGAATTTGTGGATTGGTGAAATGCCTTAACTTCCATAACAAGATTGAGCGGTTACCTCTAGCCATTTCACCCATTATGTTTTCTTCTTCTTAAAATCCAAGCTCTCTCGCACTTGATTTCAAGCGCGCTCTCTATCTCTCTCACAAATTACTCTCTCCATTTCACCGGGCTGCGATTTTTTACGGTTTATGGACCGTGGGGGAGCCGGATATGGCATATTTCTTTTTCACTGAGGATATTTTGAATGGGAAGACTACCAGTTTTTGAGGCTGCGAATCATGGGAACGTTGCTAGGGATTTTACCTACATTGATGATATTGTGAAGGGTTGTTTGGGCTCGTTGGATACGGCAGAGAAGAGTACCGGGAGCGGAGGGAAGAAGAAAGGGCCGGCACAATTGAGGGTTTTCAATTTGGGGAATACATCTCCTGTGCCGGTCACTGATCTTGTTAGTATTTTGGAAAGGCTTGTGAAGGTTAAGGCTAGAAGGAATATTATGAAGTTGCCACGCAATGGGGATGTTCCATATACGCACGCGAATATTAGTTATGCTCAAAAGGAATTTGGATATAAGCCTACCACGGATCTGCGCGGACAGGGTTGAAGAAATTCGTGCGGTGGTACCTCAGTTACTATGGAAACAAGAAGGCTGTTGCGAGATGAGATGAATTCTTTTGGTTCGGTACTTGGAAAACATTCCTTGTTCATTATGATTCTTATAATTGTTTTTCTTAACATTTCTGTGTTCTTTCATTGCACGATAATTGACTTTGGTATATGTTTAATTGATGCTGTACAAGGAGGAATATCTCGTCTTATGTTGAAGAAGAGAGGGGTTGGTGGATTCTGTTTTGTTGGGCACTCTGTGTGCTGTATCAAAACAAAGCCAGAACCATCCCTTTCTTTTGTTTCCGATTTTTGGAATTTGTAATTGTTGTAGTTTCGGTGCTGTAGGGTTCATGACTGATAGAGCATATGCTGATTGTTGGGCATGTGTCAATCAAAAAAGGAGTACACGTTAATTTCATTTATCTGTTTTCTTACTGAACAAATTGAATTTCATTCGACTATTGTATGGTGTGTCTTCTTTTTCTACAATGGCTTGGCCTGTTATTGACATCCATGATGGATACAGCTGCAACTATTTCATTTTTGCTTGTTGCGAATGATTTTCATGGTGAACTTACAGTGCTCTTTTACCTGGAGACCAGCCCATGTCTGAGTTGTGGCATTTGTACTTGATTCAAGAGTTCATCGAGTCCTTCCTTTGTTTTCTGCTGTTCTGGGTAAATGATAGATATTAGTCATGTGTTGCATTTGACCTAGAGGTCTATATTGTTCTTTTTCATACATGATATTCCAGGATGTTGTAGTATTCTGTTAATGAATGTGATGCAATCGGTCACATTTGCTGGTACGAGCTGATCAAATTTTGTATGCTTCCAACTCTGCATTCGTAAATTTTCCGCTGTAGTCTTTCTAATGTTCGATAATATGGAGAAGCTAGCTGCATCTATCTGAGATTATATTAAGCAACAAACAAGCTCGGGAACAGTCATTTAGAATCTAACACGACCAAACACTGCCTCCAGTGAGAGATAGACGAAACTTTTGTGCTTGCTCCATTGATTTCTGGTTCATCTTACTTCTGAGACAGACTCACCATTTCTTCTTTTGAGTTTCTTCTTTGGAATTTGATGTTGCCTCGTAAGACGGAATATAAAAGAGCTGGTTATTAAACAATAGGCTGGAGGTAAACCTTCACTGTTTATTTTGCTCATTCCCCCGAGACTTTGAAGAATTCCCTTGAAAGCATGGCATTTTTACACTCCATTTATATTGCTGTATTCTGTCTATATCTTCTTATCATGCAGGGGACCGTCCTATAATTAGATTTGTTTGCATTTAGATTCTTGGAACTGATCATAGATGCTGAATTCTGACAAGGGCAATAAGTGAATGCTGGGAACCAACGGAAGTTTTGAAGCAAACGATAAGCTACTAAATGCTGTTCTCAAAAAGAGAAAAAGATCGAAATGCCTATAATGTAATATGGTGCATGCTTCTCAAAACAGGCACAAGCACAAATTAAAAGCAATTGAAAACTCAATTTATTATGAATTAAATCCAAATTGAGGTTGGGTGTACAGGGCCAACATATTGCCAGAAAAAATTTAATGTAAACAAGCTATATACTGCTAACTTAATTAAATTGAGTTCTAAATTGTGAAATTAAATCTACTGAAAATCTTTATTTGAGAGGATCATGATCAAGCATGGACAATCCAGGATAAACTAATAATTCCACTCACTGGTTTGAATACAAATTTGCTTTAGACACTTTCCGGGGGGACCCTGGTATAAGGTTCACAGCACCGTAAACATTCGTGAGCGAGCGATTACATCTAGAGTTTGTCATGAAGGGAATTAGCTAAAAATATAAATGCATCCATGCACGCCCCTTTAAATTTCTGTCAACATTATCATCGTGATAAACAAAAAAAAAAATCAATCGCTTGTTTGTGAATGCGGAGCTCAAGTTTATCTGATTCATTTCTTTGTGTATTGGATTGATATTGATGATGTCAATGTTTGTATATATATGTTTAATCAGGAACAAACACCTGGGATAAGTTTGAACTTCGTATCCACAAGCGAGTGATCGATCTTTTTAGTTCGGCTGATGCGATGAAGCAAATTACTTCCATCGCCATTAAACCTGGTGTGGAGGTTGAGGTTATAATTGCAGACTGATTGAGCGTGCTTGGTTTAGGATTTTATGATTATTGCAATGAATTTTTGTATTAAGAGCTACTTTGGTTTGCTATGTTGAATTTTATTTTCTTGTTCTTAATTGTTTTGCCGTGGGAACTATTCAGTGAATCTTAAAGTTTTGGTATTTTTTTATCTGAATTTTATTTTTTTTGTTTATCATAATGATAATTTTGACAGAAATTGAAGGGTGTACATAGATGCATATCTCTAGATGTAATTGCTGTGTTAGAATGAGTTATATGCTAGTCAGCTATTATATACCAACTCCGAATGAGTTTTCAAATATGCATCATATTCAGCCATAATCACATGGTTGTTGCTGGAAAAGATTATATAAACACATGCAGACATATGCAATTCACATGTTAGTCAAATATTTCCTGCTAGATATGCAGAGATTTGTAGAACGTATTCAATCTAGAATGGCTGAATGAGCGGCCGATTTAGAATGGACATGTAGAAGTGCATGTGCTGTTGTGCTGTTCATGTAGGCTAGGAACTGCTGTAAATACAATTGTAAAATCATATATTCACCCCACAACAATAAAAATGTAGTCTTTATATTAAGCTGCTAATTGTTGCAGCTTTAGCTCCTGTTCTGGATTCTAGTTATAAAAGATTCAACATGGTATCAGAGCAGTTTGGTTGTTTCTAGTAACTGAACGATCCAATGCAGCCCAATAGAATCGCGATAGCTAATAGTTGCGATATTTTTATAAAAGATGAACAGTTCAAGAAGACTGTAAATGTTGTTTCAAATTGTCTCCTCTTGGAAGCCAAGCATCTACAGAAAAAGGTGATCAGATAACATTTGCAAGAAAAGGTGTAGTATTATTATGGTCTAACATTAGACTCAAAAGATCAAGTCTTCCATGCATAACCTTCCAAACTTGTAGCATTTTAAAATGATGAAATTAAAAAGCTGTGGTAGTAACCAATAAAGCAAAGTAATCCCAGATACAACTTGAAATCATCATAGACAGAAAAGATCTCTATCTAAGCATGAAACCTGTCCAGATAGTGAAGTAACTTGCATGCTGTAATATTTGTAATCCATAAAGATATGTAGAAGGAATGAAGGAAAAAAGCATCAAAATAGCTGGGTAGTCACGAGCTACAGTTATATTCCTGTCACTAAACGTAACATTTGCCATCCAACTTTTTCCTGAAGCTCTCTCGTCATGGTTGTTCAGAAACAAAAACTAGAAAGGAATGGCATACTGCAGTACCAGAAGTTATGGTAGCAAAGCAGTCCTCTGTTCAGTGAAAAGTAGAAAAATCAAATTTGCAGCAACTTTGCGATTCCCATCTTTCCATGCTACCAGTCACATTTGCAGCCAAAGATGCCGAATTTTTACCATCAGGATTTGAGATTTCATTAGCAGAGAGTCTCTGGTACCCACAAAACAAGCCAATTAATAGCCCGACATGATGCAGCAGAGCATTCATCTTCAGTTCTTTAAAAGAAATCTGATGTTCCCTCCAGTAACAAAAAATCATCGCTGTATTTAAACCCCACTGGTACCACTCAAAAATCGTACTTTGTTCTCCCACTCAATAAAACAAGGCATAACATGCCAAAAATGTCAGAAGAGGAACTGAGAAAATTCCAGGACTCCAGCATTAGGCGCTTCCTCGATCCCTTGAAATGAACAGCCTGTGTGTAGGAAACCAAGCAAGTGACAAACCAAAACTCCAATCTTCAATCAACAACCTGGACCACATGCAGTTTAAATCTCAGACAGTGATTAAGCTGATCATGATTATGACATTACCTTGACGTCCAAAGGCATGCCATGAAATTGGCCTGCCCCCTCAGGAGGTGTCCAATTATATGTGGCACATGGTAGAAATAGCACTTAAGTACCACCGATATTTTCTAGAAAAGCCTGTGCTTTGGTAAATCTCCTCAAATCAAATCCAGGATGTGATTTTACAGCCCAGGCAAGAGACAACTGATCTCCTAGCATTCGAGAGGCACTCATGAACTTGGAACTGTAATCTTTTAGTACTTCTTGAAGGAAAATCTTCGCCCTGAGTTGCAAATATCTCCAACACCATCCCTACCCTAAGTAACCATGTAGTTGTTGGAGGCCAAGGCTGGTGTTCCAAGAACATTGGCCACTAAACAACTGGAAATATTCCAAATCCGTTTGCTTATCTTCATCACAGTCAAAAGGAAATGGAACAAATAGCAAAAAAACTACAAACCAAATACCTTAAAATTGCATCTGCGGTCCCCCGCGCTGCTATAAATCCTGAACTTAAAGGTTGCTCCTTGTTGTCCCGGAAGGTAAAGAGCCGGGTGAAAGTTTGGGTGATCGTTAAACAAGTGTCCGAGGTCATCAACAACAGCTATATCAGAGTCGGTGAGGATGTAATGACTTATAGGCCCTGGGTTCTGAGCAAGTTTCTCGAGCCTTGTTTCCAGAAAAGTCTATATGGACAGCACAAAAATTGGAAAAAAAAAATAATAATAGATCATTTTCATCATAAATCAAAGATATGTGTCTTCTTAATCTTCAATGTGCAAAACAGAAAATCAGAGAGAGAGATAAAATAAAAAAGAAAATAAACACTGTAATTAATGAAACTCATTGGGTGTGTAGAGAAAGCATGAATGTGCCTTAAGAAACAGACCTACTAATCAAAACTAGAAATATGGTACCTATATGTCAATGTGATGTGCTCTTACAATGTAAGACCTGATCCTTTGAAGCATCAACTTGTCTCGCGAATAATCACCCTGAATGGGATACACAGTCACACTATTTCTATGCAATGAAAGATCAGAAGCTGGATCGGTCAGGATGACAACATTGCTCTGTGGCATTGTCACCTGAACGCATACATATGAAAAATGGATTTGAACCAAATCTCCTATTACAAACAACTATAAACCAGATGACTGTAATTGCCTACTAGAAGATGTAACTAATACACTTTAAACCAAAATTGTAATGCGATTATACAAAATGGCAAGTGAATTTAAAGCTAACCAAAACATAATTAAAATGACACCATATCAAAATTAAAAATTTTGGGTCACAAGATTCTCTAGACTATTTCACAACCAGATGCTAGTAAGATGATAACCCTGTTAAATCACCTGGGTAAAGTTAACGAAGACATTCAAAACAGCCATTGACCTCTCCATTTTAGCGTACGAAGCATTCCCAACAGTGACCAAATTTGATAATCTAGAGTCGGCTAATGAAGTGTTACAAACAGTAAAGACAGTGACAAAGGAGACGCTTTCTCCAGCATTCGAGGAGCTCGGCGTATGGGTCTTTTTCAGCGCTTTCGTGCCTGCTCCGCCATATGGAAAACGTAATAAATTACACATTGTATCAACAAAAACAAACTTTGGGAAATTAAGAGGAGATTAAATTAAATTAAATTGTAAGAACCTTGACATTGCAAGCGATTAGGCAAGCCTTGACCGGCAGCAGGCCCAAGAACTAAATGATCGAATTTCGTGTTCATTTTCTTCGGCGGGGGTTGTGCAGCTGGGTTCTGATGCAATTCTAGAACTGAAAAGGAGAGAAAAGGAATGACAGTATCATTCATTTTGAATTTTGTTTTCAGCGTTATATAAACTACAAGGAAATTTATTGAGGGGATAATCACCGTAGAAAAGATTAAGAAGGATGAAGAGAAAAGGCAAGAAAAACACTAGAGAACGTCGCCATCCATTCCATGATGATGATCTCATCGCTAACCAATCTTTTCTACCCATTATTTTATTTTAATCTGGAAAAACCAAAAACACAGAATCAAGAGTGTTGAATCTCCAGTGAGATCTGGTAAAGCAAAATTTTGCTTCTTCTTCTGCGAAATTGCTGGTTTGATTTGAGCCAGATTTGGATTTGGAGGGCTTTGCGTTTTAACTACGATCAAAGAAAGGTGTGTGTGTGAGTGTGATATTTGCAATGAGGTATAGATCAGAAAAGAAAAATGGGAAGACGAGCTCAGAGGCGACATGTCGTTCCTTAGAATCCGAGGTCTGTCAACTATTGTAAGGACAGGTGGGCACCAATTAGTGTGCCTTAATCAATAAATGGGGCACGAATTGGTGCAGCACGAATTCTTGATTCTTGTCTTTTGCAAGAAGAACGCTGCATGTAAATAGGCAATGCATTTAAATCTTAAGCACACCACAAGAAAGAAAAAGAAGAGAGTAAAAGAGGGAAAGTAATCTCATAAAATTTAAGATATTTGTAAGAGAGTAAGTGAGATGTTTTCTCCTAATAATTGAGAGATTTCAGTTGTTCTTCTATTAGCAAAGAGAGGTTGTAATTCTCACATTACTTAGTAAAATCCTTCTATACTTGCCCATGGACATAGACAAATTGAGTGAACCACGTAAATTCTTGTGTGTTATTTCTCATTTTACTCCAGTTCTCCCTTACAAGTCACGGGGAATATGTTGGCAAAACCCAAATTGTCTACTGAATCTATCAGGGCAATAAGACTCAATAATAAAAGTATCATCATAACGAAGAGTCAAATAACCAGATCAAATACACATAAAATAGTCACTCTTGAGGACCGACAAGTTGCCATCATCACACAAGACAACAACTTTGGTCAAGAGAAGTAATGCAGGCAATATGACTCTCTTTGGATTTCTGAAAAGAGCATTAGCTTGAGAGTCATTGGACTCCCTTTTGACCTTTGAAGATACTTGCTAGAACGGATATCGCAAGAGAGAATTTCCTTCTAACTGCCATCGTGGAGGCTAATGAAGACCACTTCTTAGCAAATGGACCAATGGCCGGTTCATATATGCGAAGGCTTGTCCGACGATACTTCTCATCAATTACTAAGAACCTTTTAGAGGAAGAAGAAGAAGTCCTTAAAAGCACCATCTAAAAAAAGGACATGTGTACATAAAAGTACGCATATTAGATGCATATTTGAAAGAAGAGCCAAAGAAAGGTGATGCTCCAATGTTTGAAAGAAAGTTATGAATTGTCAAAATTGATGATGTCTAAAAAAAAATAAAGTAGCTTTGACTGTTAAGAAACAACTCTTCGAGCACCAAGTCCAGTGAAATATTATAGCTGGAGAATTCAGACCACCTAAGCAACTCACGTATAACCTCAAGACAGACGGTTAACCTACATCCAAGTTCCTAAAGAATGTCAAAAAATAATAATATTGAGTTACAATTCAACACGGGACAAATACGTTTATCATTGAAGATATGGTCCATTCATTGAATATGAACAAATCATGGAGTTATTCAAGCAGAGAAAGCCTTAAAAAAAAAGTAAGAAAAATGTTGATATGATTGAAAAGCTGCAATTGTAATAAAACAAGAGGATGAATGGAGATGCACATACCTGGGCTGCTATGTGGAGCTGCACTGTTAGTAAAGAAACAGAAGTACTACTAGGTTGATGCTAGACAGTTAATAAAAGAGAAACAAGAAGGATTGCGTGCTTGGAAACAAGAAAAGAGCAATATAATGTTGTTTTACAGTCGCCTCAGTAATTCTTGCCTAATCTAAAACATCAAATCTTTAGAGAGTGTTTGTTTTTGCTGTAATTGTTATGGTTGTGGTTGGAAAAAAAGTGATTTTAAAAAAAGCACTTTTTTCTGTGGTTTGTGTATATATTTTGTGTGTTTGGTTAAAAATGTGGTTTGACTTTATTGTGGTAAAAACATGTTTGGTTAAAACTGTGGTTGCGGTTGATATTGTACCTAAAATGACTAAAAATGACATAAATGAAATAATTCTTTGTGTTAAGAGGAAATAAAACAATTTTGTCCAAATACATACCGGCAAAAAAATAAAATCATTATTTGTTATTATAAAATAAATATTATTGCCCCACCAAACTATTTGTAATGTCATCACGAATATAATCCATACGCGACGCCCTCTGGTGCCCACATGGTTGTGATTGTGGAACGACATCGGGAAAAGTATAAGGAGGAACAAAATCAGGATGGTTATCAAACTCGTTGAATGCAACATCTTTGCCCGACTTCCGTCGAATGTAGTTATGCAGCGCCATTGATGCGACAACAATTTTAACCTGTGATTTGAAAGGAAACTCAGGCATGTTTTGCAAGATTCACCATCTTTTCTTCCAAACTCCAAATGTACGTTCGATTACACATCGTAAGGATGAATGGACTCGGTTGAATAGTTCCTCCCGACTTCGCAATTGTCCTTGTCGATGAAATTCTAGAAGAGGATATCTCTCCCCTCTATATGGACCTAAGTAACCGTACTCATTCGGATATCCCGAATCAACGAGATAATACTTCCCTGCATAAAATTAATTATTGTTTAACGCTTACTTCCTATTTCATAGAAAAAAAAAATTAGACCAGCTGAACAACAACCCTATTTTTTGCGGGTGAATACCTTCCGGTGGCCTCGGAAATTGTATGTTTGTATTTCCAATCGTCTCATGAAATATTCTTGTATCGTGTGCACTACCTTCCCACCCAGCCCAAACAAATGTAAATTCCACGTCAAAGCTACATGCTGCCATTATATTTTGTGTCGGTACACCTTTTCTACCAATAAATGAGATCTGATTTTCTTGTGATACACATAAACGTACATGTGTTCTATCAATCGCTCCAATACAATTCTATAAAAACAAAAACATTTGTTGTCGAATCAATTTGATTGCACTTAAATATTTGATTGTAACCTTTTGAAATATTTAACAACTTCTAAAAGTATTTTTTTACCTTGAAATGAGGCATGTATCTCGGATTCATTGCAATTTTCAGTGGTGTTGCTGTGAATTCTGGATCTACTGGTCTGATTAAATCAGCAGCTAGCAAGCACACAGAACGAAGAACTTCGTTGAAATTTCTGGAAACGGTTTCACCTGAATGTTGAAATCTCTCCTGAACTTCCCTGTTCAAAGCGCCGAGAGCTAAAGTGTAGAGAAACATGCCAACCTTCTCAATCACACTCATCCATCTCGACAGTTTCAACCCATACATCATTTCCAACTCAACAGACAAACTCTTCAATGTGTCGGCATCCATCTGAAACATGTTCACACAACGCACCCAATGCCCTTTTAAAATTTCAATCAACCATCGCATTCCAGTGTTGTATGAAACCATACATAGTTCTTTATAAATATACGTATTGTAATACAAAGCCAGTGCTCCAGCAGTGCCTATTACTAATTTAGTGCGATCACGCTCTCTATGCCAAAATAAATCGCCAACGTCATCGTCATCCTATTGATTTTGGTCGTCGTCCTCCACCTCATTGTTATTGTTCCCATAACCAGCACCGAAACTACCCCCAAAACCACTTCCAGAACTTGTACCAGCAAACCCATCATACACGTACCGAACAACATTATTCATAACATTTTCATACTGGTCATCAAAAAGCGCATTAAACCAATTCGCATCCATATCTACAAACACAACTTAATATCAATTTGAACCTGCAGAGTACCGGTAAAAATACATGTTCATGGAACAATATGTTTTGAATATTTTTAACGTTAATGGCGGCCTTAACTTAACACAAAACATTTACGTTGGAGCAATCCGTAATTATCAAACATATTTGACTTATAAGTAACTCATTCAATATTTTAAACACAACAATAATTTTAATTTTCAACCTGCAAAGTAACGGTAAAAAGACATTGTTCATTGCGGAATTTGTTTAGAATATTTTTAACGTTAATGGCGACATTAACTTAACCCAAAACATTTACATTGGAGCAATCCCTAATTATCGAACATATTTTACTTATAAGTAACTCATTCAATATTTTACAACACAACAATAATTTCAATTCTCAAAACAAAGCAATACATGTGGGAATGCTTGAAATATTTGTCGGCAGCCAATGAAACTGTTTTGAAATGATAATGCAGCTTATAAATAGAAA
This sequence comes from Populus simonii, assembly GCA_007827005.2. Taxonomy (NCBI): domain Eukaryota; kingdom Viridiplantae; phylum Streptophyta; class Magnoliopsida; order Malpighiales; family Salicaceae; genus Populus; species Populus simonii. Next base: position 3,779,005 of record CM017479.2, read on the forward strand.
CACACATAAATGAACTTGCTTTATTGACTAAACAGCAGCCCTCAAATCAACAATTAACCTTCTAAATTCAATTCACTTGACGTGGCAGTTTCAAACCAGCAACAAAACCTTTTCAAAACAAAGCAGTACACGTGGGAATGCTTGAAATATTTGTTCGCAGCCAATGAAAATGTTTTGAAATGAGAATGCAGCTTAAATAGAAACACACACACAACACAAACCACTAATCTTTACTGCCATTCAACTCAGCAACCCAAACTTGTACCATGACCAACCATTCAACTCAGCAACCCCCATTCAAACCATTATCAGCCATTCAACTCAGCAACAATTATTCACAGCAGTAGCAGCCATTCAAGTGAGCAACAATCATTCACAGCAGTTTCAACCATTCAAGTCAGCAACAATCATGCACATCAGTAACTAACATTCAACAAATTAGCAGCCATTCAAGTCAACAACAATCATGCACAGCAGTAACTAACACTCAACAAATTAGCAGCCATTCAACTCAGAAACAACCATCAAATCTGAGAAATTACAGTATCCAATTCAAGGCTGAAAAAGTAAACTCAACACAAAGTTTTTCAGCCATTCAAACAAGTCTACAGAAGTCAACATGAAACCTAAAATTACAGCTTGTAATAGGTACACCAACAACTGCTACAGACATCTCAAACATAACCCATTATCCTACAGCTAAAAATACAAAGGAATTGCTCAACATAGCATACGTTACAAATTAGAAACCTGGAAAAAACAGCAACGGCAGAACCGTTTGGCAACAACACAACCGCAGCAACAACTCATTCAGTGCACCTCACCATAAGGATTGGTATTGTAATCTTTTAACTGCGAAAAACACATAACCATACAATATGTTAACGACTCATTGAAATAAAAACCAAACATGATAAGTGTGCTAAACATTCAAACAACACTTCAAATATGAAATGCATGCAATACTTACCAAATCATATAACACACAATAAAATTTACTTGCTGCTAGATATAACACACAATAATATACATAACTGTAAGTGTTCCTTATATCAAATGTCTACTTACATCAAGGCCTATAGTTTGCCCTTCAATCGAACATTAATTTCAGCCACTGAAATTTTCGGTCCATATCTCCAGTGAGATCTGGAAAAGCAAAATTTTGCTTCTTCTTCTGCGAAATTGCTGGTTTGATTTGAGCCAGATTTGGATTTGGAGGGCTTTGCATTTTAACTACGATCAAAGAAAGGTGTGTGTGTGTGAGTGTGATATTTGCAATGAGGTATAGATCAGAAAAGAAAAATGGGAAGACGAGCTCAGAGCTGGCGACATGTCGTTCCTTAGAATCCGAGGCCTGTCAACTATTGTAAAGACAGGTGGGCACCAATTAGTGTTGCCTTAATCAATAAATATGGCACGAATTGGGTGCAGCACAAATTGATGCCACTTGCTTCTTGTCTTTGGCAAGACAAAGGCTTCATAAGCTTTAAGCACACCACAAGAAAGAAGAAGAGAAGAGTAAAAGAGAAAAAGTAATCCCATAAAATCATGAGGTATTTGTAAGAGACTAAGTGAGGTGTTTTCTCCTAATAATTGAGAGATTTCAGTTGTTCTCCTATTAGTAGAGAGAGGTTGTAATTCCCACATTACGTAGTAAAATCCTTCTATACTTGCCCATGAACATAGGCAAATTGGGTGAACCACTTAAATTTTTGTGTGTCATTTCTCATTTTACTCCAGTTCTCCCTTACAAGTCACGGGGAATATGTTGGCAAAACCCAAATTGTCTACTGAATCTATAAGGACAATAAGACTCAATAATAAAAGTATCATCATAACGAAGAGTCAAATAGCCAGATCAAATACACATAAAGTAGTCACTCTTGAGGACCGACAAGTTGCCATCATTACAGAAGACAATAACTTTGGTCAAGAGAAGTAATGCAGGCAATATGACTCTCTTTGGATTTCTGAAAAGAGCATTAGCTTGAGAGTCATTGAAATTTTTTGCCAACCCCACACCGCCACACCGGCATATTTTGTCATCCCAACAAACTTGGCAGGACTAATGGTTGTTCAATAGGTGCCAAATTTTTTCTGCAAGCCAACTACTGAGAAAATGAATAGGAAAAGGGTGTCTCGCGCGGTCACACTTAATGCAAATTGGACTTCCTTTTGACCTTTGAAGATACCAGTTGAAGATTTTCAACTCCCTCCTTTCTTTTCTTCTTGTTCAATTTCCCTCCTGTCTTTTCTTCTTGTTCAATTTCTTGGTAATCCTTTGCTCTCAAGTGTTTATCCCATCTTTAAGCTCTTAATCTTGGATGGGTTCTTGAAATTTTAGTGTTTCTCTCTTGATTTCTCGAGAATGGGTATAAAACTCCATATTTTCTGTCCTTATGGTTCCTACAGATTGTTTTGGTGAGGAGAGAGTATTTATACTCTATATTTTCCCTTATTTGCATTTAGACCCCCCCTTTTCCTTTAAGTGTATTATTCTTTTCAATTAAATCCAAACCTCAACAGTACCGGGTTTATTATAATGTCTCGAATTATTTCGCCCGGAAATTTATATTCAAAAATTTCTAAATTTCTGTTTTTATTTAATCATATGCATGAATTTCTTCACTTTTATTTATTTATTATTTTTCCCAGGATTTACATTCTCCCCTCCTAATAGAATTTCGTCCTCGAAATTTAAGTGATGTACCTGAGTTTATAAACAAGTCGGGGAATTTTCGTCTCATTTCTGATTCTCTCTCCCATGTTTCTTCCTCGATTTGTGAGCTTCGCCATAAGACTCTGATGATGGGAACTTTCTTATTACGAAGTTCTTTCTCGCCCCAATTGAGTATCTTTATCGATCTTACCTCAAGTGTTAAGTCTTCTTTTACCTCCACTGGCACTTGAGATAACACTCTCGAAGGGTCTACATCAGCTTTTCGCAGCAAAGAAACATGGAATACATTGTGAACCTTGGCCAACTGTGAGGGCAAGTTTATTTCATAAGCTACAGGTCCGATACGTTTTTTGGATTTCGAATGGTCCAATGAACCTCGGAGCTAACTTCCCCTTCATGCCGAATCTCAGCATGTGCTTCCATGGAGCTACCTTCAGAAATACTTTATCTCTAGGACAAAATTCAAGTGGTCTTCTTCGAATATCTGCATACTTCTTCTGTCTATCCTGAGCCACTTTCATTCGATCCTTAATGATCCTCACTTTTTCAGTAGTGATTTGTATTAATTCTGCCCTATATAGCTTTCTGTCCCCAACTTCTTCCCAACACAAGGGTGTCCTACACTTTCTGCCATAAAGAGCTTCAAAAGGGGCCATTCCAATTGTTGTCTGATAACTGTTGTTATACGTGAATTCTACTAGTGACAGGTGCTCCTCCCAGTTTCCACCAAATTCCAAAGCACATGCCTAAGTAAATCTTCTAAGATCTGAATAACTCTCTCAGATTGGCCATCAGTCCGCGGATGAAAGGCAGTACTGATACTCAAATTTGTCCCCAAGGCACGTTGTATGCTCGGCCAGAGACGTGAAGTAAATCTTAGGTCTTGGTCTGAAACAATTGATATTGGGACTCCATGAAGCCTTACAACTTCGTTCACATAAATCTTAGCCAACTTGTCAACTGGATCTGTCATCTTTACTGGTAGGAAAAGGGCAGACTTAGTTAGTCGATCCACAATGACCCAGATTGCATCATTTCCCCTCTTTCCTCTGGGTAGTCCCGACACAAAGTCCATTGTGATCATCTCCCACTTCCACTCAGGGATTGATAATGGTTGTAACAGCCCTGCCGGTTTTCGGTGTTCTACTTTTACTTGTTGGCAAATACTACACTTTGCCACGTAACCAGCCACTTCTTTTCTCATATTTGGCCTCGAGTAGTACTGCTTCATATCCTGGTACATCTTAGTAGTACCTGGATGTACAGTGAACTTAGACTCGTGAGCTTCTCGTAGTAACTTTTGTTTAAGGGCTTTGTTGTCAGGCACATACATACGTCGCCCCAACATCACTATTCCATCATCACCCATTCAAAAAAGAGTTTCACCCCCCGATTCCAGTTTGATTCTCACTTTTGACACCTCATCATCATACTGTTGTGCCTCTAATATTTGCTCTCAATATCCTGACTTCACCCTTAGTTGAGCCATTAAGGATCCTTCCAGACTCACACCTAATATTGCCCCCAATCTCTTTAGCTCAATCATGGTTTCCTCATTCTAAGTCGTTGATCCACTCCTAATCACTTTGTCTTTACGGCTGAGAGCATCTGCGACGACATTCGTTTTTCTTGGATGATAATCTATAATACAGTCGTAGTCTTTAATTAGTTCTACCCATCTCCGTTGTCGCATATTCAACTCCTTCTGCGACATCAGATATTTAAGGCTTTTATGATCCGTGAAAATTTGGACCTGGGATTCGTATAAGTAGTGCCTCTATACTCGTAAAGCAAAAACTACTGCCGCCAATTCTAAGTCGTGAACTGGATAGTTGACTTCATGAGTCTTCAGTTGTCTCAATGTATAGGCAACTACTTTTCCATGCTGTACAACCCAGTCCTTTTCTTAAGGCATCACTATAGACTACAAAGCCTTTTGTTCCAGATGGAAGGATTAGTACGGGGGCAGTGGATATCTGTTCTTTACCGTCACTTTATTCAGCTGACGGTAATCTATGCAAAGCCTCAATGTTCCATCCTTCTTCATCACAAACAATACAGGTGCCCCCCAAGATGAGTTGCTTGGTCGTATGAACCCTTTGTCTAAAAGCTCCTGCAATTGAATTTTCAACTCATCCAATTCTTTTGGGGCCATTCTATATGGTGGTTGGGCTATAGGAGACACCCCAGGCAATGTATCTATGGTGACTTCAACTTCTCTTTCTGGGGGTAGTCCTGGCAATTCTTTCGGAAATACATCCGGAAATTCCCTCACAATTGGAATGTCGGACAGTCCTATTTTACCCTTTTCTGAATTTATCACATAGGCAAGGTATGCTATACAAAGCCTCAATGTATGTTCCATCCTTCTTCATGACAAATAATACAGGTGCCCCCCAAGATGAGTTGCTTGGTCGTATGAACCCTTTGTCTAAAAGCTCCTGCAATTGAATTTTCAACTCATCCAATTCTTTTGGGGCCATTCTATACGGTGGTTGGGCTATAGGAGACACCCCAGGTAATGTATCTATGGTGACTTCAACTTCTCTTTCTGGGGGTAGTCCTGGCAATTCTTCCGGAAATACGTCCGGAAATTCCCTCACAATTGGAATGTCAGACAGTCCTATTTTACCCTTTTCTGAATTTATCACATAGGCAAGGTATGCTATACAACCTTTCTTTAGTAGTTTTCTCGCAACCATACCCGAGATCATATTTGGAAAGTTGGAAGTTCTCTCCCCCTTAAAGACCATTGTTTCACCCTTAGTCTCTTGAAAGGTTACTGTTTTTGTAAAGCAGTCTAGACGAGCCTTATTTTTGCCCAACCAATTCATACCTAGAATTATATCAAAATCACTTAATTCTAGGGGTATTAAATCTGCTTTTAGTTCACACCTATTAATGTTAATTCCCACCCCTTCAAATACAACATTTGTTTCCACAGTTTCACCCAAAGGTGTCCCAATAATAAATCCTTTTTCTACCCTTTTTGTTTCCTTACTCAATTTGGTTGCATTTTTATTTGCTATAAAGGAGTGAGTGGCACCAGAATCAAACAAAACACGCATTTGATAGTCATTCATTTGCAGCATACCTGCCACCACATCTGATGCTGCTCTGACATCTTCCTGGGTCATATGGAAAACCCTTCCTTGATCCCTTTCATTTTGCACTCTGGGTCGTCCCCTATTTGAGTTAGCTCTTGACTGAGTTGACCTTCCCCGTCTGTTTACTGTGATAGACTGCTGATGACTCTGACTTTGCTGTCTATGTCTCTGAGGCTGTTCAGTGTTTAACTAGGGGCATTCCCTTTTAAAGTGACCCTTCTCACCACAGTGATGACATCCTCTTCCCAAGTAATGACAGGTTTTCCACTTATGACCTTCTCCTCGACATATATAGTATCATCCAGGAAAAACCATAAAACTCCCGGGGTGTCTTTGTTCACACTAAGCACATCGAGGGTAGCCAATTTCCTTTTGATCATTATGCCCCCTTGCAGCTGTAGCCCTGGAGCGGGTCTGACCACTTCCCGACCTCCCACCGATATCTTGTCGGAAGCTAGTTGACGTCCCCCCTTTCTTCTCGAATTGAAGGAACTGTTCGCCTCTACCTTTCTTTGGAAGTGGTGGCCTGCATAAAAATTCCATATCCTTTCGTTTTCCTGCACCCCCATGACTCTGTTGGCCTTCTTCCATACAAGCCTCCAATGCCTGTGCTGCTTCAATTAGTTCCTTTACTGTCTTGAATTGCAAAACAATCAACCCCTGCTTCAATTCTTGTCTGAAGCCATCCCTTAACTTTACTATCATGTGTTGTTCTGATGGGACATAATGTGGTGCGAATAGTGAGAGGTCATGAAATCGTCTCTCATACTCGAGTATTGACATTCCCTCATGTCTCAAAGCTAGGAATTCCTGTTCCTTCATCTTCCGATGATATTTGGAGTAATATTGATTCTCAAACTCTATCTTGAAGTCATCCCAGGATAGGGTTTCTGTAGCCCTCCTCAACTGAACTGTCTCCCACTAAGTCATAGCACTGTCTGATAGTAATTGAGTAGCACAATCTACCCGCAGGTCATGTGGTATCTTAATTTGAATCATGGTTTTCTCCACCTTTCTAATCCACCTTCCCGCCACTTCAGCATTCTGTTCACCTGAGTAGGGTTCACAACCCATTTCTCTCATACTTTTCACCAAACGAACTAGTTGTACCACGTCATTAGTAGCTGTAATTGCTTCTGAAACGGTTGGTATGATGGGTGCAGGTGGGGGTGCTGGCATAGGAGTGGCAGCATTAGCCATACCTTCCATTACTGCTTTGACTAGCTGGGCCAAGAGCATCGGATCAACATAAGAAACAGATGGCCCTGCAGGTGTAGTATGAGGGGGCTCCTCTACTCGTTCCCGGGGGCTGACATGGTCGGCCAAACATCCCCAGTTTGCCTTGGTGCCTGTCTAATTTGAGGCCCGACGATTCTTCATGCCCTGCTTGAGTCGATACTACTGGTGCATGTGAAGCAGTATCTTCCAAAGGGCTCTCTTCTTGCCCCTCGGAAAAGTCTATATTTCTATTCCCCCTCCCTGCAGAGGATAGATCTGTTCTAATCTCTTGACGGGTACGTACCATCCTACAATAAATTAATGAACATCAACAACCTTTTTTGATTTCTTCCCAGAACCTATACCAGGGCTCTGATACCAACTGTAATAGTCCGATTGTACGACTTGATCAATGTTAAAAGATTCCCACACACCTATCCTCTTTATTTGAGGGTAAATTTTTTTTTTTCCAAAAATTGGCAGAGTTTTTTTTGCATTCAGGACATCCCAAGTTATCGACTACTATCAGTTTACTCAATCAACCCTCATCACAAGGTCCCTTAATTCCGGACCTTATATCAAACCTCATAATTCCACACTCATACAATCCACACAATATATATATATATATATATATATATATATAATATATATATATATATATATATATATATATATATCCTACAAGTAAGTTCAATATGAACATAGTCCAACACATCATATCATAAAATTTAAAGGAAAAGGAATACTAACATGCAAAGAAAGTATTACAATATAAGAAATGTTCTTAAATATTTCAAAATGGTTAATTACTAGATAACTAAAAATACTACATGCTAAGCTAAACCTTTATAAATACATCAAGGTTTGCATAAAAGTATACTACATAAACACGTTAATTCCCTTTTGTTTTAAGTTAAATATTTACATAAGCTTCACAAAGTAGAGTCCTAAACTAATGATCTTCCTGAATGTTTGATGGACCTGTTACATAAATAAACATACCATTATATTGATAAAGAATATATGTATGCTCATGTAATGAATACGAATGAAGTATTAACTTTCTATCAAATCCATGAGAATTCTAACAAAGAACTTATATTTTGCTTGTAAATCTTTTAAACCCAATTAACACTCATTTGTATATTCTTAATTGAATAATCTTATTTACTTGCATAAACTGGGTGACCTTGTAAGGTTTAATCCTGTAATTCATTTCCCGACAATCCTATCACGGATGCCATTAGCCGAAGCTAATCGTGTGAATCATTTCCCGGCAATCCTATCACGGATGCCATTAGCCGAAGCTAATCGTGTGATTCATTTCCCGGCAATCCTATCACGGATGCCATTAGCTGAACCTAATCATGTCAATCATATCCCGGCAATCCTATCACGAATGCCATTAGCCGAAGCTAATCATGTAAATTTTCCCGGCAATCCTATCATGGATGCCATTAGCCGAAGCTAATCTTGTAAATACACTAGGCTTTATTTACATTGAACATGATATTTATTATAATTGCATTCACCAGAAGGATTCTAAATTGTATAAGTGTAAATAGAAGGGAAAATCACGCACCTGCTTCGCCTGTCTCGCGACCTCCCCTAACAAAAGATCCAATCCTAGTTGCTCCTCTTGAATCACAAGGAAGTTTTTTTTTGTTATGATTCTTTCAAGCCGATATATAGAGAATTCATATTCATCCATTAATCATATGTTACTTTCTATGCATGTTCATTTCCTCATAATAACATACATACATATATCATGTATATTTCAGAGTTAATATCTCAATATACAAGTGTTCGTATGACTTAATTTTTTATATTCTTATTTATAGTATTCACATGAAAGTCTATTGTTACTGTCTAACTTTGAACTGTTACTGTCCATTTTCCAACTGTTACTGTCTGACTTTGAACCGTTACTGTTTGACTTTTCCAACCCTTACTGTCTGACTTTGAATTGTTACTGTTTGACTTTGAACTGTTACTAACCAATTTCCAACTGTTACTATCTGAACACTCATCAGATTTTTAACTATATCTAAAGTTCTAAAACTCCATTTTAACTGAGATTGATCTCGTTAGAAAGCTAAGACACGAGCCTACTAGTTCTCTGAGGGAGGAGAACCCAGTTTTGCCTCCAAGATAGTCAGAATGTTTCATTTACTAATTAGTCCCACTGCCCTACATAATCAATCACGACTCAGTCTCAGTTGGTAACCCATAACTGGAGTTCTACATTTCCAAATTGAGCAAGACCAGTTTCCTTGGTTAGCTAACATTCAAATGTCTACTTACATCAAGGCCTGTAGTTTGCCCTTCGATCGAACATTAATTTCAGCCACTGAAATTTTCGGTCCATATCACCAATTGCTACCCACATTTCCCTCCTACTTCTAACCATAAAAAACTCAATTGCAAAACAATACAGCTTACTGTCGAAAACCACTTCCTCAATGGAGTGAAACTCCTTCATGACCTCTTCTATGCTACATCATTTTTTATCCAAACCACTCGATGTGCATTCACTGTTGGCAGACACACTATCAACCAACTTATCTAAACACGAAAACAATTGCGATCCCCTTCCAGCACCCCTTTTTTTCTCATTCTTTTGTGAACTTTGTTGCACACCTTTTCTCTTCCCACTACTACCAGTGGGATTGCTTGTGCTGTTGGCAAAAGTGACACCAGCAACCATATTATTGACATCGTCAACAAAATTTGGTAGACTATCCTCCTCAGAATCTCCACTACCTTCCTCTAGATGAGGGTCCTCATTAACTGCATTAGTTCGCCTTTCACCGAAACCATCTTCATCAGAATTCAGACCCTGTGATGGAGCCCAAGCATACTAACCGGTAGCAACAATGTTTGTAACCATGATATCATATTTACAACACAATGTGGGATTAATGCCAGCATGCCTAAACTTTCTTGCTCCGCGTATCTCCCACAACAAGGGATAATCAAGATAAAAATGCATCAAAAATAGTGTAACAACACTCAATTAAACACTTTATTACAGCTTTACACATACTGAAAAAAAACAGACCTTGATTTTAGTTGTCCACCACTCATCAGGTGCCGAAATTGTTCCAAGTTCAGCTTTCCAGCCTACTCCTATTTAAGAAATTAACCTTTTTCATATTCTCCAATCTTTTTTTAATTCCGTCCCACTTATTCTTTAATTGTGCTTTTGTTAATGCATGGCCAGTTTGATCCTTAAAGCAATTCATAACATATTTCCAACCAGCTTTGTTGAAATGTGTGTTGGGTCGCATACCTTGCTCAATTGCTTTAATACATATGTCACAAAAAGCGTGCAATATCTCTCTAGTCCAACAAGCCTTATCTTGTGATTGAGAATCGTCCATGTTCTCGGTTAAAATGTTTTGTCTAATATACAATTAACAGGTTAATTTCCTAGAGGCAATGTAAAGGACATGGAATGCACAATCTATCTTAATTAAATCACCAACTTAAATAAAACATGCAATTTAAGAACATAGACTTAACATAATCAGCTTACCAGTTTAATTGCTAGGTATATTTACATTTCTGTTTCTACAAGCCAATGTTTTCATTTCCTAAGCAGACTGTCAACTATGTAATACAACATTAGAGGCTGAGATTTCTGAGATATAATTTTCTCATGTGTTGAAGGAGATGGTATTGGCACTTCTGCATGAATCGGATCTATTGTTGTCCGATGATGTTGTTGAAACAATTGTGGACAAGGTACAATTTGGTTTTGCTGTGTCAAACTTCACTGCTTCATGCTTATTTGGTTAATTAACATTTTGTGATAGATGCAGATTTAAAAGGTGATGGAAAAATTGATCCTGAAGATGTTAGAAGAGATGGAAGGGTTAGAAAAAGAAAAGGAAAGAGACAATGTTTTTTTCTTTTTTCTTTTTTTTGAAAAAAAGGGTTTATGTTGTTAAGAGTATTTTTGGAATATTGTTTTTAATATTAATTTCAAGGAGAATTATTATAGAAAACTCTATTTTTTTGCATTCAAATTAATATCCTTAAAAATATTCCAAACTATATATATATATATATATATAAAATTAACCTTTAGAATTGAATTCAATTTTAAAAATTCCAAATAACCTACCAGTGGACTGAGCAATTGAAATAAACCCTATTTTCCATATCAATAACTCGAAAATATTTAGCTTGCATTCCATGCAGTATGTATGTATCTGATGCAAAGTGTTGGGCAATCCACCACACCGCCGACTCAAAACCTTCACAATAGAAGGACCTCCCTGACTCAAAACCCTAGCTTCTTCTTCATATATACATATAAATACAACCATCACCCCCGGTTAATTCAATCTAATTCTCACCTAACCTAAAGGAAAGCCCTTTTCAAGATCAAGAAGCCTTTTCTCCAAAAGCATACACAGATACATACATCTTTCAAGGCAACTCTGTTATTCTAAGGTATGAATGAATACTTGCTTGCTCCTCCACTGTTATTGTTATTGGTTTTTCAATGTTTTGAGGGCGGTTTGTATCACTCTGTTTTTTTTTTTTGGGGGTTTTTTTTGTTTGGCCATGAGAACTTGTACAACTTTGAAGCTTAAGTTCTTTCCATGAGAACTTGTACAACTTTGAAGCTTAAGTTCTTTCCATGAGAACTTGTACAACTTTGAAGCTTAAGTTCTTTCGACTAAATCTTGATATATCCATCGAAAGAAACGATTTTTCACGGTTAAATATCAATCCAGAGTGTTTCTGCTTTGTACCCATTATTGCGCTTTCTGTTTTCGTTATCTTGGACTGATTTTATATCATAATTATTCAGGTTACAGAGAAAAGACTTTGTTTTGTTTTGATGGAAGATCGTATCAGCGAATTGTCTGATGACATTCTGTCTTTCATTCTCTCCTTTTGACAATGCGGGATGCTGTTAAAACGAGGTTACTTTCACATAGATGGAGATATCTCTCTCCACCGCTCTCCCATCTTCAGTTTGATGTTTTTACTCTGTTTGGAACCCACGGGGAAAGTAGTTCTAAGTTTATTACAGCTGTTGATCAAGTTTTGCTAGCTTGCAGAGGTAAAAAAATAGGCACTCTCAAGGTCCGCTTTGGCCTAGGCGATGACCATGCTTTCCATGTTGATAGGTGGGTTTCATTTTCCTCTGCAATGCAGGTTGAGAAAATAGCTTTTAACTTCTCATGCTCTCCTAAAAGTTGTGGAAGTTATAATTTTCCATGTCATATTCTTCCCGCTGATAAAGCATCTCATTTGAAGCATCTGTGCCTTGTTTCCTGCACGCTGAGGCTTTCTCCTAAATTCACAAGCCAACTCAATCCTTTAAGAACCCTGGATTTGGATGGTGTACCCTTGGATCAAAGTGGCCTAGATATCATCACCTCTGCTTGTCCGAAACTTACGCTGTTGAGAATGATTGGTTGTGGACTGCCTAAGATTGTGTGCATACACGGCCAACTCCTCTGTCTGAAGACATTGATCATTCACGATACTTTGATCAGTGTTGAGCTTAAGTCTATTAATCTTGAAATCTTTGAGTTTTTTGGTCATCCACAAACACTCACTTTTGTTGACGTTCCGCATCTGAAAAAAGCACGAGTACGGTCGCTTTTTATTTATCGGAGGACATCGCCAATATGCAACGCGCTTGCGAAGGATCTTCCTCAGCTTCAGTTTTTGTCTCTGATAGTAAAGGATGAGGTGCATCAAGGAACGATTACACCATCGCAAGTTTTAATTCCTGCAACTTTTGTGTAACCTGTATTCTTTTATCTATAGGTGCTGCCCCTACCTGCAACCAGTCCTAAATTCATCTCTCTTAAACAACTGGATCTGTTGATATGGCCGTTTATAGATTCTGACCTCCTCACAGTTATCTACCTGTTGAATGCCTCTCCTCTTCTGGAAATCCTACAACTGAAGGTTGGTCTTTACGTTTTATGCTCAGGCAAAATGCTTATGTGATGCTGTTAGCAATGAATCTCCATCAGTTTTGCTAAATATTATTTTCTGTCACCTAGTTGAGAGGCAAACTCGATTTAATTCAACTTCACATGATATATAATACCATGAACAATATTGGATGTCTTAACTTTGTGGCAGATCGGTCATCAAGGTGAGGGAAGAAGCAACGGAGAAAGAAGAGAATACTCAAGGCATACCCATTCACATTTGAAAGAAGTTAAAATGGAAGGATTTCGTGACAAATGGAATGCGATGGAGCTCGCAATATATTTGCTAAAAAACACCATTGCACTTGAGCGAATGGTGGTTGTAGTCTCAGATTCCACCTTGCAGATGGACCTAAGACAGAGGGTCACCAATTTATTGCAAAAGGAAAGAGGTAATTCAACGGCGGAACTGATCATCCTTTGATTGCCATACTCTATTTGAGGACAGTTTAATTTCTCTTTGATAATTTATATTGTGTTCTTAATTATTGTACTGATGCGGACAAGAAGAAAATTTTAAGATGCTTTTCATTTTATTAGTTTTGTATGAAGTTTTCTTATTGTAATAGTTTCAACTTGGCTATTAATTTGCCCATGCCGGATGAAAAAAAACTGAACATAGGTACCATGACAAATCCAACAGTTTCATTTAAATTTCCTTCTTCACCTGCTTTGTGAAGGAGGGATGTGCCAAAGCAGCTTCTGCGGTGATTCTAGCATGAGGATCGAGAACCAGCATTTTCTGCAAAAGCACACATCAACAAGTGAACATGATGATGACAACAACAAATTTCATCATAAATTAATACTGAGCTATCTGATGCTGGTGCTGCAGCCTCTACAGCACAGAAAACAGCAGAACCCAGAAGCAGGAACACGCAGAGATCAAACTCCCAAACACCAACAAATCACACCCCAAGAAAGCGGATAAATTCAAAGCATAAAAACAATCTAAATTAATTGGAAAATCGTGAACATACGCAGCCAAGAGTGTCCAGTCTCAAAGCCACTCTTTCTTTTGTGTAGTTATATTATATAAACAAGTTCAAAATGTTACTTAACTCTAAGGAGATCAATTCCATCATCGTTCAACTGCGGCACCACTTCAGTTAAATCCTAGGAGCAGCAACGTAATTTTATGATTAGAAAATAAAAATGCATTTAAAGCACCTAAACAGCTAGCCTGCCACTTTACCTTAGGTTCATTATTGGGAATGGCCAGAGGGAATGGTGGTAATGAACACAGCTCGTCCTCCTTGGGAGTTCCAATTATGCTTCATACGAAATCCCGAGCAAATGAGCAGGTTTGAATATGATATAGACAATAAAATGAGCAAGAAAGTTAATCTTCACAAAATTCCTGATACCTGAATATCTCTTCTAATACCTCCATCTCTGAATGCCCTACAAATAAATCATTTCCCCTCACCATCTCAGCAAATATGCACCCTATGGACCAAACATCAACAGCACCTGTGTAGGTTGGAGCGCCTAAAAGCATCTCCGGCGCCCTATACGCAATGGTAGTGACCTGAGAAGCATTCAATCTCAGTTCAATCAAAATATACCTAATCTTTCAAAGGTCTTACTCTTACAGCATGCATAAATCTAGCAGAAAAACACGGACGCGTTTAGATCGGTAAGTAAAAGAATTATTTTCTCACCTGGGGGCTAAGTGTGGTGTTAGAGTTAATGAAACCCCGAGCTGATCCAAAGTCAGTGAGCACCAGCTTATCTCCAGAGATGAGCACATTTTCTGGTTTCAAGTCACGATGCAAAATTCCGAGGCTGTGGCAGTACGAGGTACCACTGAGAATCTGTCGCATAAGGTCCTGCAGCACCCAAAACTTTTCTCAATTAAGAACACAACGCAAGTTAAATAATCGTTTTACCTTTACTATGTTTGGATCTTCGAATCTCGGTGATTTTCCCTCCAAAAGCTCTTTCATATTGAAATTGAAGAGCTCAAACACCAAGCACAGGTTGCCATCATGGAAGAAGGCGCGCTGTAACCTGTGAATCAATTTCATATATATATATATATATATTAAGGGTCATCGGAGGACAAAACCTTTTTTCTAAGTGGAGGAAACAGCACACCTGACAATGTTGGGATGTTCTATTTCATACAGCAGATATATCTCTCCAGCCAACTTCTTTGTAATTTTCAGCCTGCAAAAGAGGAATCATTTTCACAGCTACCGCTTGATTAGTAGCTCTGTCGGTAGCTGAATAAACAATTCCGTAGGCTCCTCCTCCTAGTGGACAACCGTCCCTTTTAATTTCGTAATTCTCCATCTCAAAATGTCCTGCGCCAACGAAACATAATAAATTCACAAATCAAATTTGTGAAACAAACAATTATTGTGGTTACTGAGAAAATAACCCTTTTTTTAGTCATATGGCTTCAAAGAGGTATTTCCTCTGTTTGCCCTTTCTCAAAATACTAGCCATCATGGTCCAGAGTAAAAAACTCTCAGCTTCATATATCACACTTAGAAATCCCCTTTTTTTTCAGTTCATATACAGGTTGTGACACCCATCCTAACCCTGATCATCGCCATCAATTTACCTGCAGTCTGCTATGTCTCTGTTCTAACAAGGAAAACTAATGAACTGTTTAGAACGAACAGACTACGTTGTCTCCACACAACTTTTATTACAAGTAAACCCTGAGAGCATGAGCATCGAATCCAAAAACAGTAACCAAAGCATGAAGACCATCTAAGTCCCATTTATGAACAAGTAAATTCTTCACATTAACGACCTCTCTCATATCAAATTCACTTCAAATAACCACAAGCTTCTCTAGGAAAAAAAGAGAATCTATATTTTCATGTAAATTGCTATCCATTTATGATCCTCTAACATACCATAAGCTGTGTTTGTAGAGAATTCTTCATTCGAAGTAAATTTCCATATAAATAAGTCCTCGCGGCCAGCAGAACCGTGAGGAAACACCACATACTAATTTCTGTGTTCTTTTTAAATTTAGCAAGCCAATCACAAGTATTATCAAGCAATTATTAACTAAAACATACTAAATTTACAAATCAAGATTTCTGTATCCTTTGTTTGTTTGGCTACTAAATTGAACTCCAAAACTCGACCAGTAGATAATTAATTCTTCTGATATTTAGTTATTTGATTTTAATTTTCTCTTCAGTTAGATTTTCCTAGCAACCAAACAAACATAGGCTAGAAAACTCACCTGTTTGAAGAAAGTTAAAACAAATCCGCTGGAGTTTGTTGCTGCCTTTGAGAGAGAATGAAAACCAACGAACATATATATATATATATATATATATATATATATATATACATATACATATATATATACACACATATATTGCGTGGTCCCGATCTAAGCTAATGTAAAGATGACACGTGTGCTAAAAAGAAAACGAGAGAAGAGCGGGAATTTGTGGATTGGTGAAATGCCTTAACTTCCATAACAAGATTGAGCGGTTACCTCTAGCCATTTCACCCATTATGTTTTCTTCTTCTTAAAATCCAAGCTCTCTCGCACTTGATTTCAAGCGCGCTCTCTATCTCTCTCACAAATTACTCTCTCCATTTCACCGGGCTGCGATTTTTTACGGTTTATGGACCGTGGGGGAGCCGGATATGGCATATTTCTTTTTCACTGAGGATATTTTGAATGGGAAGACTACCAGTTTTTGAGGCTGCGAATCATGGGAACGTTGCTAGGGATTTTACCTACATTGATGATATTGTGAAGGGTTGTTTGGGCTCGTTGGATACGGCAGAGAAGAGTACCGGGAGCGGAGGGAAGAAGAAAGGGCCGGCACAATTGAGGGTTTTCAATTTGGGGAATACATCTCCTGTGCCGGTCACTGATCTTGTTAGTATTTTGGAAAGGCTTGTGAAGGTTAAGGCTAGAAGGAATATTATGAAGTTGCCACGCAATGGGGATGTTCCATATACGCACGCGAATATTAGTTATGCTCAAAAGGAATTTGGATATAAGCCTACCACGGATCTGCGCGGACAGGGTTGAAGAAATTCGTGCGGTGGTACCTCAGTTACTATGGAAACAAGAAGGCTGTTGCGAGATGAGATGAATTCTTTTGGTTCGGTACTTGGAAAACATTCCTTGTTCATTATGATTCTTATAATTGTTTTTCTTAACATTTCTGTGTTCTTTCATTGCACGATAATTGACTTTGGTATATGTTTAATTGATGCTGTACAAGGAGGAATATCTCGTCTTATGTTGAAGAAGAGAGGGGTTGGTGGATTCTGTTTTGTTGGGCACTCTGTGTGCTGTATCAAAACAAAGCCAGAACCATCCCTTTCTTTTGTTTCCGATTTTTGGAATTTGTAATTGTTGTAGTTTCGGTGCTGTAGGGTTCATGACTGATAGAGCATATGCTGATTGTTGGGCATGTGTCAATCAAAAAAGGAGTACACGTTAATTTCATTTATCTGTTTTCTTACTGAACAAATTGAATTTCATTCGACTATTGTATGGTGTGTCTTCTTTTTCTACAATGGCTTGGCCTGTTATTGACATCCATGATGGATACAGCTGCAACTATTTCATTTTTGCTTGTTGCGAATGATTTTCATGGTGAACTTACAGTGCTCTTTTACCTGGAGACCAGCCCATGTCTGAGTTGTGGCATTTGTACTTGATTCAAGAGTTCATCGAGTCCTTCCTTTGTTTTCTGCTGTTCTGGGTAAATGATAGATATTAGTCATGTGTTGCATTTGACCTAGAGGTCTATATTGTTCTTTTTCATACATGATATTCCAGGATGTTGTAGTATTCTGTTAATGAATGTGATGCAATCGGTCACATTTGCTGGTACGAGCTGATCAAAGTTTGTATGCTTCCAACTCTGCATTCGTAAATTTTCCGCTGTAGTCTTTCTAATGTTCGATAATATGGAGAAGCTAGCTGCATCTATCTGAGATTATATTAAGCAACAAACAAGCTCGGGAACAGTCATTTAGAATCTAACACGACCAAACACTGCCTCCAGTGAGAGATAGACGAAACTTTTGTGCTTGCTCCATTGATTTCTGGTTCATCTTACTTCTGAGACAGACTCACCATTTCTTCTTTTGAGTTTCTTCTTTGGAATTTGATGTTGCCTCGTAAGACGGAATATAAAAGAGCTGGTTATTAAACAATAGGCTGGAGGTAAACCTTCACTGTTTATTTTGCTCATTCCCCCGAGACTTTGAAGAATTCCCTTGAAAGCATGGCATTTTTACACTCCATTTATATTGCTGTATTCTGTCTATATCTTCTTATCATGCAGGGGACCGTCCTATAATTAGATTTGTTTGCATTTAGATTCTTGGAACTGATCATAGATGCTGAATTCTGACAAGGGCAATAAGTGAATGCTGGGAACCAACGGAAGTTTTGAAGCAAACGATAAGCTACTAAATGCTGTTCTCAAAAAGAGAAAAAGATCGAAATGCCTATAATGTAATATGGTGCATGCTTCTCAAAACAGGCACAAGCACAAATTAAAAGCAATTGAAAACTCAATTTATTATGAATTAAATCCAAATTGAGGTTGGGTGTACAGGGCCAACATATTGCCAGAAAAAATTTAATGTAAACAAGCTATATACTGCTAACTTAATTAAATTGAGTTCTAAATTGTGAAATTAAATCTACTGAAAATCTTTATTTGAGAGGATCATGATCAAGCATGGACAATCCAGGATAAACTAATAATTCCACTCACTGGTTTGAATACAAATTTGCTTTAGACACTTTCCGGGGGGACCCTGGTATAAGGTTCACAGCACCGTAAACATTCGTGAGCGAGCGATTACATCTAGAGTTTGTCATGAAGGGAATTAGCTAAAAATATAAATGCATCCATGCACGCCCCTTTAAATTTCTGTCAACATTATCATCGTGATAAACAAAAAAAAAAATCAATCGCTTGTTTGTGAATGCGGAGCTCAAGTTTATCTGATTCATTTCTTTGTGTATTGGATTGATATTGATGATGTCAATGTTTGTATATATATGTTTAATCAGGAACAAACACCTGGGATAAGTTTGAACTTCGTATCCACAAGCGAGTGATCGATCTTTTTAGTTCGGCTGATGCGATGAAGCAAATTACTTCCATCGCCATTAAACCTGGTGTGGAGGTTGAGGTTATAATTGCAGACTGATTGAGCGTGCTTGGTTTAGGATTTTATGATTATTGCAATGAATTTTTGTATTAAGAGCTACTTTGGTTTGCTATGTTGAATTTTATTTTCTTGTTCTTAATTGTTTTGCCGTGGGAACTATTCAGTGAATCTTAAAGTTTTGGTATTTTTTTATCTGAATTTTTTTTTTTTGTTTATCATAATGATAATTTTGACAGAAATTGAA
This sequence comes from Populus simonii, assembly GCA_007827005.2. NCBI lineage: Eukaryota > Viridiplantae > Streptophyta > Magnoliopsida > Malpighiales > Salicaceae > Populus > Populus simonii. The sequence goes on from CM017479.2 coordinate 3,798,361, forward strand.
GGGTGTACATAGATGCATATCTCTAGATGTAATTGCTGTGTTAGAATGAGTTATATGCTAGTCAGCTATTATATACCAACTCCGAATGAGTTTTCAAATATGCATCATATTCAGCCATAATCACATGGTTGTTGCTGGAAAAGATTATATAAACACATGCAGACATATGCAATTCACATGTTAGTCAAATATTTCCTGCTAGATATGCAGAGATTTGTAGAACCTATTCAATCTAGAATGGCTGAATGAGCGGCCGATTTAGAATGGACATGTAGAAGTGCATGTGCTGTTGTGCTGTTCATGTAGGCTAGGAACTGCTGTAAATACAATTGTAAAATCATATATTCACCCCACAACAATAAAAATGTAGTCTTTATATTAAGCTGCTAATTGTTGCAGCTTTAGCTCCTGTTCTGGATTCTAGTTATAAAAGATTCACATGGTATCAGAGCAGTTTGGTTGTTTCTAGTAACTGAACGATCCAATGCAGCCCAATAGAATCGCGATAGCTAATAGTTGCGATATTTTTATAAAAGATGAACAGTTCAAGAAGACTGTAAATGTTGTTTCAAATTGTCTCCTCTTGGAAGCCAAGCATCTACAGAAAAAGGTGATCAGATAACATTTGCAAGAAAAGGTGTAGTATTATTATGGTCTAACATTAGACTCAAAAGATCAAGTCTTCCATGCATAACCTTCCAAACTTGTAGCATTTTAAAATGATGAAATTAAAAAGCTGTGGTAGTAACCAATAAAGCAAAGTAATCCCAGATACAACTTGAAATCATCATAGACAGAAAAGATCTCTATCTAAGCATGAAACCTGTCCAGATAGTGAAGTAACTTGCATGCTGTAATATTTGTAATCCATAAAGATATGTAGAAGGAATGAAGGAAAAAAGCATCAAAATAGCTGGGTAGTCACGAGCTACAGTTATATTCCTGTCACTAAACGTAACATTTGCCATCCAACTTTTTCCTGAAGCTCTCTCGTCATGGTTGTTCAGAAACAAAAACTAGAAAGGAATGGCATACTGCAGTACCAGAAGTTATGGTAGCAAAGCAGTCCTCTGTTCAGTGAAAAGTAGAAAAATCAAATTTGCAGCAACTTTGCGATTCCCATCTTTCCATGCTACCAGTCACATTTGCAGCCAAAGATGCCGAATTTTTACCATCAGGATTTGAGATTTCATTAGCAGAGAGTCTCTGGTACCCACAAAACAAGCCAATTAATAGCCCGACATGATGCAGCAGAGCATTCATCTTCAGTTCTTTAAAAGAAATCTGATGTTCCCTCCAGTAACAAAAAATCATCGCTGTATTTAAACCCCACTGGTACCACTCAAAAATCGTACTTTGTTCTCCCACTCAATAAAACAAGGCATAACATGCCAAAAATGTCAGAAGAGGAACTGAGAAAATTCCAGGACTCCAGCATTAGGCGCTTCCTCGATCCCTTGAAATGAACAGCCTGTGTGTAGGAAACCAAGCAAGTGACAAACCAAAACTCCAATCTTCAATCAACAACCTGGACCACATGCAGTTTAAATCTCAGACAGTGATTAAGCTGATCATGATTATGACATTACCTTGACGTCCAAAGGCATGCCATGAAATTGGCCTGCCCCCTCAGGAGGTGTCCAATTATATGTGGCACATGGTAGAAATAGCACTTAAGTACCACCGATATTTTCTAGAAAAGCCTGTGCTTTGGTAAATCTCCTCAAATCAAATCCAGGATGTGATTTTACAGCCCAGGCAAGAGACAACTGATCTCCTAGCATTCGAGAGGCACTCATGAACTTGGAACTGTAATCTTTTAGTACTTCTTGAAGGAAAATCTTCGCCCTGAGTTGCAAATATCTCCAACACCATCCCTACCCTAAGTAACCATGTAGTTGTTGGAGGCCAAGGCTGGTGTTCCAAGAACATTGGCCACTAAACAACTGGAAATATTCCAAATCCGTTTGCTTATCTTCATCACAGTCAAAAGGAAATGGAACAAATAGCAAAAAAACTACAAACCAAATACCTTAAAATTGCATCTGCGGTCCCCCGCGCTGCTATAAATCCTGAACTTAAAGGTTGCTCCTTGTTGTCCCGGAAGGTAAAGAGCCGGGTGAAAGTTTGGGTGATCGTTAAACAAGTGTCCGAGGTCATCAACAACAGCTATATCAGAGTCGGTGAGGATGTAATGACTTATAGGCCCTGGGTTCTGAGCAAGTTTCTCGAGCCTTGTTTCCAGAAAAGTCTATATGGACAGCACAAAAATTGGAAAAAAAAAATAATAATAGATCATTTTCATCATAAATCAAAGATATGTGTCTTCTTAATCTTCAATGTGCAAAACAGAAAATCAGAGAGAGAGATAAAATAAAAAAGAAAATAAACACTGTAATTAATGAAACTCATTGGGTGTGTAGAGAAAGCATGAATGTGCCTTAAGAAACAGACCTACTAATCAAAACTAGAAATATGGTACCTATATGTCAATGTGATGTGCTCTTACAATGTAAGACCTGATCCTTTGAAGCATCAACTTGTCTCGCGAATAATCACCCTGAATGGGATACACAGTCACACTATTTCTATGCAATGAAAGATCAGAAGCTGGATCGGTCAGGATGACAACATTGCTCTGTGGCATTGTCACCTGAAAGCATACATATGAAAATGGATTTGAACCAAATCTCCTATTACAAACAACTATAAACCAGATGACTGTAATTGCCTACTAGAAGATGTAACTAATACACTTTAAACCAAAATTGTAATGCGATTATACAAAATGGCAAGTGAATTTAAAGCTAACCAAAACATAATTAAAATGACACCATATCAAAATTAAAAATTTTGGGTCACAAGATTCTCTAGACTATTTCACAACCAGATGCTAGTAAGATGATAACCCTGTTAAATCACCTGGGTAAAGTTAACGAAGACATTCAAAACAGCCATTGACCTCTCCATTTTAGCGTACGAAGCATTCCCAACAGTGACCAAATTTGATAATCTAGAGTCGGCTAATGAAGTGTTACAAACAGTAAAGACAGTGACAAAGGAGACGCTTTCTCCAGCATTCGAGGAGCTCGGCGTATGGGTCTTGTTCAGCGCTTTCGTGCCTGCTCCGCCATATGGAAAACGTAATAAATTACACATTGTATCAACAAAAAAAAACTTTGGGAAATTAAGAGGAGATTAAATTAAATTAAATTGTAAGAACCTTGACATTGCAAGCGATTAGGCAAGCCTTGACCGGCAGCAGGCCCAAGAACTAAATGATCGAATTTCGTGTTCATTTTCTTCGGCGGGGGTTGTGCAGCTGGGTTCTGATGCAATTCTAGAACTGAAAAGGAGAGAAAAGGAATGACAGTATCATTCATTTTGAATTTTGTTTTCAGCGTTATATAAACTACAAGGAAATTTATTGAGGGGATAATCACCGTAGAAAAGATTAAGAAGGATGAAGAGAAAAGGCAAGAAAAACACTAGAGAACGTCGCCATCCATTCCATGATGATGATCTCATCGCTAACCAATCTTTTCTACCCATTATTTTATTTTAATCTGGAAAAACCAAAAACACAGAATCAAGAGTGTTGAATCTCCAGTGAGATCTGGTAAAGCAAAATTTTGCTTCTTCTTCTGCGAAATTGCTGGTTTGATTTGAGCCAGATTTGGATTTGGAGGGCTTTGCGTTTTAACTACGATCAAAGAAAGGTGTGTGTGTGAGTGTGATATTTGCAATGAGGTATAGATCAGAAAAGAAAATGGGAAGACGAGCTCAGAGGCGACATGTCGTTCCTTAGAATCCGAGGTCTGTCAACTATTGTAAGGACAGGTGGGCACCAATTAGTGTGCCTTAATCAATAAATGGGGCACGAATTGGTGCAGCATGAATTCTTGATTCTTGTCTTTTGCAAGAAGAACGCTGCATGTAAATAGGCAATGCATTTAAATCTTAAGCACACCACAAGAAAGAAAAAGAAGAGAGTAAAAGAGGGAAAGTAATCTCATAAAATTTAAGATATTTGTAAGAGAGTAAGTGAGATGTTTTCTCCTAATAATTGAGAGATTTCAGTTGTTCTTCTATTAGCAGAGAGAGGTTGTAATTCTCACATTACTTAGTAAAATCCTTCTATACTTGCCCATGGACATAGACAAATTGAGTGAACCACGTAAATTCTTGTGTGTCATTTCTCATTTTACTCCAGTTCTCCCTTACAAGTCACGGGGAATATGTTGGCAAAACCCAAATTGTCTACTGAATCTATCAAGACAATAAGACTCAATAATAAAAGTATCATCATAACGAAGAGTCAAATAACCAGATCAAATACACATAAAATAGTCACTCTTGAGGACCGACAAGTTGCCATCATCACACAAGACAACAACTTTGGTCAAGAGAAGTAATGCAGGCAATATGACTCTCTTTGGATTTCTGAAAAGAGCATTAGCTTGAGAGTCATTGAAATTTTTTGCCAACCCCACACCGGCATATTATGTCATCCCAACTAACTTGGCAGGACTAACGGTTGTTTAATGGGTGCCAAATTTTTTCTGCAAGCCAACTACTGAGAAAATGAATAGGAAAAGGGTGGCTCGCGCGGTCATGCTTAATGCAAATTGGACTTCCTTTTGACCTTTGAACATACTTGCTAGAACGGATATCGCAAGAGAGAATTTCCTTCTAACTGCCATCGTGGAGGCTAATGAAGGCCACTTCTTAGCAAATGGACCAATGGCCGGGTCATATATGCGAAGGCTTGTCCGACGATACTTCTCATCAATTACTAAGAACCTTTTAGAGGAAGAAGAAGAAGTCCTTAAAAGCACCATCTAAAAAAAGGACATGTGTACATAAAAGTACGCATATTAGATGCATATTTGAAAGAAGAGCCAAAGAAAGGTGATGCTCCAATGTTTGAAAGAAAGTTATGAATTGTCAAAATTGATGATGTCTAAAAAAAAAAAAAGTAGCTTTGACTGTTAAGAAACAACTCTTCGAGCACCAAGTCCAGTGAAATATTATAGCTGGAGAATTCAGACCACCTAAGCAACTCACGTATAACCTCAAGACAGACGGTTAACCTACATCCAAGTTCCTAAAGAATGTCAAAAAATAATAATATTGAGTTACAATTCAACACGGGACAAATACGTTTATCATTGAAGATATGATCCATTCATTGAATATGAACAAATCATGGAGTTATTCAAGCAGAGAAAGCCTTAAAAAAAAAGTAAGAAAAATGTTGATATGATTGAAAAGCTGCAATTGTAATAAAACAAGAGGATGAATGGAGATGCACATACCTGGGCTGCTATGTGGAGCTGCACTGTTAGTAAAGAAACAGAAGTACTACTAGGTTGATGCTACACAGTTAATAAAAGAGAAACAAGAAGGATTGCGTGCTTGGAAACAAGAAAAGAGCAATATAATGTTGTTTTACAGTCGCCTCAGTAATTCTTGCCTAATCTAAAACATCAAATCTTTAGAGAGTGTTTGTTTTTGCTGTAATTGTTATGGTTGTGGTTGGAAAAAAAGTGATTTTAAAAAAAGCACTTTTTCTGTGGTTTGTGTATATATTTTGTGTGTTTGGTTAAAAATGTGGTTTGACTTTATTGTGGTAAAAACATGTTTGGTTAAAACTGTGGTTGCGGTTGATATTGTACCTAAAATGACTAAAAATGACATAAATGAAATAATTCTTTGTGTTAAGAGGAAATAAAACAATTTTGTCCAAATACATACCGGCAAAAAAATAAAATCATTATTTGTTATTATAAAATAAATATTATTGCCCCACCAAACTATTTGTAATGTCATCACGAATATAATCCATACGCGACGCCCTCTGGTGCCCACATGGTTGTGATTGTGGAACGACATCGGGAAAAGTATAAGGAGGAACAAAATCAGGATGGTTATCAAACTCGTTGAATGCAACATCTTTGCCCGACTTCCGCCGAATGTAGTTATGCAGCGCCATTGATGCGACAACAATTTTAACCTGTGATTTGTAAGGAAACTCAGGCATGTTTTGCAAGGTTCACCATCTTTTCTTCCAAACTCCAAATGTACGTTCGATTACACATCGTAAGGATGAATGGACTCGGTTGAATAGTTCCTCCCGACTTCGCAATTGTCCTTGTCGATGAAATTCTAGAAGAGGATATCTCTCCCCTCTATATGGACCTAAGTAACCGTACTCATTCGGATATCCCGAATCAACGAGATAATACTTCCCTGCATAAAATTAATTATTGTTTAACGCTTACTTCCTATTTCATAGAAAAAAAAAATTAGACCAGCTGAACAACAACCCTATTTTTTGCGGGTGAATACCTTCCGGTGGCCTCGGAAATTGTATGTTTGTATTTCCAATCGTCTCATGAAATATTCTTGTATCGTGTGCACTACCTTCCCACCCAGCCCAAACAAATGTAAATTCCACGTCAAAGCTACATGCTGCCATTATATTTTGTGTCGGTACACCTTTTCTACCAATAAATGAGATCTGATTTTCTTGTGATACACATAAACGTACATGTGTTCTATCAATCGCTCCAATACAATTCTATAAAAACAAAAACATTTGTTGTCGAATCAATTTAATTGCACTTAAATATTTGATTGTAACCTTTTGAAATATTTAACAACTTCTAAAAGTATTTTTTTACCTTGAAATGAGGCATGTATCTCGGATTCATTGCAATTTTCAGTGGTGTTGCTGTGAATTCTGGATCTACTGGTCTGATTAAATCAGCAGCTAGCAAGCACACAGAACGAAGAACTTCGTTGAAATTTCTGGAAACGGTTTCACCTGAATGTTGAAATCTCTCCTGAACTTCCCTGTTCGAAGCGCTGAGAGCTAAAGTGTAGAGAAACATGCTAACCTTCTCAATCACACTCATCCGTCTAGACGGTTTCAACCCATACATCATTTCCAACTCAACAGACAAACTCTTCAATGTGTCTGCATCCATCCGAAACATGTTCATACAACGCACCCAATGCCCTTTTAAAATTTCAATCAACCATCGCATTCCAGTGTTGTATGAAACCATACATAGTTCTTTATAAATATATGTATTGTAATACAAAGCTAGTGCTCCAGCAGTGCATATTACTAATTTAGTGCGATCACGCTCTCTATGCCAAAATAAATCGCCAATGTCATTGTCATCCTGTTGATTTTGGTCGTTGTCCTCCACCTCATTGTTATTGTTCCCATAACCAGCACCGAAACTACCTCCAAAACCACTTCCAGAACTTGTACCAGCAAACCCATCAGACACATACCGAACAACATTATTCATAACATTTTCATACTGGTCATCAAAAAGCGCATTAAACCAATTCGCATCCATATCTACAAACACAACTTAATATTAATTTGAACTTGCAGAGTACCGGTAAAAATACATGTTCATGGAACAATATGTTTTGAATATTTTTAACGTTAATGGCGGCCTTAACTTAACACAAAACATTTACGTTCAAGCAATCCCTAATTATCAAATATATTTGACTTATAAGTAACTTATTCAATATTTTAAACACAACAATAATTTTAATTTTCAACCTGCAAAGTAACGGTAAAAAGACATTGTTCATTGCGGAATTTGTTTAGAATATTTTTAACGTTAATGGCGACATTAACTTAACCCAAAACATTTACATTGGAGCAATCCTAATTATCGAACATATTTTACTTATAAGTAACTCTTTCAATATTTTACAACGCAACAATAATTTCAATTCTCAAAACAAAGCAAGACACGTGGGAATGCTTGAAATATTTGTTGGCAGCCAATGAAACTATTTTGAAATGATAATGCAGCTTATAAATAGAAACACACATAAATGAACTTGCTTTATTGACTAAACAACAGCCCTATCATATTTAACCTCATAATTTGTTTACAAAACATAAGGATCAAGCTTTATTAACTAAACAGCAGCCCTCAAATCAACAATTAACCTTCTAAATTCAATGCACTTGACGTGGCAGTTTCAAACCAGCAACAAAACCTTCTCAAAACAAAGCAGTACACGTGGGAATGCTTGAAATATTTGTTGGCAGCCAATGAAAATGTTTTGAAATGAGAATGCAGCTTAAATAGAAACACACACAGAACACAAACCACTAATCTTTACTGCCATTCAAGTCAGCAACCCGAACTTGTACCATGACCAACCATTCAATTCAGCAACCCCCATTCAAACCATTATCAGCCATTCAACTCAGCAACAATCATTCACAGCAGTATCAGCCATTCAAGTCAGTAACAATCATGCACATCAGTAACTAACATTTAACAAATTAGCAGCCATTCGAGTCAACAACAATCATGCATAGCAGTAACTAACATTCAACAAATTAGCAGCCATTCAACTCAGAAACAACCATCAAATCTGAGAAATTACAATATCCAATTCAAGGCTGAAAAAGCAAACTCAGCACAAAGTTTTTCAGCCATTCAAACAAGTTTATAGAAGTCAACATGAAACCTAAAATTACAGCTTGTAATAGGTACACCAACAACTGTTACAGACATCTCAAATATAACCCATTATCCTACAGCTAAAAATACAAAGGAATTGCTCAACATAACATACTTTACAAATTAGAAACCTGGAAAAAACAGCAACGGCAGAACCGTTTGCATCAACCATTTGGCAACAACACAACCGCAGCAACACCTCATGCAGTGCACCTCACCATACGGATTGGTATTGTAATCTTTTAACTGCGAAAAACACATAACCATACAATATGTTTTTGAAATAAAAACCAAACATGATAAGTGTGCTAAACATTCAAACAACACTTCAAATATGAAATGCATGCAATACTTATCAAAACATATAACACACAATAAAATTTACTTGCTGCTAGATATAACACACAATAATATACATAACTGTAAGTGTTCCCTATATCAAATGTAAACTTACATCAAGGTCTGTAGTTTGCCCTTCGATCGAACATTAATTTCAGCCACTGAAATTTTCGGTCCATATCACCAATTGCTACCCATATTTCCCTCCTACTTCTAACCATAAAAAACTCAATTGCAAAACAATACAGCTTACTATCGAAAACCACTTCCTCAATTGAGTGAAACTCCTTCATGACCTCTTCTATGCTACATCATTTTTTATTCAAACCACTCGATGTGCATTCACTCTTGGTAGACACACCATCAACCAAATTATTTAAACACGAAAACAATTGCGATCCCCTTCCGGCACCCCTTTTTTTCTCATTTTTTTGTGAACTTTGTTTCACACCTTTTCTCTTCCCACTACTACCAGTGGGATTGCTTGTGCTGCTGGCAAAAGTGACACCAGCAACCATATTATTGACATCGTCAACAAACTTTGGTAGACTATCCTCCTCAGAATCTCCACTACCTTCCTCTAGATGAGGGTCCTCATTAACTGGATTAGTTCACCTTTCACCGAAACCATCTTCATCAGAATTCAGACCCTGTGATGGAGCCCAAGCATACTAACCGGTAGCAACAATGTTTGTAAACATGATATCATATTTACAACACAATGTGGGATCAATGCCAGCATGCCTAAACTTTCTTGCTCCGCGTATCTCCTACAACAAGGGATAATCAAGATAAAAATGCATCAAAAATAGTGTAACAACACTCAATTAAACAATTTATTATAGCTTTACACATATTGAAAAAAAACAGACCTTGATTTTAGTTGTTCACCACTCATCAGGTGCCGAAATTGTTCCAAGTTCAACTTTCCAGCCTACTCTTATTTCAGAAACCAACCTTTTTCATATTCTCCAATCTTTTTTAATTCCGTCCCACTTATTCTTTAATTGTGCTTTCGTTAATGCATGACCAGTTTGATCCTTAAAGCAATTCATAACATATTTCCAACCAGCTTTGTTGGAATGTGTGTTGGGTCGCATACCTTGCTCAATTACTTTAATACATATGTCACAAAAAGCGTGCAACATCTCTCTAGTCCAACAAGCCTTATCTTGCGATTGAGAATCGTCCATGTTCTCGGTTAAAATGTTTTGTCTAATATACAATTAACAGGTTAATTTTCTAGAGGCAATGTAAAGGACATGGAATGCACAATCTATCTTAATTAAATCACCAACTTAAATAAAACATGCAATTTAAGAACATAGACTTAACATAATCAGCTTACCAGTTTAATTGCTAGGTATATTTACATTTCTGTTTCTACAGGCCAATGTTTTCATTTTCTAAGCAGACTGTCAATTATGTAATATAATATTAGAGGCTGAGATTTCTGAGATATAATTTTCTCATGTGCTGAAGGAGATGGTATTGGCACTTCTGCATGAATCGGATCTATTGTTGTCCGATGATGTTGTTGAAACAATTGTGGACAAGGTACAATTTGGTTTTGCTGTGTCAAACTTCACTGCTTCATGCTTATTTGGTTAATTAACATTTTGTGATAGATGCAGATTTAAAAGGTGATGGAAAAATTGATCCTGAAGATGTTAGAAGAGATGGAAGGGTTAGAAAAAGAAAAGGAAAGAGACAATGTTTTTTTCTTTTTTTTTTTAAAAAAAATAGGGTTTATGTTGTTAAGAGTATTTTTGGAATATTGTTTTTAATATTAATTTCAAGGAGAATTATTATAGAAAACTCTATTTTTTTGCATTCAAATTAATATCCTTAAAAATATTCCAAACTATATATATATATATATATATATATATATATATATATATATATATATATATAATTAACTTTAGAATTGAATTCAATTTTAAAAATTCCAAATAACCTACCAGTGGACTGAGCAATTGAAATAAACCCTATTTTCCATATCAATAACTCGAAAATATTTAGCTTGCATTCCATGCAGTATATATGTATCTGATGCAAAGTGTTGGGCAATCCACCACACCGCCGACTCAAAACCTTCACAATAGAAGGACCTCCCTGACTCAAAACCCTAGCTTCTTCTTCATATATACATATAAATACAACCATCACCCCCGGTTAATTCAATCTAATTCTCACCTAACCTAAAGGAAAGCCCTTTTCAAGATCAAGAAGCCTTTTCTCCAAAAGCATACACAGATACATACATCTTTCAAGGCAACTCTGTTATTCTAAGGTATGAATGAATACTTGCTTGCTCCTCCACTGTTATTGTTATTGGTTTTTCAATGTTTTGAGGGCGGTTTGTATCACTCTGTTTTTTTTTTTTGGGGGTTTTTTTTGTTTGGCCATGAGAACTTGTACAACTTTGAAGCTTAAGTTCTTTCCATGAGAACTTGTACAACTTTGAAGCTTAAGTTCTTTCGACTAAATCTTGATATATCCATCGAAAGAAACGATTTTTCACGGTTAAATATCAATCCAGAGTGTTTCTGCTTTGTACCCATTATTGCGCTTTCTGTTTTCGTTATCTTGGACTGATTTCATGTCATAATTATTCAGGTTACAGAGAAAAGACTTTGTCTTGTTTTGATGGAAGATCGTATCAGCGAATTGTCTGATGACATTCTGTCTTTCATTCTCTCCTTTTTGACAATGCAGGATGCTGTTAAAACAAGGTTACTTTCACATAGATGGAGATATCTCTCTCCACCGCTCTCCCATCTTCAGTTTGATGTTTTTACTCTGTTTGGAACCCACGGGGAAAGTAGTTCTAAGTTTGTTACAGCTGTCGATCAAGTTTTGCTAGCTTGCAGAGGTCCAAAAATAGGCACTCTCAAGGTCCGCTTTGGCCTAGGCGATGGCTATGCTTTCCATGTTGATAGGTGGGTTTCATTTTCCTCTGCAATGCAGGTTGAGAAAATAGCTTTTGACTTCTCATGCTCTCCTGAAAGTTGTGGAAGTTATAATTTTCCATGTCATATTCTTCCCACTGATAAAGCATCTCATTTGAAGCATCTGTGCCTTATTTCCTGCACGCTGAGGCTTTCTCCTAAATTCACAAGCCAACTCAATCCTTTAAGAACCCTGGATTTGGATGGTGTACCCTTGGATCAAAGTGGCCTAGATATCATCACCTCTGCTTGTCCGAAACTTGCGCTGTTGAGAATGATTGGTTGTGGACTGCCTAAGATTGTGTGCATACACGGCCAACTCCTCTGTCTGAAGACATTGATCATTCACGATTCTATGATCAGTGTTGAGCTTAAGTCTATTAATCTTGAAATCTTTGAGTTTTTTGGTCATCCACGAAAACTCACTTTTGTTGACGTTCCGCATCTGAAAAAAGCACGAGTACGGTCGCTTTTTATTTATCGGAGGACATCGCCAATATGCAACGCGCTTGCGAAGGATCTTCCTCAGCTTCAGTTTTTGTCTCTGATAGTAAAGGATGAGGTGCATCAAGGAACGATTACACCATCGCAAGTTTTAATTCCTGCAACTTTTGTGTAACCTGTATTCTTTTATCTATAGGTGCTGCCCCTTCCTGCAACCAGTCCTAATCATCTCTCTTAAACAACTGGATCTGTTGATATGGCCGTTTATAGATTCTGACCTCCTCACAGTTATCTACCTGTTGAATGCCTCTCCTCTTCTGGAAATCCTACAACTGAAGGTTGGTCTTTACGTTTTATGCTCAGGCTAAATGCTTATGTGATGCTGTTAGCAATGAATCTCCATCATTTTTGCTAAATATTATTTTCTGTCACCTAGTTGAAGGGCAAATTCGATTTAATTCAACTTCACATGATATATAATACTATGAACAATATTGGATGTCTTAACTTTGTGGCAGATCGGTCATGAAGGTGAGGGAAGAAGTAACGAAGAAGAAGGGAAGACTCAAGGCATACCCATTCACATTTGAAAGAAGTTAAAATGGAAGGATTTCGTGACAAATGGAATGCGATGGAGCTCGCAATATATTTGCTAAAAAACACCATTGCACTTGAGCGAATGGTGGTTGTAGTCTCAGATTCCACCTTGCAGATGGACCTAAGACAGAGGGTCGACAATTTTTTGCAAAAGGAAAAAGGTAATTCAACGGCGGAACTGATCATCCTTTGATTGCCATACTCTATTTGAAGAGAGTTTTCTCTTTGATAATTTATATTGTGTTCTTAATTATTGTACTAATGCGGACAAGAAGAAAATTTTTAAGATGCTTTTCATTTTATTAGTTTTGTATTAAGTTTTCTTATTGTAATAGATTCAACTTGGCTATTAATTTGCCTATGCCGGATGAAAAAATAGAAGATAGGTAGGTAGCATGACAAATGCAGCAGTTTCATTTAAATTTCCCTCTTCACCTGCTTTGTAAATTAGGGATGTGCCAAAGCAGCTTCTGCAGTAATTCTAGCATGAGGATCGAGAATCAACATTTTCTGCAAAAGCACACATCAACAAGTAAACATGATGATGGCAATAACAAATTTCATCATAAATTAATACTGAGCTATCTGATGCTGGTGCTATAGCCTCTACAGCACAGAAAACAATAGAACCCAGAAGGAGGAACACGTAGAGATCAAACTCCCAAACACCAACAAATCACACCCCAAGAAAGCGGATAAATTCAAAGTATAAAAACCATCTAAATTGAAAAATCTTAGACATACGCAGCTAAGAGCGTTCAGTCTCAAAGCCACCCTTTCTTTTGTGTAGTTATATTATATAAACAAGTTCAAACTGATACTTAACTCCAAAGATATCAATTCCATCATCGTTCAACTGCGGCACCACTTCAGTTAAATCCTAGGAGCAGCAACGTAATTTTATGATTAGAAAATAAAAATGCATTTAAAGCACTTAAACAGCTATGGATTCTAACTGCCACTTTACTTTAGATTCATTATTGGGAATGGCGAGAGAGAATGATGGTAATGAACACGGCTCATCCTTTTTGGGAGTTCCAATTATGCTTTGTACGAAATCTCGAGCAAATGAGCAGGTTTGAATAGGATATAGACAATAAAATGAGCAAGAAAATTAATCTTGCAAGAGCATTCAATCTTAGTTCAATCAAAATATACCCAATCTTTCGAAGGTCTTACTCTTACAGCATGAAGAATTTTAGCAGAAAAACACGGATGCGTTTAGACCAGTAAGTAAAAGCATTATTTTCTGACACTTGGGGGCTAAGTGTGGTGTTAGAGTGAATAAAATCCCGAGCTGATCCAAAGTCACTGAGCACCAGCTTTTTTTCAGAGAGGAGCACATTTTCTGGTTTCAAGTCACGATGTAAAATTTCAAGACTGTGGCAGTACGAGGTACAACTGAGAATCTGTTGCATAAGCTCCTGCAGCACTCAAAACTTTTCTCAATTAAGAACAAGACGCAAGTTAAATAATCTTTTTACCTTTACTATGTCTGGATCTTTGAATCTCTGTGATCCTGCCCCCAAAAGCTCTCTTATATTGAAACTGAAGAGTTCAAACACCAAGCACAACTTGCCATCATGAAAAAAAGCGCGTTGTAACCTGTGAATCAACTTTGTATATACATTAAGGGTCATCGGAGGACAAGACCTCTTTTCTGATTAGAGAAAACAGCACACCTGACAATGTTGGGATGTTCTATTTCATACAACAGATAGATCTCTCCAGCCAACCTCTTAGTAATTTTAACTTGCAAAAGAGGAATCATTTTCACAGCTACCCCTTAATTAGTAGCTCTGTCAGTAGCTGAATAAACAATTTCATAGGCTCCTCCTCCTAGTGGATAACCGTCCATTTCAATTTTGTAATTCTCCATTTCAAATATCCTGTGCCAACAAAAATTTCTGTATCATTTTCAAATTTAGCAAGTCAATCACACGAATTATCAAACAATTATTAACGAAAACATGATAAATTCAAAAATCAAAATTTAAGCATAATGGAATGAATTATGTAGCTAATCCTTGTTTGTTTGGCTACTGAGAAACATTTCAGTATCTTTTTCAAATTTAGCAAGTCAGTCGCACAAATTATCAAACAATTTTTATCTAAAACACACCAAATTCACAAATCAAGATTTAGCCTAATGGGATGAATTGTGCAGCTCGTTTTTTCATGCCCGTTTGTTTGTTTGGCTACTGAGAAAATAAATTGAACTCCAAAACTATCATATATCAAGTAATTATTATCCAAGGTAATTATTTAGTTCCACCACTCATTAATGGACACCAGCCTCATTATCGGGTAACTAATTCCATACATATTAATATGAAAATAAGAACATACCACAATCAACTTGTTTTTCCATTACTTGACATAATAAATTTTTTGAATAAAATATCAAGGTGTCAAGCATTTTTTCCACAACAATGTATGTTCACATTCCAATTATCTAACATGCAAGTTATTTTAGAGCTTTTATTATATATATTTTTTTATATTAATTTTTGTCATGGTGGTCTAATACGAATTATACATGATTTCTATTGTTTCAATCGATAATAGATCATACATCAAACCCTAACAATGCAGTCGATAATAACTCTTGCATAACAATTCCGCTATTGCAGTAAAAATTAGTACTTACAAGGTTTTTCCACTATTGCAGTTAAAAGTAATATATACAAGGTTTTTCCTCAATTGTGGAAAATTACATCTCATAATGTAGTACACACTCTCGCTTATGCTATTAACAATAACAACAACAATACATTGTACAATTTTAATTATCATTTTAATTTTAATAATTATAAAAGTTTGTATAAATAATTAAAAAGGCAAGGGAGGATCAATCCCTTACTTTAACTCATGTTATTCAAGTTCTTGAGAAGTCAAGTTTCGCTTTGATCTTTTCTTCTATAACTCCTAAGCAATAATCATAACTTTCACATCATTATCTTAAAATTTATATGTAGAAATTTCTATATCATACATCCAAAATTCAAATATTTTTTTTTCTACTTGCACTTCAAACATTAATTTTCTATTACACTTAACAAATCAATACCAACAATACATACATTTTCATTCCTACAATCATTTTCACAACATGGATTCCTCAAATCTTACTCCCCCTCTACCTATATAATCCTCATATAATTTAATCTTTAATTTTTTTCTCTCTCTTTCTTTCCATCACTCACTAACCATCATCTATAGGCGTTTATCATCATAAATAATTTCTCTACATTTTTTATTCAAATTTCCTTCACTTAACATTGCTGAAGCATTTACATTTAACACAACATATAATACCATTTGCTAACACAAACTAACAACCCATCCACATACATTTTTATAATATAAAAAATACCATTTACATTACCACATACAAGATTCCTTATATTGATTTAATTTCTTAAAAATTTTTCTATAGTCAACTTTATTCTTTCTCCTTGAATTTTTATTCCAATATTCATCATAATTAACATTACTATAATTCTTTACATTTTCATCACACCAATATCAACATGCTTTCTTTATTTTCATCTCAAAAACCCAAACTCAAAGCACACTAATAATTCACTATAACTTAATATAACAACAAATTTTATCTTAAACCATCATCCGCACATTTATACACATCAATTATAACCAAATAACAACAATTACATCAACTAAACTAATCCTCAATTTGTTCAATACTTGGCTGGCTATATAGCTCTCAATTTCACCATGATTTATTTAAAATCATTTCATGATATTACATCCATTACAACCTTCTACAACCTAATTTATTCAATTCTAAGCAAAATCACATTTTCATCAAATTTTCACCAAGAACCCCTAACTCAAAAATTCCCAACTTGCTCGAAATTACTTAAATCCTACTAAAACTTGTATAAATGAGTTCTAGTCACCTTCCCAATTAATAATTTGAGCTTTGAAATGCAATTAGTCAATTTTTCCCCAAACTTCCTTCTCTTTCATTGTTTTTTCTCTTTATCATTACTCTCTCTCTTTCTCTCTCTCTAGATGCTTTCTAAGTATGGTGTTTAGGTGTTTTGATCATTAACTCACACTTACAACTTGAAGAAATCAAACTTCCATAAGATTTATCCTAAATAAAAATATGAGAGAATGAAGAAGGAAAAGATGAATAGGCTACGTTTTTTCTTCCCTTTTGTTTAACTTTTGAACGTCAGCCTTTATAGGTAAAGAGAAGAAGAATTAGGAAAAGAGAAGAAGAATTTGGCCAAATGAAAAAAATGCTCTTAATGAGTCTATGAGTCATTTTTTGGTATTATCCAACTATCAGTCTTTTTCTAAAGGCTTCCTGATCTTTAACTGACATGATATTCGAAACTAAGATAGAAAAATATATCTAGAGATGTTTTATAAAATTTTAGTCTAATCTAATTATTGGATTGATAATTATACCTGATAACGTAAAACTAGATAATAAGTAATTTTTACACTAATTCTTGATTTGTTTTTTTGTTTTTTGTTTTTATTTTCTTAAATCATCAATATTTTCAAAATAATTCATTTGTGAATTTTATCTCAATTTATAATACAAAATTTCCTCAAGTTTCATCCCCTTTTAGGTTAAAAAATATGTGATTATATACAAAGCTTATACTAGCGGTCTAGGTCATTCATGTATAAAACCATACATTAATTTATTTAAAAAATTCTAAATACTTCTCTACATATTTTATCCCTAAATTCATAAAAATTCTCCATATTATCTATACTTTATCAATTTTTAGGTTACGAGTTTACATTGTACCCTTTTATGTTTGTCAAGATATATTTTCTAGATTCAGAAATATTTTTAATACGAAGTTTAAACTGACTACACCGGATTTTATTAAATTGCATCCCAAAACATTTTTTTCCCCTTTTATATATTTCTTTTGGTTCAATCTGCTTTTCTCTATTTCTTTTCATTTTCCCACTATTTTTTTATATTTCTATTTTTAAATTAACAAAGGAACAAATTATTTCAAATTTTCAAAATCTAAAGTCACCTTCTTAATTCAAATTTGCAATTTACTTTTCAAATTTTCAAAAAGTCACCTTCTTAATTCAAATTTGCAATTTACTTTTCAAATTTTCAAAAAGTCACCTTCTTAATTCAAATTTGCAACTTACTCATTTAATTAAGTTTTTTGAATTTTATCTTGGGGTTTACATATATAATTTTAAAAAATCTCAGCACATGGCTTTCTTTTGTTTTTTTAAATGGTTGTTTGACAACTCATCCGTCATAATATTCTTTTTAATATAATGAATAATATGTCATTCACTTGGAAGATAACTTATCATACACCTTGGTACACATCATGTCATCTTCTAGATCAAATTTTGACGACTTCTATTGACTTAAAAGCTAGGGTCTAGGTCTAAGTTTTTTGGACCTCAAAAACATAAATTTCAACTTGTTTTAATAAAATGAATGAAAAAACAGCTTTTAGAAAACACCTCAAAAAACATCATAGAAGCATTTATAAAGCAATTTCCAACTTAAAAACACCTTTTAATCAGTTTAAAAATTGTAAATAAAACTGAATCATAACAAAATTCATGGATCTCAATTTATTTTTTATATGTTTGAAGATCAAAATTACCTTCACTAAACTTCCATGTGTAAAACGAACCTATTGACACTAAGATTAACCTTTTTATGACTCAAATGTGTTTAACTGAACACTTTTTCTCTCCTTTATCTTTTATGATGACTTTCTCTTTTATTTCTCAACATTCAAGGACTTCAATATGACAAAAAAACTTTAAAACCATCATAGAAACCTAAAATAACAAGGATCATATATGAAAAAAAAACTTAAGGTACCAAATTGAAGTTTTTTGTGCCTTTGAACAATGCAAATGAAAAAGGCTATGGTTTTTATGTTATTTTGGTCAATCATCTTTCAATTCTTTTTTATAAAATCGATATTTAATTTAATGCTAGAATATTCTATGCCACATTGAATATACCAGGGCATGCAAATCCAAACCAATCCCAACATATAAAACCATGCCAACATAACTTATACGGATAAAATCAAGATGAAATAAAGTTCAATGACCAAAAAATCAGTATCCAAAAGTTTGCATCAATCCAAACATTACTTAAACAAGTTTGAATGGCTAGATCCCCTGGAACTTCCTCTTGATTTCTCGTGCATATAAAGAAAGGCATTAAAATCCCAAACTAAACATTATGGTTCCCGTGATAGTACTAGCCAAAGATCCCGACTCCTTTTATAAAGTAGATCTCAACTTCATTATTGGACTAATATACACAACTGTAAACAAAAAGTTCCTTTCTTCATAGTTAAACCTTCATGTGGATAAACTATCTATGATTCTCGAGAATAAACACACCGACAATGTCTTCTTTAAGAATCCATACACTACAAGATTTCACTGTTTTACCGACGGAAATATTCCGTCGGTATGTGATTAAGAGTTCGTCGGTAATTTATTTACTGACATCTTCACCGACGGCATACGTCCGTCGGCTTTCCATTTGTCGGTAATACCACTGTCCATCGCTATATCGGTCGGCAACACAAAAAAAAATTTGCCGATGGTTTTATAGACAGAAATTGTGCGCCAAAAAAAAGTTTCCTGCTTGAAATATACCGACAAATTTATTTCGTCGGTGATAGTGTGACATACCGACAGATACATACCGTCGGTAAAGTTGTCGGTGAGTGTTTGAAATACCGACCGAAGATATCCGTCTGTACATTCATCGGTCATTGTGGCAGGTACTGTCAAATACTGACGGATTAAGTCCATCGGTAAAGTTGTCGGTGAGTGTGAAATATCGACCAAATATATCCGTCTGTAAATTCGTCGGTGACTGTGGCAACTATTGTCAAATGTCGACAGATATATTCCGTCGGTAAAACCCTCTGTGATTATTTTTAAATATGTTTTAAAAAATTATTTAGAATACATAATATAAAATTATATAAATTATTGGTAATAAAAACCAATTATGCAAATAAAATTTTTATTAAACATAAAAAAAATAAAAAATAAAGTTAAATAATATTCATTACAAACTGAATGTGTTTCAAAAAAAATATTAAATGAACTATTAAAGGTAAATAATATTTATTACAAATTAATATAAAGGTGGAGCTGGAGGAGGAGGAGGAGGAGGAGGCTGGTGGTTATACAACAAAAAAGGATGAGGCGCATATGTATCACCACTCTGTGATGCCATGTTCATGACCATTTCGCGAAGCTGTTCATGATCCGCTTTTTGTTATGCATACTCCATTTTTTGTTGTGCATGCTCCGCTTTGAGTTGTGCATACTCCGCTGATAGGTGGTCGTATTTTTCGGTGAGCTGAGCCGTGTGTTGCTGCAAGGCCACGAACTCCTTAGATTGGGTGCTCGATACTGATTGGGAGCTCCCAATGGTTGAAAAACTACGGGCCGCCCGCAAGTTCTCGGCCGTAGTGTTGGAGAGCCCGTAAACCCGATTTTTATCGGGTCCACCAGACGATCCAACCTCCATCCACAAATCCGAATCGAATTCCGAATGGGTCAAAGGATCGTCCCCATATCTCTCCCTCAACCGGCTATTATAGGTCTCCTGAAAATAAAAAAAAAGTAATCATCATATTCAATTCAATAAAAATAATAATTTACAAAATAAAATGGTTGAACAAACATACCACGAAGTGTTGAGCATGGTTGTCAACAAACTATTGCGCCCCCTTTTGGCGGTCTTGACTCCGCACGTGCGTCTCCACAAACAGCTCAATCGGGCTCGGCTCATGTCCAAGAGACGTAGCCTATAATGAAAAAAGATTAATTAACAACAAATTAATTTAACGATATATTCATTTAAATTAATCTTACCATCCGTTTCACATGTGCAGCAAACAAAACACAGCCGCCGGTGTGCGTTGTCACCGAGCCATGAATTGGCCAATTCTAGTTGCCAGCACCGGACTATGAGTGTCGTGTGAACTGCTCAGACATCATGTGCTCAAGATAGCGCGGCCATATATCTTCCAGGATGTATATCGGTTTGAAATCCCTCCAAACCGCCACGTCGTTCCAACCTTAGAGACCCCTATCTCTCGCAGGTTTTTTTGCCTTTTTTTGTGATTCATACCAAAAATCACGCAACCTACTTCCATAGCGAGAAATTAGACGTTGAAACATAAATTTTTTTCTAAAAAAATCTTGTATTGTTTTCGATGTTACCTAGTTGCCACGTGATTTTTCCACACCTTCCTCACAACTTTGTCATGCGCCCTATTGCAGTCGAATTTGTGCTTTGTATAAATAATTAGATAAATAAAAATGATAATTTATTTATAATTATATTAATAAATTATTAGAAATAAGCTGGAAATTAGAAATTAACACCAACCTTAAATCTGTTAAACCATGCATCGATTTGAGGTATCCATTCAGAATGTCTGGATACCTGACTCCATTGAAATAATGGAATCTCCATTGACGATTTAAACGCCGATGATATTACTTGGGCGGCCTCAATGTTTGTGAACTTGAAAATAAATTAAATTAATGAAATATTGATTAGTTGTTCATAAATTATGTTATAATTTAAAAGAAAAAACTAAAACCTTAACAAACTTACATTGAAAGGTCGTTCTTCCACAGTGCCTCGTACTTGCGGGTGAATTGATTCCGCTGCGAAGGCACGCCACCTCTGCTCTGTGAACCTGCGCTGGAAGAGGCAGCATCGGTTGACGGCGCAGCTGGCGCAGGTGACTCTTCTTGAGAGGCACCTAAGGATACGTCATCCTCGCTGCTAGAAGAACTAGCTGCAACCATACGTGAGCAACGAGCTGTGGTTTTCGTTCTACGTATCTACACAATTGTATACGAATAATTATATAATTAAATTCGAATGTTAAAAAAAATTCGACAGCACCTCCCCTATACTGGATACTACCCAAATCCACAAACCTGCAAATATTGACAAAAGCCACAACCAATTGACTCCATCTATACTAATATTGTATATAACATAACATCTATACATATAACATTCATGCTAATTACAAGGTAAATTCAACATTAACAACACATTCAATCATTATATAAATACAAACAATAAAAAATATTCAATAAATTAAAAAAAAACTCTAGACTAACAATTAAAATTAATGCAAATAATTAAACACAAATCATGCAATAATGTAGTAAAATTAGTAATTATTCCAACATATTCAATTACTTATTGTAAGGTAAATTCAACATTAACAATTACAATTCAACAAATTATTCAATCATTATATAAATACAAACAATAAAAAATATTCAATAAATTAAAAAAAACTATAGACTAACAATTAAAATCAATGGAAATAATTAAACACAAATCATGCAATAATAGAGTAAAATTACTAATTATTCCAACATATTCAATTACTAATTCTAAGGTAAATTCAATATTAACAATTACAATTCAACAAATTATTCAATAATTATGCCAATACAACAATATAATATATTCAATAAATTCAAAAAAAAAAAACTATAGACTTTAGGAATGAAATATGCTTACCTTAATAAGGTGTTTATTTCAAGACTTTATCTACATTATAAAAATACACCAAAACAAAAAAAACATAACAAAAATAAAAATAGCTAAAATAAAAAAAATCCTTAAAGTAAAATGAAATATAAGAAACACATGCCTTTTAATTTAATGAAGATTCAAAAATAAAACTAGTAACCTTTGCAGAAATCTTGAAGGAAATGAGAGGAAAAAAATCGAAGAAGAGGGAAAATTAAGAACGGAGGAGATGAAAAAATGAACTGAAGGGGCAGTCGCTGGGTTTTATAGGGCAGTTTTACCGACGGATTCACTGACGGCAAAAAAAATATTATTTTAATTTATTCCGTCGGTGAAGCTTCAAAAATTTGTCGGTAAATTTTGAATTTCGCACCAACATTTTTAATTACCCTCCATATTTTTCGCGGTTCATCGGTAATTCCGTCGGCAACATGACGCAGTCAGAGATGCATTTAATGCATCGCTCTTTGGAATTCGCATGGTCCGTCGGTGATGTTGTCAGTAATAGTGACCTGCCGACAACATACCGACGACCTGGAATCTGTCGGTATGGACGTCGGTGATAATGGCATTTCAAGTAATTATTTTTCAACTCTCTGTGAAATGCCGACGGAAGTTTTTTCGTCGGTATGGACGTCGGTGAAAGTGGCATTTCAAGTAATTAGTTTTCAACTCTCTGTGAAATGCCGACGGAAGTTTGTCCGTCGGTATGGACGTCGGTGATAGTGGCATTTCAAGTAATTATTTTGATTGCTTAACTGTCCATCGCACAAAACAATAACAACAGTGCTTAAACAATACATAAACTTATAAAATAAATATTTCATGTTACAAAATGTATCATCCATAATATATATTACATGAAAAAAAGTTTTTACACAGGGCTTCATTCTGATGGTTAGTCTGAATTTTCTTCTTCTTCGTCATCAATTGAATAGTCATCACCTTCATCACAATCTTCAATATGGATATCATCATCTTCATCAACATTTGCTTGTCCGCTAGAGCTCAAAACAACATTCAACTCCTCTGTGTGAACATCAACAAGACTATCATCGAAAACACGAAAATTTGAATTTTCTTCCAAGTCAATCGAAGGAGCAACTCGATATGGTTCAACCAACTCACTAACTTGAAAGACTTCATCTCGTACACTTGTGTCTTCGTTCTCATCCTGAACAAGCTTGACACGACCCCTAGGTTTCGTTTTTAAAATGGATAACCAATCCACTCTTGATCAATCCTTTCTAAAAGAAGGGGTGTATGTGTAATAAACTTGTTGACATTGCTTTGCGAAAACAAAGACATCGTTTATGTTGTGGAGTCTAGCTTTTGAGTTGATTTCGACCAGACCATAGTGCGGATCAACTCTGATTCCTCTGTCAGTCGTGTCATACCAATAGCATTTGAATAAAAACACTCTATTCTGCTCGCTATGATATTGCAGTTCGACGACCTCTTCTAATCTACCATAACAGTCAACTTCTAACTCACTACTAGTCGATCCCTTAACACAAACACCGCTGTTGTATGTCTTTCTTCTATGCTCGTATTCTTTAGTATGGAAAACATATCCATTGACAAAATACCCGTTGTAGCACTTAACTTTTCTTTCAGGGCCCAGGCTTAGTGAAGACAGTGACTTAGCAGCACTACTTCTTATTTGATAAACCTTGTATATAATGTACATCAATGAACAATAAACGAGAATCACGTAATGACCATGTGAGAATGAGTTTGTGATAGTACTTACATGTGTTCTGCACCATGTGGCAAATTGTTCATCTTGTAATTGAAAGATCTAGGATTCGGTCAGCTGTGAGTTATTGGACAACAAATATTGTCGATGTTCCCTACAAGTGGTAATGAGTGTATTATATTACAATATATAATTAATAGTATATTATTGATAAAGTTTAATTAGTATTACACATATATACACTTACTGAATAAAAGGTCTCAACTCATCACAGTTAAATAGAACATAATTGTGTGCTTGTTTGAACTCTATTTCGGACAAATATCTTCGTTTTACGATATTTTTAGGTGTGGGTTGTCCAGGATTGGAGAATATTGACAAGTTCCCACTGGAAGACACTTCAGTGCCATCATCATGCCGTGAAATGTGATTGATTCTCGTTCTCAGATGAGATTCGAAATAGTACGAGATAAATGTTAAGATCTCCTCAACAATATAGGCCTCACACATCGAAGCCTCAGCATGCGCCTTGTTCTTAACCTTTTTCTTGAGATTAAACAAGTACCTGCATTGAATTAATCAAATATTTTCAATGAGGAAAAACAAAGAAAATACTTTTATATGTGAATTACATTGCAACTGTAATATATAACCGTTCGAATGGGTACATCCATCTATATTGGACCGATCCTCCAACTTTTGCGTCGAATAGTAGATGTATGGGGAGATGCTCCATTGAGTCAAAAAATGATGGAGGGAATATCATCTCAAGTTTGCATAGTGTCTTGATGCTATTCATTTCAAGCCTCTCAATGTGATCAACATTCAACTTATTAGAGCATAAATCTCTAAAGAAATGACTGATTTCCGTGAGTGCATCCCATATCCCCTTTGGCAACAGATCATGAAAAGCTAATGGAATGAGTGTTTGCATAAACACGTGGCGGTCATGACTCTTCATTCCATATAATCCGCATTCCTCCATATTAACCAGCCTTGATATGTTCAAGGCATGTCCATCCGGAAAATGCAGACTCTTAAGCCATTTGTAGACTAGTAGTTGTGCATTTTTCTCTAGCACGAAGCTTGCTCTTGGTTTTATGACCCGTGATTCATCACAAACCAACTCCATATTTTTACGGTTATAGAACAAAGCTACATCCAATCTAGCCTTGATGTTGTCCTTTGTCTTCCCCTTCACATCCATAACGGTGTTGAAAATGTTCTCAAACATGTTCTTTTCAACGTGCATGACGTCAAGGTTATGGCAGAGAAGATTGGTCTTCCAATAAGGAAGCTCCCAAAAGATACTTCGCTTTACCCAATTATGGGTCAAACCAAAACCAGGGAACTTCTGCTTACCTGATTGGAGACCAAACACAATGTCACCGTACTCTGAGACAACATTATGCAATTCTTCACCAGAAAGACGCGAGGGTGCAACATCGTTTTCAACTCTGCCAACAAAGAAATCTTTTATGTTCTTTTTGTACCTATGATTATGTGGCAAGAAACGACGGTAACAGTAAAAAAAAGAAGCTTTACCTCCGTTTGTTAGTGTGAATGCCTTGTTGTTTTCCATGCAGTATGAACATTCTAGTTTCCCGTGCTCCAACCAGAAAGCATTCCATAAGCTGGAAAATCATTGATAGTCCACATTAAAGCCGCCTTTATAAGGAAATTTTGTTTCCTCGATATATCATAAGTCAAAGCTCCGGAGGACCACAACTATGCTAACTCATCAATCAACGGTCGAAGACAAACATCTATATTTCGGACCAGGCTGCTCGGACCTGGTATGACCATAGATAAAAACATGAACTCCGGCCTCATACACATCCCCGGTGGCAAGTTATAAACTGTCAGTATGACCGGCCAACAAGAATAAGGAGCAGCAAATGACCCAAATGGGTTGAATCCGTCTGTACACAACATAAGACGCACGCTCCTTGATTCAGCTGAACAGTGAGGATGTGCAATGTTAAAATGTTTCCACGCTTCGCCGTCAGAAGGATGCACCATCACTCCATCAACCGCATCATGTGATTGGTGCCATGTCATGTGCTCAGCAGTCTTTGGTGACATGAATAACCTCTGAAGTCTAGATGTGATTAGGAAGTATCTAAGTTTTTTATATGCCACTAAAGTCTTTTCCCTACCAGTTCCGGGTTTGTAATGGGAATGCCCGCATGTCATGCACTCGGTCATCTCAGCATTTTCAAGGTAGTACAACATGCAGAAGTTAGGGCACATATCAATTTTCTGGTATCCTAAACCGAGGGGTTTCATCATGGACTTTGCAGCATAGAAGTTCTCTTTCAGCCTGTTCCCTTCAGGTAAAATGCTTTTCGCCCATTCAATAATTTTATCATACCCAGCCTCACTTAACCCGCGATCTGACTTGAAGGTGAACACCGGTGCTACGACCAATAATTTACTGTGGTTCGTGTAGCCATCCCATAATGGTTCGTCAGAATCTTTCAACAAATAAAAAAACCTAGCTGCATCTGCATTAAGTTCTTCTTCTACAATTGGACATTGACTGACATTACCTTGATTCATTCTCATTGCATCCATAACCATATTCATATAATGATTAGTGTTGTCATTTGCCGCTTCATACACGTTGCTAGCACTGGAAGTTGACCCAACCACCATTTCTCCCATTCTCCTCTTACTAACAAATACTTCTCCGTGTGCATACCAACATTGGTAATTCTCCACAAACCCTTTGTGTAGAAGATGCATCGTTACAACGTCTGGATGCAGATACTTTTTATTTTGACACTTTTTGCATGGACACCTAATACCGCCTCCAGTAAAATTTATGGGAATAGAAGTTGTGAAATTAATAAAACCTTGAACCCCGTTACAATAATCCATCCTCCGCAATCCTTGGGGTGAATCTCGATACATCCATGACTTCTATCGAACCTCTATAAAATTATGATGACAACATGTATTAATTAACTATGTTAGGTAAATAAATTTGCAAAAATATTGGTTTACCTCGAGATTATCCAACAAACCAATTACAACTTCTCATAAATATTAAATATTCATTATCAATTTTGAACATCCATACAAATTAATACATATATATCAATTTACGGAAATTACAACTCCGCAATACCATTGATGATAAAAAATAAAATGGACCAATTAAACAAGCTATTAATTATTTCAAAACAACACATGTAATTCGGTAATTCAATAAAGTTTCAACAATTTACAAACAAATACAATCTTACAAAATCTAACAAGTATAAAATTATACATTCATATACTACAAGTTTGTTTGAGAAATAACAATAAAACATGTACATCTACTAACAAAATATACATACTAAAAAAAACAATAAAATTCACATTTAAATGTTAAAATTTAAAAAGATAGAATTACTTACAAAAACTGATAAAAATTCATCGGTAAATCAGAACACGGATGCTGTGATGAGAAGACTTCAAGAAATATGACTTGTTGTGCTAAGAAGAGGGAGAAATTTTTTTTTTGGGGTTGGTTATTTGCAGTTGGGGAGAGTTGAGATGGGGAAGAAGAAGGAGAAATAGGGGAGGAGAGGGTCACTGAAGAGGGGATATATTAACTTTTGCCGACGGCTTCACTGACGGAACTATTTTATCTGTGATTTCGTCGGCTAGTCTGACGGTAAACATGGCACGTCACCGTACGGAGCTGCCGTTTTGAATCCCTTGGTGATTCCATCGGTAAAAATACCCGCAATAACCTCCACGTCAGCAAATTGCCCTTTTTTTTTTAATATTCTCAACATTCCGTCTGTAATTCTGTCGGTGTCTACCGATGAAATTTGGCTGTCGGTATCTACCGACGAAATTACCTATGTATTAAATACGGTCGGTAATGGCGACCTCAAATTACCGACATAATTATTCCGTCAGCAATTCCGTTGGTATTAAGCGAATTTCTGGTAGTGATATACCCCCACCTAATCTATTAGCTTCAACTATTTGAGATCATAAAAAATCCAATTTCTTAATTGCTTGAGGATATGTAACACCACTAATTATAGGCTCTACAATAATAACCAAACTTAGTTTGTGAACTTGAATAAAATTCTTTAGAACCCTTTTGAAAACAAAACCATTCATATCTTGACAACTCCATAAAAAGAAATTCATCATGATTAGAAGAATTAAGTTAAGGTGCCTCCACATCGAATGCGAACCTCGTGATCACATGGTCACGCAATCCACAATCAAGATTGAGATCTGATCCTAGAAAGCCAAAATAGGTTTGATAAGAGTGTGACATAATGAAAACCTGTTCCAAGGCACCAACACTATTGAAATGAAGTAGAATAATGCCACGAAGCCAGTTAATCTTTAATAAGTCAGATTCAATTCATTCAAGAACTGAAGAATGCAAGAATCACTCTCACACATTAAAACTGAAAAAATCAGAAGTAATATTCATCAATGACTGCTGAAATTTAGGTTATATGAGTTTAAATAGTTCTTGAAAAATTAACCCTAATGGATCTGCCCTAGTAGACTGATTTGGACCACTTACAAAACTAACCCAAAAACCCTAAACTGAAAAGCCCATAACGTGATTCAAACAAGCCTTGGATATTAGCTGAAAACAAACTATTAATTAAGCCCAAACAAGCTTTGAGCTGTAGCTAACAAAAATAATGATATAGCCCATCTGCCTAATGATCCTAGAAACCAATATGTCAATAAATACCACCAACCATTCTTTTTTTTTTTGTGTGTAGGTAAGATGAATAAGGAATCCTTGTAAGAAAGGGATTTTGAAACATTAATGAATCCTTACCACACTTAAAAACTATATTGCAGCTTCTGAAAGATCCTTGTAGAACTAGGAGATTTAAAAAAAAAACCATCACATCTTTGTAGGAAAAGAATCTTTGCCAAATAGAAAGTCTACAAGTCAAAAGGAAGTAAATACTAAAATTTATACAACCTATTTTGACCTATATTGCAAGTCCTTTCTAAATTCTGATTCAACTAAACGTTTATCCTAACATAGACAAATACCTCTGGAGTCTTCTGGTAAAGTTTCAGCTCGATCCAACGGTTGGATTTGGAGTTATGATCAATAACATAAAACTAAATGGTAGAAAATTTTACTCCAAAATCTGAATATGACTTTGCTTGGATTGTATCATGCCCTCTCTCTTCAAGATGATTTGTCCTTGAATCACCAACAGGTTTAATAAACAATTTATGAACATCTTCTTTCAGCCTTTGGAGTTCTTTTCTTGCGCACACTTGCATCCAACAACATTGTATGAAAGTAGTAATCGATAATAATTTCAAATAAGCACACTTTGCCATCCACTTTCGTATATATTTTTGAATGATAACCATTGCTGCCCTATTTCATTTTGCACTCCTTCTAGCGTTGTTCCTCCTTTTCCATTGAAGCTTGACAGTCATAGAATAATCTTTTACACTTATCAACCTTAGCATTAGGTGGTTCGGCTTTAGTAGAGACAAAAGGCTTCGGTTGGGTAGTCCCATTTCTTCTCTGATTCGGCCTCCATACTCATGAAGATGAAGCTGAATTGGTCTAAAAACATGTGCTGCCCCTTCTTTTTATCTGTCTTTCCACCTTCATCGCCATATGGACCATATCCTCTAACTCCATGAAATGTTGTAATTCCATCACATTTGCAATCTTTTTGTTTAGTCCGTTAAGAAATCTAGCCATCATGGCCTCACTATCCTCAATTACATTGCCTCGAGTCATCGTGATCTCAATTTCCTTATAATACTTATCTACTGACTTAGAACCCTGATTCAAACTTTGTAATTTCAAATGCAAATCCCTATAATAATAATTAGGCACAAATCGCCTCCTCATCAACACTTTCATCTCTACCCACGATGCTATTAGCCTTTCTCCATTCTTGTTCCTACCAATCACATTCTGATCCCACCAAATCAATGTGTAATCTGTAAATTCAATGACTACCAATTGCACCTTCCTCACATCCAAATAGCTATAACAATAAAAAAAATCCAACCTACCTTTTCTCCCACTTCAAATAAGCATCGAGATCACTTTTACCTTGGAAGTTAGGAATTTTAAGTTTAATGGAGTCCAAGTCCCCATCCACATCTTCATTATTTCCTATGCCATGGAAATTCACATTCCTCTTAACCCTATCCAGTCCAGACATGATTTCATGGCTAGCAGATGCAAAATTATAGTCATCTTCACTCGTAAATGTGTTTTCATCAACAAACTCGTCAAAATCAGATCTAACATTCCGTACGGCCCTACGAACCGTATTTCCTCGATGATTAGCCCCATTGTTCTATTGCTTTATCGAATTCACCTTATCTTTCAGATCCTTATACGTCCTAGATAAGAACCTGAGTTGCTGGCCTATGGCTTGCAATTGGAAAGCGACGTCAGCGTTTTGTGTCATTGATTCGTTGTTTTCAAACATTCTTTGAATATGCGAAATTTGGTTAGTAGCATAAAATATATCCTCGCACCTCTCGTGTTTTACACAAAAATCAAGGTTTTTCACTCTAATATGCTCACCACACCTTTTTCCTCACAACTTGTTTTCTTTTGGTTCTTTAGGAACTGAAATCAATAAATCAAAGATAGTAGCCTTCACAACACAATCCAATTATAATTTTCTGACTCAAGAATCAATAAATATACTGAAAACAAATCAAAACAAAACTACAATTACGATTTCACGAGTAGCAATGCAAATTCGTACGAATTGTGGACAAAACGAAGACACGAAATAAAACAGAAGCGAATATTAACAAAAACAATTACTTGACTCCTAAATAACCCAATTATAATAGAAACAAAAAGATTTGGACAAAAAAAGAAGTAAGGATCATGTTTTGGAACTTGACGCAAATCTGACATGTTATGCAGTTTTTATGTAATAGAATTGAAACCTAGACCAAATGATCTTGAAATGACCTAAATTTCAATATTTAGTATTATGATACCAAACAAACAACAAATCTTAGTGTGTAGGTTATTCTCTTATGTCTAGGTACCCAAACCCCTTGTATGATCAGTTTGTGGCAGAATTGAACCTCGAATTAAAACCTCAAGCAAACGATATCAAAATAAGCCCAAATTTAATATGTGTGCGATCTCACACCCAGTAGATAGATATGAAGTTTCAATTGATTTTGAGGTGGTTTGCTTATGGTTAACTAAGAGTTGTGTTTCTACAGCAAAATTAAATCATCCTTGAAATTTCATCTAATCTCTCTCTCTCTCTCTCTAGATATATGCTATAGATATGATTAGAGACAGTAACAAGATGAAAAATAACCCTTTTTTTCTTTCTTTTTTTTTGCTTAGATGCTAAAGACATAAAGAACAAGAAGATGAACGGTGCAAACACTATAAAATTCAAAGGAACACTAAAAAAAATGAAAATAACAAAAGGGTATGACCTTGTTTTTGGAGCCTAGATCTGATACCAACTGATGTGAACCTCGTGATCACGTGGTCATGCAATCCACAATCAAGATTGCGATATGATCTCGGAAAGCTGAAATAGGTCTGATAGGAGTGTGACACAATGGAAACCTACCCTAAGGCACCAACACTATTGGAATGAAGTAGAATGATGCCACAAAGCCAATTAATCTTCGATAAGTCAGATTCAGTTCGTTTAAGAACTGAAGAATACAAGAATCACTCCCACATGTTAAAATTGAAAAATTCAGAAGTAATATTTATCAAGGGTTGCCGAAATTTAGGTTACATGAGTGTAAATAGTTCTTAAAAAATTAACCCTAATGGATCTACCCTAATAGACTGATTTGGCCCACTTAAAAAACTGACCCAAAAACCCTAAATTGAAAAGCCCATAAGTTGATCGAAATAAGCTTTGGATCCTAGCAAAAAACAAAGTATTAATTAATCTCAAACAAGCATTGCGCTATAGCTAACAAAAATAAATATATAGCCCATCTACCCAATGATCCTAGAAACTAATATGTTATTAAATACCACAAGCTCTTTTTTTCTTGTGTAGGTAGGATAAATAAGAAATCCATGTAAGAAAAGGAATCTGAAACATTAATGAATTCTTGTCATACTTAAAAATTATATTGCAGCCTATTAAATATCCCTGTAGAACTAGGAGATTTAAAAAATAAGCTGCCACATCCTTGTAGAAAAAGGATCCTTGCCAAATAGGAAGTCCACAAGTCAAAAGAAAGTAAATAACAAAATTCATACAACCTGTTCTGACCTATATTACAAGTCCTTTCTGAATTCCGATTCAACTGAAAGTTTACCTCAACATAGACAAATACCTCTGAAGTCTTCTGGTAAAGTTTCAGCTCGATCTAACGGTTGAATTTGGAGTTATGAGCAATAACGTAAAACTAGACGGTAGGAAAATCACTACAACATTTAACAGTTTTACCGACGGAATTTTTCCGTCCATGTACACATATTCTGTCAGTTATTAATTTACCAACGAAATCATTGATGAAAATGCTCCGTCGGTGAATCTTTCATCGGTAATTTTTTGTCCGTCGGTAAATCTGTTGGTAATAAAAAAATATTATTACCAACGGATTTACTGACGGAACAAACGCGTAAAAAAAACAATTACCCGCTTCATTCTATCGGTATATCCTTCGAAAAATACCATCGGTAATTATTTAAAAACATTTTTTAAAAAAATCCATTTTATGAAATTATAAAATAATTAAATTAACATAAATCAACACTCTATAATATATACTCAAAATGCTTGGAAAAAAGAATAAGAAAATCAACTCAAACAAATTTGTAACAAATAAATAAAACTAAAAATAAATTCAACTAAAACAATTCATATGAAAACAATGAAGTTGCAATTGCCAAAAATTTAAAAATCCTATAAATAAATCAACTAAAAATTGATCTCATATGAAAAAAAATCTCACAACAATATTTATACAATTATTAAGAACAAAAACAATTAAAAATAAAATAAAAAACAAATATAGTGAAAAAATCATGAAAAAAGAAGAAAAAAGAAAATGTTACCTTAATGTAGTTGCAAGTGAAGCTAAGGAGAGAAATTTTTTTTCGTAAAGCATAATAATTAAAAAAAATTAAGAGGATAAAAGAAGAAAGAAGAAGAAGACATACTCGAGCATGGAGGAGAAGAGAAGGAGATGAGGATAGAAGAGAAGAGAAAGAAATAGATATTGATGTTTTTTACATATAGTGAAGAAGAAGAAGAAGAAGAAGAAGAAGAAATGAGTTTGTCTTTTGTGAAATAAGGGGATTCAGGCTTTTTATTGGGGCACGCTAGCTGTTGCTACCCAATTTTTGACCCGTGTTTTAATAATTTTTCAAAAAAATAAAAATAAAAATAAAAATAAAAAAATAAAATAAAAAAAATAAGGGTTTACATGTAGCGATAACATAAAGCATCAGGGCTAATATTAAAGAAGCAATATGTCAAGGAGATAATTACTGAATCATATATAATTACTGCAATATAAAATACTATAGATATATGATTTGATTCGTGCTGGTTATGGAAAATAATCACTGCAATAAAAAAAATACCATATATATAGGATTTGTTGATGCTGGTTATAGAAGACAATCTCAATAATAATTGTTGCAATATTTCCTTAAATAAAACATGTAAAGATTTTCTATATAAGTGAACATCCAGCCATATGCCTAAGAGGGGAGAAAAATTGACATAGGACAATATTTAAAGAGAGAAATTTAGGGCAATAAAAAAAAAACCTAAACCTAATTTCTTTGTATTCGGCCATAACCAAGCCGCGCCCCCACCCTTGGCCTTTGATTTTTTTTACACGGAGACCAGCCCCCTCTCCTTTATCAGGCTGACTCTCCCTCACGAGCTCTCCTCCCTTTAGCCAAACGAGAGAAAACTCTGCTTTGGCCTTGAAGAATTTTCGGTTTCCCTCTTCAGTCGGCCATAGATCAATAGTCTCCTCTCAGTCGACCCGAGCCCCTTCATTTTCTCCATCTCAGCCACTACACCCTCACGGAGACCCGACCACAGCACCAACACTCCCTTCTCCCTGATTCTAGCTTTTTTCTTTCTTTCTTTTTCCTTTGGTTTCTCCTTCCCCCCATTTCCACAGACCTTCCATTCTCCCCTGCTACATAGCCCCGCCATTCCCATAAGCCCTTAAAGAGCCGCCACTCACCTTTCTTCTTAACCATCGCCGTTCTCTCCTGACCTCCCAACTCAGCCCTCATTTTTATTTTGCCTTTGGACCACAACAGCCGTTTCAGTCCCCTGCACTCGAAGCAGCCCTCTCTGTCAACGTAGCCCCAGACCAGCCTCCACCGAGCCCCATAGCAGCAGCAACCATGTCTTCTCAGTAGAGACATGACGAACACGAGAGCAAGACAGGGACGAGCAGAAGGAAACAACATAAACAAATGAAAACACAGAGAGACCAACCAGCATGCCTTCCCCATCGCCTTCGTCCTTTCGTTTATGTCTCCAATTTCTTCTCCTCCAGCGGTGCAACCTTTTCTTCCATAGGCACGGTGAGCTCTGGAAAGCAATAACAGCACCTCCTCCATCTGCACCAGCGGCGTTCACACCAGTTAGACCAACGGTGCAACTTCTTCTTCGCCAGCACAACAGTCTCTTCATTGGCGCTTCTCAACAGCTGGACATTTATCTTGCACCGGCTACAACCGTGGAGTCATTTTCAGCCCCGACAGCCATCACTAACTCGCAGCCCCTCAACCATCGGGAGCAAGTATTAGCCGAAGCAGCAGCCCACAGGAAAACAGAGAAATTGCAAGAAAACACAGAGGGAAGAACATCCATTACACCAGCACATCACACCTGCATCATCGTCTTTGCTGTCTCCAGAGAGAGCATCGACAAGAAGAGAAAGACAGAGACCAACACTAGTGTTACCAGCGTTCGTCATTGTCTCCAGAAATGTGATAACCGGTCAAGCACAAGAACTACAGCATCATCGTCTTTGCCCGTCAGCTATCAGGTAAGCTCCCTGCATTCTTTCCACTTTGGCAAATTTAATTACACGGTTACTGTGCATGCTTTTGTTACTGTTCAAGTGAATTATAATTCACTTGAACAGTAACTAATGATGCGCCTGTTTGCCCAGCCGGGTCACTGGTTTGGGCAAGTGACCCGGCTAGGCCGGTTGGGTTCAGTCCAGCACATGGGCCAAGCTGGACCCAGCCCCTAAAAAAAACGAGCAATATCGTTGTTTTTTTTGTGTATTTATTTTGTGGTTTTTTTTTTTGTAATTTGATATTGTAAAAATACAAATCTTGTATTTAGAATACCCGGTTTTTGACGCAATGTGACAAATATACATATATATATATATATAATATTTTCATGCATACGACCAATACCCTAACATCTTTTTGAATTTCCTTTTTTTTAAAAAAAACAAATATTTGAAGTTTCAAAAATGTGTTTTCGCATGCATTTCTTAAACAAAACAAAAAATTATTTTCTTGCATTTTTGGATTTTACAACATGTTTGTAAAACTCCAAAGGGTATTGGCCAATATTCCAAAAAATATAAAAATCTTATTTTTTGGGGGAATTCATCTATTATTCACCATTAATGTTTGGATAAAGAAATCCCAAAAGGATGAATATCCAAAATATTATTGGGAATAATTTATCTATTATTCACCGTTAATGTTTGGATAAAGAAATCCCAAAGAGATGAATATCCAAAATATTATTGGGAATAACTTGTTATTATTCGCTATTAATGTTTGGATAAAGAAACCCCAAGTGGTTAATATCCAAAATATTTTTTTAGGAATAATAAGTCATCACACATCCTTGAAAGAAGCCTTAATTATAATTGAGGACATTTCAATTTCTGACTCCACAATTTACGAGCCGTGAGAGTATGAAATTCTAAAGGAAAAATGAACTTTTAAAGCACATGGAATCTCCTTGGATTTCTATCTTAATAAATTTAATTTGAATCAAACGCAGATATCAAGAGATCTGCATTGGTTCTCCTTGGTACTTTGTAGACATATCTAAGGGTGTGATCCACATTGACCAAGGGTTCGTTCTTTTTAGACTTTCAAGTCCAAATTTGTTCATCATAGCAAAACGTATCCTAGAAAAACACCAACACCATAGCAATTACAAGGCAAACCAAACACCAAGCAGCTTACCTTAGGTAAGGCGTACTAGGTGTGCTAATACCTTCCCTTTACGCAACCAGTCCCATGCCTTAGAATCTTTGAAAGACCAGTTAGGTTTCCTAGTGACCATAATACTAGGTGGCGACTCCTTTATTCACAAAAACTAATAAACCCGAAATCAAACGAAAAATCGCCACCGGACGCCGCGCGGGTGACGTGCGACACTAGCGATGGAATTACCAAATAATAATTAAATATTAATATTTTTTTAATTATTTTATCGGTAATTCCGTTTGTAATATTTAATTTAAATTTTTAATTTCATAAAAAGTTTTCAGAAACCGCCAACAATCACCGATGATTTTTCAATCCGTCGGTAATATTTAAATGAAAATTTTAAATTAATTGAAATTTTTCAGAAAACCGCCAAATAACACCGACGACTTTTCAATCTGTCGGTGATTTTATCCGTATAGAACAACAATTAACAGTGCAATTGGAAAGTAAACAGTTCTGGAGCTCTCTGGAAAATACCGACAGAATTTTCCGTCGGTGATTCCCTTTGTAATTGACATGATGAACAATGTTCACAGTTTACCGACGGATTTTACCGATGAAATAAATTATGTTGGTAAAAATGACACGTCATCATTTTTTTTGCTTTGTTTTAATTTTTTTCCCACTGTAATTTCCTCGGTATATACTGAGGGAATATTTCTGTCGGTAAAATCTCTCAGAAATTTACCGACGGA
The DNA here is from genome assembly GCA_007827005.2 of Populus simonii. Taxonomy (NCBI): domain Eukaryota; kingdom Viridiplantae; phylum Streptophyta; class Magnoliopsida; order Malpighiales; family Salicaceae; genus Populus; species Populus simonii. The sequence continues at coordinate 3,835,402 of CM017479.2, forward strand.
AATATTCCTTCGGTATTTCCGTTTTTATTTATCGATTTTCTCGTAGTGAATTTACTTCAAAATCTAAATATAACTTTGCTTGAATTGTATGTTTTTATGAACAGTATTAATTATCAACTTCTAAGGGGTTATGAACAGACTCACCCTTGACATTCAAAGAGAAACTCAAGTAGGACATGCTAAATAATTGAAGCCTTCACCTTACTTGAATTCACCACCTCACAGATGATCTTTTAACAGTTATCCTTGTCACATGAAGAGGTTTAGGAGAACCCCTCGTTGAAAACAAGAGAATATCATGTGTTATATTAGGTGGTTTTGGCTCTTCCACTCTAGGTATCATCTCCTCTGTCTTCTTATAAGAGCCCATCTACTTGTCATTCTCAGCAGCAAGTAATTTAGTTTGTATGTCCTTGAGAATAAACACCAACGTATGCTTCCCTGTATAAACCTCTTTGTTTCAATAGAGTTAGTTCTGTTTTTGGATAAACAGAGATAGCATTGAAAGGAACCTTTTTTATGTTGGATTTGCAGGTGTCTTCAAAGTTTGAAAGACTAAACAGTTAACGTCATGGGCATTAATGGACTCTAGTAGCGGGCTTAACCTTCTAAATAATATTGAACTAATGAGATTCTTCATTGGGCTTAGCCTTCTAAGTGGAAACCTTATTATCGACCTGTGAAAACTGAGCTCGGCTAGGATAGCCTTGGCCCTTGCTAATTTGAATTAGCACATGATGCGATGCTGTCCAGGAACCTTAGTGATAGTATGGAGATAATGTTTGTGAAATTGAATTCTATTTATAATTTATTATAATTTTTATATTTAGAATAAAATATTAAACTACATAATTAAATTTAATTTAATTATACTATTTAAAATACTAGAAATGAATTATCAATCTTAACTATTTTATTGCAGAATCCTCGGGCATATGCAGGAAGAAGGATTTTCATGGAACTTACCTCTACAGGTTTTACCACATTTGGTTCTCCCACAAAACCAAAGGTAAATTCTTCCCATGTTTTGTTATGCCGGCTCATGAACAATTTGTACAGATTCTTAGCATTCAGATGAATTGTTGGTTTGTGCCTAAAATATCTCCTGCAACACAAACACAAATAAATGATAGTCTATGATAAACTTTATCTTGCACTCTTCAGGAACATAGAAGGAGCCTTTTTGCAGACAAGGTATGTATTTTTCCTATAATATAGCAATAGTTACCTGACGCCATGGCATCTTTCCTTCTTTCTAAGTTGCATGATCTCCTTGCTTCACTTCTGCCTTTTTTTATTGATTTATTTGATGTCAAGCGCAGTGGAGTAATTGAGTTTGGACAATTTGTTCGATCTTAGGATGTCTTTCTTCCAAATGCACTTGTTGAAGACAAGATCCATTGTAAGTCTAATGTTTCTCTAGGATGATATACAAGTAGGGGCTTCAATGTAGGCACACACACGTTTTCTCCTGCATGACACTTAACCATAAGAACTGGAAGTCAGTCTCTCAACACGTTTCATTGAACGAGAATCTGATGCGAAGAGTTATGCAATCTACCACACGGCCCGACTCAAAACCTTCACAATAGCAGGACCTCTCCGACTTTCTCCTTTTCAATAATATTGATATTTGCCTCTTCAACTTCAGTATCCTCCATTCAAAATCATAACTATCATTCACAGAAGAATCTTGCATGCATGGCTGCATCCTTATAATTTTTTTTTCTTAAAACTAGCTCGTTCATGGAAAAATCAGAAGATATTTCATATTATAGAATCTACTTATATAGAAAATATTGTAGTCATACTCTTGTGTGATAACCCCTATCATCATTATTATCATATATTACTCTACACATACTATATATATATATATATATATATATATATATATATATATATAAAGAATTGGCTAACCAAGTTAAACCTCCTACTTATTCTCAATTTCTCCTTATCACTTTTACAGTGACACTAGTGATTATCGGGGACTAATTTCCATCACCACCAGTGGAGTGGGAAGGGGGAAGGTAGGGAGCGTTTGTCTTTTATGTTTTTCTATTGCACCAAGGTTTTCTTTTTTTTTTTTTTAAAAAAATTTCAAGTTAGTTACTAAATCTTAGTAGAGCAGGCCAGTTAAATGTGCCCAAAATTTAAAATAAGAGGCAGCATTTAAAATTGCAAATCATTATTCAGCATTCTTATAAGTTATTGTGTTCTTTTACTTAAACTCGGAATCCTATCACCTAAAAATTCTTGAAATAATGTAGTTAATGATATTTTAATGTCTTGAAATAGATAATAAGAATGATAATGATTAATCAACAATAAAGATAACAGTCATATATATTTTTTGAGATATAAAACATTAAAAATAATATTTATTCCTTGTAAATATATCATGCATGAATATCAAATGAAGTTTGAAAAATAAAATTAGAATTATTACATCAAATTAAAGAATTTGAACTTAGTGTAACACGAATACATGTACTTAGAGGTGTTTGAAAATGTAATAATAATTATTTTTTAAATTGTTTTTTGATTAAAAATATATCAAAATATTAAAAAGAAATTTAAAAAATTATTGTTAAAATCAATACATCAAAATAATCTAAAAAAACATAAAAAAATTTTAAATTTTCATGAATCACTGTTCAAACCATTTCAAACATCTCTGTAATAGTTGATCCACAACTTTCATTGTTGCAGGGAAAGAAATAAAAGGGAGAGAATCGTATTATATGGAACAACAATGAAGACCGAGTCGTCAGAATTTTGAACAATTACTAACACTGAGGCAGATCAACTGGAGGTGGTGGCAAAGTAGACTCTGGCGTCGGTCCATTCTCAACCACGAAAGCGGTGGCTAATCCCATGGGCAAGTGCGCTTCCAGATGACAGTGAAGGAACCATACACCTGGATTATTGGCTGTAAATCTTATGACTCCCCATCCTCCCACCGGCACATTAATAGTGTTCCGTGATTGTGGATTGATAAGATTGAACTTCTTAGGGTCGTTGACAGGATCATAATTTCCAAATCCTTGAGCCAACACATGGAAATTGAAACCGTGAAGATGTATGGGATGATTCTCCACTCCAAGTAAGGCTGTGTTCTGTAACACCATCTCCACCGTAGCGTTATACTTCAACACCTTCACACTTGTTGATTTTGGTGTGATTAACAGGGATGGATTTACGGCGTTGATGACATTAGTGTAGTCAAATTTGACAGGAGGAGTATCAGGGAAGTCAGGAGTGTAGATTCCACTCACATTGAAAAAGAAGGCTTGCAACATTGACAAACTTGAAGGGCGCGCAAAAGAGAAATTGTTCATGCTAGCAGAGAGTCGCGTCCCATTTAAACATGTTGGACAAATTGAGAGCCCCAAGCCTACCGTCACAAACATGTGCTCGTCAATTTGAAGTGGGACTGGGACCCAATGAGGCCCACCAGCAAGGCCAGTAATGCTGGTGAAGAACTTGTGGGCAGTTGGGGTGTCATTGAACGCAGGCATTAGTGGCATTATCGGAGTTGCTGATGTGGGTGCACCTTCGTAGACAACAATTCCTCTTGTGGTTGTATTATCGAAGGGTGGAGGTGCAGGAAAAGCAGGAGGAGCAGGACCAGCACTAGCATATGCGTTTGCAGCCATGAAATAAGACCCCACTTCCTGGTCGGCTGCGAGAAGAACGTCCACGGTCTGGCCGGGGCCGGTGACAACAACATCCGTGACATAGGGTACCGTGTACCCTGCATCGACAGCAACGACTGTCATATTATGATTGGCTATCTTGAAAAAGAGCTGGTTATCGAGGGCAGCGTTGATTATTCGGAGGAGATAAGTCTTCCCTTTCTGCACCTTAAGCTTGTACATTCCTGGAATTTCAGGAGCAAAATAAACGATAAAATAATAAGAGTCAGACAGTTCCAAATGAAAAAAATAAAAAATAAAAAAATGTGTCAGGATTGTTATGCTTGTGGACAAATTCAACTTTTACTGTTCCATCTCTGATAGACCAGTAAATCTCTATCACGAATATCCTTGATGATTGATGATGATGGCGGCATATATATTATTACTTACTGTTTTGAGAGCAATTGTAGAGATCCCCAGGGAGTCCATTTATGGTGTAGGCATCCGAAATTTTAGGTGGTCCACCAGTGGCAGCTGCCTTCCTTTCGATACCAACAACATCAGTATTCCACCACTCTCCTGCAATAACATAAATATACATGCATCACCATGCATGATCTCAACCAATTAATAACAATCACCATGCATGATCTCAACAAATTAATAACAGTTTCAGCATTAATGAACTGGCTTTAGATTAAAAATCAATGGCTAGCTACCTACCTAATAGAATTGGAACTTCTTTGTTGGGTTTAGGGAAAGGGTAAGAATGACCAGATCTTGGACGGATAATGAGTGCCCCATAAACTGTTGCTCGGAGAAGACTGAAATGAGCATGCCACCATAGCGTACCCTCTTGCTGGTGGAGTTTAAATTTATAGGTGTATTTACATCCAGGGGTTATTGGACATTGAGTAACCATACTAGGTCCATCGGCCCACGCACTAAGTAATTGAAACACTCCATGCCTACATAAAAAAAGTAGATAATCAGTAATTAATTGAATAATGATAGATTTAAAAGTAAGAGGGATAATAGTGATGATGACGACTACGATGACGACATTCACAGAACCAAGTCTTCAGTAAATTTGTTAATCATAATTATACTAGCCTACAGTAGTTGAAGAATAACTTTCTCAGGTATTCATTTATAGTTTTTTTATTGGATAACTTGAAGAAAAATTTGATATTATGTTCTAATTTTATGGTCGACTAAGGAAAAGGATGCTATCTTGGTTGAGTTAAAACAAAAAATAAGAAACAACTGACTGTTATTGCAAATCGAACGAGAGACATCATTATTTTATATACCAGGATAAGTTGTGCAAGAATATAGTTATTAAGCTGCTAATTTCTAGTGAAAATACTTGGCAAGCTGGAAACGTATAGTTTTAATTTTCATCAGAGTTTACAATTCAACGTGTTTATTTTCTAATTAATACACTAATTAGAATTTTTACAATTGTCTAGCTTCTTAAATAAATTAATAACCAAGGAATTACCAGTGAATACTCAGGTCGTAGGGTGACTTGTTAAAAACATGGACTATAAGGGTGTCTCCCTCTCGAACGCGAAGCGTTGGGCCTGGCAAGCTTCCATTCACTGCAGTTACCACTTGCTCGGAGCACAGCCGACGAACTGTGAGGTTTTTCACCTAAAACACTCACAATAGATTAAACCCATCAATCTGCAAAGGTTTAAGCAAGTAGAAAATATCTTTGCATGCCTATATATATACACACACACACACCGACGTACGTCAGACTAATATTGCTAGGATATGCAATCTAGGTCGGTCCAAAGTGGATGAAAAAATTCCATAACTTAGATGATCGTGGAAAGAAGTGTATTGAATTTGCCAAAGAACGTAGTTCAACACCCACGTTTCTTTTCTAGTAGGATATCTCGGTTTGAGCCTCTTTTGTGACCAAAAGAAGTGGATATTTAATCTTGGGACGTTGCAGTATCAAAGGTAGTATCTTTTCCCTCGATCCCTTCCATTTAAGGGTGAACATGATTTTGATCTTAATTAGGAGCTCAAGATAAAACAAAAGGGTATGGCTAATTTGATGAATGTTTTTCCTATGTAAGAAACTTCAAGGTATAACAGGGCTACCATCCTATATATCCTGGCCACTCATATATCGTTTAATTAACGACAACAATCCTAATACAACCTTTGCATGAGGTAATTTACCAAAACGGGAAACCATATACAAGGACTTCCTCAACGTCGACAAAAAATCTTAGTAGTAATATAAGAAAGAAGAAGAATTACATAGAGCGAGTGTTCCACAATCGCAGCAGAAGCCACTGAAGAAGCTAGAAGAGCCAAAGCACAAGTTAACAAAAACAGAAGACGCAACATGTTTCCAGAGAGAAGAGTTGGAAGAGACGACGAATGAAGAGGGGAAAGAGAAGAGAAGCTCTAATTCATAACAAAGATAGCTTTAGAAAATGTTTGTTGTTGAAATTTCAATATATCAACTAATATATATATATATATATATATATATATATATATATATATATATATATATATATACATATATATATATATTTGTAGAGAGAGAGAGAGAGGGATGATGTAAGTTTAGAGGTCCATGGCCTCCGCATGATTGCGTGTTTAGGTAGTTAAATTCTTATGGAGATTTTTGTAAGAAATTTGAATTGGAAAAATTCAATGTGGTGGCAAAAACTTCGTTATCTAATAACTTACGGCTTAAGTTAATGGTGGGGAAACTAAATTTATAATGCATATATTATACGAGTAAATATATAGATAGAAATGATGAAGGATCTCTCTTTTTTTTTTAGAAAACTGAGTCCATCTAAAACTATTTTATTATCTTTATTTTATTTATTTAGATTATTCATGCAAAACATTTTTAATTTATTTAAGTTATTTATATTAGATAATTTTAATTGATAGACTAAGCCTAATAGTTTAATATTTTAGGGTTATGTTATTTATATTTTTCTCTTTCAATTTGTGAGACAATTTTAATGAATTAAATAAAAATCACATATTATTACTCCTCTACATTCTCTTCATAGCTTTTCTTTTCTTACTTTTAATTCTTGGTTTTTTTCTTTCTTTCCTTATTTTTATTTCTTTTATTTATTGTTTCATATAAATTTTGGTATCAAAGCACAAACTTTTAATTATTCTTACGTACAGTTAATCGATCTTTTAAGGCTTGTGAAGATTTCTAAGTTGATTATCATCAATAGTTGATCTAGACTACGAAAATCCTTTAATCTTTTTATTTACAACTGAGATAAAAAATAATAATTAATGTTCATCTCCAACACAGACTTGTTCATCTCTAAAGACACTATTCCGTCAACCAATAGCCACTACCCACTAGCAGCAGTCTCTGCCTATAAATCCAGATCAATTCGCGACCTCCAACACTTCAGATCTTCCCACGCCAACGATAATAGCTATAATACACCAACAGCTTCTCTCAATTTATTTTGGCAATAGACAACAGTGACTCCCTTAACTACAAAAACGTCAATCACAGCAGTAGCAGCACAGTGGTTGAAGATGACAACACACCATCAGATCTACCCTTTTACACTAGCCGCAACCTCAAAAACAACAACGAAACTAATCTCTCAAGGTAGACTAATTCACTAGTCTAGCGTCAGCGCTACATAACTGATATGGCATCGGTCTTTACCATGCTAGCATCATGCAAACAGTCTCTACCACATTAGGGCCATGTTATAAGCATCTGCCATGCCGACATCTCTACCATATCAGCACCATGTTATAAGTTTCTGATATGTTAGAAGTTTCTGCCACATCAGTTGTAGTAGAATTCAACATATTCCCATCACAGTCTGGTCAATGTACCACTACAAACTTCTTTTAACCATTGAATATCATTGTTCCTCATATATTTCTATATTTCTGTACTTGTAGCCAAAATTAACTTTGATATTTTTCTTTCGTGCATGCACACAAATATATAGTCCATCTTGCAATTTGAGCTAACTTAACTTATGGCTTATTTATTCATTTACATTGAATATTCAATCCTCTTAGTTAATTGTGGAGCTTGGCTAAATTTATAGAAAAATTAAAACATTATATTTAGACTACTTATGTGCATTTAAAGGACTAACATTGCTTCCATGTATTTTCCATGGTTTAATTTGTTAATGCTTAGTCTTTAAAATAAACAAATAATTAAACATTAGCTTTAATTTTATATCGTGTTTTACTTGCAAGTGTCATTTATGATCTCAATCATAGTCTTAAGATTAGTATTGCATGCATTTATAGAGTGATTGTCTAGTAAACAATCTAGAACTCACAACAATCATAGACCTGAACTCTAGTAATATTCTTAGAGATATTTAAGAGCAATTACAACTTATACAAGTTGATATGAACAACATGTCCACTCAGATGAAAAACTTTTTTGAGAGAGTAGAATCCATAAAAACTTTACAAATAAGGCAATCTAATAAGAGTGAGCATTCTAATGAGAACTGTAGGAATCATCAAAGACCAGTTCCTATAGAAATTGCCAACATGACCACCACTAGGGTCACAATGACTTTGATGATCTTAATGATAATAAGCATTTTAACAATTACCGTTAGAGGCCAGCTTACCCTAAGAACCACTAGTACAATCATAATCAAGGTCACCACGACTACAATGACCTTAATTATCAAGTCATTAGACATATCAAGGTAGAAACCCCAAATTTTAAAGATCAATTTAACCCATAGATCAATTTACCCTAACGACTACGAGGGAATCTTTGTTGATCCCTAAAAGATCCAAGTGATTATAGATTGACCATAACCTAAGAATATTCATGAGGTTTGTAGTTTTCTTGGGCTCATGACTTTTTTTCATCATTTCATCAAAGGATTTAACACCATCTTATCTCTTATCATAGATTGTTTGAAACAAGATGAGTTTCAATAAAGTAAAGCAGGTAATAAGACATTTGAGAAAGTTAGGAATAAAATGATAAAGGTTCTAGTAATGCGGTTTCCTAATTTTACTAAGGTGTTTGAAGTAGAATGTGATGCTTCAAGAGTTAGTATAGGTGGAATACTTTGTCAAGAATATCACTATGTAGCTTACTTTAGTGAGAAACTTAACGAGGTCAAACAAAAGTACTTAACCTATGATAAATAATTTTATGAGGTAGTTTAGGCTTTGTGTTATTAGCACCATTATTTGCTACCACAAGACTTTGTTCTTTACTCCGATTATGAGGCGCTTCACTATCTCAACTCTTAAAAGAAGCTCACCATAGGCATAGTTGTTGGGTTGAGTATTTGCAAGCCTATTAATTTGTATCAAAATATAAATCTAGAATTGAGAATAAGGCGACAGATGCCTTGAGTTGTCGGGTAATGCTGTTATCTGTAATAAGTGTTGAAGTTACTAGATTTAAGAGACTTAAAGAGAAGCATGAATCTTGCCTAAAATTTTAAGAAATATATATAACATTAAGAGATGAAAGTAACCGTGTTATAGATGGTTATTACTTTCAGGAAGGGTATTTTTTTTATAATAAAGTTTGTATCTTGAAAACATCAGTGCATGATTTTTTGGTGTATAAGATTTATACTAAAGGTCTTTCAGGATACTTTGAGAGAAATAAACCATTGAAGATGTGAAATGTTAGTTCTTTTGGTCTAACTTAAAAAAAATATATAGTTAAGTTGGTAGGTCAATGTCAATGTCGAACATGTTGACTAGCTAAGCATATAAAACAAAACATTAGTCTTTACACCTTGTTGTCTATTCCCATTTGCCATTGGCAAGATGTAAGTAAGGATTTTGTGCTTGGGCTTCCACATAATGCCAAGAAGCATGATTCTATCTTTATGGGTGTCGATCGCTTCTCTAAAAAGACTCATTTTATCCCTTGTATTAAGATCACAAATGCTGTTAAAGTTGCAAAACTTTATTTTGACAAGATTGTCAAGTTGTAAAGTGTTCCTTAAGCCATAGTCTCAAATAAGGATGCAAGATTTATGAGTTATTTCTAGAAAACACTTTGGCATATGGTGGGAACTAAGTTGAAGTTTTCTAGTGCCTATCACTCCCAAACTGATGGCCAAATCAAGATGGTTAATAGGAGTTTGACAACCTTTTGAGATGTGTAGTGAGTGATCATAATAGAAATTGAGATTTGATTCTTCCTACAACCTAATTTTCCTATAACAACTCTATTAATAGGTCGATAGACATGAGTCCTTTTGAAGTTGTACATTGTTACAAGCCTATGAAGCTTTTATACCTTTTTCTCATTTCTCCCCATGCTAGGGTGATTGAGTCTGCCGAGTCATTTGCATGTAGAGTTCAAGATTTGCATGTTGAGATCACTAAGCAGATTCAAGCAAGTAATGTGCAATATAAACTTCGAGATGATTTACATAGACAACATAATGAATTTAATGTTGGAGACTATGTTATGATATGGATTAGACCTGAACAATATCCTTCAATAATTACTCGACAATTGCATGCACGTGTTGCTAGGCCATTCAAAGTGCTACAATGGTTGGTTCAAATGCTTATGTTATTGATTTACCATATTTTAGAATTAGCTCCACATTTAACATTGACGATCTAGTTGCATGCTAGAAACCACATCATATTCCAAATGATCCATTTGAAGTACCACCGAATTCCCCCTCATGGTGATCCTATTAAAACATCTACCCCTTTCACTTTAATAACAACACAAAAGGGATAATATTAATGTTATTTTAGATGAACAAGTTGTTTTTAACCGAGATGGTGAAGTTCAACGGTTTCTAGTTTGTTAGGTGGGCCAACCTAATTCATATTGCACTTGGATTACTAAAGATACATTATAATAGATGATCTAGATCTCTAGGAGTCAGAGTCGTTCAAGCTACACTCAATGAGGTTGAGTTTCTCCAACCTCAAGAGAGTTTATGGGGACACCGACTCATATTGTAAATTACACGAGTATATGGACAAAGATGGTGAAAGATGACCCAAACTGTTACTCTTTGGTTGGGAGATTAGACCCATCTGGACTTCTTTCATTGTTTTTGTTTTATTTATTTGGATTATTTATATTAGACAATTTTAATTTGTTTTATTTATTTGAGTTATTTATGTTAGATATTTTTAATTGATGGGATAAGCCTAATAGTTGGATGTTTTAGGGTTATGAAATTTATATGTTTACCTTTTAGTTTATGAGACAATTTTAATAAATTAAATAAAAATTAAGATTATTCCTACTCTAAATTCTCTCTTCCTTCTAGCTTTCTTTAGCTTTTAATTCTTGGTTTTTTCCCCTTCATTTATTTCTTTTAATTATTGCCAAACATCAGTTTTACCATCAAAATATACGTATAGAAAGTGCAAGGGCTTGAATCTTGATTGCTCAAGCAAGCAAACAATATTTTCGAATAGCTAGGGTATTTGTGTTGTTGTACCAAATATTCTTTTTAAGTTAATTTCCTCATTATATATTCCATGACAAAAAAAAACGATTATAGAATAAACATTTACCATGACCGGTTAAGGCCTATTAATTAATAATATAAACAGATTTGCGGATTCAAATTAATATAACTCCACTGGGCAATCAAATATCCATATATACATGGAATAATTCCAAGAATTTTAAAGTTACCAACCAAATAAATTTTCATATTAATTGAGATCCAAGTTGACCTATATATATATATATATATATATATATATATATATATATATATATATATATATATATATATATAACACCTGGAGTTGGGAAGCAGTCATCTGAAAAAAGATCGAATAAAAAATTGCAGGCGTGATGTAGCTTAAAGAAAATAACACCTGGAGCTGGACTTTTACCCTTGGACACCAATCAAGTCAGTGTCTCTGCTAAGCAATGAAATAAACTGTTGAACCGAGAAAAATGAAGGGAAAAACAACTCATGAATTATTCCAATGCTTAATTCCACATTTGTAACTTGAAGTTATTATAATTGTAATATTTTAAGTATATTTAACAAATTATCACCAAGTGGTTAAAGGAAAAGAAAAGAACAAACACACATAATAAATTTATAAAACAGCACATATATAATAAATTTCCATGTTAAAAAAGAATATCAATCGGTAAAACAACATATTTTTTTATAAAATATGTTTATAAAAACAATTTAAGAAAATATGATAATAATTGAAAACTGGTGAATTCATTGAAACTAAAAATCATATTTTTTAAATAGTTTATAGAAAATTATTATGACTTATAAAATTTAACACTCCTAATTACATTTTTAATTTCATTATTAGATTTTCTTACAAGTTAATTTTACATTCATAAAATATTCAGGAATAACGAAATATAAGTTTCTGAAGTGTGGTGTGTGTGTGTATACATACTTGTAATGTCTTATAAATTTTAAACTCATAAAATATTTAGAAATAATGATATATAAGTTTTATGAGTGTGTGTGTATTAGTATACTTGTAATGTCTTTTGATGCGAATCCGTTCTACTATATTAAAAATAAAATAAAAACAATACTCAATAGTTACTCGGTCTTGTTTCTTTTTGTTTTTTTTTTCCTTCAAGAAATACTTGTAATGTTTTTTAATATTAAAAATTATGTAAAAAAAACAATAGAAAATAAAAATAGAAAATTTCAATTATTGTATATTATAATTTTTAAAAATTACTTTTCAAACACCAACCAATATTAATTGGGATTAACAAATGGATTAAAACTAAATTAATCAAAGTAAATGTTTTTCTTTTGTATTTTCTAGTCAGATTTATGCCAATTGCTAATTATAATAAGTATGTAACGCAATAATTCCAAATATTTAAATATATTAATAAATAAGTAGGATCTTTTTGGATATTAATAAATTATAGACATAGAAAGGTTAATTTTATGCTTTCTATAATGAGGTGACTATTTGATATCGTTGTATTTTTGTTAATATATGTCTTGCTTTAGAGTCAAAACACCTGATATTTTAGAAGAAATTTGTTTTATATTTAAATTAATACAGGAACCTCTTTGGTTTTGATGAAAAACAAAGCAATTTATTGTGGAATGAAGTTTTTTCTTTTTTAAAAAATATAAATTTCTAAAAGCTTGTCTTTTATTTCTCTTTTCTCCCATTTACTTCATTTACTTGATTTGTGGGAAAAATAAAATAAAACAATGATACTTTCAAATTATGATGGAATACACTAATCAAAGTACAACAAAAGAGCACTTGAGGGTCTAGCTGCTGTGGTCAACCGTGTGACTTGTTCCGCCCCCGTCCCGGGTTCGATCCTTTATGTGCACGCCTGTCACCCCCGCGGTGCCTTACCTGCTCCTGGGCTTGCAGGATGTCCAGTGGGCCGTGGGGAATAGTCGTGGTGCGCGCAAGCTGGCCCGGACACCCCACGTAAAAAAAAAAAAAAAAGTACAACAAAAGAATATCGAGTTGGACGAAAGTATCACATAATTAGCAAAGAAGATTTTAAAAAATCTAAATGGAGGTGGATGCAAATTCGATGGTGTAGCTTGAAAGATTGGATAAAAAAATTAATATCTAGATCATATAAATTTTTTAGCATTGTCATTAAATTCGGTGAAACGGTTTAAACTTTAAAACTTCTGACACGGTTCTTTACTTAGCTCAAGTTTTAAATCAAATAGCATAGAAATTGTCCCGATATATGATCTTATTGATTAAGCAAGTTCAAAGGAAAGAAATCAAAAAAAAAATGAAACAACTCAGTTTAACCCCAGTCAACCCACCAAACTCTTATCCTTATGGACCCCACTCCATCTAATTAATTTTTTTTTATTTTATTATATGATAAAAAATACAATACAATAATTTACCATTAACTCATTACTAAAAATAAAATTAAATAAAAACTTCACACCAAACCAAGTCAAGCTGTTTGGTTAAATCCTATCTGGACTCGAGATAGCCTCTAGTCAAATTTTTGGAATTCAATTAAAGCTTAAGAAAGTGGTGGGAAGTTTTTCGATATTTTCACCGCCTATGCATGAGTAGCCTTTGCCTGCATGCCTACATAATAAAACACGGTTTTTCTCCATTTCTTTTCAAAGAAAAAAAGAAATAAGAAATCCCAGTAATGCTAATTGTCCATTAATTATTCTAGAATTTTGACTGAACATTCAAATTCGTATATAGTCATTAGAAATTTCTTTCAGATTCTTTGTGCCTCTGATTCTCTTATAGTATATGAAGAAATATTTGCTCCTCTTGCCATTCAACCTTCATGCATCCATCATCCATCTGTCGAATCCCTCCAAATCCAGCAATATCTAAAATATTTCGTTTCAGAACTGGAGAATACCATATATATATGTGTGTGTGTGTGTGTACTCAACCATGAAAGCTTGGTACTTCATATAGGTTAAAAACAACAACCCAGAATATAAGTAAGGTACGACATCTCATGGAGGATACACTTGGAGGGCAAACAAGTCTACGGATTCTTTTAATGATTACATGCATTAATTAAAGCACCAGGTCACATCATGTCGTTATCTTTTCTTCAAAGGCTGGTAATCTATTTCATTAATTATAATCTTGAAAAAAATAATACGAAGAATTACGTAATTAAAAGGAGACGTTTTGGAACAGTTCTTAATTGCATTTGGTGGCCCGTTGACAATAATCTTTTAAAATTTCAAGATAAATGAAAATCGCCCACTTGCCTTAGCCTCCAAGAGTGAAGATAACTCTTAATGGCCATGTATCAATTCTGCTATCCTACTGGCTGCCCGTGGAAAATCAAGCTACCGATAAATCTTGTTTGTGAAGAGCTCGTAAATGACTACCTGCGTATTATCCTTTTGATCGATAGGTAAATCTTGATTTCTTCCATCATAAAGTGATATGAAACCTAGAATATATACTGAGTTAGGAAGAGTGAAAAGACCTACGTACCCTTAAAACTGACACATGAGCAATGCAGTGATTAGGTATATTCCAAACATTTTGAATTGTGATCTTCTGTTAGTTTGATTTTAATTGTATGTTTAGAAAGTAGGATTCGACTTTATCAAATTCCAATAATGTTATATTTTCCTTTTCTTTTTGGTGTGAAGTGAATAAAAAAAAAACTAACCAAGTTATATAAAGACAACATCAACAGAATAACATTTTGCCTCATTCCGGAGGAGTTGTTAATGTTTTAAGTTTTGTACTCAAATGATTACATATATTCATGAAAAATAAGGATTTCTTTTGTATTAAATGTTCATAGATATATTATGTTTTTTTTAATGAAAAAAAAAAGTTATTCTCATAAAAATATTTGAAACTAATATATATAGATGTTTGTTAAAATACAAATACATTAAACTAACATACATAAAGATTTCATATGGAGAGATTTCATATGAAAAGATTCATATGATAGTTTGTGAGTGATTTTTAGATTTTAAATCATCAAGTTATATAAAGATATTGAGTGTAACAAAAACTATACAAAGATATTTGATTAATTATTTTAGGTGAATTAGAAAAAATATTTTTATGATTATGAATATTATAAAATTACTGTGTAAGTTAGAATAAGATTTGAAAGGGTTTTAATTTTTTTTCCAAAGAATTAATAAATTGCTGAGCGTTGTTTTGCTCTTATTTTATTAATACACTTGCATCACTCGTATATAGCTATACTTTGACGATTAAGTGACTCAATATAATGCCTAAAATTGAATAAATATACTCTTAATTGCCTGAACCAAACTTTATTAAAACGCGACTCGGTATGATCTTTCAAGTTCAACAAATCCACTCTTCATAATTAAAAAAAAAAAATCTGCCCTGAATTTATCCAATTACAGGTACAAAGAAATTTGACCCAAGTCATTTAAGTCACAAACAGTGACATCCTCTTTTGGGAGGAAGGAGAATTGGCCGACGATGACCCATGATGATCCTTACAGATCCCAGTAAAACTAAGGCTCTGTCTATGAATTGAGTTAGAATTGTTCAATTTTGGGTAAACAATTGTGCTTATGTTGCTATCGAACATCAAATGATGATTTGATTCTAATCCAGTACCTGCTGCAATGGCGAAACATATAATATTCCGTGAAAGGACTAACGTTTAACAGCTGAGCTCTGAATGATAAACAAATGTCATTCCTCTTTGTCGTTCCAGATAACTTTAAATTTTAGCTTTAAAAGAGTGAATTGCAGGTGTCAACTCTCCCTCTTCCCTATTGTCCAAATTGCTGACCTGAAGCACATCTGTGAGTGCTGAAGTTCTGGGCTGAGCCATTGTCATGATTGCCACGATAATAGTTGCTGCAATTGTTATGTCTCAAGCCCCCACGAAAACAACCACTGCACCATTAAACAGTTTATTACACCATTAAACAGTTTTATTAACGGATTCCTTCTATCGGTTTAAGAAACGCAATTCATCGGTAAAATTTTTACCAATGTCCTCATCGATGGAATCCATCCATCGAAATATTGATTGTCGGTAATTCCCTATTCTATCGCTAATTCTGTCGTAAATAAAAAAACAAAACACCGATGGTTTTACAGACGGCGAAGCGCGCCAAAAAATTTTTTCCCGCGAGAACTTTACCAACGGAATAATTCCGTCTATATTTTCAAAGGTAATCACCGATGAAATGGCCATCGGTGATTGTGGCATGGGCGGTAAATATTTCAGAACTCTGTCAAATACCGACGGATATAGTCCGTCGGTAATAGCGACGGTAAAGACCGACATAATATATCCGTCGGTGATTGTGGCATGGGTGGTAATTTTTTTGCAACTCTTGGTAAAATACCGATGGAATGGTTTTGTTTGTAAGGCCGTCAGTATTTATTTAAAATATTTTAAAAAAATTATTTATTAATAGTAGAAAAAACTAATTAACCAAATAAATAACCAAAAAAATTGTATTAAACATTAAAAATATAAAAATAATGATAAATAAAACTAGAATTAAATTAGAATAACGGCGGAGCTGGAGGAGGAGGAGGAGGAGGATGAGGCTGGTTGTTCCCGGAACCGTATGGCCAAAAAGGGTTGCACATGTATCATCATCCATCCTTGATCTAATCTCCTTGACCATTTGACGGAGCTGATCATAATTCGTCGAGAGTCGTTCATATTGTTGTTTCAAGGCCATGAACTCTTCAGACTGAGTGCTCGATATTGTTGGAGAGCTTCTAACGGTTGAGACACTATAGGCTGACCGAAAGTTTCGGCCGTAGTGTTAGAGAGCCCGTAGACCTGATTTTTATCAGGTCCACTAGCCGATCCTACTTCCATCCACAAATCCAGATCAAAATCCAGATGGGTCGAAGGATCGTCACCATAACTCTCCCTCAACTAGCTATTATAGGTCTCCTGAAAATTTTAAAAAAATCATCATATTCATTTCAAGAAAATAATAACTTACGAAATCAAATGATTGAACGAACATACCACGAAGTGTTGAGCACGGTTGTCCACGAACTGTTGCACCCCCTTTTGGCGGTCTTGACTTCGCGCGTGTCTCTACAAACAGCTCCATTGGGCTCGGCTCACGTCCAAGAGACGTAGAATGTAAGGAAAAAAAAGGTTGCAAGTTAAATATATTTATAAGCAACAACAAATTAATTAATGATATATTTCATTTAAATTAATCTTACCATCCGCTTCGCATGTGCACTGAACGGGACGGAGCTGCCAGTGTGCATGGTCACCGAACCATGAATTTGCCGGTTCTACTTGTCGGCACCGGACTGTGAGCATCGTGTGAACCGCTCAGACGTCATGTGTTCAATATATGCCGTCCATATATCCCCCGAGATGAATGGCTGTTTGAATTCCCGTCAAACAGCCACCTCATTCCATCCTTCAAGACCGTTATCTCTCGCATATCTTTTTGCTTTTTGTTTTTGTGTGTCATACCAAAAATCATGCAACCTACTTCCATAGTAACAAATTAGAATTTAGAACATAAAATTATAAAACAAAAATAAATATTATTTTCGATGTTACCTAGTTGTCGCGTGATTCTCTCATACCATCCTCACAACATTGTTGTCCGCGCTATCCCACTCAAATTTATGCTGTGTATATAAATAATTCATTTAAAATAAAAATAGTACAAGATATAAAATTATAAAAATAATTTATTAAAAATAAGCTGAAAATTAAAAGTTAACACCTACCTGAAATCATCAAAACCATGCATTGATATTTGGTCTCCACTTAGGATGTCTGGAAACCTGACTTCATTGAAACAATGAAATCTCCATCGACGATTTAAATGCTGATGTTATTGTTTGGGTAGCCTCAATGTTTGTAAACCTGAAATTAAATAAAATTAATAAAATATTAATTAGTTGTTCATAAATTATGTTATAAGTATAAAAAAAACTAAAACCTAAACAAACTGACATTTGAAAGGTCATCCTTCCATTATGCCTGGTACTTGCGGGTGCTTGGTACTTGCGGGTGAATTGACCTTGCCGTGAAGGCACACCACCTCTGCGCTGTGAAATCGCGCTAGAAGAGGCAGCATCACAAGTTGGCGCAGATGCCTCACCGTGATCAGTACCTAAGGATACGTCCTCCTCGCTGCTAGAAGAACTAGCTGCAACCGTCTGCTGATGACGTGCTGTAGATTTCATTTTACGCATCTACACAAATTTATACGAATAATTATATAATTAACTTCAATTATTTAAAAACAATTTGGCAGCACCTCCCCTATACTGGAGACTACCCACAGTTTTCAAACCTGCAAATCTTTACAATAACCACAAACCAATTGACTCCATTGAAAAATCTTATATACAACCTAACATCTATAGGAAGTCAACATTTATATATTTTCAACTAACATCTATAGAAATGCATAAATAACAATTAAAATTAATGGAAATAATAAAAAACATAATAATCAATAATAGAATAAAATTGAGATAAAACAATGAAATTTAATTCTTCATTTCTAATTACCATTTCCATGGAAAATTCAACAATAACAATTAAAAGAGACTAAATTATCAAATAATTATTACAATACAAACAATAAAATAATTAAATTTTCATTCAACACATCTACACAAATTTATACGAATAATTAAATAATTGAATTCAATTATTTAAAAACAATTCGCCAACAACTCCCCTATATTAGAGACTACCGACAGTTTTTATACCTACAAATATTGATAATTACACAAATATTACAAAACAACTCTATACAACCAAACATCTATAGAAATTCAACATCTATATATTTTCAACTAACATCTATACAAATTCATAAATAACAATTAAAATTAATCAACATAATAAAAAACATAACAAACAATAGTATAATAAAATTAAGATAAACTAATTAAATTTAATTCTATATTTCAATTAACATTTTAAAGGTAAATTCAACAATAACAATTCAAATTTAACAAAATTTTCAATTATTATGGCAATACAAACAATAAAATAAATTTAACAAATAAAAAGAAAAAGCTAAAGACTTTAGGAATGAAAAAAGTTTACCTTAATAGGGTGTTGATTTCAAGATTTTATCTAGAAACAATGCACAAAACAAAGAACACCACAAAAATAATCATAATTAAAATAAAAAAAGTAAAAAAATACAAAGATAAAGAAAGGAGAATACATACCTTTTAATATGTTGAAAACTACAATCAAAACAATAAAAATTCGCACCAATTCTTGCAAAAACAAAACACAAATGGAGAGGAGAAGAGAAGATGAAATGAGGAACGGAGAAAAAATGAACCACGGAGGTGGGGGGGATGGGTTTTATACAACAATTTTTCAGATGGAAATACCGATGGAAAATAAATTTTTTTTTTTGGGCGGTGGTATTAAATTCCGTCGGTAATGTCCGTCGGTATTTAATTGATTTTCACACCAAAATTTTGAAAATCCCTCCAGATTTTTCGAAGTCCGTCGGCAACTGTGTGTCAGATCACGCACGCATTGGATTTGCCGCGTCCGTTGGTGATTCTGTCGGCAACTGTGTCGACCGACCAGGTAGTCTGACAATCACACGCTTTGGAATATGCACCCTCCGTCGGTGATATCGTTGGAAAATCCGTCGGTGATTATGGCAGGGGCTGTAATTGTTTTGCAACTCTTGGTAAAAAACTGACGGGACATATTTCGTCGGGAATCCCGTCGGTGATTATGGCACATTCCTGTAATTTGTTTGCAACTCTCGGTAGAAGATCGACGGGACATATTCCGTCGATAATCTCGTCGGTGAATGTGGCACATTCCTGTAATTTTTTTGCAACTCTCGGTAAAATACTAATTGTACACAATTCGTCGGTATTTCGTCGGTGTTTGTATTGCTTGTCTATCCTCCTACACAAACGCTTAAATTGCAATCTTACAGCACGCACAACACAATAACAACAACAAACAATTATAAAATAAATATTTCATGTTCCAAAATATCATCCATAATATTACATTTAAAAAAAAAGGCTTTACAACATATTTAGTCAGAATTTTCATCTTCGTCCTCAATTGAATTGTTATCAGCTTCATCACACTGTTGGTATGCACATGGAGAAGTATTTGTTAGTGAGAGGAGAATGGAAGAAACGGTGGTTGGGTCTACTTCTAGTGCTAGCAACGTGCATGAAGCGGCAAATGACAACACTAATCCTTACAGAAATATGGTTATGGATGCAATGAGAATGAATCAAGGTAATGTCAGTCAATGTCCAATCGTAGAAGAAGAACCTAATGCAGATGCAGCTAGGTTTTTTGATTTGTTGAAAGATTCTGACGAACCATTATGGGATGGCTGCACGAACCACAGTAAATTATCGACTGTAGCACAGGTGTTCACCATCAAGTCAGATCACGAGTTGAGTGAGGCCGGGTATGACAAGATTATTGAATGGGCAAGAAGCATTTTACCTTAAGAGAACAGGCTGAAAGAGAACTTCTATGTTGCGAAGTCCATGATGAAACCCCTCGGTTTAGGATACCAGAAAATTGACATGTGCCCTAACTTCTGCATGTTATACTACCAGAAAACTTTTGAAGTCCATGTTATACTACCTTGAATAACCTCTGCAGTCCAGATGACGAGTGCATGACATGCGGGCATTCCCGTTACAAACCTAGAACTGGCAGGGGAAAGACTCTAGTGGCATATAAAAAACTTAGATACTTCCCGATCACACCTAGACTGCAGAGGTTATTCATGTCACCAAGGACTGCTGAGCACATGACATGGCACCAAGCACGCCATACGGTTGATGGAGTGATGGTTCATCCTTCTGACGGTGAAGCGTGGAAACGCTTTAACAGTGTTCATCCTCACTTTTCAGCTGAATCAAGGAATATGCATCTTGGGTTGTGTACAGACGAATTCAACCCATTTAGGTCATTTGGTGCTCCTTATTCTTATTGGCCGGTCATACTCACAGTTTATAACTTGCCACCGGGAATGTGTATGAGGCCGGAGTTCATGTTTTTATCTACTGTCATACCCGGTCCAAGCAGCCCAGGGTGGAATATAGATGTTTGTCTTCGATCGTTGATTGATGAGTTGGCGCAGTTGTGGTCCTCCGGAGCTCTGACTTATGATATATCGAGGAAACAAAATTTCCTTATGAGGGCGGCTTTGATGTGGACTATCAATGATTTTCCAGCTTATGGAATACTTTCTGGTTGGAGCACGCATGGGAAACTCGCATGTCCATACTGCATGGAAAACAACAAGGCATTCACGCTAGCAAACGGAGGTAAAGCTTCTTTTTTTACTGTCACCGTCGCTTCTTGCCACTTAATCACAGGTACAGAAAGAACAGAAAAGATTTCTTTGTTGGTAGAGTTGAAAAAGATATTGCATCCCCGCGTCTTTCTGGTGAAGAATTGCATAATGTTGTCTCAGAGTACGGTGACATTGTGTTTGGCCTTCAATCAGGTAAGCAAAAGTTTCCTGGTTTTGGTTTGACCCATAATTGGGTAAAACGAAGTATCTTTTGAGAGCTTCCTTATTGGAAGACCAATCTGCTCCGCCATAACCTTGACGTCATGCACATCGAAAAGAACATGTTTGAGAACATTTTCAACACCGTTATGGATGTAAAGGGGAAGACGAAGGACAACATCAAGGCTAGATTGGATATAGCTTTATACTATAACCGTAAAAATATAGAGTTGGTTTATGATGAGTCACGGGTCGCAAAACCAAGAGCAAGCTTCGTGTTAGAGAAAAACGCACAACTGCTAGTCTACAAATGGCTTAAGAGTCTGCGTTTTCTGGATGGACATGCATCGAACATATCAAGGCTAGTTAATATAGAGGACTGCAGATTGTATGGAATAAAAAGTCATGACTGCCACGTGTTTATGCAAACACTCATCCCATTAGCTTTTCGTGATTTGTTGCCAAAGGGAATATGGGATGCACTCACGGAGATCAGTCATTTCTTCAGAGATATATGCTCCAGCAAGTTGAATGTTGATCACATTGAGAGGCTTCAAACGAATATCATCGAGACACTATGCAAACTTGAGATGATATTCCCTCCATCATTTTTTGACTGAATGGAGCATCTCCCTATACATTTACTGTTCGAGGCAAAAGCTGGAGGACCGGTCCAATATAGATGGATGTACCCATTTGAACGGTTAGATATTATAGTTGCAATGTAATTCATATATAAAAGTATTTTATATGTTTTTCTTAATTGAAAATACTTGATTAATATTTCAATGCAGGTACTTGTTTAATCTCAAGAAAAAGGTTAAGAACAAAGCGCATATTGAGGCTTCGAAATGTGAGGCCTATATTGTTGAAGAGATCTCAACATTTATCTCGTACTACTTCGAACCTCATCTGAGAACGAGAATCAATCGCGTTCCACGGCATGATGATGGTAGTGAAGTGCCTTCTAGTGGGAACTTGTCAATATTCTCCAATACTGGACGACCCACACCTAAAAATACCGTAAGAGGAAGATATTTGTCGAAAATAGAGTTCAAACAAGCACACAACTATGTTCTATTTAACTGTGATGAGCTGAGACCTTTTATTCAGTAAGTTTATACTAATTAAACTTTGTTAGTAATATACTGTTAATTATATATTGTAATATCATACACTCATCATCACTTGTGGGCAACATCGACAATATTTGCTCTCCAATAACTTATAGCTGACCGAATCCCAGATCTTTCAATTACAAGATGAACAGTTTGCCACGTGGTTCAGAACACTTGTAAGCACTATCACAAACTCATTCTAGCTTGCAAAATTACTGTACGTATGTATGTCATTACGAGATTCTCGTTCATTTACTGTTTATTGATGTACATTACATACAAGGTTTATCAAATGGGAAGGAGTGCGCCTAAGTCATTGTCTTCACTAAGCTTGGGGCCTAAAAGAAAATGTAAGTGCTACATCGGGTATTTTGTCAATGGATATGTTTTCCATACTGAAGAATACGGGCAAGGAAGAAAGACATACAACAGCGGTGTTTGTGTTAAGGGATCCACTAGTAGTGAGTTAGAAGTTGACTACTATGGTAGATTAGAAGAGGTCATTGAACTGCAATATCATAACGAACAGAATAGAGTATTTTTATTCAAATGCTATTGGTATGACACGACTGACAAAGGAATTAGAGTTGATCCGCACTATGGTCTGGTCGAAATCAACTCATAAGCTAGACTCCGCAACATAAACGATGTCTTTGTTTTCGCAAAGCAATGTCAACAAGTTTATTACACATACACCCCTTCATTTAGAAAGGATCGATCAAGAGTGGATTGGTTGTCCGTTTTAAAAACGAAACCCCGGGGTCGTGTCGAGGTTGTTCAGGATGAGAACGAAGACACAAGTGTGTGAGATGAAGTCTTTCAAGTTAGTGAGCTAGTTGAACCATATCGAGTTGCTCCTTCGATTGAATTGGAAGAAAATTCAAATTTTCGTGTTTTAGATGATAGTCTTGTTAATGTTGACGTAGAGGAGTTGAATGTTGTTTTGAGCTCTAGCGGACAAGCAAATGTGGATGAAGAAGACGATATCCATATTGAAGATTGCGATAAGGGTGATGACAATTCAATTGATGACGAAGAAGAAGAAAATTCTGACTAACAATCAAATTTAAGCCCTGTGTAAAACCCTTTCTTTCATGTAATTTAGATTATGGATGATATATTTTGTAACACGAAATATTTACTACTTGAAATAATTACTTGAAATGCCACAATCACGAAATAATTACTTGAAATAATTATAGATCATGGATGATATATTTTGTAACACGAAAATAATTACTTGAAATGCCACAATCACCGACGTCCATACCGACGGATATATGTTCGTCGGCATTTCACAGAGAGTTCGAAAATAATTACTTGAAATGCCACAATCATCGACGTTGATACCGACGGCATAAGTCCGTCGGCGTTTCACAAAGAGTTCGAAAATAATTACTTGAAATACCACAATCACCGACGTCCATACCGACGGCCTAAGTCCGTCGGCGTTTCACAGAGAGTTCGAAAATAATTACTTGAAAAGCTATAATCACCGACGTCGATACCGACAGAATAAGTTCATTAGCATTTCAGAGAGAGTTCGAAAATAATTACTTAAAATGCCACAATCACCGACGACCATACCGACGGATATAAGTACGTCGGCAAGTTGTCGGCGGGTCAATTTTACCGATGACATTACCGACGGACCACGCGAATTCCAAAGGGTTGTGCATTAAATGCATCTCTGACCACGTCATCTCGCCAACAAAATTACCAACGTACCACGAAAAATATGGAGGGTCATTAAAAATTTTGGTGCGAAATTCAAAATTTACCGACGGATTTTGGACACTTCACCGACAGAATAAATTAAAATAATAATTAATTTTATATCCGTCGGTGAATCCATCAGTAAAACTGCCATATAACTCCCCCATTCGCCGCTTCAGTTCATTTTTTCTTCTTCTCAGTTTTTCATCGATTTTCTCCTTAGTTTTTCACCGATTCTTTTCCTCTCCGTTCTTCAAAGGTTTCATCAGCAATCTCTAGCAATTTTTCTCGTGAATCTCCATCAGTTTAAAAAGTATGTATGTTTTTTGCTTTAAGGGTTTTCTTTTGCTATTTTTTTTGGTATGTTTTTTGTTTTGGTGTATTTTTTGTAATGTAGATAAAGTCTATAGTTTTTTTTGCATAATTCATTGCTAAAGTCTATAGTTTTTTTTTTTTGAATTTATTGAATATTTTTTATTGTTGTATTGGCATAATTATTATTAGTTAATTTGTTGAATATTTATTGTTAATGTTGAATTTACCATAGAATTAGTAATTGAATATGTTTGAATAATTATTAATTTTACTCTATTATTGCATGAATTGTGTTTAATGTTTTGCATTTATTTTGATTGTTATTCTAGAGTTTTTTTTTAATTTATTGTTTTGTTGTATTGGTATAATTATTGAATAATTTTTTGAATTGTAATTGTTAATGTTGAATTTACCTTAGTATTAGTAATTGAATATTTTAGAATAATTGTTAATTTTACTCTATTATTGCATGATTTATATTTAATTTTTTTCAATTAATTTTAATTGTTAGTCTACAGTTTTATTTATTTATTGAATATTTTTTTTGTTGTATTAGCATAATTATTGAATAATTTGTTGAATTGTAATTCTTAATGTTGAATTTACCTTAGGATTAGTAATTGAATATGTTGGAATAATTAGTATAGATTGGGTCAATTGGTTGTGGCTTTTGTTAATATGTGCAGGTTTGTGGATTTGGGTAGTATCCGGTATAGAGCAGTAGTATCCGGTATAGGGGAGGTGCTGTCGAATTTTTTTTTTAACATTTGAATTTAATTATATAATTATTTGTATAAAATTATGGAGATGCGTAGAATGAAAACCAGAGCTGGTCGCTCACGTACGGTCGCAGCTAGTTCATCTAGCAGCGATGATGATATTTTCTTAGGTGCCTCTCAAGAAGAGGCACCTACACCACCTGTGCCGTCAACCGATGCTGCCTCTTCCAGCGGTACTTCACAGCGCAGAGGCGGCGTGCCTTCGTAGCGGAATCAATTTACCCGCAAGTACGACGTACAGTGGAAGGATGACCTTTCAATGTAAGTTTGTTAAGGTTTAATTTTTTTTTTTAAAATTACAACATAATTTATGAAGTAATCACTATTTAATTTATTTCATTTATTTTCAGGTTCACACACAGTGAGGCCGCCCGAGTAATATCATCGGCAATTAAATTGTCGATGGAGATTCTACTGTTTCAATGGAGTCAGATATCCAAGCAGCTTGAATGGATGCCTCAAATCAATGCATGGTTTGGCAGATTTCAGGTTGGTGTTAATTTATAATTTTCAGCTTATTTCTAATAAATTATTAATATAATTGTAAATAAATTATTGTTTTTATTTAAACTTGTTTATTTATACACAGCACAAATTCTGCTGGGACAGTGAGCATAACACTTTTGTGAGGAGGGTGTGGGAAAATCACGCGGCAATTAGGTAAGATCGAAAAAAATACAAGATTTTTTTTAGACTAAAATTTATGTTTCAAAATGTAATTTTTGGTTGCATGAAGTAGGTTGCGTGATTTTTGGTATGAAGCATAGAAAATGGCAAAAAAAACCACGAGGGATAGGGGTTTCCAAGGCTGGAACGATGTTACGGTTTGGAGGGATTTCAAACCGATATACATCCTGGAAGATATATGGCCGCACTATCTTGAGCACGTGACGTCTGAGCGGTTCACATGTCGCTCACAGTCCGGTGCTGGCAACCAGAATCGGCCAATTCATGGCTCGGTGACAATGCACACTGGCGGCTCCGTTCCGTTTGCTGCACATGCGAAACGGATGGTAAGATTAATTTAAACGAAATATATCGTTAAATTAAGTTGTTGTTAATATATCTTTTTTCATTATAGGCTGCGTCTCTTAGACGTGAGCCGAGCCCGATGGAGCTGTTTGTGGAGACACACGTGCGGAGTCAAGACCGCCAAAAGAGGGCGCAACAGTTCGTTGATAACGGTGCTCAACATTTCATGGTATGTTTGTTCGACCATTTTATTTTGTAAGTTATTATGTTTATTGATTTGAATATGATGATTACTTTTTTTTTATTTTCAGGAGACCTATAATAATCGGTTGAGGGAGAGATACGGGACGATATTTTGACCCATCCAGAATTCGATCCGAATTTGTGGATGGAAGTTGGCTCGTCAGGTGGACCCGATAAAAATCGGGTTTACGGGCTCTCCAACACTACGGCCAACAACTTGCGATCGACCCGTAGTGTTTCAACCGTTGGGAGCTCCCAATCAATATCGAGCTCACAATCTAAGGAGTTCGTGGCCTGCAGCAACACACGGCTCAGCTCACCGACAAATACGACCACCTATCAGCAGAGTACGCATAACTCAAAGCGTCTCATGCACAACAAAGAGCGGAGTCTGAGCAAATCAAAGCGTCTCAAGCACAACAAAAAGTGGAGTATGAACAACAAAAAGCGGCTTATGAACATCTTCGCGAAATGGTTATGAACATGGCAAATAGTGGAACATATGCGTCTAATCCTTTTTGGCCGTATAACCACCAACCTCCTCCTCCAGGATCTCCTCCTCCTCCTCCTCCTCCAGCTCCACCATTATATTAATTTGTAAGAAACATTATTTACCTTTAAAACTTCATTTAATATTTTTTTTTAAACATATTCAGTTTGTAATGAATATTATTTAACTTTGTTTTTTTTATGTTTAATATAAATTTTATTTGCATAATTGGTTTGTATTACAATTAATTTATATAGTTTTATTATATATCCTAAATAATTTTTTTAAAAAAAATTTAGAAAAAAACTATTACCAAGGATTTTACCGACGGATTCATTCGGTCTGTATTTTAAACACTTACCGACAGAATTAATCCGTTGGCATTTAACGGTAGCTGCCACACTTACCGACGAATTTACCGACAGATATATTCGGTCGGTATTTCTTACACTCACCGACAGCTTTACCGATGGTTAGTAGCCGTCGGTAAATCACGAATCACTGACGGACTAAAAATCCGTCGGTATATTTCAAGAGGGAATCTTTTTTTTTGGCGTACAAATTCTGTCTGTAAAACCATCGGCAAATGGTTTTTTTGTTTTGCCGACCGATATAGCGATAGAATGGGGAATCACCGACGAAAGGAAAGTCGACGGACGTAATCCGTCGGTGATGACGTCGGTAAAAAAATCACCGATGAACTTCTAATCACACACCGACGGAAGGTTTCCGTCGGTAAAATTGTGAAATCTTGTAGTGTTTGCATCATTTCAGATACTAACATTTAACAATTATATGATCGAAACCAATTTCATAATTTTTGCTTTAAGAACGTTGATCTTATATCAATTTTCCACACCTTACACTTATCATTATTTCCTGATTAATTTTGTTCCAATAATTCTATTCCTTGCATTATCATCCTTGCATCATGATGATTCTTTCATTTGTAATCTGGTTTAACTTGTCACTATACGATTTATTTCTTACAGCTTTAAAATTGATTGGTCTCCTTCAAACACTTTGATACAATGTACCTTTTCACATCGAGACCATTTCATAACTATTTCCACTCCATGAATATACTCAATTTATATTAATATTATTATTTCAGAACTCATAAAGTTTACCTCATAATTTATTTCCTTAACACATATAAATCATATGATCTTTTTCTCTCTCAACCACCTTTAATACATATCGTAACTTATTGCGTAAACATGTCTAATTCATATCGTTATTTAAGTCACAACATATTTAATTCATGTCACCTTTTCACTTCCCAAACATTTATTTTATCTATATTACATCGTACTTCAATTCATATAACACTCTTGATATTTGAGAAATTTTCTCAATTTATTATTCATTCCACTTATTTCATGTCCATTTCTATTATTTATAATTTATCACATAACCTTTCATTACTTTTATACTTGCAAGACATGCTCAAATCATTTTTTTTCGTTAAACTTCATCAGTATTGCTAATTGAATACCTACTCATTAACCTATCAACACAACCAAACTTATATACACCTTGCTCCATTACATGTTATTGTCAATATTAATTACATGATCTATTACACGACATGATGCTGCAAGGTACATGAAAATTTATTTAATACCAAATACAATCAGCTTTATACACAATCATTATTTGCTATTATCTCTTATATATATTTACCACATAAATTAATAAATAGTCAATTTCTTATTTTACCCTTAACCTCACAAATTAGTTCAATTAACACAATTTAAAGACATGCTACTGCGCCAAAATCCTAAGCAATAATCGTAACTTTCACATCATTATCTTAAAATTTATCTGTAGAAATTTCTATATCATCATACATCCAAAAATTCGAAGATATATTTTTCTACTTATACTTCAAACATTAATTTTCCATTACACTTAACAAATCAATATTTATGTTATTCATTGAAATCCTCGCTCAAATTTTCACATTATCATAATTCCCAATTTAATGGCCATTACATCACATACAAACAATTTAACAGTTGATATGAAATTTCTCACACTTCTATACTTTTATATTTATTGTTAACACATATCAACAATTTCAATCTGAACCAATTTAACAACTTAGCCCCATAAATTCAATTTAATATAACATACTCACTCATTCCAAACTTATATTTTCTATTTCTCTATTTCACCTACTAATTTAATTTATTTCCCTTTCAAGTTTCTATCGATTATTCAGAACATATGAATAACACCAATGTAATCGATAAATCACCATTATTATTATTAATTTAATTACTCAACATGTTGAATTCAATACCAACACACACTACATGCATTTTTATTCTTACAATCATTTTCACAACATGGCTTCCATATTATCACTCATATTTCTCTATAATTTACTCATTTCTTACATCTTACTCCCCCTCTAACTATATAATCCTCATATCACTTAATCTTTAATTTCTCTCTCTTTTATTATTGTCACTCACTAACCATCATTTATAGGTGTTCATTATCATAAATAATTTCTCTATATTTGTTACTCAAATTTCCTTCACTTAACATTGCTAAAGCATTTACATTTAACATAACATATAATGCCATTTGCTAACAACCCATCCACATACATTTTTATAATATATGAATCCTTATATTGATTTAGTTTCTTAAAAATCCTTTAATAGTCAACTTCATTCTTTCTCCTTCCTTTAATTTTTATTCCAATACTCATGATAATTAACATTACTATAATTCTTTACATTTTCATCACACCAATATTAACATGCTTTCCTCATTTTCATGTCAAAAACCCAAGCTCAAGGCACACTAATAATTCACTATATCTTAATACAACAACAAATTTTATCTTAAATCATCATCCACACATTTATATACATCAATTATATCCAAATAGCAACAATTACATCAACTAAACTAATCCTCAATTTGTTCCATACTTGGCTGGCTATATAGCTCTCAATTTCACCATGATTTATTTAAAATCCTTTCATGATATTACATCCATTACAACCTTCTACAACCTAATTTATTCAATTCTAAGCAAAATCACATTTTCACCAAATTATCACCAATTTTTCACCAAGAACCCGAACTCAAAAATTCCTAACTTGCTCAAAATCACTTAAATCCTACTAAAAATTGTATAAATGAGTTCTAGTCACCTTCCCAATCAATAATTTAAGCTTCGAAATGTAACCAGTCAAATTTTCCCCAAACTTCCTTCTTCTTCCTTCTCTTTCATTGGTTTTATCTCTCTATCATCACTCCCTCTCTTTCTCTAGATGTTTTCTAAGTATGGTGTTTAAGTGCTTTGATCATTAACTCACACTTACAGCTTGAAGAAATCAAACTTCCATAAGATTTATCCTAAATAAAAATATGAAAGAATAAAGAAGGAGAAGATGAATAGGCTAAGGTTTTCCTTCCCTTTTGCTTCACTTCTGAACATCAGCCTTTATAGGAAAAGAGAATAAGAATTTGGCCATATGATGAAAATGCTCTTAATGAGTCTATAGGTCATTTTTTAGTAGTATCATACTGTCACTCTTTTTATAAAAGCTTTCCGATCTTTGATTGACATGATATTTGAACCTAAGATAGAAAAATATATCAGGAGATACCTTATAAAATTTCAGCCTGATCTAATAGTTGAATTGATAGTTATGCTTAATAGCCTAAAACTAGACAACAAATAATTTTTACACTAATTCATGATTTGTTTTTTTTTTTATTTTCAAAAAAATTAATTTGTGAATTTTATCTCAATTTATAATAAAAAACTTCCTCAAGTTTCATCCCCTTTCGAGTTAAAAAATATGTGATTATATACAAGGCATATACTAGCGGTCTGGGTCATTCACACATAAAACCATACATTAATTTATTTAAAAAATCCCAAATACTTTTCTAAATATTCTCTCTCCAAATTCATAAAAATTCTCCATATTTATCTATAGTTTATCCATTTCCAGGTTACGAGTTTACATTGTATCCTTTTATGTTTGTTAGGTCATATTTTTTATATTCAAAAATATTTTTAATACTGAGTTTAAACTGGCTACATTAGATTTTATTAAATTATATCCCAGAATATTACTTCCTCCTTTTCTATTTCTTTTGGTTTTTATCTTCTTTCTCTATTTTTTTATTTTCCCACTATTTTTTCATATTTCTATTTTTAAATTAACATAGGAACATTTTATTTCAACTTCCCAAAATCTAAAGTCACCTTCTTAATTCAAATATGCAATTTAATCATTTAACATAGTATTTCCTTTATTAAATTTTTTGAATTTTATCCGGGGATTTACATATATAATTTTTAAGAAACTCGGCACGTGGCTTTCTTTTGTTTTTTTAAATGGTTGTAGGACACCTGATCTGCCATAATATTCCTTTTTAATATAATGGATAATGTGTCATTCCTATGGAAGATGACTTATCATCCACCTTGGTATATACATCATGTCATTTTCTAATTCAAATTTTGACGACTTCTATTGGCTTAAAAGCTAGGGTGTAGGTCTAAGTTTTTTGGACTTCAAAAACATAAATTTCAACTTGTTTTAATAAAAATAATGAAAAAAAAAACATCTCAAAAAACATCATAAAAGCATTTATAAAGAAATTTCCAACCTAAAAACACCTTTTAATCAATTTAAAAATCACAAATAAAATTGAATCAAAATAAAATTCATGGATCTCAATCTATTTTTTTTTACATGTTTGAAGATCAAAATCACCTTCACTAAACTTCCATATCTAAAATGAACACATTTGTAAAGAAATTTCCAACCTAAAAACACCTTTTAATCAGTTTAAAAATCATAAATAAAATTGAATCAAAATAAAATTCATGGATCTCAATCTATTTTTTTTTACATGTTTGAAGATCAAAATAACCTTAACTAAACTTCCATATCTAAAAGGAACATATTGACACTAAAATTGGCCTTTTATGATTGAAATATGGTTAATTGAACACTTTCTCTCTCCTTTATCTGTTACGATGACTTTCTCTCTTTTTTTCACAACATTCAAGGACTTCAATATGACAAAAATAAACTTTAAGACCATCATAAAAACCTAAAATAGATCAAATATGCAATAATTAAATCTTAAGGGGCCAAATTTAAGTTTTTTGTGCCTTTTGAACAATGCAAATGAAAAAGGCTATGGTTTTTTATGTTAATTTGGTCTTTTATCTTTCAATTCTTAAATAATAATCTACAATTCTATTTTGTAAAATCAATTTTTAATTTAACATTGGAATATTCTGTGCCACGTTGAATATGGCATGCAAATCCAAACCAATCCCAACATATAAAACCTTGTCAACATAACTTATAAGAATAAAATCCACATGAAATAAAGTTCAATGACCAAAAAATTAGTATCCAAACGTTTGCATCAATCCAAACATTGCTTAAACAAGTTTGAATGGCGAGATCCCTGGAACTTCCTCTTGATTTCTCATGCATATAGAGAAAGGCATTAACATCCTTCTATAAACTAGATCTCAACCTCATTTTAAATAAAAAGTTCCTTCCTTCACAGTAAACCTTCATGTGTGGATAAATTATCTATGATTCATGAGAATAAACACACTGACAATATCTTTTATAAGAATCCATATACCCCCACCTAATCCACTAGCTAGCTTCAACTATTTGAGATCATGAGAAACCCAATTTGAGATCATGAGAATCCATATAACCCCACCTAATCCACTAATTAAAATTCTTTAGAACGCTTCTGAACAGTATTAAGTATCAACTTCTAAGGGCATGCTAAATAACTGAAGCCTCGACCTTACGTGAATTCACCACCTCACAGATGATCTTCCGAACAGGTGTCCTTGTCACATGAGGGGATTTAGGAGAACACCCCTCATTGGAAACAAGAGAATCACGTGTTATATTCATTGGTTTTAGCTCTTCCACTCTAGGCATCATCTCCTCTGTCTTCTTATAAGAGCCCATCTCCTCATCATTCTGAGCAACAAGTAAATTAGTTGGTGTCCTTGGAAATAAACACCAATGTATGATTCCCTGTCATTACCAGAAATTCAACGAATATCAACGGAATTGTTGACAAAAAAATTTTGTTGGTAATAGTTATTGACTAAATTAATTCACTCGCTAAAATCATCGGTATATACCGACAAAAATATTATGTTGGTATGTACCAAGGGAATTGATTAGTACTTAAAAGTGCATTTTTTATCAAGGTTTTATATCATCATTTTGCACTTGAAGTATCAATAACTCCTTAACTAAAGCATGTTTTATAATAACATATCTAATTATATAAGATACCTTTAATTTATGGTAAATGTTCATCTTAAATGCAGGCCTATCACATAAATGAAAGAATTGATTGATGAGTTGAAGTACTGAAGTTGAAAGGACAAAGAGATGGCCAAACTTAGAAAAGAGATGCTGGTGCAGTCCAAACTGGAACACTGTTCGGTAATTGGGTCATATCTGGAGCTGTAGATCTTGGATTTAGGTCCATTTTATATGGATGGAAAGATAAGACATAGGCCTACAACTTTCATGTGGAGCCCAAGATTTAACAAGGCGTTTTTCAAGTCCAAATTGCAGCAACAAAGAAGAAGTCCGAATCTGTCCTGCAGCCCAGACACTGTTCAGTGTTCAGCCCATATCTCGAGTTCTAGAAGTCCAAATGATCTCAAATTTTTACCCTGGAAAGATGAGACAATTGCCTAGAACTTTCATGAATTAAGTTTGTTCAAATTATGACGTCATCAATGACGTTTTTGGCAGACAAAAAGATAAGAATTGTCACCAAGTCAAGATGTGGCCACCCACTCATCAATTAGTCAACTAATCAATAGTTCCGAATTTTGGCCTATAAAAGGAGGCATTTGCCATGTATTTAGGCATCTTGGTGTTCAGATCAAGATCATGCTCTTGCTTTCTCTCTTTGTATTGCTTATGCTTTGCTTTCATTAATATCAAGTTTATGCCTTTCATTTCCTTTCCTTTACTTAGTTAACTTTTATCTTACTTATGTTCTTATCTTGTTTATTTATGTTTCTTTCTTTCATTATGTCTAGCTAAGTTAATTATGTCAAGGTGAAAAGGGTACACTAATGGTGTAAGAATAAGTATAATATAAACTTAACATGGACCTTAATGTTGGATACTAACATGCTTTATATTTGTTATCTTGTTCACTTTTAATACTTTGCTTGTTAAATGGTTAATCTAGATTTATGTTGTATAACACTTGGTACAACAAATACTTGGCACTTTCATAGCCCATACTGTATGGTATAACCGACACCTGAGCTATGAAAGGAACTTGATTTGTTGTTAACATAAGTTATAATCATGAATGCCTGACAACATTTACAAGTATTAGCATTATTCGAATAAGATAACTAATGTAATCATGTTAACAATTTATAATCTGATTGGAACCTCCTTGTGTGTGGTTTCCAATTGAATAATAAGGGTTTATACTATACTTGTTTGAAATACCATTAGTGGATCCTCTAACCTTGACATTTGTTGTTATCATTGTTTAATCCTTACATTAATCTTCCATCTCAAAGTTCTCATCAACTTCTTCCTCTTCTTCTTCACTATTATTATTATCACTATTATTGTTATTGTTGTTGTTGTTGTTACTTTTGTATTATTGTTGCTTATAATTTATACAATTAACCTCCCTGTGGTTCGACCCCGGTCTTGCCGGGTTATTTATTACTTCGACACTCCTGCACTTGGGAGAAGACATCAATCTTTTGGTCGTGTCAAGTTTTTGGCGCCGTTGCCGGGGAGGTAAATTCTTGTACAAATTTATTCTATTTTCTCTTTTCTTATATGTAATTTTGTTTATTCTTTTTGTTGTTTTGTTTCTTTTTCTTTTGTTTTCTTCTTCCTTTTATTCTCTTCTTACACGTGCATGAGAGTGTGGTCACGTACATTAAGTGGTAGACTTTGTAGGGTATCCTCATCATTTTCAGAAAATATGGCCGAAGAAGATAACCAATCTTCATAATGAGAATAATGAGAATATTCGGGTTAGAACACTTAGAGACCACATGAATCCCACAAGAACAAGTGCACCCTCATGCATAGTTTTTCCTCCTGATGCATCTCATTTTAATTTTAAGACAGGCATTATTCAACTTTTACCATCTTTTCATGGCTTAGATTTAGAAAATCCATACTTGCATTTAAGGGAATTTGAGGAGGTTTGCAACACGTATAATGACTCAAATTGTAGCATGAACACCATTAGATTGAAGCTTTTTCCTTTTTCACTAAAAGATAAAGCTAAAACATGGCTACAAAATTTGAGACCTGGATCCATTCGTTCTTGGGATGAAATGCAACAACAATTTTTAAAGAAGTTTTTTTCATCCCATAAAACAAACTCTTTCAAAAGACAAATCATTACTTTTTCTCAAAAACCAGGAGAAACATTTTATCAATGTTGGGATAGGTATCGAGACTTACTTAATACTTGCCCCCATCATGGTTTTGAAACATGGAGATTAGTTTCACATTTTTATGAAGGGTTAACTCCTAGAGATAGGCAAATGGTTGAATTGATGTGCAATGGAACTTTTGAGGATAAAGACCCTAATGAAGCAATGGAGTACTTAGATTTGCTAGCTGAAAATGCACAAAATTGGGACACCACAGGTACTTATGAGGCACCAAGTAAAACCCAACCTCATACATCTAGTGGGGGTATGTACAACCTTAGGGAAGATCATGACCTCCAAGCCAAGTTTGCATCTTTAGCTAAAAAAGTCGAAGCGCTAGAATTGAAAAAGAGTGGTCAATTAAAATCTGTTCAAGACATTGCATGTCAAATCTGTGAAACCAACGAACATTCAACCAATGACTGTCCAACCTTGCCTTCTTTTAAAGAATGTCTCCATGAACAAGCCCATGCATTAAACAGTTTTCAAAGGCCCAACCATAACCCATATTCACAAACATATAACCCTGGTTGGAGAAATCATCCAAATTTCAGTTGGAAGAGTGAGAACAATAATGCTCAAACTTCACAGCCACCGTTTCAAGCACACCATAATTTCCAAAATTCTCACGGATATGCACCTCCTTATGCTCCCCCTCCTAGAAGAAATCTTGAGGAAACATTGCATGCATTCATAGAAAAGCAAGAGGCAATTAACACTCAACTTGCTCAAAGCATGACAGATTGTAAATATACTCTTGCAAAATTGACATCTGCTCTCAGTTTCCAAGAGAAAGGTAAGTTTCCATCTCAACCACAACAAAATCCAAAGGGGCAATACAATGTGAATGCAAGTAGTTCTGGAAGCCAACACATGGATCATGTAAAATCAGTCATCACTCTTCGTAGTGGTAAGGTTATTGAAAAACCCAGTCTTGAACCTTGTAAGAATGACGATGAGTCAATCTCTGAGGGTAAGGAAATGGTTGAATCTGATCATTGCGAAGAAAAGACTAATTCCCCGCCAGCACTTCCATTTCCTCATGCCATGACCAAACAAAGGAAAGTCAATCACAACTCTGAAATCTTTGAAACTTTCAAACAGGTAAGGATCAATATACCTTTGTTGGATGCTATTAAACAGGTTCCTTCTTATGCTAAATTTTTGAAAGATTTGTGCACTGTGAAGAGAAAACTGAATGTGAAAAAGAAAGCCTTCTTAGCCGAACAAGTAAGTGCTATTCTTCAAAACAATAATGCTTTGAAATATAAAGACCCTGGTTGTCCTACAATTTCATGCTTTATTGGAGAACATAAAATTGAAAGAGCTTTACTTGATCTTGGAGCTAGTGTGAATTTACTTCCATATTCAGTTTTTCAAAGTCTCAATCTAGGTGAGTTAAAACCAACTTCTGTAACTCTTTTACTTGTCGATAGATCTGTAAAAGTGCCTAGAGGAATAGTTGAAGATGTGTTAGTACAAGTCGATAAGTTCATTTATCCTGTGGATTTTATTGTCTTGGACACACAACCTGTTGAAGCATGTAATTCATTTCCTGTTATTTTAGGACGTCCGTTTCTTGCAACTTCTAATGCATTGATTAATTGTAGGAATGGACTGATGAAGCTATCATTTGGGAACATGACATTGGAGATGAATATTTTCAACATTTGCAAGCAACCTGGAGATGATAATGATTTACAAGAAGTAGATTCTATTGAAGAATTAGTTTATGATCAACTTGAATCTACTTTGAGTAAAATTGAGTTGGATGAATTTGAAGATTTGCAAATGACTTATTCTCAGGAAGAAATCACAGATGAAAAAGGAGATTTGCCAACTCATTGGAGTACCGAAGATAAAGGAAAGTTTTTGAACGAAGTGAAGAAATTTTATTGGGATGACCCTTACTTATTCGAATATTGTCCTGATCAAGTATTTCGAAGATGCATTCCTGACAATGAGGTAAGTAATGTCATTAAACTTTGTCATTCTGAAGCATGTGGGAGTCATTTCTCGTCAAAAAAGACGACTGCAAAAATCTTACAATATGGATTTTATTGGCCCACCATGTTCAAGGACACGCATGCATTTTGCAAAGCTTGTGAAAAATGTCAAAAGTCAGGATTTATTTCAAAACATAAGGAATCTTTAGATAATCTTCTATTGACTTTGGAGACATATCCTGGTGGAGATGTGCATTGTGCATTTCAAGACTTATGACCCCATTTTCATAAAAAACATGATCGACTTAGTCTTGGGAATCTGACTATAAAAGACCCTGTTTGCCAGTTTTTAAGAAAACTGGATGGGAAGCCTATCCCCGACCCATAGAGGGCGTTTAAGCCGTTCTTGGACGTAAAACCAAGGGAAGATGTGAGCCACAATCACAACTACCTGTACATACACATGCTTTTCCAAAATAAATAAATAAATAAAGAGAGAGAGAGAGAGTGTGAGACTCCAGCTGGCCTACATATAGGTGATATGATTGCATTTTCAATCCCGCATCTATAAAATCTTCTCTTCCTTCCCCTCATTTCTACTCAACCCTTACATTAGACAGATATAGAAGCGTGTAGAAATGGCAGGTTCCTCAAGTTATCACATAAAAAATATTTGTGTTTTCGGTGGATCCAGTCCTGGAAAGGAAATAGCTTTCTTAGAAGCAGCAAATCATCTTGGTCAGGTACTAGCTGAGAGAAAGATTCATTTAGTGTATGGGGGAGGCAGCCTTGGGTTAATGGGGGGTGTGGCAATAGCTGTATTTTTGGGAGGTAGTCAAGTTTTGGGGGTCGTCCCTAAAGCTTTAACAAAAGGGGACATCATTGGAAGAACAATTGGAGAGCAACTACAGGTCTCCACAATGTTTGATCGAATGAATACAATGTTTAACCATGCTGATGCCTTCATTGCCTTACCAGGTGGTCTGGGCACATTGGAAGAGATCTTTCATATTTCCTCTTGGGCCCAACTTCACATTCACCATAAACCTATCGGTTTGCTCAATGTTAATGGTTTTTATGATAATTTGTTGTCTTTTCTTGATCAAGCTGTGGAACAGGAATTTATAACATATTCGGCACGACAAATCATAATCTCTGCTGCTACTGCTGAACAGTTGAACGACAAACTACAATCTTTCACCCCTGTAATTGATCCTTCCATGAGTCGCATAAAATGGTCAACTACAGAAAGCCGTAAAAAGCTTAGATTGGATTTGAGCCTTCGTTCGTGAATCCTTGTGTCTTTTGGTTTTATTTCTAGCATAGTATTTTATTCTGTTATTTCTTATATTTGTTTAAGTGTGTTTCAGGTTTGTCAGTGTTCGTTGTTTCAAGTGATGACTTCTATACTCTATCTTTCTACCTTAGGACATTGAGGACAATGTCTCGTTTTGGTTGGGGGGAGAGGGTAGTAGTAATTAAAAAAAAAAAAACTAACCAACTAACTGTTTTTGTTTTAAAAAACCATTTGGCAAAACTGTTATTACTAGGATGGCAGAGTAAGGGGGAATGACTCTTGAGACGCATCTTAGTAAACATTTTCTAATGGTTATTTGCAATATTCATAACAAGGCCTATTAGAATACTTCTTGAAATATTCAGGTTTACAAACTCTCGCATTGTTATCACTTGGTTCTGCTCATATACTCATTTAACAAATATTCTTAAACCTTCATTTTCACACACACACTTTAACATATGATTGTGGGTTGCACATTGGATTATTACATTATTTATGTTCTTTTGTTAAAGGTAACAACTAAGGGATAGGGATAGTCTATAATTTGCAAAAAAAAAAAAAAAAAAAAACAAAAAAACAAAAAAAAACAAAAAAAAAGAAAAAAAAAAAAAGAAAAAATTGATGATAATAAAAACGTAGATAAGTTTGGTTTCGTAGCCTCCCTAACCTAAGCAATTAAGCCCGAAGGGGTGTTTTAAAACCTAATACCCTAAAGTCAACTGACTTGGGAGCTACTGGCCCAAAGCTTGTTATATGGGTTAAGGAGAAAAGCTTAAGGGAATCAAACATTGCACTATCTGCGTATCAGTATCTGCAACCCGAGTTACTAAGCTCGTAGGGGTGTCTCAACACCTAATGCCCTAAGACCAACTGGTCTGGGAGTCATTAGCCGAAAGCTCGTTACATGGGTTAAAGATGCATTGTGTTTTAAGTTATATGTATAGATATTAAAAAAAAAAAGTAAAATAAAATAAAATAATCCCAACCCAAGGAAGTTAACCTTAAACATTAGAACAAAATATTGTTTTCTTCCAATAAAAGCCCCATCATCTATGTTTCATACATTGAGCACATAACAAGGAAGGTTTATTAATATTTTGTTTAAGAGGTATTGAGCAGATATATAAAATTTAATGAGAGTTTGTTTATCTGGATAGATTAATGGAAGTTGAATGATGAATGCCTTGCTTTGTGGAAATTGCAAATTGTTTTTCTATTTTAACACCTTAATTACTAGGGACTAGTAATAAGCTGGTTGGGGGGTGTGATTAGTACTTAAAAGTGCATTTTTTATCAAGGTTTTATATCATCATTTTGCACTTGAAGTATCAATAACTCCTTAACTAAAGCATGTTTTATAATAACATATCTAATTATATAAGATACCTTTAATTTATGGTAAATGTTCATCTTAAATGCAGGCCTATCACATAAATGAAAGAATTGATTGATGAGTTGAAGTACTGAAGTTGAAAGGACAAAGAGATGGCCAAACTTAGAAAAGAGATGCTGGTGCAGTCCAAACTGGAACACTGTTCGGTAATTGGGTCATATCTGGAGCTGTAGATCTTGGATTTAGGTCCATTGTATATGGATGGAAAGATAAGACATAGGCCTACAACTTTCATGTGGAGCCCAAGATTTAACAAGGCGTTTTTCAAGTCCAAATTGCAGCAACAAAGAAGAAGTCCGAATCTATCCTGCAGCCCAGACACTGTTCAGTGTTCAGCCCATATCTCGAGTTCTAGAAGTCCAAATGATCTCAAATTTTTACCCTGGAAAGATGAGACAATTGCCTAGAACTTTCATGAATTAAGTTTGTTCAAATTATGACGTCATCAATGACGTTTTTGGCAGACAAAAAGATAAGAATTGTCACCAAGTCAAGATGTGGCCACCCACTCATCAATTAGTCAACTAATCAATAGTTCCGAATTTTGGCCTATAAAAGGAGGCATTTGCCATGTATTTAGGCATCTTGGTGTTCAGATCAAGATCATGCTCTTGCTTTCTCTCTTTGTATTGCTTATGCTTTGCTTTCATTAATATCAAGTTTATGCCTTTCATTTCCTTTCCTTTACTTAGTTAACTTTTATCTTACTTATGTTCTTATCTTGTTTATTTATGTTTCTTTCTTTCATTATGTCTAGCTAAGTTAATTATGTCAAGGTGAAAAGGGTACACTAATGGTGTAAGAATAAGTATAATATAAACTTAACATGGACCTTAATGTTGGATACTAACATGCTTTATATTTGTTATCTTGTTCACTTTTAATACTTTGCTTGTTAAATGGTTAATCTAGATTTATGTTGTATAACACTTGGTACAACAAATACTTGGCACTTTCATAGCCCATACTGTATGGTATAACCGACACCTGAGCTATGAAAGGAACTTGATTTGTTGTTAACATAAGTTATAATCATGAATGCCTGACAACATTTACAAGTATTAGCATTATTCGAATAAGATAACTAATGTAATCATGTTAACAATTTATAATCTGATTGGAACCTCCTTGTGTGTGGTTTCCAATTGAATAATAAGGGTTTATACTATACTTGTTTGAAATACCATTAGTGGATCCTCTAACCTTGACATTTGTTGTTATCATTTTTAATCCTTACATTAATCTTCCATCTCAAAGTTCTCATCAACTTCTTCCTCTTCTTCTTCACTATTATTATTATCACTATTATTGTTGTTGTTGTTGTTGTTGTTACTTTTGTATTATTGTTGCTTATAATTTATACAATTAACCTCCCTGTGGTTCGACCCCGGTCTTGCCGGGTTATTTATTACTTCGACACTCCTGCACTTGGGAGAAGACATCAATCTTTTGGTCGTGTCAGGAATCCCTGACAGAATATAAAGAATTTAAAAAAACCAAGCAGTGCGATGACGTAGAAGTGTTTGTGGGCGATTTTACCGACAAAATTACAGACAAAAATATTCCGTCGAAAATTCCATTGAAAATAGTTAATATATGACCTGACCATCTATCTTCCCCTTCCCTATTTCTTCTTCTTCTTCCCCCTCCCCTGTATCTAAACAAACTCCCCCCTCCCCCAATTGCAAACAAGCAGCGCCCCCCCGCCCCCCAAAAAAAAAAAAATCTCTCCTCATCTCAACACAAATCATCCTTATTTAATTTTTGTAGTCACAATATCCGTGTTCTGATTTATTGTGAATTTTTTCATTTTTAGTAAGTAAATCTATCTTTTTTTAATTTTAACATTAAAATGTCAATTTTATAATTATTAATTTTTTTTTGTATATGTGTTTTGTATGGGTGTTTACTTGTTTTTTTTTTCTCAAACAAACTTGTACTATGGATTTATAATTTTGTACTTGTTATGGTTTGTTTTAGATTTTGTAAAATTGTATTTGTTAGTAAATTATTATGATTTTCTATTTTTCATCCTTTCTTCGGTTTATTAACAATATTTTTTTGTTTTTTGTATTGTACGTAGATAAAGTCTTAAAGTAAACACATTATTAAGGTAAGCATTTTTCATTTCTAAAGTCTATAGTTTTTTTTGGTATTAATTTGTTGCCTATTTTATTGTTTTTATTGCAATAATGATTATTTTTTTGTTAAATTTTAATTGTTATTGTTGAATTTTCTGTATAGATGTTAATTGAATATATAGGATTCAATTTAATTGTTTAATCTCAATTATATTGTATATATTCCATAATAGAGTGTTTGATTGTTTTGTTGAATTTTAATTGTTATTGTTAATTGTTTTATTTGATTTTTTTTTCTTTTAAAGTAATTTGTGAACAACTAATTAATATTTCATTAATTTTATTGATTTTCAGGTTCACAAACATTGAGGCCACCTGAGTAATAACATCGGCGTTTAAATTATCGATGAAAATTCCATTATTTCAATAGAGTCAAGTTTCCAGATATTCTGATTGAAAACTTTATATCGATTCATGGTTTACAAGATTTGAGGTTAGTGTTTTTAATAAATTTTAACTATTTTTTATGTTATATTGAAATTATTGATTTATTTTTAATAAATTATTTATACATAGAGCAAATTCGAG
The DNA here is from genome assembly GCA_007827005.2 of Populus simonii. Classification (NCBI taxonomy): domain Eukaryota; kingdom Viridiplantae; phylum Streptophyta; class Magnoliopsida; order Malpighiales; family Salicaceae; genus Populus; species Populus simonii. Next base: position 3,878,420 of record CM017479.2, read on the forward strand.
TGGGATAGCGTGAATGACAATGTAACAAGGAGGGTGTGGGATAATCATACTGCAACTATATAACATTAAAAAAAGATATGATATATTTTTTTAAAAAATTATATATCAAAATATAATTTATCATTAACACATATAAAATTCGTTAATGGATGTAGGTTGTGTGACTTTTGGTATGAAGCGCAGAAAAAAGTAAAAAAATATGCCAGAGATAATTCTCTACCAGGCTGGAATGACGTGGCAGTTTGGAGGGATTTCAAGCCGCCATACATCCATGAGGATGAATGAGCGCAATATATCCAGCATGTGATGTCTGAGCAATTCACACGACACTCACAGTCCGGTGTTGAGAACCGAAACCAGCAAATTCACGGTTCGATTACCACGTACACCGGCTGCTCCGTTTCGTTCATTACACATGCGAAGCAGATGGTAAGATTTATTTTAATGACATCTATCTTTAATTAATTTGTTGTTTTTTATAAATATATTTAACTTGCAACATTTTTTTTTCTTATAGGCTACATCTCTTGGACGTGAGTTGAGCCCAATAGAGCTTTTTGTAGAGATGCACATATGGAGTGAAGACCACCAAAAAGGGGTGCAAAAATTCGTTGACAACCACGCTCAACACTTCATGGTATGTTCGTTCAACCATTTTCTTTCATAAGTTATTATTTTCTTAAATTGAATTTGATGATTTCCTTTTTAATTTTCAGGAGATATATAATAGTTGATTGAGGGAGAGATACGAGGACGATCCTTTGACCCACCCGGATCTCAATCCGAATTTGTGGATGGAGGAAGGATCGTCTGGTGCACCCGATAGAAATCAGGTATACGGGCTCTCTAACACTACGATTGAGAACTTGCAGGTGGCCCGTAATGTCTCAAATGTTGGGAGCTCCTAATCGATATTGAGCACCCAGTCTCGAGAATTCATGGCCTTGCAACAACACATGGCTCATCTCATCGAAAAATATGAACGACTCTTGGCGGATTATGAACAACTCCGCCAAATGATCATGGAAATGAGATCACAGATGGGTGGTACGTGTGCGCTCTTTTTTTGGTCGTATGGACCTGGAAACAACTAGCCTCCTTTTTATCCTCCTCCTCCAGCACTGCCATTGTTGTAGTATAATTTTTATTTGTACAAATAAAATTGTAATGAATATTTGAATTTTATATTATTCAATTTTATTTTTACATATTTCAATTTTACACAATTTTATTTGTTTAATTATTTTCTTTTTTTATTATTCTATACAATTTTATATTAATTATACTGTGCAATTTTATATTTTAAAATATTTTTTAATTATCACGGATGAAATTACAGATGTAAACAAACCATCGGTATTTTACAGAGAGTTGGAAAAAATTTACTGCATATGCCACAATCACCAACGTCGGAATAATTCCAAAAAGTTTGAAAAAAATTACTGCATATGCCACTATCACTGATGGAAATATACCGATGTATTATAGAATGTATAGCATGTATATCTCTAAATAGGAAATTAATATAGGATTATTCCAATGTTGTAATCCCTACGGTTAATGTCGTGTTCTGCCACATATATATAAATAGGAAAGGTTGGCTAAGGCTAACCTAAGTCATTCTGTTATTCTCAACTTGGAATTAGAGCCCTAAATAAACTAAAACACCTCCTCTCCTCTCTTCACTATCCATGGAAGTTCTTCATCTTGTTGTTGATTGTCCAACCTCATGCTCTGTCTGGCACACACTTGAGCAAGCTCTAGCTTCTACATCCAATTCTCGTATCATGCAACTTCATGGCTCCCTTCAAGACCTTCGACAAGGTGATGAATCGGTAACTCAATTTCTACAAAAAGCTAAGGCCTTATTTGATGAGCTAGCCGCTGTTGGCCGACCTATTTCGCTAACAGCTTTCAACTTATATGTGTTTCGTGGCCTTTGCGGAGAATTTAAGGACTTAGTAACAAGTCTTGTTTCAAGGGCAAATCCTTTTCCATATGCAGATTTGCTTAGTCATCTGCTAACACATGAATTTATTCATAAATCCTCCCATTTGTCCATAGGGTCTGATACAATTCATGTACCCTTGCTGCCCACGCCGAACATGCCACCTTCAACACTTATCTCTCAACGTCAGCCTGCTGCCCAGTTTGGTCGAAATAGGGGCCGCTTTAATGGAAGTTGGCGTCCTCCACAGTTCAATCACAGAGGGCATAGAAATTCTAGTTCTAGGCCTGACTTTCGCAGCTTCCAAAGCACTCCCAGCAATGACAATAGATAGAGCAACTGGCAGGGACATTGGCAACACAGTAGGGGGTCGAATTCACGCTACCAGTTGTGTCAAGCTTTCGGACATACTGATCCTCACTGCTCTCAACTTCAGCAACGTGATTATGGCCAGCAGTATAGTGCCAATCTGGCGCTGCACAATCCTACATGTACTGCTGAATGGTTTTCGGACACCGGTGCAAATCAACACGTCACACCTAACCTTGCAACCTTGACTGCTTCAGAACCATACCTTGGTAATGATAATTTGCATGTTGGTGATGGTAAGGGACTTTCCATATCTCATATCGGTCATACCAAACTATATACCCCACATCGTTCTTTCACTTCATCTAATGTCCTGCATGTTCCTGCAATCACGAAACCTTTACTTTCTGTTCAGAAATTTTGTCTCAATAATAATGTTTATTTTGAATTTCATCATTTTCTATTTTATGTCAAGGATCTCAACACCAATGAAGTACTCCTCGCAGGATAGAGTAAAGATGATCTCTATGCTTTGCCTAGGTTCAGGTCTTCCGTCCTATCATTTCCTCAAGCCTATTGGTCTCCCTGCATTTCTGCTTCTGCTGATTTATGGCATCGTCGCCTAGGTCATCCTACCTCTCATATTTTTTAATTTTTAGTCTCGAAAAATAAGATTATTTGTAACAAAAAACGTCTTAATTTTCAATGTCAAAGTTGTCCATTAGGAAAATCATCACGTTTGCCTTTATGACCTGTTGGTCACAAAACTTCTGCTCCACTTGAATTAATTTTAAGTGATGTATAGGATCCTGCTCGCCTTTTTTCTTCGAATGGTTATCGTTATTTTGTTATCTTTGTTGATGCACACACAAAATATATATGGTATTATCCACTTGTTGCCAAATCTGATGTTTACTCTATTTTTCACCAATTTCAAACTCTTGTCGAGCGTCAATTTTCATTAAAAATTGATTACTGATTGGGGTGGTGAATATCGCAAACTCTTCACTTTCTTTAGACCATTGGTATTCATCACCGTCTGATATGTCCTCACACTCACGAACAAAATGGAACAGTATAAAGACGTCATAGACATATTATGGAAACCGGCCTTACTCTTCTAGGACAATGTAAAGCTCCATTCTGTTTTTGAAATTATGCTTTTGACACTTCGGTTTATCTCATCAATCACATGCCTACTCTTGTTCTTGCAAATCGATCTCTGTTTGATTGTTTGTTTCAACAATCTCCTGATTATCATTTTTTGCGTACTTTTGGATGTCTCTGTTTTCCTTTTTTATGTCCCTATAATAATCATAAATTGGATTTTCGTTCTTCTTCATGTGTGTTTTTTTGCTACAGTTCCTCTCACCTTCGTTATCGATGTTTTGACATTGAATCTCATCGCATGTATATCTCCCATCATGTCCGTTTTCATAAACATGTTTTTTCGTTTGATAATTCTGAACAGATTGCAAGGGTTTCGGCTCCAAACCACACACCACCTCCTGCTACCATCCTCCCAAATCTAACCCACTCCTCATTGTTCACCGACCATGACACACCTCACTATCCATCCTCTGCCTCTGCCCTGCCGCCACCTCCTACCAAAACGCCATAGCCTTTACCTTTCCCTTGCCGATTACCACATGCATCTTTATCTAACCATTATGTCTCTGTTGGTGCTGAGACACCCTCTGGTTCCTCCTCTGATTCCCCTTATTCTGCTAATCACCAAGCTACTGCAGACTCTGCCTCTGCTGCCAGCCTCGTTGTTGCTACCAGCCCTCTGCGTACAACAACTTCTCCCCTGGCTTCTTCACCTGGTTTGAATCTGGTGGTTGATCTCTCCTCTTATCCACTGCAGCAGGCCACCTTCGTGACACCATTATCTCCTGTGTCACCACCCTTACTCAACCGCCACCCTATGGTCCTTAGACCGCGACAGCCCAAGACTGCAAATCTGATGGCCTCTGCTGCAGCTGATACAGCTTCCACCAAGGTATTGCTCTCTCCTTCCTCTGAACCTCTTGCCTTCTCTGATGCAGATAAATATGTTATTTGGCATGATGCTATGTGTGATGAGATCAAGGCTTTGCCTTCCAATCACACTTGGTCCTTAGTGCCCTTTCATCGTTCGATGAATGTTGTTGGCAGCCGATGGGTATATCGGATCAAACATCGTGTTGATGGCAGCATTGAACATTATAAAGCTCGTCTAGCTGCTAGAGGCTTTACCCAGCAAGAAGGCATTGATTATTCTGAAACTTTCAGCCCAATTATTAAACAGGCCACCGTCAGATTAGTCTTTTCCATTGTGGCTTCACGTAATTGGAAGGTTCATCAGCTCGGTATTCATAATGCATGTCTCAATGGTGTTCTTAGTGAAGAGGTCTACATGAAGAAACTTCCAGGTTTTGTTGACCCTACTCTTCCATATCATATGTGCAGATTGCACAAGTCATTGTATGGCTTAAAACAAGCACCAAAGGCATGGTACACTCATCTGAGTGAGTTTTTACTCTCCATTGGTTTTCTTGCCTCTAAGGTTGACACCTCTCTGTTTATCTTATCTGATGGTACTAATATATTTTATCTCCTAGTATATGTTAATGATATTCTACTTACAGGTAGCAACTCTGCCATGCTTCATCGCCTAATACAGTTACTAAGCTCAGAGTTCAAGCTTCGTGACTTAGGTGTTGTTCACTACTTTCTGGGTATTGAAGTTCAGTCTACGAGTATGGGTCTGATGCTGCGCCAACACAAATATAATCTTGACATCCTCACTCAGGCTGGTATGACTTCTTGCAAACCCGTTGATACTCCAGTCTCTCCTTCCAAACTTGTTATGTAGCTGGATCATCCATTCTCTGATCCCACATAATTTTGTCAAATCATGGGTGCTCTCCAATATCTTACCTCCACTCGCCCAGATATTTGCTTCGTTGTTAACAGAGTCTGTTAGTTCATGCATGCTCCTACAGATTTTCATTGGGCTGCCGTTAAACGCATTCTCCGCTACCTCAAAGGAACGACATCCTATGGTTTTCATATCACTCGAGGTACCTCTTTTGCTCTACATGGTTTTACAGATGCAGATTGGGCTAGTAGTATTGATGATCGCAAGTCTATGAGTGACTTTCTTGTTTTCTTTGGTCAAACACTGATTTCATGGAAATCCAGCAAGCAACGTACAGTTGCCCGCTCCTCTGCTGAGGCTGAGTATGAAGCCTTAGCAGATGGTACTACTGAGGTCATCTGGCTTCAATACTTGTTAACAGATCTGCAGGTTCCCTCCATCTCTGCTCCTACCATTTGGTGTGAAAATCTTGGCACGACCTATCTCTCAGCGAATCCTATCTTTCATACTCGTACTAAGCATGTTGAGGTAGATTATCACTTTGTCCGCGACCGGGTTGGGAAGAAAGAAATTCAGATTCGCTTTATCCCTTCTCGGGATCAACTTACTGATGTCTTCACCAAACCACTTTCCGCTGTGTCCTTACTACTTTCAGGTTCAAGCTTCAGGTCGATCCTCCACCCTCAGCTTGAGGGGGCATATTGTAGAATGTATAGCAAGTATATCTCTGAATAGGAAATTAATGTAGGATTATTCCAATGTTGTAATCCCTACGGTTACTGTCGTGTTCTGCCACATATATATAAATAGAAAAGGTTGGCTAAGGCTAACCTAAGTCATTCTGTTATTCTCAACTCGATGGAATAATTTCGTCGGCATATTTCCAGCAGGGAAAAAAAATTTGCGCATTTTCCATATGTAAAACCATTGGTTTTTTTTTGTTTTTACCAACAGAATTAGTGACAAATGATGGAATTACCAACAAACATTATACCAACAAAAGAATTTCGTCGATGAATTAGTCGATAAAATTTTCACCGACAGAGTGATAATCTCACACTGACGGAAAAACTCCATCGGTAAAATTATTAAATGTTGTAGTGTGTTTAATCACCTCTTTGTTTCAATAGAGTTCTGTTTTTGGAGAAACAGAGATAGCATTGAAAGTAACCTTTTTTATGTTGGATTTGAAGGAGTCTTCAAAGTTTGAAAGACTAAACAGTACTTAACGTCATGGGCTTTAATGGAACTCTAGTAGCATTCAGCTGAATTGTTGGTTTGTGCCTAAAATATCTCCTGCAACACAAACACAAATAAATGATAGTCAATGATAAACTTTAGCTGGCACTCTTCAGGAACATAGAAGGAGCCTTTTTGCAGACGAGGTATGTATTTTTCCTATAATATAGCAATAGTTACCTGACGCCATGGCATTTTTCCTTCTTTCTAAGTTGCATCTCCTTGCTTCACTTCTGCGTTTTTTTATTTATTTATTTGGTGTCAAGCGTATTAATGGAGTAATTGAGTTTGGACAATTTGTTCGATCTTTGGGTGTCTTTCATCCAAGTGCACCTGCTGAAGACAAGATCCATTGTAAGTCTAATGTTTCTCTAGGATGATATACAAGTAGGGGCTTCAGTGTAGACACACTCACGTTTTCTCCTGCATGTCACTTAAACCATAAAAACTGGGAGTTAATTGGTCTCTTAACCATTTTTTGCACGTACTCCAGAATAATTTACTAATCAAGGGGGAATTTCTTGCAGTTGCTTTTAGATTATATGATTTAAGGCAAACTGGTTTCATTGAACGAGGAGCTGAGTTCTACAATTCATCTCTTCGCCATTTTTGCAGATTATATATATACTGATGATTGCCACCAGTATATATATATGTTTCCGCATGTATATTCTTTCTCAGGAGTTTATGTTATTAAACAGTTGAAGGAGATGATATTGGCACTTCTGCATGAATCGGATCTATTGTTGTCCGATGATGTTGTTGAAACAATTGTGGACAAGGTACAGTTTGGTCTTGCTGTGTCAAACTCCACTGCTTCATGCTTATAATTTGGTTGGTTGACATTTTGTGATGCAGATTTAAAAGGTGATGGAAAAATTGATCCTGAAGATGTTAGAAGAGATGGTGGGGTTAGAAAAAGAAAAGGAAAGAGACAATGTTTTTTTCTTTTTAAAAAAATAGGGTTTATGCATGTTGTTAAGAGTATTTTTTTAATATTGTTTTTAATATTAATTTCAAGAAGAATTATTATAGAAAACTCTATTTTTTTGAATTCAAATTAATATCCTTAAAAACATTCCAAACTAAAAAAAAAATAATTTAACCTTTAAAATTGAATTCAATTTAAAAATTCCGAACAGCCTACCAGTGGATTGAGCAAGAAATAAACCCTATTTTCCATATCAACAACTCGAAAATATTTAGCTTGCATTCCATGCAGTATCTGATGCAAAGAGTTAGGCAATCCACCACATGCCCGACTCAAAACCTTCACAATAGCAGGACCTCTCCGACTTTCTTCTTTCCAATAATATTGATATTTGCCTCTTCAATTGTAGTAGAGTAGGCCACTTAAATGTGCCCACAAATTTATATTAAAGGCCAGCATTTAAAATTACAGATCATTATTCATCATTCTTATTAGGTCATTGTACAAATTTTCAATTACAGTTAAATGTGTTCTTTTACTTAAACTCGGAATCATATTACCTAAAAATTCTCAAATGAATGTAGTTAATGCTAAATGATGATAGATTAACCCTTTAATCAACAATAGAGATAACAAAAATACACTTTTCAAGGTATAAAACGCTAAAAATAATATTTATTCCTCGTAAATATATATAATGCACAAATATCACATAAGTTTCACTACTAGAAAATTAATAAATACAAACAGAAATAACGAGGGAATATTTTCATCGGAAATTTACCGACAGATTTTACCGACGGATATATTCCCTTGATATATACCGAGAGAATTACAGTGGGAAAGAAAATAATTAAAATAAGGCAAAAAAATAATGACATGTTATTTTTACCAACGGTAAAATCCGTCTATAAAAGCGTTGGTAAACTATGAACTTTGTTCATCATGTCAATTACAAAGGGAATCACAAACGGAAAATTCCGTATGTATTTTCCTGAGAGCTCTGAAACTAATCACTTCACAATTGCACTGTTAATTACTGTTCTTTACAGACAAAATCACTGACAAATTGAAAAGTCGTCGGTGTTTTTTGGAGGTTTTCTGAAAAATTTAGAATAAATTAAAATTTTAAATTAAATATTACAAACGGAATAACTAACGGATTAAAAAGTCATCGGTGATATTTGGCGATTTCTGAAATTTTTTATTAAATTAAAATTTTTAATTAAATATTACAGACGGAATCACCGACAAAATAATTAAAAATATTAATGTTTAATTATCCGTCAGTAAAATGCACCAATAAAAAGCCTAAAATCTCTAATTTCACAATAGACCCGTCTCCTTTCTTCTTCTTCTTCTTCTTCTTCCTCATATGTAAAAAACATCAATATACATTTCTTTTTCTTCTCTTCTCTTCTCAACTCCTTCTCTTCTCCTTCATGCTCAGTTATGTCTTCTTATCCTCTATGCTCAGATATGTCTTTTTCTTCTTTTTTTTTTCTTCTTAGTTTTTTTTTAATTAGTATACTTTATGAATTTGTTTTTTTTTCTCTTCTTAGCTTCACTTGCAACTATATTAAGGTAAGATTTTTTCTTCTTCTTTTTTCGTGTTTTTTTCACTATATTTTTTTTATTTTTAATTGTTTTTGTTCACTACCAGAAAACCGATAAATACAAACGGAAATACCGAGGGAATATTTCCGTCGGTAAATTTCCGAGGGATTTTACCGACAGACATATTCCCTCGGTATATACCGAGGGAATTACGGAGGGACAAAAAAATTAAAAAAAAAGAAAAAAAATGCGACGTGTCAGGATTTACCAACGGAATTACCGACGGAATTTATTTCGTCGGTAAATGCCGTCTGTAAATCCATTGGTAAAATTGTTTACACTGTTCATCATGTCAATTACAAAGGGAATCACCGACGGACAAAATCCGTCGGTATTTTCCAGAGAGCTCCAGAACTGTTCACTTTCCAATTGCACTGTTAATTGTTGTTCTTTACAGACAAAATCACCGACGGATTGAAAAGTCGTCGGTGTTATTTGGCGGTTTTCTGAAAAATTTCAATTGATTTAAAATTTTCATTTAAATATTACGGACGGAATCACCGACGGACTTAAAAATCGTAGGTAATTGTTGGCGGTTTCTGAAATTTCATGAAAATTTAAATTAAATATTACCGACGGAATAATTAAAAAATATTAATATTCAATTATCCGTCGGTAAATCCGTCGCTAACACGCGCCAATAAAAGCCCGAATCCCTTATTTTACAAGAGACAGACTTATTTCTTCTTCTTCTTCTACTTCTTCTTCTTCTTCTTCTACTTCACTATATGTAAAAAACATCAATATCTATTTCTTTCTCTTCTTTTCTCTCCTCATCTCCTTCTCTTTTTCTCCATACTCGGGTATGTCTTCTTCTTCTTTCTTCTTTTATCCTCTTAGTTTTTTTTAATTAATATGCTTTACGAAAAAAAATTTCTCTCCTTAGCTTCACTTGCAACTACATTAAGGTAAGATTTTTCTTTTTTTTTCATGATTTTTTAACCCTTTATATTTGTTTTTTATTTTATTTTTAATTGGTTTTGTTCTTAATAATTGTATAAATGTTGTTGTGAGATTTGATTTTTCATATGAGATTAATTTTTAGTTGATTTATTTATAGGATTTTTAAATTTTTAGCAATTGCAACTTCATTTTTTTCATATGAATTTTTTTAGTTGAATTTATTTTTTCATTTTATTTATTTGTTGCAAATTTGTTTGAGTTGATTTTCTTTTTTTTTTTTCAAGCATTTTGAGTATATATTATACAGTGTTGATTTATGTTAATTTAATTATTTTATAATTTTATAAAATGAATTTTTTTTTTAATTTTTTTTAAATAATTACCGACGGAATTCCCGATGGAATTTCCATCGGTAATTCCGTCGGTAAATCCATTGGTAATAAAAAATATTATTACCGAGGGATATACCGACGAAATGAAGCGGGTAATTTTATTTTTGTATTTCCGACGGATGTACCGACGGATAAAAAATTACCGATGAAGGATTCACCGACGGAGCATTTCCGTCGGTGATGTCGTCGGTAAATTAATTACCGACGGAATATGTGTCTTACGCCGACGGAAAAATTCCGTCGGTAAAACTGTTAAATCTTGTAGTGGTTCTTAATAATTGTATGAATGTTATTGTAAGATTTTTTTTCATATGAGATCAATTTTTAGTTGATTTATTTATTTGTTGCAAATTTGTTTGAGTTGATTTTCTTCTTCCTTTTTCCAAGCATTTTGAGTATTATAGAGTGTTGATTTATATTAATTTAATTATTTTATAGTTTTGTAAAATAGATTTTTTAAAATATTTTTAAATAATTACCGATAGAATTACATACGATATTTTTCCGAGGGAAATACCGACGGAATGAAGCGGGTAAATTTTTTTTGTGCTCGCTTTTTTGTCAGTAAATCCATTGGTAATAATATATTTTTATTACCAACAGACTTACCGACATATAAAAAATTACTGATGAAAGATTTACAGACGGAACATCTCCGTCGGTGATTTCATTGGTAAATTAATTACCAACGGAATGATAGTGCAAATACCAACGGATTTCCAACGGAAAAATCCGTCGGTAAATATAAAGATTCTAGTAGTGTTTGAAAAATAAAATTATAATTATTACATCCAATCAAAGAATTTGAACTCATATGGGGTGTGATTAAAAGTATATTAGTTATTGTTCTTTAAAGTATTTTTATTTAAAAATATATCAAAATAATATTTTGTTTATTTTAAAAAAATTATTTTTTACATCAACAAAAATAAATAAAAAATTAAATTTTCATTAAACATTATTTGAATGCAATTCTAAACAGCTACAGTGATAATTGATCCACAACTTTCATCGTTGCAGGGAAAGAAATAAAAGGGAGAGAATCGTATTATATGGAAACAACAATGAAGACCGAGTCGTCGGGATACTGAACAATTACTAACACTGAGGCAGATCAACTGGAGGTGGTGGCAAAGTAGATTCCGGGGTCGGTCCATTCTCAACCACGAAAGCGGTGGCTAATCCAAAGGGCAAGTGCACATCCAGATGACAGTGAAAGAACCATACACCTGGATTGTTGGCTGTAAATCTTATGACTCCCCATCCTCCCACCGGCACATTAATAGTGTTCCGTGATTGTGGATTGATAAGATTGAACTTCTTAGGGTCGTTGACAGGATCATAATTTCCAAATCCTTGAGCCAACACATGGAAATTGAAACCGTGAAGATGTATGGGATGATTCTCCACTCCAAGTAAGGCTGTGTTCTGTAACACCATCTCCACCGTAGCGTTATACTTCAACACCTTCACACTTGTTGATTTTGGTGTGATTAACAGGGATGGATTTACGGCGTTGATGACATTAGTGTAGTCAAATTTGACAGGAGGAGTATCAGGGAAGTCAGGAGTGTAGATTCCACTCACATTGAAAAAGAAGGCTTGCAACATTGACAAACTTGAAGGGCGCGCAAAAGAGAAATTGTTCATGCTAGCAGAGAGTCGCGTCCCATTTAAACATGTTGGACAAATTGAGAGCCCCAAGCCTACCGTCACAAACATGTGCTCATCAATTTGAAGTGGGACTGGGACCCAATGAGGCCCACCAGCAAGGCCAGTAATGCTGGTGAAGAACTTGTGGGCAGTTGGGGTGTCATTGAACGCAGGCATTAGTGGCATTATCGGAGTTGCTGATGTGGGTGCACCTTCGTAGACAACAATTCCTCTTGTGGTTGTATTATCGAAGGGTGGAGGTGCAGGAAAAGCAGGAGGAGCAGGACCAGCACTAGCATATGCGTTTGCAGCCATGAAATAAGACCCCACTTCCTGGTCGGCTGCGAGAAGAACGTCCACGGTCTGGCCGGGGCCGGTGACAACAACATCCGTGACATAGGGTACCGTGTACCCTGCATCGACAGCAACGACTGTCATATTATGATTGGCTATCTTGAAAAAGAGCTGGTTATTGAGGGCAGCGTTGATTATTCGGAGGAGATAAGTCTTCCCTTTCTTCACCTTAAGATTGTACATTCCTGGAATTTTAGGAGCAAAATAAACCATAAAATAATGAGTCAAGACAGTTTCAAATGAAAAAATAAAAATAAAAAAATGTGTCAGCATTAATTAATATGCTTGTGGAAAAATTCAACTTTTACTGTTCCATCTCTGATAGACCAGTAAATCTCTATCATGAATATCATTAATGATTGATGATGATGATGGCATATATATTATTACTTACTGTTTTGAGAGCAATTGTAGAGATCCCCAGGGAGTCCGTTTATGGTGTAGGCATCCGAAATGTTAGGTGGTGCACCAATGGCTTCTGCCTGGTTTTCGACATCAACAACATTAGCATTCCACCACTCTCCTGCAATAATATAAACATATATGCATCACCATGCATGATCTCAACAAATTAATAACAGTTTCAGCATTAATGAACTGGCTTTAGATTAGAAATCAATGGCTAGCTACCTACCTAATAGAATTGGAACTTCTCTGTGGGGTTTAGGGAAAGGGTAAGGATGACCAGATCTTGGACGGATAATAAGTGCCCCATAAACTGTTGCTCGGAGAAAACTGACATGAGCATGCCACCATAGCGTGCCCTCCTGCTGGAGGAGTTCAAATTTGTAGGTGTATTTACCTCCAGGGGGTATTGGACATTGAGTTACCATACTAGGTCCATCGGCCCACGCACTAAGTAATTGAAACACTCCATGCCTACATAAAAAAAAGTAAGAGGGATAATAGTGATGATGACGACTACGATGATGACAGTTACAGAACCAAGTCTTTAGTAAATTTGTTAATCATAATTATATTAGCCTACAGCAGTTGAAGAATAACTTTCTTATGTATTCAATTATAGTTTTTTTATTGGATGCTTGAAGACAAATTTGATATTATGTTCTAATTTTATGGTTGACTAAGGAAAAGGATGGTATCTTGTTTGAGTTAAAACAAATAATAAGAAACGACTGACTGTTAGTGCAAATCGAACAAGAGACAACATTATTTTATATACCAGAAAAAGATGTGCAAGAATATTGTTATTAAGCCGCTAATTTCTAGTGAAATTACTTGGCAAGCTGGAAACGTGTAGTCTTAATTTTCATCAGAGTATACAAATCAACGTGCTTATTTTCTAATACACTAATTAGACTTTTTACAATTATCTAGCTTCTTAAATAAATAACCAAGGATTAATTTACCAGTGAATAGTCAGGTTGTAGGGTGACTTGTTAAAAACATGGACTATGAGGGTGTCTCCCTCTCGAACGCGAAGCGTTGGGCCTGGCAAGCTTCCATTCACTGCAGTTACCACTTGCTCGGAGCACAGCCGACGAACTGTAAGGTTTTGCACCTAAAACAATCACAATAAATTAATTAAACCCATCAATCTGCAAAGGTTTAAGCAAGTAGAAAATATATTTGCATGCCTATATATATACACTCTCCGACAGACTAATATTGCGAGGATATGCAAATCTAGGTCGGTCCAAAGTGGATGAAAAAACAAATTCCATAACTTAGATGATCGTGGGAAGAAGTGTATTGAATTTGCCAAAGAACGTAGTTCAATTGACACCCACGTTTCTTTTCTAGTAGGATATCTCGGTTTGAGCCTCTTTTGTGACCATAAGAAGTGGATATTGAATCTTGGGACGTTGCAGTATCGAAGGTCGTATCTTTTCCCTCGATCCCTTCCATTTAAGCGTGAACATGATTTTGATCTTAATTAGGAGCTTAAGATGAAACAAAAGGGTATGGCTAATTTGATGAATGTTTTTCCTATGTCAAGAACTTCAAGGTATAACAGGGCCACCATCCTATATATCCAGGCCACTCATATATAGTTTAACTAACGACGACAATCCTAATGCAACCTTTGCATGAGATAATTTACCAAAACGGGAAACTATATGCAAGGACCACGATTCAACTTCCTCTACGTCGACAAAACATCTTAGTAGTAATATAAGAAAGAAGAAGAATTACATAGAATGAGTGTTCCACAATTGCAGCAGAAGCCACTGAAGAAGCTAGAAGAGACAAAGCACAAGTTAATAAAAACAGAAGACGCAACATGTTTCCAGAGAGAAGAGTTTGAAGAGGCGACGAATGAAGAGGGAAAGAGAACAGAAGCTCTAATTTATAACAAAGATAGCTTTAGAAAATGTTTGTTGTTAAAATTTCAATATCTCAACTAATATATATATATATATATATATATATATATATATATAGAGAGAGAGAGAGAGAGAGAGAGAGAGAGAGAGAGAGAGAGAAGAATTATGTAAGTTTAGAAAGTTTAGAGGTCCATGGCCTCGGCATGATTGCGTGTCTAGGTAGTTAAATTCTTATGGAGATTCTTGTAAAAGAGTTGGAAAAATTCAATGTGGTAGCAAAAACTTCGTTATCTAACAAGTTACGGCTTAAGTTAATGGTGGGATACTAAATCTACACAGCAATTATAGGAGTATATACAGATGAAAATAATAAAGAATGGTCCAGCATGTTATTTTTTAGATTATTTTTATTAAACAATTTTAATTGATAGGCTCAACCTAATAGTTTGATGTTTTAGGATTATGTTATTTATATGTTTTTCTTTTAATTTGTGAGATAGTTTTGATGAATTGAATGAAAATCACATATTATCCTTCTCTATATTCTCTGTTCTTCGTAGCTTTTCTTTCTTTGCTTTTAATTCTTGGCTTCTTTCTTTCTTTCTTTCCCTACTTTTATTTCTTTTATTTATTGTTCTGTATCATCTTTGGTATTAAAGCACAGACTTTGAATTGTTTTTACAATTAATTATCGATCTCTTAGGGCTTATGAAGATTTCTACGTTGATCATCATCGATAGTTGATCTAGACTAAGAAAAATCCTTTAATCTTTCTATTTACAGCTGAGATTCAAAAAAAAATTATGTTCATCTTCAACACAGACTCATTCATCCTTAAAGGCATATTGTTCCCTCAACCAATAACTACTACCCACTAGCAGCAGTCGCTACCCACAAATCCAGATCAATTCGCCGCCTCCAACATTCCAGATCTTCCCACGCCAGCGACAACAACTATAATACACCAACAAATTTTCTCCATTTATTTTAGCTACAGATAGTAGTCACTCTTTTAACTACAACAATGTCGATCTTAATAGTAGCAGCACAATGGTTAAAGATGACAACACACCATCAGATCTACCTTTTTTACACCAGCCGTAACCTCAGCAGCAACAAAGAAACTAGTCTCTTAAGGTAGTCTAATTCACTAATCCAGCGCCACATCATCGACATGGCATCGCTAATGAATAAATGGCATAATTTGATGAATATAGTATTTAGTATGTGGTTAGGGAGGATGAGAAATTGACTCTAAGTAGATTTTGAAAAGGATTGAATGATGACCTTAAGAGAGAGGTTGTGTTTAGAGGTGTGTCCACCCTTGGTAAAGCTTATACCCTAGTGCAAAACTATAAGTTGGTCATAAAAGGTTAGGGGACATGACATGAAGTCACCTGTAGTATCCCTCCTAGGTCCCAACCTGATAATAATAATTCTTTATTGAGTGACTCACCTTGTAAACCTAATCTTACTATTTTCTAGATGCCTAGGGAAGACAAGGGCAAGGTTATTCTCCATGTAACACCTAATATGACCTCAAGGATTCAATGTATTAAGTGTTAGGGTTTTGTCTCTAGCTGTCCCAATAAGGTTTTATTCATTAAGGATCGAGAGGATATGGGTGAGGGAGAAAATTATGATGATAAGGTGTATGAACCTAATCCCGATGATTTATAGAATCTAAATGATGAGGAGGAAGAGTCCAACTTGCTAGTATGTGTTAGGTCTATATCTGCTAAGATCGAGCAGGACTTTGTAGAATGGGAGACAACCAAGTTAAATCTAGTTAGATGTGCCTTAATATAACCTAAAGGAATCGAGGATTTTAGGAGAACTACTATCTTTTACATTTACATTAAATATGGAGATAAAAGTTGCAAGATCATTATAGATAGTTGGAGTTATATCAATGCAATGTTCTTTAAAAGTTGCAAGATTATTATAGATAGTTGAAGTTATATCAATGCAATGTTCTTTAGTAGCGTATCCTGCTTAGACTTAAAGTTTGTCCCACATCCTAAACCATATAGTGTGTCATGAGTTAACAATACATCCATGGCAATTAAGGAGAGATATCTTTTCCCCATAAAGATTTTGAACTATGATGATGAAATTTGATGTGATGTAATTCCTATAAACATAGGACATGTCATTTTTGGTAGGCCTTAGTTATATGAATTAATTAGACATTACTATCTTTGGGCGATCAAATTTTTACTCATTTAGTTTCCATAGTAAAAAGATTCAACTCATTAGATTATCACCTAGGCCTAATGATAGTAACAAGAAGAAGGAAAAGGTGAAAGAAAAGAGGTTTAACATAATAAGTTATAAGAAGTTTGAAAAGAAGGTTCGTAAAGAGTTTATTATGTTTGTCTTAATAGTCAACGAGGTTATAGAAAAAATTTCAGATGAACCACCTGAAGAGATAAGGGAAGTGTTGAAAGAATTTCTAGATGTCTTTCCCTCTAACCTACCACATGTGTTACCCTTTATGCATGACATTCAACATGCAACAGATTTTATCTCTGGTGCCATATTGCTAAACTTGCCTCTTAGAGAATATGTGTGGATAGTCGAGCCATTAACAAGATTACTATCAAGTATTGTGTCCCTATTCCTCGTGTGGATGACATGTTAGATATTATAGCAAGAGCTCAAATCTTACTAAGATTGACATGAAAAGTAGGTATCATCGAATTAGAACTCGCTTGGAAGATGAATGAAAAACAACATTTAAGACCAAGGATAGACCATATGAGTGGCTAGTCATACATTTTCGCCTTTCTAATACAACAAGTACTTTTATGCAAGTAATGACAAAAGTGCTTAGGCCTTTTATAGGATTATTCATGGCAGTGTATTTTTTATGACATCCTTATTTATAGTAAAACTAAGAAATAGCATTTAGATCGCCTTATTCAAATTTATACCACCATAAGGAAGAAAAGTTCATATGCCAATATCAAAAAGTGTTCTTTCTTCATGGATCGAGTGGCTTTTTAAAACTTATAATGTCATGTAAGGGAATCTTTGTTTGTCCCTAGAAGGTCTAAGTTATTGTAGATTGGCCAGAATGTAACACCCCACCTCACTAGCAAGATATTATCCGCTTTGGGCCTCCTAGTCCACCCAAATCCAGGGCTTCCACCCAGGTCTCCCTTACGGTTTTGTTCTTGGCAGCCACACATGGCCTCAAAACACGTCTTACTAGTTAAGGTGAGCATGCACTTATAAGGCCTTGGCTCTGGACGCTCGCTTCCGATGTGGGATCTTACAATCCCCCTACCTTAAGACGAGCCGTCCTCGGCTCTGATACCACATGTAACACCCCACCTCACTAGCAAGATATTGTCCGCTTTGGGCCTCTCAGTCCACCCAAATCCAGGGCTTCCACCCAGGTCCCTCTCATGGTTTTGTTCTTGGCAGCCACGCATGGCCCCAAAACGCGTCTTACTAGTCAAGGTGAACATGCACTTATAAGGCCCTAGCTCTGGACGCTTGCTTCCGATGTGGGATCTTACACAGAACCTGAGAATATTAATGAGGTTTGTAGTTTTCTTAGGGTCATGACTTTCTATTATAATTTCAAAAAATGATTTAGCACCATCATGTCTCCTATCACAGATTGTTTGATATAAGATGAGTTTCAATAAAGTAAAGGAGCTAATAAGACATATGAGAAGGTTAGGAAGAAAATTATAAAGGCTCTAGTAATATGGCTTCCTGATTTTACAAAGGTGTTTGAAGTAGAATGTGATGCCTTAGAAGTTGGTATTTATGGAATTCTTAGTCAAGAACATCACTTTATAGCTTACTTTGGTGAGAAACTTAACAAGGCCAAACAAAAGTATTCAACCTATGATAAAGAATTTTATGCAGTAGTTTAGGCCTTGCATTATTAGCACCATTATTTACTATCACAGGAGTTTGTTCTTTACTCCGACTATGAGGCCCTTCACTATCTCACCTCCTAAAAAAAGCTCAATTATAGGCGTAGTCGTTGAGTTGTGTATTTGCAAACCCATTAATTTGTATTGAAACATAAATCTAAATGGAGAATAAGGTGACAGATGTCTTAAGTTGCCAGGTAATGCTGTTATTTGTAATAAGTGTTGAAATTACTAGATTTGAGAAACTCGAAGAGTATAAATCTTGCCTAAAATTTTAAGAAATATAGATGACATTAAGAGATGAGAGTAATCGTGTTATAGATGGTTATTACTTCTAGAAAGGGTATTCTATTTTAGATAATAAAATTTGTATCCTAAAAACATCAATGCATGATTTTTTGGTGTGAGAGATTCATGTTGAAGGTCTTTTGGGATACTTTGAGAGAAATAAAACCATTGAAGAGGTGGATTGTTAGTTTTTTTGGTCTAGCTTAAAAAAATATGTAGTTGAGTTGTTAGGTCAATGTCGAACATGTCGACTAGCTATGCATAGAAAACAGAACACTTGTCTTTACACCTCGTTGCCTCTTCCCACTTGCCCTTGGCAAGATGTAAGTAAGGATTTTATGTTTGGGCTTCCACATACTGCAAAGAAGGATGATTCTATCTTTATGGTTGTTGATCACTTCTCTAAGAAGACTCATTTTATCATTTGTATTAAAACCACAAATGCTTTTAAAGTTACTAAACTTTATTTTGACAAGATTGTCAAGTTGTATAGTTTTCCCTAAGTTATTTCTAGAAAACTCTTTGGCATATGGTGGGAACCAAGTTGGAGTTTTCTAGTGCCTACCACTCCTAAACTGATGGTCAAACCAAGATGTTTAATAGAAGTTTAACAACCTTTCGAGATGTTTAGTAAGTGATCATAATAGAAATTGGGATTTGATTCTTCCTATAATCTAATTTACCTATAATAACTCTATCAATAGGTCGATAGACATGAGTCCTTTTGAAGGTGTACATTATTACAAGCCTAGGAAGCTTTTATACCTTTTTCTCATCTCTCCTCATGCTAGGGTGTTTGAGTCTGCCGAGTCATTTGCACGTAGAGTTCAAGATTTGCATGTTGAAATCACTAAGCAGATTCAACCAAGTAATGTGCAATATAAACTTCGAGATGATTTATATACACGACAAAATGAATTTAATGTTGGAGATTATGTTATGATATGAATTAGACCCGAACAATATCCTTTGAGAACTAATCGACAATTGCATGCATGTATTGCTAGACCATACAAAATGCTACATTGGATTGGTTCAAATGCTTATTTTATTGATTTACCATTTGATTTTAGAATTAGATCCACATTTAACATTGAGGATCTAGTTGCATACTAGAAACCACATCATATTCCAAATGATCCATTTGAAGTGGCACCTAATACTCCATATTGTGATCTTATTAAAACATGTTCCCCTTTTAACTTTAATATCAGCACAAAAAGATAATATTAATGCTATTCTAGATGAACAAGTTGTTTTTACCAAGGATAGTGAAGTTCAATTGTTTCTAGTTTGTTGGGTGGGCTAACCTAATTCATATTGCACTTGGATTACTAGAAATACATTACAACAGATGATCAAAGTCGTTTAGAGCTACACTCGACAAAGTCGAGTTTCTCTAACCTCGGGAGAGTTGGTAGGGACACCATATTCACATCGCAAATTACACGAGTATATGGACGAAGACGGTGAAAGATGGCCCAGTCTGTCACTCTTTGGCTGGGATACTAAGCTCATCTAGTCATTGTCTTTGTTTTATTTATTCAGATTATTTATGTTAGACAATTTTAATTTGTTATATTTATTTGGATTATTTATGTTAGATATTTTTAATTGATGGGATAAGCTCAATAGTTGGATGTTTTAAGTTTAAGAAATGTATATATTTCTCTTTCAGATTATGAGATAATTTTAATGAATTGAATAAAAATCACAGATTATTCCTCCTCTAAATTCTCTCTTCTTCCTAACTTTTTTTTCTTTGCTTTTAATTTGTAGTTTTCTTTTTCCACGCTTTTATTTCTTTGAATTATTGTCACGCATCAATTATGCCATCAAAATGTAAGTATAGAAAGTGCAAGGGCTTGAATCTTGATTGCTCAATCAAACAATATTTTCGAATAGCTAGGGTATTTGTGTTATTGTACCAAATATTCTATTTAAATTAATTTCCTCATTATATATATATATATATATATATATATATATATATATATATATATATATATATTCCTCGACAAAAACAAAAGGATTATAGAATAAACATTTACCCTTTCATGACTGGTTGAGGCCTATAAATTAATAATATAAATAAATTTGCGGATTCTAATATAACTCCAACAACAAGAACTGGGCAATCAAATATCTATATATACATATAACACCTGGAGTTGGGAAGCAGTCATCGCGAAAAAAGATGGAATAAAAAATTGCAGGCGCGATGGAGCTAAAGAAAATAACAATTCAAAGAAAAAGAGATGCCAACAGCACACTACGACAGAGAGAGTTGGACTTTTACTTCCTTGGACTCCAATCAAGCGACTAAACAATGAAATAAACTGTTGAACCGAGAAAAATGAGGGGAAAAACAACTCATGAATTATTCCAATGCTTAATTCCACGTTTGGAGGCCGAAGGGAGGATGGTGCAATTCATGCTGCAAAAGTTTTTTTTTTTTTTACTACAGTAACTTGAAGTTATTATAATTGTAATATTTTAAGTATATGTAACAAATATAATATGATAATATAATAATTAAAGGAAAAGAAAAGAACAAACACACATATAATAAATTTATAAAACTGCACATATATAATAAATTTCCATGTGAAAAAAGAATATCAATCCGTAAAACAACACACATAAATGTTTATAAAATAAATTAAGAAAATATGATAAATTTTACACTCGTAAAATATTTAGAAATAATGATATATAACTTTTATGAGTGTGTGTGTACTTGTAATGTCTGTTGATACGCATCCGTACTACTATATTAAAAAAAAACAAAACTCTATAGTTACTCGGTCTTGTTTCTTTTTCTTTTTTTTTTCCTTCAAGAAATACTTGTAATGTTTTTCAATATTAAAAATTATGTAAAAAAAATTTTAAAATATGAAATAAAAATAGAAAATTTCAATTATAGTATATTATAATTTTTTAAATTAATTTTCAAACACCAAGCCAATATTAATTGGGATTAACAAATGGATTAAAACTAAATTAATCAAAGTAAATGTTTTTCTTTTGTATTTTCTAGTGAGATTTATGCCAATTGCTAATTATAATATGTAACGCAATAATTCCAAAAAATTAAATATAGACCTACTACTTTCAATGTAAAACTACTAATATAATTGGAAATTAATCATTATGGCTTCAATTACTTTAAACTAATAGCTACATGGGTAATTTCACTTAGTGATTATAAATCGTTTTATTTATATTTAATGAAGTAAAATTCCATTAAAAAGTAAGTTAGCTTTTATATTTCTAATTAATTATATAGTTAATGAAAGTTAAACTAATATATATTTATACCTATATATTAGTGATATAGATGTAAACATCATAAAAAAAACAACAAGCACAAGCAACCAAAAATTTTATCAAAAAAGGTCACCACACAAATAATCTTAATTTAAAATTTTATTACTAGATATTTTCTCTTCAAGTAAATTTTTTTTAAGAGATATAAAACTCCTTAAATAAACAGAAAAATTTACTTAAACAAATTAAAAAAACTAAAATTAAAAGAAAAGGCGATAAAAGTTAAAAAAACTAGGAAATCTAAAGAAATAAAATTAGCCCAAGTAGCTCTTTCTAAGCTTATTTTAATGGTTTTTTTGGACCTCGGCTAGTTACAACAAGCTAAACCATTATAGAAATTGGCATGCAGAATCGTATGATAAAATTTAAACATGGTATCATGATTGGATAAAAAAATTATAGGCTTTTTTTTATTAGGCTGATCACCTTATATGAACCATGTCTATTTTGGGTCTAGTCTTGTCTCATCGGTCCATAAACATGTTTGCAAGGTTGTCTTTATAGCTCAATTATGATAGATGCATAATTGATTTATCAGAACTACATGAATTAGTCTCCTTTTATTGAAAAAAACATATCTTAAAGTTTTGGTCATCCAATCGATATATGTTACCATTATTGTTAACCATTTAAAGTAGTGTTAGTATCTTTTTACTCCATTGAGCTTTAGCATACTAGCATTGTACAATTAGCTTACTTAGATAAAGTATTCCAAAAATCAACTTCTAAAACACTCTCAATCTTTAAAGGATAATTACTACTCGTCAATCAATGGTTTATTCTACATCGTAACTTTTATCATACCATTCTAATTTTCCACTCTCATTCTTTTTCTTTTTTTCTTTCCACAAACTAAGATAAAAATAACAAATCTTACCCTTGCTTTCAACAAATTCCTCCTCCTTTGCAGGTGTTAACACTATACACTTCTTTTTTATACTAAGAGTTTATGTAATATATTATCCATCATATATGATGTTCTTGTCATATTATCATAACCTGCCTAAAAACAAATGACATGCATCTATAGAAACTACATCATGTCAAACATTATCAAAATTTATTTTGCTTATAGAAAATGAAACAACACAGCTTCTTTCTATAATTACCTTGGTATCTTGATTCAGCCAGTTGAGTTTGTAAGGCTTAGGGTATTTTTCTAACTTGAGTTGTAACTTCTCTACTACTTTGGTCGACACCACATTATCACAATTACAACTATTGATGATCATATTACATATTTTATCCTTGAAATTTCAAGTTGAATAGAAGAGACTAGTGTGTAGTTGGTCCTTGCTCAAATTATATTTTAAGAGCAAGCAATTCTTTTTGGATAAGTATGGTAGCATCGTCATCACCTTGTAAAATCTCATCACTACCATTTGAATCAATATAAGCAGGATCACTTGCATTCACATCATGTTTTTCTACCAAAGGATTTCTACTTGAATGACTTTTTAGCTTATATCACTTAAACATTCAATACCCCAGCTCATCATATCTAAAATACCAAAATTTAAAATAGATCTATAATTAGAAAGCTAACTTATGGTTTGTTTAGCTGCTGATTCAGGTTGAATGAATTATATTTGTTTACTAGTATGCACCCCTTATTCTAGTAACATTAGAAACCACCTCTATTAGTTCCCTAGTAACATGTTATTTCTCTGTAGTCAAAGCCCTCTAATAGGTTTTAGAAACTATCCATAAAGAATACAAACACATCACATCCTGAATGGATTGTTGTAATCCACTTAGATACCTAGCAACCAACTACCCTTTCAATTTTTTATAGATCATTCCTAGCCATTGTCTGGTAAACATTATTAGTGTATTTATTAACAATTCTCCCATCTTTTCTCAATATATTGATTTGTTGGTACAAAGTCTGAAAGTTCTTTGAAAGGAAGAAAGCACTCCTTTATATATCTATTTCTTCATCATTTCCCAATCACTAAGCTTCCATTTATCTCATCTTCCTTGGATCTCTTTAATTGCTTCCACCAAGCAGAAGCTCATCTTTTTAATATGATTGTGATTGGCTTTTCCTTATCTACTCTAGGACTTTCTTATACTCGAAAATATATTTAGTTCATTCAACTAATTGGTAAGTTCTTTTACCAGCAAGGTTCTTGACCGTAGACGATGAAAGAAAAAATCACATTTGGTCTTCCTAAAATTGATAAAAATATTCACCTATGATAAAAAAATATATATTTTTATTTATTTATTTATTTATTTATTTTCTCTCTTGTTTTCTCTTATTCTTGTCTCATGTGTGCGGCGTCGCGATAATCATCCTTCCAGGTTGGGATAGTCGGGAATGAGAGTCGCCACCTAATATTTTAGTTACTAAGAACCCTAACCGGTCCCAAAGTCTAGGAAAGGGCACTGATTGTGTAAAAGAAATATATGAGCATCCTAAATACGTCTTACTTGAATTAACCTGTATTGTTTATTTTTCTGATATAAACTAAGAAAATGTTGTGTTTTTCTCACTGGTGGTCCATTTAAGGTTGAAGAAAAGTCTTTATCGGTAAGGAGATCCTTATCTTATCAGGTTAAAAACCTAACCATTCTAATGCAAATATAAAAATAAAAATAAATTATCTTTTTATTTAATATCAGGAATATGTCTTCCGTATAAGTTCATAATCTCATATATTAAAAAAAAAAATTATTATTTTTTATTTGTAGGTAAAAATCCTTTGAAATTTAACAAACTTGTTATAAAATATATACAAAAGTATTTTAGATTTTTAAAATAAATGCTCAAATTATTTTTTAGAATTCTTGGCATATGCAAATGAAACAAATAGATTAACTTGATTCAGTATAAACAGGTTAAACCCAACCAAGTCAAGTTGTTTGGTTAATCCTACCTGGACTAAAGATATCCTCTAGTCAAATTTTTGGAATTCAATTAATGAGAAAGTGGTGGGAAGTTTTTCTATATTTTCACCGCCCATGAGTAGCATTTATTGCATATCTGCATCCTTTTTATATTTATATTTTAAAAATATTTTAAAAAAATATGTAAGTTTTTTAAAAAAACTATTCATATTTTTTGTGTTTTTCTCCTTCAAATTCACCTCCCATGCATGAGTAGCATTTACCGCATGTTTACATCCTATTTATTTTTACATTTCAAAAATACTTTTAAAAAAAATTAAAATTTTTTTATTTTTTTCTTCAAATTCATATTAAGATGTCAAAAATTATTTTTTAAAAAAAACTTATTTTAATATATTTCTGAGTAAAAAACATTTTGAAAAGCAATTACTACCACACTCTCAAACACCCAATGTAAAACATGGTTTTTTTCCGTTTCTTTTCAAAGAAAAAAAAAAGGAATTAAGAAATCCCAGTAATGCTAATTGTCCATTATTCTAGAATTTTGACTGAACATTCAAAGTTCGTATATAGTCATTTGAAATTTCTTTCATATTCTTTGTGCCTCTGATTATCTTATAGTATATGAAAAAACATTTGCTCCTCTTGCCATTCAACCTTCATGCATCCATCATCCATCTGTCGAATCCCTCCAAATCCAGCAATATCTAAAAATTTTCATTTAAGAAGTGGAGAATACCGTATACACTCAACCATGAAAGCTTGGTAATTCAGAGACTTTCACCGACAACATAATAGGTTTTCCTATTTGTTTTTATATTATAAAAATATTTTAAAAAAATTTAAAATTTTTTAATTTTTTTACTTTAAATTAATATTTTTTTTATGATATCAAACTATTTTGATATGTTAATATTAAAAATAATTTATAAAAAATAAAAAAATATTTTTTTAATATTTTTTTAAATAAAAAAAACTTAAAAAAAATTATAACTACTACGTCAAAGAACTGAAAAGACAACAACCAGAAACATATATAAGGTACATCTAATGGCGGATACACTTGGAGAGCAAACAAGTCTACGGATTCTTTTAATGATTAAAGCACCAGGTCACATCATGTCGTTATCTTTTCTTCAAAGGCTTGTAATCTATTTCATTAATTATAATCATGAAAAAAAAAAAAAAACCAGACGTTTTGGAACAGTTCTTGTTCTTGTGTTTGGTAGCCCGTTGACAATAATCTTTCAAAATCTCGAGATAAATGAAAATCGCCCAGTTGCCTTAGCCTCCAAGAGTGGAGATAACTCTTATGGCTGCCCGTGGAAAATCAAGCTACCGATAAATCTTGTTTGTACTGAAGAGATCGTAAATTAATGACTAACTACGCATTATCCTTTTCATCGATAGGTAAATCTTGATTTCTTCCATCATAAAGTGATACGAAACCTAGAATATATACTGAGTTAGGAAGAGTGAAAAGACCTACGTACCCTTAAAACTGACACATGAGCAATGCAGTGATTAGGTATATTCCAAACATTTTGAATTGTGATCTTCTGTTAGTTTGATTTTAATTGTATGTTTAGAAAGTAGGATTCGACTTTATCAAATTCCAATAATGTTATATTTACTTTTTCTTTTTGGTGTGAAGTGAATTAAAAAAATATTATTTATCTTTAATAACCATTTAAGTTTGATTAATAAATCTACAGTAAAGATAAAGTTCTTAAAATAAAAATATTTTATAAAACAAATTGTTATAATTATAAGGATTTCGCATCAAAGTATTACTCTTAAATATTCATAGTCAATGTTTTATCAAGACAGAACATTAATTAGAGTTATTGAAATTGATAAATATTATGTTTTTTTTTTATGGAATGAAACAATTGTTCTCATAAATTAATTTTTGAAAAATATTTGAAACTAATATACAAATGCTTATTAAAATACAAGTACGCTGAGCTAACATACATAAAGATTTCATATGAAGAGATTACATGTCTATGAAAAGATTTATATGGTTGTTATATAAATGGTTCTTAGATTTTAGATCACCAAATTGTATTAAACAAGGCATGTTGTATTTTAATCCTAATTATATGTTGCATTGATCAAAGTTAATAAATTAATAGATATTAAATATAACATAAGTTATATGAAAGTATTTAAGTGATATAAAATGATGATTAATCATCTTAGTTGAATTTTTTAAAAATTATTTTATATGCTCTTGAATATTATATATGAAATTACTATGCAAGTTAGAATAAGATTTGAAAGGGTTTTAATTGTTTTTTTCAAAGAATTAATAAATTGCTACGCGTTGTATTGCTCTTAATTATTTTATTAATACACTTGCATCGTTCGTATATGGCTATACTTTGACCAAGTGACTCAATATAATGCCTAAAATTGAATAAATCTACTCTTAATTGCCTGAACCAAACTTTATTAAAACGCGACTCGGTATGACCTTTCAAGTTGAACAAATCCACTGTTCATAATTAAAAAAATAAAAAACTGCCCTGAATTTATGTTGCTATCGAACATGAAATGATGATTTGATTCCAACCCAGTACCTGCTGCAATGGCGAAACATATAATATTCCGTGAAAGCACTAACATTTAACAGCTGAGCTCTGAATGATAAACAAATGTCATTCCTCTTTGTCGTTTCAGATAGCTTTAAAAGAGTGAATTGCAGGTGTCAACTCCCCCTCCTCCTCTTCTTTATTTATTTTTTTCACCAACTTCTCGGCACAGAAAACATTGGAGCTGGCATATGGAAAGATCGGTTCAAACGACTAAGAATGGATTTAATAAACTCAAGGGTGATCCAGTCACTTTTTAATGAAGTTTTGCTCAAGCTGTTGAGAGCATGCTTATTCAATCTAAGGCGTCATCTCTAGACACTTGCGAAATAGCAAATAAACTAAAGAAATTGTTGGTAAAGACCTTTTTCGGAGCTATCGATCAGTGAGAAATTGTTGGCAGATCGATGTCATTTGCATATTTTTTAGCACGGTTAAACTTCTAAATTACCCTTCAAAAGCAAAATATATATACATAATAAACTTACATCTAGGGTCAGTTTCACCTTTTTAATCTGGTCAACACAATAAAATGATATTATTACTCTTAAAAAGCAAAAATTAATGGCCAATCATCCAGGAGTTATTCTGTCATTTCACTTTTTTTTTATATTTTTGTTGTATTAGGGACATATCAATCTTTCCATAAATATAAAAAACCAAATGGTTGACAAGTGCATAGCATGCATCCAGACCTCGGGCTTTTCGCTGCCTTCACGCTACACATGCAAAAGCTTACGAAAATCAATGATGAGCTTTCTTGATGTGGTTGTATTGGTCTTGGCAGCTAACTCCCTTCTACGTCGGCGGGTGAGGCCTTCCTAACCTCCAGTTTGGAGTGGGATTTTTTTTTCCCTTTTTTTTTTCCTCGGTTTCCACGCATGGCACTGTAAAATTTTAAATCAGCTTTTCAATTTGTTTTTTCTTCAAATTTAATCCATATTATTTTGATTACTATTTTTTATTTGAAATGGTTTAAAAAAATATATTTTGTTTTTAATTTCATCCGCCTTTAATTTTTATTTGTTAGGTTTGGTTCCTATTTTTTTAATTATTATTTGTTTTGTTTTATACAAATTTTAGAATTGAAGTTTTTTTTTCTGATTTCATTATTTTTTAGTTTTTTTTTTTCCTATGAGATTTGATCCTCATTCTTTTTTTCATTTCCAATTCATTTTTCTTTGGAAAAAATTTAATTAAATCTTTTTTTATGATTTCATCCTCCAACATTAAATTGGTTGGGAATTGAGCTTCTTGATTGAACCCGAGTATAAGATTTCATGGGTTGCGAGTTTGAGGGATTAACTTAAGTATAGGATAAACATATGGGTTTGCTTGGTTTATTTTCTTTCATTTTTTAAAGATAATGTTTAATTTTCAGTTTCATCATTGAAAATTTATTTATTTTTTAATTTCATCATTCTTTAATTTTTTATTTATCAGATTTGATCCTCATTCTTTTAATTGATACTTAATTTATCTTTTGTTACCATTCCTTTTGCTTTGACAATTTCTTTTTTTAATTTACTTTTTTTTTATGATTTCATCCTCTAACATTAAATTAGTTGAGAATTGGGCTTCTTGATTGAACTGAGATCTAGGATTTCACGGTTGCGAGTTTGGAGAATTAACCCCTATCTAGAAGATTTGTTTGGGATTGTATTTTTTTTAAGCTAATATTTTTTTAGTTTCATCCTTTAACATTTATTTATTTATTAAGTTTTGTCTTCATTCTTTAAATAAACCCAAGCTCAATTGAGACCCAATCAAGGTTCAATAGGAAGGAGAATAAAAGTTAACTTATAGTGGTCGTGTTCATTACCCCAGTCATTGATTTTATGAGTTAGCACGGCTCAATACAGTGTGTCACCATCTTTTTATTTCACTCCCTATATATTTTTTATGATTTAATTATTTGACAATTTATTGTTTTACATTTGAGATAGGGTCAGGTAGGGGTTAAAACAATAACAACGTTAATTGTTTTTCACCAAGTCACCATTTAAACAGGGCAACCAATGCTCTATTACCATGATAAGCCACACCAAGTTTTGTTTATTGCAGTAATTGGATTTTGATCAGGCCTGCAATAAAGCAGAGGCTCAAGCCAAGTCTTAACTATATATAAGTGAATTGTAGGCATTAAAAAAAAAAATTCCTGTTTCACCAAGGATTACTTCAATACATAAAAATATTATATAAAACAGTAAAGGGTGTCGGTTTTTCATTGTTGATGGCACTATTCACTCACTCATAAAACACTGTGGATATACTGTTCATTTTTTAATAATTTATTTTGACCCTCAAAGTCTTATTTCAGATAATTTGATCCTAATTGAAGGCCAATTTCTTTTGATTTCTTAGGCAATGATAGAATTGGAGATAAGAGATTGAAATGAAAAAGATACCAAACTTGGGTGGCATGTTAGAAATTTCATGAAAAACACACTCGGATCCTTAAACTTTGAAAATAATACAAGTTATACAATTTAGGTCCCTTTAAATTAAAAAAAAATCACTTTTGGTACAAAAGTTTATTTATATTATTTTTAAGTATCTAGTTACAGAAAGGAGAGAGAGATGAATTACCGAATTCCAACGATGAGAGAGAAAGTTGTCTTTCAAGCTATTTTTTATCACCAAAATAGATATTTTTTATTTATTTAAACAGGCTCCATACAGGAAGATAAGTTTGATGGTGGTGTTTTAGAGCCTCAATATTACTTGAAAAAAATCTAAGTCGAGAAAGATAAATCTAACCCAGTTTTATTTCGGGTTTTTGAACCCTGTTTTGAGTTCTTTGGATTGGTGAGTTGATTTGTAGGTGTTTCAAAGGTGTTGGTGAGGTTTTTTGCATTGAAATTGCTTAAAAATTTGAATTTTTTGGGTAAAAAAAACATTGTCTTGTTTTTCGGGCCACCATAGTGGTTGCTAGAATCTAGGCTGGTCTGCCCCTTTAAAAAATAAAAATAAATAAATAAAACCAAGCTCATGGACGTGGGCGAAGCACAGGTCAAATATATGACCCGTTGAAAAAACTGTAAAAAGTACTTATTTTATTTTTCCTTGGAATTTTTTTTTACTGCAAAAACACGTTGAAAAAACCTGTGTATATGATTTTTTTGCTGGAAAAAAATATGATCCGTGACGAAATATGGGTAAAATAGCTTAGTTGGAGCTAGTGTGTGTAACTGGTTCAAACACTAAAGAGTGGATTTATTCAATTCAAGTTTAAATAAATTGCATGATATATTATTTATGTTTGATTAATCGTGTTCATGGATATATTAAAAAATGTAGTCGTTGAGTCTTAAATTGAATAGACAAATTGTTCCGTTGGACATCTCAAGAGACAAAGGGAAAAAAAGTGGAAAAAAGCTCTAAATTTGGCTTCTGGTAATGGCAGTCAAATTTAGAAACAAGAAACTTGGAAAGGGCAATTACTTGTGTGAGAACAAAGAAAGAAATCCAAAGAAAAAAACAAAGAAATCCATTCTTGGCACCATTAATATAGTTGAATTTTCATAATGGGAGATAAACACACCCAAATTAATTGATAATTAATTTCCTTTTCATTAATTATACTCTCATTCAAGGAATCCAGTTTTTTTTGTGGGTGATGAATAAGGAGCAGAGACGTAGATCAGAAGGCTGGGGCAATGCAAAGAGCTACTACACACGCTAATGGCTTATTAATTAAAGCCAAGTTGGAGAAAGTTAGGGTCGGGATTAGGAGATCAGCATGGGCACGTCAGCTAGGCTTCCCTTTTTTTCTTTTTTTTAAGAAGGCATATTTGTTACTTGGTCATTATCATCTATATATATATATATACATATATAAGCAATAGAACATTAGAAATTCACATATAATATACGAGTTTTAAAACTCTAGATTTATGCGTCGACTTTTCACCCATTTAATAAGTTACATGCTTCTTGTTCCTGATTTTTTTCTCCGAGACAGACAAACCCAGAAAGAGGAGAAACTCAATAACTTGTGAGGACGTAATTGTGACACAATCAATCACTTTAATCTATGTATGTGTGTGTGTAATATCACGTGACCATGCATGGTGTTTAATTACAATGTAATCTCTAGGATATTTCTATCTTTGTAGTATTTGTTCTTGTGAACTTCACACGTATTCAGAGAAAGAGAGAAATCAGATCACGGATTATATATTTGGTCAAATAGAGAGTCCATTGAAAAACTGATGATTTAGTTGCATGGATTTAGTTTCATGAGTTTCATATTTTTGTTTGTGTTCTGGTTTTATGGGTTAATAAGTTTATTTTCAAAAAATAAATGACTAACAAGTTCCCACGTTGTTTTTATAAGATCAATAAGTCCGGTTTTTAGGTTTATCTTTTAAACTAGTTTATGTCTTCTATATTTTCCTACAAAATCCTTCAAAAAATATTTGAAAATTTTTTATTTAACTTTTTTTCTTGGATAATAATTTACAACAAGTTTATTATGTAAGTATTTTAATTTATTTTCTGGATTTTGACCATATATATATGAAATTATCTAATTTTACTCTTATAATTTCATTTTAATGACAAAAACAAATTACCAATAAATGTCTAATTTAGCTGGTGACAAGTACGAGGAAATATTTATTTCGATTTTCGATTGTCCAGTGGGTTAATAATATATTAATTAGTTGTTTTTTTAAGTGTATGAAGAGAGTAATTTAAGTAGCACAATTAAATATAATATTTTTTGGAAAATAAACTATAAAATTAAACTTATTTGTTCTAAAATATTATTATATAAATCTTAGATAACTTGTTTTACAAAATTAAACTTCTAAGTAATTTTTCCAAAAAACCAATCTAAGGGAGGCCTCAACATTTCTATGTTCAAAGGAAAACATTTATTAAAAGAAGGCATTTCGTAGAAGCAGGCCCAAGGCCATTTAAAAACGGGCTTTACATTTTGTCTAGCCAATCTCTGAGCGCTTGGGTTCTTAAGGGTTAAATTAAAATTTGTTCTGCACTTTTTGGATGAATTCGAATTTAAGGTTAGACATTAACTAGCTTTTTTACGGTAACGTTTACCAGTTGCCATGAGCTTTGGGGCCTTCTTGTTTTTTCCGTCTCCCCCTCTTCCTATTTAATGATCATATCATCAATGGCGTTTTGGATTCTTAAATCTTATAAATTTCAACATTATCTGCTGCTTGGGTGTGACTTGGATACACACAAGTAGTTTTGCTAGTCAAGATTTCAGCAAGGAATAGCGCAGATACAAAGAACATAACAGAGACTAGTCTTTCGGGCTGCTCTAAGCCAGGATATTGTGAAAATCCTGGTCCTGAAATGATGGGTGCAAGCAACATTTGCAAAGTCTGCTTTGTAACAACAACTCCCCCTTTTCCCTTCAGAGAGCGAGAGAGGTTGCTAACACTATATATAGAGTGGGGATAATCGCATAAAACTGTTGTTTCTAACATTTTGAAGGTCAAGATGAACATGGATAGGGGGGTATAAGTATCATGTCCACAACCACTGGGTTGCCACTCAAAATATTTCGAAAAACACTATCATAATGAGAGAATGAGCTTTTCCTTACTTTTATGTCATGGCGAGAGAATAAGCTCTTCTTTTCAGTAACATTTTAACGAAGAGGTCTTATATTTGGATGTTGGATGATATGCTACAGAGGACTCAGACAATGGTTGATATAATGCCTGTTTATTAGCGATGTTGTGTTGTTGCGTTTGTGGATGCTTTGTCAAGAAAAAGAGAATTGAAGATATGAATGCAACCTATTATTATGTACTGCACTTCTGCACCTATATTCCATGAATAGGTATGGTTTCTTCTTAACAATCTCAAGCTTTCTATGTCCTTAACCTTGTTGTTAATGTGTTTGTTTTAGCTCAATTGGACTTAAGCCAGCTTCATTCAACACATCAAATTGTTTGTTAAGAGCTTCTCCAATATGAGGTTGATGGTGATGTAGTCGGGCTTGGGATAATAGGTAATTATGAGTAATTAGATGTGGATCTACCATAACTAAATGATGATTTGCTCCAGGGAGATTATATGGATAGTCTAATAGATGCATTTATAGACTAGTGGGATAGGTCTAAACCCAAGAGAAGGTCTAGTGGTGCCAGACCAAAATGATGACTTATAAGAGCCATAACTTTTGATTTGACTGTTGGATCGAGTTCAAATTTTTACAGGAGTTTTCAGAGGTTGTATTCTCTATAATAGCTCCTATAAGGCTACATGGACTATTAGATCTTAAGATATCAAAATTCTCGCCCCAATGCCTTGGTTTAGATA
Source organism: Populus simonii (assembly GCA_007827005.2). NCBI lineage: Eukaryota > Viridiplantae > Streptophyta > Magnoliopsida > Malpighiales > Salicaceae > Populus > Populus simonii. The sequence goes on from CM017479.2 coordinate 3,912,181, forward strand.
GTTTTGTAATTTTTCTTATTTTTTCTTGGATTTCCTACTTTGTTTCGGGTTTTATGGTTATTTCCTTAGTATTTTTGGATTTTTATTTTGTTTCCTAGTTGAGGTATGTTTTCTAGCCTATTTAAGGTTTTGTAAACCTCCGAAGGAGACAGACTTGATCTATATTATTCTTTTAGAGAGAATGAAGTTGTATTTGGAGTTCACATTTGGAAACTCTTTTGCTTTTCAATTATTTGTATTTTGTGTTTGTTGTTATCTTTAGCTTTCATATTCACCTGTTGGTATTAGAATCCAAAGATCTCAGGTTTAGTGCGTCTTGTGTGCTACAATCCCATGAATTAAAGAGAAATATTTGTTTGTTATATGTCGCTAACAAACCATGGTGGAAAGAGGTCCTGGAGTAGAGCATGACAAAGAAGGGGGTAAGGAGCCTCCATTCAAGAGAGGTGTCTAATAGCTCATCATCAAAGACATGCAAAGGCAGATCATGAAACTAACCCGTAGGCTAAAGGAGATGAACCTATGAGATTAGAGGCAACGTAACTAGGACCATGAAAGTGATCATGGGTCCTTAACCAGTTATAACAATCAAAAATATATTCAGAGAAGACAACCTCTTAAGCAACAAGAGAACAGACTTGGGGATTTCATCTTCATTAAAGCCAACCTAGCCAGTATGGCTCCTTTGCAATGATTTTACTATAGCTAGGCACCCCCATCATATTGTACTTAAGATTTTCTTCAGGCTCCATCCCTTTGATGGTTGCAACAGTTGTAAGGGTGTTTATTTTTATTTACTCATCTTCCTTCTTTTTTTAGCCTCAAGGCAAGAGCCTTGGTTTTTTGCTTTTTTGGTAGCACTCTTCCCAGTTACTTTCCTATTGAAGGGTCAATTAAGAATGGCAACTCGTATTAAATTTTTTTAGTTTTTAGGAACTTTAAATGCCAAAGGATTCATAGACTTGATGAATGAGGTTGGGAGGAATTTTTAATACAAAGACATGCCTGAATAGACACTAGTGAAATTGATTGTGATTAGATTAAAAGGTAAGGCATCTATTTAGTGGGAGCAGTTGAAGAAAAACACAGGAAATACAAGGGAAAACTAGGATTAAAGACTATTATAAGATGAAAAAGAAGATGAAAGAGCACTTTCTTTCTTTTAGCAACTCCCAAACTTTATAGCAGAGGCTCAACATGCTGAAACAATGAGGTAAATATATCAATGACTACACTAAAGAGTTTTACCAGCTAGTTTCCAGAATGATATGGTAGAAATGGAGGAGTAGCGGGTGGCAAGGTATCATAGTGGCCTACATAAATCTATTTAGGATGTATTGTGTCTTCAAGCCTTATGGACAATTTCAAAGGCACATCAACAGGATTTACGGTGTAAAAGCAACAAGTTAAGGTTGTTAGCAGAAATTTTGAGGCATAACAAAATAACTAAGGACATAATGGTAACCCAAAGTAGATCACCAACCAGACCAGATGAACCAAAAAAAATCAATGGGCAACAGATCAAGGTTATGGCTTTAGACTCCGCTGTTTTATATGTGGTAAGTTGGGACACTGGATTAGCGAATGTAACAAACTAGAGAGTCATCGAAAAAAAATCTACTAGTGGATAAGGATCCCACAAATTTTACTAATGACAAAGATAATTCAGACAATAATGGGGATGTTTTATAAGGAGATTGTGGTATAACTCTTGTGATCAAGAAGAGTTTGTTGACACCCAAGGGTAATTTAGATGAGGATTAGAGGCGTAACAATTTTTTCCACTCTACATGCTACATCAAAGACAAGGTCTGCAATTTGATCATAGGTAGTGGGAGCTATAAGAATGTGGTATTCAAAGAGGCAATAAAGAAACTTCAGCTGACAACTGAAAGTCACCCTAAACCCTACAAGCTAACACAACTGGATGGAGATACCAAGGTAATTATGAATAGACGTTGGCTTGTTTCTTTTTTTATAGGTCAAAAAAAATTTGATAGTGCTTGATGAAATATGGTATCAATAAATGCTTGTAATATTTTGCTAGGGAAGCCATGGTAGTTTGATAAAAATGTTGTTCGTTATGGCAAAAAGAACATTTATACCCTTAGCATTAAAAGAGTTTATGGAGGAAATATAAAGTGAGACAATGGAGACGAAAGCGGATGGTAGGAAGAATTTTCTATCCTTATCATAGTTTATGGAGGAAATAAGGAGTGAGTGACTGGTGTATACCCTAATGCCTAAGAGTATAATCAAGGAAGAGGTACAATGTATTTTGAAAAAAAAATTAGAGTTGATGTCGAATGAGTTTCCCCAAAGCTTACCTCACATTAACCTGATACCAGGTTTCAACCTACCAAACAAACTAGTTTATAGACTTAGCCCTAAAAAAGCTGAAGATTTGCATAGACAAGCGGTGTAGTTAGTAGAGAATAGGTTTATCTGGGAAAGTATGAGTCCTTGTGTCGTGCCAGCCTTTTAATCCCCAAAAAGGATGGGTCATAGTATATATGTGTAGACAGTCGGGCCATCAAATGAATCATAGTAAAATATAGGTACCTTATACCGCATTTAGTTGACACGTTAGACTAGTTGGCAGGGTCAAAAGTATTCTCCAATATTGATAAGTGGGTATCGTCGAATCAGAATTAGACTACAAGATGAATAAAAGACAACCGTCAAAACTCACCATTGGTTAAATGAGTGGATGGTTATGTCATTTGGATTGTCCAATACTTCTAACACATTTATAATGTTCATGCATCATGTATTAAGGTTATTCATGAGCAGATTTGTTGTGGTTTATTTTGATAAAATTCTAATATATAATCCTACTTCGGAGTCTTATTTGGAGCATCTACAAGTTACTTTTAATATTTAGAGAAAAGAATAAATATATGTCAATTGAAAGAAGTGTAAGTTTTTTATTGATATTGTTGCCTTTTTTGGCTTTATTATGTTTGTTAATGGTATTCGGGCTTATCAAAGTAAGATTTTTACGATTGCTGAGTGGCTGACATCGAGAAGCATTTATAATGTTTGGATTTTTCAGTCTTTCATCTTCTTATAAAAAATTTATCAGGAACTTCAATTCCCTTATTGCACTCATTGTGGAGCGCTTAAAAGATGTACTTTTTAATGGATAGAAGGGGTTGAAACCCTTTTTCAGTTGGTGAAGCAGAAGATGATTGAAGCTCTAGTATTGGCATTGCCAAACTTTGAGAAGTTGTTTGAAGTAGACTACGATGCTTCTGGACTAAGCATTAGGGAAGTTCTTAGCTAGGATAGGTGTCCAATCACCTTCTTCAGCGAGAAACTATCCAACTCAAAGAAGAACTACTCCACTTATGATCTGAAGTTTTACGTTATTGTTCAGACTCTAGAGCATTTGAGACATTACCTCATGCAAAAGGAGTTTATTTTAATCACATATCATAAAGCTCTAAAGTACATAAATAGATAGTATAAATTAAGTCGTCAACATGTGAAGTGGGTGTCGGTTCTGCAGGATTTCACCTTTTCATTAAGACACCAATCAAGCAGCCTAAATAAGGTGGTTAATGCTCTCGGTAGATTGGTTAACTTGCTCAACACTATACACACACATGTTCTGGGATTTCATAATTTATATGAGTTGTATTCTGGTGATTCCTCATTCGAGTAAATTTATGCTCAGTTATCGAAGGGAGGTAAACAAGGTAACTTTATAATTATAAATGGTTATCTTTTCATGGTTTACAGCTATATATTCTAGTTTTTTCCTTGTATGAACATATCATTCATGAATTACATTGTGATGGATATTTTGGATGGGATAAGACACTAGCTCTAGTTTTATCGGATTATTATTAGCCTAAGTTGTCGAGTCAAGTTTCTAATTTTTTCAAGAGGTGTGCTATTTGTTAAAGGTCCCAAGGGGCTTTAACAAATGCTAGATTGCACACCTCATTAGCAGTTCCTAATACCTTGTTTCTAGACATGAGTGTGGATTTTGTATTAAGCTTACCTCATACACAATAAACACTAATTTTGTTGTTGTTGATAGATTCTCAAAGATGATCCATTTCATAGCTTACTGAAAGACCATGGTTACATCTCAAGTTGCCCAACTTTACTTTAATGAGGTGGTTTATTTGCATGGAATTCCTAGGTCCATCACTTCAGATAGGGATGTAAATTTCATAAGTAATTTCTTGAAGAGTTTGTGACCAAGGATAAAAACTTGGCTTGGCTTTAACAATACTTATCATCCTCAAACAGATAGGTAAACCAAGGTGATTAATCATTGTCTTGGCAAATTACTGTAAAGCTTGGTTGGAGATAAGCCAAAATAGTGGGATATAGCACTACCACAAGGGGAGTTTGCTTATAATAGGTCTTGAAATCAAACCACCCAACTAAATCCTTTTGAGGTCATCTATGAACAAAATCCTTCCAGAGTACTTGAGTTAATTGTTGTTCCTCCCATTGGACGATTGAGCATCCAAGCTATAGATACGGCGGATTACTTGCATGGAATTCATGAGCAGGTCAAGCAGACAATCAATGACAACAATATCAAGTATAAGGTATTGACTGATACTCATCATATGAGAGTGGTGTTTGAGGTTGGTGATCTGGTATAGGAAGTCCTTGCATGTGACAGATTTCCAGTGGGTGAATATAACAAATTGATAGAAAGGAAAACAAATCATTGTGAGGTGTTGCAAAAGATAAATAATAATGATTACAAGATTCATCTTCCTAATCATCTAAAGACTTCTAATGTCTTCATTGTCTAGTACTTGACATTTTATTTGAATGAAGAACAGAACTTGAGGATGAATTCTCTCCAACACAAGGAGAAAGATGTAGTCGGGCTTGAGATAACAAGCAATTCTGAGCAATCAAGTGTGAATCTGCCACAACTAGATGATGATCTACCCTAGATAGATTATGTGGATGGCCTAACATATGTATTTATGAATTAGTGGGACAGGTTTAGGTTTAAGAGAAGGTCTGGTCCCACTAGATTAGAATAATGGCTTAAAAGAGCCATAAATTTTTACAAGAGTTTCAGAAGCCGTTTTCCCTTTAGTAGCCCCTAAAGTGTTATGCAGATCATCGGATCTTAAGATATCAAAATTCTCATCTCGGGCCTTGTTTTGGGTAATTTTGTTATTTTCCGTGTTTTTCTCAAATTTCTTACTTTGTTTCAAATTTTATGGTTATTTCTTTAGTATTTTTGGATGTTTATTTTGTTTCTTAGTTGAGGTAGGTTTTTTGGTCTATTTAAGGTTTTCTAAACCTCCCAAGATAGTGAACTTAATCGGTAATATTTTTTTACAGAGAATAAAGTTGTGAATTTAAAGTTCATATTTACAATCCCTTTCGCTTATCAATTATTTGTGTTTGTTGATATCTTTAGCTTCTGCATCAGATGGTGCAAATTATCTCAAGTATTTCCCTTTTTTACAAGTTATGTTCCACGCTTTACTTTGAAATAGCAAGCAGTGCCATCCCATGGTTAAGGAACTCTCAAACATGGCATAAACATAATCTCCTCTAGCAAGCTAAGCATCTTGTACTTGCATTTTCCTAAAAAGATGGGAAGCCATGTTCCAAATTCTAAACAGATCTCCAAGAGCATCCATAAACTTGAGCGTGTTTGAAATATTTTCTTTCTTCAAGTAACATAATTGTCGAAGAGGCTACGTGGTGACTAACGAGTAAGATTGAGAAAAGCTTATTTATTGTATTCATCATGCAGGTATATATACAACAGAATAAAGTAGAGCCTGGCAGGATTGTCTAATAGAATTGCCTAAACTTAAGCTAACAGATTTGTTAAATGAATTGTACACTTGGTTGTTATAGCAGCTACACAATGTGCATTGTGTGCATGGTTTGTTACACTAATTTGTACAGTGTGTGTTAGTACATGTGTGTTGCACTGATTTGTACAGTGTCCGTTAGTGCATGGTTATTATCCCCCCTCAAGATGGAGCTCGGCATGAGAGACCAATCTTGTCATGAAGAAATAGAAACCGAACTCTGGGAAGTGGTTTAGTGAGTAGATCAGCAAGTTGATCAGTGGAGGATACGTGAGCAACTCGTAGAGTTCCATTTTGCACTTAATCACGTATGAAGTGAAAATCTATAGCAACATGTTTCATCCTGGAGTGGAAAACAGGATTGGAGCACAACTGAGTTGCGCCTACATTGTCACAATAAATGACTGGACAGGTTGGTAGTAGGAGACCAAGATCACTAAGCAAAAATGATACCCAATTGAGTTCAGCAGCTGTGTTGGCAACAAACCTATATTTTACCTCAGTCGAAGAATGTGCAACGGTTTTTTGCTTTTTGGAGCTCTAAAAGATAGGATTGCGACCAAGATATACAATATAGGCACCTGTAGAAGAGAAGTGATCTGGGTCGCCCGCCCAATCAGCATCGGAGTAAGCATGTAAAGCATCAGAAAAAGCATGCAGGGATAAAGGAGAATCACAGTGAGATTGAAGACCAAGATCAGGAGTACCACACAGATAACGAAGCAGACGTTTTATAAGTGCCCAGTGTTCAATGGTTGGTTTGTGGATAAACTGGGAGAGTTTATTTACTGCATAAGCGATGTCAAGTCTTGTGAGGAGGAGTTATTGCAGACTTCCCACAACATAACCAAATTCGGTGGGATCAGATAATATATCGCCAGAATGTAATGAGAGTGTGGTGCTTGATGGGAGTGGTGTGGAGACAGATTTTGCTACATTCATGTGAGTGTGAGTGAGTAGATCAAGCAAATAACGATGATGAGATAACAAAAATCCTTGCTTGGTGGGAAGAATTTCTATCCCAAGGAAATAAGACAGTTGGCCAAGATCCTTAAGAGGGAATCGGTGAGCTAGCAGATTAATGAACCGATTTACCAAGTTTACATCATCTCTAGTGATAATGAGATCATCAACATAGACTAGTAAGTAGACAAGATGTTAGCCAAGTTGAAGGACAAATAAGGATGTGTCAGCATGAGAGTTTTTAAACCCTGACTGAAGAAGAAAAGTCCTGAGTTCATGAAACCATGCACGATGAGCCTATTTTAAGCCATAAATGGCTTTTTGAAGTTTACACACATGGGAAGGGAAGTCCTTATCAATGAAGCCTGGTGGCTGATGCATATACACATGTTTAGTGAGAGTACCTTAGAGGAATGCGTTATTCACATCAAGCTGTCATAGTGTCCATCTAGAACTGATGGTGGTAGGTTTGATGACCGGACTGAAGGTATCATAATAGTCAACTTTGGGGCATTGATGAAATCCTTTGGCTACCAAACGAGCCTTGTACCTATCAATAGAGCCATTAGAATGTCTTTTAGTGCGAAAAATCCATTTGCAACCCACAACATTTTGACTAGAGCTGGCAGGAATGAGTTGCCAAGTGCCATTTCGAATAAGAGCATTGAATTCGTCTGACATGGCTTGGCGCCATTTGAGATCTTTAAGGGCTTGTGCTGAGGTTGTAGGTTCAAGATCAAAATTCTAGGATAACGTGGTATAAAGATTCAATTTTTAAAGGGGTTTGTGAATGTTGTTCCTGGCTCTTGTTTGCATGGGATGGTTTGGTTGAATAGCAGGTTGTAAGTTATCTTTAATGCGAAGTGAAGGTGTCTGGGTGTGGGTACTTGTTGTTGTGAGCAGAGAAGTTTTAAATGCAGGGGTTGGAACGGAGGGACCTTTATTGTGGAGGTGCTGGTGAGGGTAAACTGCAAATGGTAATATGAGTGCTGGAGTGACAATGCTGAGTTGGATAGACGGTGGTATCCATGTAGTAAAAGTGGATGAGTCAAGACGTGGATCTTGTGGAAGAGTGGATTTAAACGGGTAAATGGATTCTATAAACTTGACATGTCGTGAAACAAAAACTTTTAACGTGGATGGATCATAACAAAGATAGGCACTTTGAGTCAAAGAAAACCCAAAAAAGATGCATGGTTTAGAATGAAGTTCTAATTTATGAGAGGTATAGGGACAAAGCCAGGGATAGTAGAGACAACCGAAAACCTTGAGTTTGGAGTAATTGGGAGACGAACCAAAGATTTTTTTCATAAGGAGAACATAGATTTAAGGTCTTTGTTGGCATCTCATTGATGTAGCAAATGCATGAGGCCAAAAACATAAAGGAATGGAAGCATGAGAAAGGAGAGTGAGTCCTGTTTCTACAATGTGGAGGTGTCTCTGTTCAGAAAAGCCATTGTGTTCAGGTATGTAAGGGGGAGTAGTGAGGTGAGATATACCATGAAACGCAAGAAGGTTAGCTAGCGCAATGTATTCTCCACCATTATCAGAATACAGTGTATGGATTTGCTGATGGAAGTGTTTTTCTGTGATAGCTTTGAAGCGAATAAATACATCTTTTACTTGTGATTTGTGTGTTAAAGGATAAAGCCAGATATATTTAGTGAAATGATCAACAAAAATGACTAATATTTAAATCCATCAGAAGACAGAATAGGGGACGTCCATTCATCTGAAAAAATGATTTGAAGGGGGTGGGTGGATGTGATTGTGGATTTGGAAAATGAAAGTTTGTGACTCTTATTGTAATGACATGCATTACAGGAAAATTGTAACATACTGGAAGATGATAAATCGAGTGCATTTTTAGAGATGATATACTTTAAAATAGGAAGAGCAGGATGGCCTAAGTGGGGATGCCAGTCAAACGAGGTGGTTTTGATACTGAAAAAGGCAATCAGTGGTGTGGATGTTGGCCACTCATATACACCTTCTTTAGCTTTACCCTTCAGAAGCGTTGCTCCTGTGTGAAGATCCTTGACAAGAAAAAGAAACGGTAAGAATTCAATGGAAGCATTGTTTGAGATGCAGAATTTAGAAATGGAGATTAAGTTTTTGGTAATGCTGGGTACATAGAGAACATCTGTTAAAGAAAACTGCTTATTGGAGTGGAGAAGAAAGGTAGAACCAGTGTGTGTTATTGGAAGTCATGTGCCATCACCAATCATTATGTCGTCTGTCTCATTGTATGAAGTATGAATGGATAAGTTGTTTAGATCAGAGGTAACATGATGAGAAGTTTCGCTGTCTAACAGCCATGCATTATTGTGAGTAGAATTGGTAGCAAAATGCACTTTTGGTTGTCAGGGTGAGTTTAGCAGTCCTGAAGTGTTGTTGTTAGGAGTTGCAACAGGTATGAATTTGTAAGAGGGACAATACTTAGCCATATGGCCTTGGATTCTGTAGATTTGGCAAAAACCAAGGTATGGCTTCTGAGAGTTGCGAGAATTGTGAGGTCCAGGTAGAAAACCGATGATTATATGAGTTGGTTGGGCGCTAGCCTATGTGTCTGCTAGAGGAATAGTTGGAGTGTGGCAAGGTACGTGAACCAAAAGAGGCATGGTTGGCGAGATGTGCAGAGGCAAGAAAATAAGTTTGAACCGTATTATTGGTATTGTGGAGAGATGCTTCAAAGTTGAGAAGTTCTTCATGTAGCTCATCAAAAGAGATTGGAGTATCGCGAACTTGGACTGTCCTGGCCAACTCTTTATATTCAGCACCAAGGCCCTCAAGAATTCGTTCTGAGAGATCTTCAATATCAACTGGTGCTCCAAGAATGGCAAACTCATCAGCTCGGGCTTTGATGGTCTGCAGAAACTCATAGACACCCATGGATCCTTTTGTGATTTGTTTGAATTGACTTTTTACTTGCTTGATTCTGCCACGAGAGGGTTTAGCATATGTATTAGCTAATATTGTCCATGCTTCCTTTGATGTTTGTACTTGAGTAATGAACAACATGATTGTGGGTGAAAGAGAACCAAGGATGGCATGGAGAAGTAATTGATCCTGTCGGATCCACAGTGTGTGTGCTGGATTAGGTGTAGTTGTATTCCTGGAATAGTGGTTGGTGGGCAAGGATGTGATCCGTCAATGAATCCATTGAGATCATATCCTACGAAGAGAGTCTGGAACTGAAGTTTCCAGGCTAGATAGTTGTTGGAGGTATGTTTTACTGGTGTTTGGGCTGCTACATTGATGGTGATCAATATCTGTGAGATTCATTTGTGTTAAGGATGGTGGTATTGACAGGCATTGGAAGCTTGGAGAAAAAAGAGAAGAAAACCGATGAGATAAGAGAAGATAAGATTAATGCTCTAATACCATAACGAGTAAGTTTGAGAAAAGCTTATTTATTGTATTCATCATGCAGGTATATATACAACAGAATAAAGCAGAGCCTAAACTTATTGTCTAACAAAATTGCCTAAACTTAAGCTAACAGATTTGTTAAACGAATTGTACACTTGGTTGTTACAACAGCTGCACAGTGTGTGTTAGTGCATATGTGTTGCATTGATTTGCATAGTGTGCGTTGGTGTATGGTTATTAGTGACAATAAACCTCGACGAGTGGTCTTTTCTATTCTAAATAAATATCGTGCCATGACAATTTCAAAAATGACTGAACAATCCGAGTGGAAGATGCCGAGTTGAGAACGATAGCAGTATTGGAAATAGAAATCCACCTCTGAGGTCATAAAATTATCAAGTTAGTGAGTGGTGCCGTGAATTCCCTTTCAAATTTGCATACCACAAACTCTCAATATGGGAGAAAGGATTTCCATTTCTCTTTGATGTGGGTTCAATGATCCTAACACCATAGGCAAGAAAAGGGTATGGGTTATTTTTTTTCGTAAATGCCAGTTGTGCAACAGAAATGGTGCTATTAGAAAGAAAGTTGGACGTTCATTGAAGCAAGAAAGTGACACATCTTTGGGCAATCAGCAGGGAGTAACATGTGTTGCTAGAAATTGGAGGCTCAATGTGCCACTTTTCTAAGTCATGGGTCCTATAATACAGAATGGCCGTCTCATTTTTTCCCCTCCAAATCAACTGGAAAATCGTGTGAGAAGGGAAAGAAATGTGCATCACAATCACAAAATAAGATACTCGTTCGTCATCTTAGTAGACTGACTTCTTGGTCTCTAGTAGTGCTGCTTGATGTGAGGATGACCATGGTGCCATTAGCATGCGACTGTACAGTCCAAGCTTGCCCTGCTTTTTGTCAGGTAACCTCACCCAAACTTAGCATAAATGACCGACGAGAAATATAAGCCAGAAGAGATCATGCAATTCATTTAAGAAGCTGTCGAAATTTAGGTTTGACCAGGTTAATTTGGTGGGGGAGTTGTACCAAAAGGAGAATGGCAGTAATATATTTGGGTACAGAGATTATTTTCCCATGGTGCGTCCATGGTCTAAGGATGATTTTTGTTGCTCTGAGACATGTAATTGAGCAGTCTCTTTCAAACTTTATTTAACCTGCAATTTTCTGGATTAGTCCAACTGCTCGGTGATCACAATATGTTAAGCAAGCATAGCATATTCTATTGTCCTTAAGTGCTTGGACTGAACCCATATATTTTGTAGCTAATCTTAGGCCAGCAACTTGGGATTTTGTTCTCATTTGCCAAACTCATCCTGGGAAAAGTGGGAAGAATCAAGTGTACTTGCTCTCTCCTAATTTGCTGAAGACAAAAGGCGCTGTTTCCACTCCAGCTTGAGACGATTAGAGTTGGTTTCCTCTCTAGATCAGGTCATTGTTTGCTGCAAGTTATAATATTTAGGGTTTTGGAAGAGTGTTTTGTTGGCCACCTCTTGTAGCCTGATCAGGCCACTTTAATTTCTCTATAATGTTTTAATTAGGCATTGTAATTGAACAAGTATCCAAGATTTTTTTTATTATTATTAACGTGAGTGTCCAGATCAGCTTGCGTGCACCTCGACTAATCCCACGGGCCCTGAAGTTAACGATCATATAAGCCTCCAGTGGCAATCATATGAGCAACCACAGGGCTCGAACCTAAGACCATAGAGGAAGTATCCAAGATTTTAATAGTTAATAAAATACTAAAATCAAGACATATTGTATTAATGCTTACCATTTATATGTTTGTAATGAAAAAAACATATAAAAGTAAGGGATTGAAACAAAATTTAACTCATTGAATGGTCCTACTGCCTTGTACATGTAGTTTTTGTTAAATTAATTGAGATCAAATAAAGAAAGGAGGCTAGAATTCTGAATAATCTGTATATTATGAATCCTTAGTCTTAACCTAAATACAAATAAAGTATATATAGGTCAAACTGAAAGTACTATTCTACCCTTAATAAATAAGATTACATAAATATTATTTAACATCTCCCCTCAAACTCACGATGCGGCAGCTACAAGCATCGAGAGTTTGCCAACCAGAAAACGAAAACGAGAGATGGAATGCGCCTTGGTAAAGAAATCTACAATCTGCAAGGAAGAAGGAACAAAAGGCAAAGCAATGGTGCCATGTTTGAGATGATGACGAGTAAGATGACAATCGATCTCAATGTGCTTAGTGCGCTCATGAAAAACCGAGTTATGAGCAATCTGAATAGAACTCTGGTTGTCACAATACATAGGAGTAGGATGAGAAAAGGAAATTCTCATATCAGCAAGTAACCAACGTAACCAAACAATCTCTTTGGTAGTAGATGCCATGGCACGATATTCTGCTTCAGTGGATGATTGAGAAACAATAGATTGTTTCTTGCTCTTCCAAGAAATAAGAGAATCACCTAAAAAGATACAGAACCCGGTAACAGACTTGCGATCTGTGGGATCACTACCATGATCAGCATCAAAGTATGCACGCAACTCCAAGGAAGAGGTGGATGAAAGTAAAAGACTCTGAAAAACTGTACCCCGAAGATATCGCAAAATACGAAGAACAGCTGCCCAGTGAACAGTAGTAGGAGAAGCAACAAACTGACTAACAACATGAACAGCATATGCAATATCTGGACGAATAATGGTGAGATATACCAAACTCCCAACAATAGTGCGGTATAAAGTAGGATCTATCAAAGGTAAACCATCAGAAGAAGAGTACCTTGCGTTAACCTCAATAGGAGTATCTACAGTTTTGTTATCAGTAAGTCTAGCCCGCTCAAGAATATCTGCAACATATTTCGACTGAGAAAGAAGGTAACCTCTAGGTGAGTATACTACCTCAATACCCAGGAAATATCGAAGATAACCCAAATCCTTCATTTCAAATCGTCTAGCCAACTCTGTCTTCAAAACTGAAATACCATCAATATCATCACCAGTAATAATCATGTCATCAACATATAAAGACAGAATGATACGACCTGCATCAGTGCACTTAATAAAAAGAGCAGAATCATGACTGCTAGAAACAAAGCCAAGAGACGAGATCATAATAGAGAATTTCTCAAACCAAGCACGAGGTGCTTGTTTGAGACCATATAATGCTTTCTTAAGCTTACAAACATATCCAGAGTCATGTGAAATACCAGGAGGGGGTGCCATATAAACTTCTTCTTGAAGATCTCCATTCAAGAATGCATTTTTAACATCAAGCTGAGAAATATGCCACTGACGAACCGAAGCTACGGCAATAAGAGTGCGAATAGTAGTCATTTTTGCAACCGGGGCAAATGTCTCCTCATAGTCCATACCATACTATTGAGAGTATCCTTTTGCAACCAGCCTAGCTTTGTATCGCTCAATAGACCCATCAGAATTAGTCTTAATCTTATACACCCAACAACAACCAACAACACTCTTACCAGGAGGTAGAGGAACCAAATCTCAAGTATCTATCTTATGCAAAGCAGAAAGTTCCTCATCCATAGCTTGCTGCCAAAGCGGATCAAGAATTGCCTCTTTATAGGAAGAGGGCTCAAAGAGACAATGAATAGAAGCTAAAAAGGAATTAAATGATTAAGAATAACAAGAATAAGCAAAATCTGGTAGTTTTGTGGACTTACGAATGCGGATGGACTGACGTGGAGGTGGATCCACAATCTCAGATGAAGCTTGAGGGGCTGTAGATGAGAATGGAGCTTCAGGTGTGCCAGAGAGTAAAGTACCAGTACCTGCAGAGTTATGAGTACAAATTGATTGAACATAGGGAGAGGTATCATTACCAGAATCCTCAGAAAAAGGATCTATATGAATAAGATCAGATTTTGTCAGGCTATGAGTAGTGGATGGAATAGAAAAGAAAGGTATATGCTCAAGGAAGACAACATGACGAGACACATAAAGTTTCTGAGTTATTGGATCAAAACAACGATACCCCTTTTTACCTTCACTATAACCTAGAAAGACACAAATAGCAGATCGAGAGGATAGCTTACTGCGTTCTACATGAGGACGAAGAACGAAACAAGTACAACCAAAGACTCTAAATGAGGAATAATCAGGGACATACCCATATAACTTTTCAAAAGGAGATAGACCCAAACTATGAGAAGATGGAATTGTATTAATCAAACTTACAGCATTAAGAACAGCTTCTCCCCAAAACTCACTAGGAACAAAGGCAGACAACAAGAGAGACGAGCAGTTTCAACAATGTGCCTATGTTTTCTTTCAGCTACACCATTTTGTTCAGGAGTATCTGTACACGAAGTTTGGTGGATGGTTCCATCTAAGGCAAGCATTTGACAAAATTTATTAGAAGTGTATTCCCCACCCAAATCACATCTAAAGCATTTGATCACAGCAGAATGTTGAGTTTTGATAAGAGCTCGAAAAGCTGCATATATCTCAAAGAATTCAGAACGATGTTTCATTAAATAAACCCAACAATAACGAGTATGATCATCAATAAAAGAGACATAATATCGAGACCCTCCTTTTGTGGAAACAGGAGAAGGCCCCCATACATCAGAATGAATCAAATCAAATGGTGAAGATGAAACAGAAATACTTCGATTAAAAGGTAAAGCAGAAAATTTTGCCAGTTTACATCCACTACAATCAGAAATGTCACAAGTTTTCAAGTTTCCTAAAGCTCCTGTGGATGCCAAAAATCTCAAACGAGAAGATGAAACATGACCTAGACGGGAATGCCATAAATAAAAACTAGAAGATGAAAGACTCAAACGAAAAGAAGACAAATCAGCAGTAGTAGCAGCAGCGGCAGCAGCAGCAGCAGCAACTAGCACTTTTAACTCATCCAAAATATATAGTCCATTCTCCCTACGGCCTGTCCCAATCAGCTTCTGAGACTGCAGATCCTGTACACAACAAAAAGAACCAGAAAACATGACTAAATAATCACCAGAATCACATATTTGACCAACAGACGCAAGATTCAATTTGAGTTTTGGAATAAAATAAACATTAGGGAGAGACAAGTGAGGTGTGACAATAGAACCAACACCTGCTAAGGGCATGGGAGTGCCATCAGCAGTCATAACAGGAATGGAGGACAAAGGGGACACTGAGGTAAAAGATGAGGAATCTGGAGATATATGATGGGAAGCACCAGAATCCAAGACCCATTCAGAGTGTGACATACCTGAGGAATTATGAGGCAACTGACCTATGGAAGAAGCGGACATTTCTTGTAGCTGCAAGGAGAGAAACTTCTGAAATTGCTCAGCCAAAGTATTAGGATCGGTAATAGAGCCTAGGGAAGCTACTGCTACAGTATTGTGGTGTGGTGGTTTATAACCCTGAGGTGGTCGATGAGCATTAGATTGTGACTGACTGCTAGACTTCCAAGCTTGATTCTGCTGTCTCAACTTAGGACACTGAGCCTTCCATTGACCTTTCTGCTTACAAAAATTGCACTCATCAAAGCCAACCCTTGTGTAGGGCTTGTTCTGATGATTAGAGAATGGCTTAGAAGGTACTGCTAGTACAGAAGGATTTGAAGCAGAAAGAATTCCCTTTTCAGAATAAGACTGAAGACGTATTTCTTCAGCCAATAACTCACTGACAACAGAGTCAACAGAAGGCAGTGGAGTACGATGCAGAATTGAACCTCTAAGTCCTTCGAAGTCACTGCGAAGCGCTGTTAAAAACTGTACCAATCGTTGCTGCTCTCTACGCTCAATATAGGCACCACATGCCTTTAATTCTGCTGATTCTGTAAGAGCCAATTGATCCCAAAGATCTGTCATAGCAGAATAAAACTCTTGAATACTCATATTCTTCTGATGAAGAGCTCGTATGTCATTCTCTAATTGATACTGTTTTGCAAAATTTGATTGCGTGAATAACCTTTGCAGATGATCCCAAACCTCTTTTGCTGTCTCATACTTCGCCAACTGCGTACCTATCGAATGCTCAACAGAATTGTTGATCCAAGTAATGATCTTTGCATTATTTGTTTCCCATGTATCTATCAAAACAGCATCCCCCTCCTCAATATTCTTAGGTATTATATAAGTTCCACTAACATACCCCCACATCTTCTTACCCTTAAGAAAATTTCGCATTACATAGCTCCAATACGAATAGTTCTTCCCATCCAACCTCACACTCACAGACTGAAGCGAATCATCTCTTTCAGTAGCCATAATTAACAATCACAGAGAACCAGAATGCAAAAGCAGCGGAAAACAAAATACCAAATTGCAGAAACTGAACAGAGATTGCAGAAACTAAACAAATATCTTCTCAAAATTATACGATTACTCCAAAACACAAAACCAATTTGCAGAAACTGAACGCAAATACCAAATTGCAAAAACTGAAGGGTAGATGAAATACCAAAATAATTGCAGAAACTGACGAAATACCAAATTTTACAGAAGCGGAAGACAAAATCTCACTCCAAAAAATTTGTGCTTGGGATTAAGTCTCGTTTCATAAAACCAGCTCTGATACCATGTTAAATTAATTGAGATCAAATAAAGAAAGGAGGCTAGAATTCTGAATAATCTGTATATTATGAATCCTTGGTCTTAATCTAAATACAAATAAAGTATATATAGGTCAAACTGAAAATACTATTCTACCCTTAATAAATAAGATTACATAAATATTATTTAACAGTTTTCTCCTGTGTGGTTCTCTTTGAATGGTCACAACAATAAATAGAAGGGTGTCAAATCCAACATGAAGAGAAGTTCGCCAGATTCAAGAGACATACATGAAATAAATAGATTTTTATTTTTGTTCTTCTTCTTTTTATTCTTTCATTCAATTTTAATTCTCGATTTTTTTTCTTTTCTAGATTAATATAATTTGTTTGTATGGCACAATTCAAGTCGTTGATTTCTTGAAATAGACACCATTAATAAACCTCTTACATCGTTAGTCATAAATTGAATGAAGGAGTGACTAAAATTAAAATGGTGGGGCTAACATAATCGTTGTGTTGTGTTGTTCAATATTGAAAAAGTGTATGATAACATGGACAGATCCAGCATGTGGGTAAAGTGGGCACTTGCCTGCCAAAAAAAAAAAATCAAATGAGGTATATATTATGTCAAAACAAATAACGAGTGTGGATGAATAAAAAAATTAGAAAAAAATTAAAATATATGTGTTTTGAGAATAAGAAAGTAATTCTAAGAAATTAAAATAGAAATAATAAATAAAAGTAAAGAAAGAACTGTG
The DNA here is from genome assembly GCA_007827005.2 of Populus simonii. Lineage (NCBI taxonomy): Eukaryota > Viridiplantae > Streptophyta > Magnoliopsida > Malpighiales > Salicaceae > Populus > Populus simonii. The sequence continues at coordinate 3,929,607 of CM017479.2, forward strand.
TAAAAATATGTTGGTGTAAATCTCGGTTAAAAATCAGAAACATTAACGTGAAACTGTAGTAAATATGTAAATGAAACAAATGATGAATTGAAAAAATAAATATATTTTAGAATAAAAAAATAGTCCCGAAGACTTGTTAAAATAATAGATATGGTTTTAGCAATAATTACATAAGAAAATTCGGATTTTGATGTAAAATCATTTATTAACCAGTTTTACACTATCGAGTATAACTTTTAATTCAACCGTCAGATTGGACTGAAATATTACGATGAGCCTCATAACACATTGTTTTATTTTGGGTTAAAACTTTAAGGTAATCAATGTTTGAAAAGGCCATGTGAGAATATCGGAACATGTGGGCACTTGCCTGCTCCAAAATAAAAATAAAATGAGGTATATATTGCGTTGAAATCAGTAATGAATTTTGATGGATAGAACAATTTGAAAAATTTTAAAATAGATATGTCTTGAGAATGACATGCACACTCATTCTATTACAAGCACCCTCCCAATGACATCCAAACCTGCAATTTTAGTCCCGAAATGAACCATAACCCGTATCGCTTCACTCATTTTATATCACTCCATTGTTATAAGGGTTTTGTTTTTGGTAAATTACATGAGCCCACTTTAACTCTGAGTCCCCTAAGTTAATAACATTGGACACCCATCTTGAGATAAAACCCAGAAAATAAATTCTTCTTTGGAATTCAATGTTTACATGAACAATAGAAACATCTAAAAAAACGTTTAGATAATCTATTCCAATTGCACACCCTAAGGCTTCATCTTGTTGCCAGCACATGGAGGTCGCCTTTTCTTTTCTTTGACTTTTCCGAACCCTTCAGCTTTGGGATTTTTCTATTTTTAGTTCCCAAATTTATTATATTTCTTTCTTTTTTTTATAATTCGGAGTGTCCGGGCTAGTTTATGTATACCACAACTAATTTCAGAATCTATTAAAAACCCTACAAACCTAATAAATAAATAAAACACCATGAGGATAATAGATATACACGTTAAAACTTGAATCCAGAATGCAGAAGGACGAAAACCTGCCAAGAGCCACAAGCCTCAGTGCAATTTATTATATTTCTTAATTTAATTGTAGTCGCTTTTTTAGTTGTGCACGCAAAGGCACATTAATGTACACATTCATGCCCATACATGCACCTAGAAGTCAGTCAGCCATCGCCCAGTGCTAGTCAAATTGCTTTCTCCATGTCATGTCCCAAGCAAAACTATTCACATGGTATGCCTCCACTTCATTCTTCATGTGCACTAGCATATCCACCGCAAGATGAGAGTGTTAATTTAAAGGCTGATCATAATTGCAATTAGTTCTGGGTGCATCTTATAATCTTCTCCTATTCCTTTTTCTTTTATTCTTAAAATTAAAAAGAAAACGTTTTACACGGCAAAAATAGATAAGGATTAAGGATTGGTGTTTTTTTGTTTTCTTTGACAAGCTGATGACATGACAATGACTAGTTTCCATAAAGAATAATTAGCGTATTGGTTAATCTACAAAGGTTTGTGTTTTCCCTTTTTTTTTTCTTCTTAATTTCTTATTGATTAACTTAATTGTTCCCTTAACTACCGATTGCTTTAATATTTTTCTAAAAAAAAGAAAGCAATGGATGCAAAAAAAAAAAAAAAAAGCAAAGGATGTATCCCAAATCTATTCTCAAAAATCATAGTTAATCGCATAGTTTTTAGACTCGGTCCGGTCCAAGGCCCGGGTCCTGGGTTTTGACCGGGTCTTCCGGGTCAATTTTTTTTAATCAAAACGATATTATTTTAGTAAAAATAAACAAAAGTCAATAGGTCGTAACTGGATTTTTGACCTGGTCTTGTCAGGTCAACCCACCGAGTCAGCAAGGTTACGCCGGGTTTTTTCTTTCTCTATTTTTCTTCAACCCGACCCGATTCCAGCCCCAGGTCATAGGTCGACCCGCCGGGCCGAGCCGGGTTTCAAAATTATCATTCATCGGTTCAATGTATCTCTTGTTTTTTGAGGTTTTTCGTTTGCCAAAGAAGATATTGATTTTGAAAAATGAATTTCATGGTTTTATTTTTATTCTTAATTATTTCATAGAAAATAAGTTAGAAAATTTTTATTATTTAATAAACATTAAAACAAACTCTATTCATTTATAATAAAATTAACATGAGTTATTAATAAATATGACATAAATTGTACCTAGAATAAATGAAATTGCATCATTAGTTTTGAAGTTTCTTCTCTATCAAATAAAGATGGCTTTAACAGGGAGTAGCAGTGCAGCCAAATAAAAATTGAGATTTTTTTATTTTTTTATTTTAAATTAATAATTTTTTTAATATTTTTAGATCATTTTAAAATATTGATTTTAAAAATAAAATAAAATAAATATTTTAATAAATTTATAAACAAAAAATCATTTTGAAACATATTCTCTACATTCCTAAATAGACTCCAAATCTCCCACCCTCCCCATCGACAACTCATACAAAAACAGGCATTTAGACTGTGATGTGTGAACCTTTCTTAGGATCAAGCGGTGAGATAGTTTCTTATGCCTGTTTTTCAGAGATCAGTCTCTTGATTCCATCAAAGGTACAGAATCTGCATGGGGACAAAGGTTCCATTACACCATCGGCATCAAACCTCTCCTCATCGTGGAAATTTCCTTATATGCTTTTAAAAATGTAGTCCCATAGGACACGCTTCTGTCAAACCCTTTTGCACGGTACCCCTTCCCTCTCCAAACAAAAATTACTATTTCTTATCAACCAAAGTGTTGTACTTTATAGCTAGTAATTAAATATGGTAGGTGTGTGTTTGTTTTTTTTTTTTTTTTTGGTTATGATTGAGGTTTAAGTTGAGTATAATTTAATTAGGATTAAAACTTAACTATAAAAGTTATTTTTTTTATTGTTTTTAGTGGGTTTTATATATAAAACTCAACCTCAACCACAAAAACAAACACACTTGTAGCAAAGCAAAGCCAGAGAACAATTAATACGTTAAGATACGGGGTAAAAAAATAATTTTTAAAAATAATAAAAGTTAAAAAGTAAATGGCTCTCGTGAGAAGTATAAGCCTCAATTAATTACACAAGGATGTAATTTCGTTGAAATATTTAGCCATATAAGCCTTCAATATCCATGTTATTCTCTGTCTTGCACTGTATTATCGTGGTCAAGTAATTCATGTTAAAAAATGATATAAATCATATCTTAAGACCTCACCTAACAACTTAAGCTATTGGGTTGGGATGATTTTTTGACATGGTATCAGAGCCTTGATGACCAATCGATCACGAGTTCGAATCTCACCATCCTCATTTATTTGATAAAATTTAAACACAATATAGTGTGGGTCTGTGAAAGTTTCAAGCTCAAAGGGTTTTTCACTTAAGGGAGTTTGTTAGAGAATAATATAAATCATATCTTGGAACCTCACCTAACAGCTTAAATTATTGGGTTGAAATGGTTATGACAATTCATTAGCTGGACATGAAAAATGTCTTTCTTCAAATGATTAGGCAGGTTTGAAGGTTATAATAATTTTGAATAATCAATTATTAAGCTTTCACGACTACATAACATAGATCATTCCAAACGATTAGTTTGAAGGGAAATAAAAATAAAATTATAATTTTCAATTTGATTATTAGATCACGTTCAAATTTGATCATGAGGTTATATAGGCTCAGTTCTATAAAAAATCAGCTAGCTATAATTAGTCAAGGTCGGGTCAAATTAGGCTTCAAAGATACTATTTGAGCCAATTTTGTTATTTATTATTATTTTTGGATCTCTAGTTTAATTTTGAATTTTATATTTTTTTTCTTTTTAATTTAGGATTATAATTTTTTTGCCTTTTAAAGGTTGGCTATTTATCTATTTAAGGAGTTGTAAACCCTAACTATATTAGAGAGAAATATTCAGTAATAAAATATTCAACATTGAATTTTCTTATTATTTATGATTTCCATAAAATACTTGTCTATTTACTTCTCCATGCTATATGTTTTTGTTGATGACAAAGGGGAGAGATAATAGGTAGATAAATGTGTACGCGGAGAGAAAATATATAGATAAGCATGGAGGAGAGATGAGATATGTGGGAGAAATGTGTTTCAAAAACATATACATACATTTAAAGGGAAGAATTTAATTTTCTTAATGCATAAGTTATTATTAATTATGCAATCTTTTCATATTTACTTAAATTGTGTTAAATTGTTGAAGTTTCTTATATATTACATTGTAAAATATAAGTGGAGACACTTTCTTGCATCTAAGTTATATATATTTATTGTCATCATAAAAAAAAAAAAAGGGAGAAATTATTGATCTTTAGGTCACACATTTATGTTTTTATATATTTTAATGATAAAAATAATATAAAAATTAAACTAATGATATGCTTGGTTGAGAATAAGTTTTTAAACAGGTTTTATACAAAGATCATATCTACAAACATAAAGAATTTCATTAAAAAAATCAATCATGAAGTCCAATAAGAAGCAAAGTGAAGACTTAATTTAAATATTTATTTTAGTGTTATATTGTAAATCTTTATATATTATCTTAATAGCACAGGTAAAATGAACTACACATTTCAATATGCATACATTAAAAAGATCGATAAATAAACTAATATAAATGATTCTAAGAATTCATCTAGGTTAATCTGTCAAAACTGGAATTCTACATAAAATGGTTGATTGTTTGGTATGACCAAATGAATCGGTTGATTACTTATTCATCAATGATAAACTCCTGGAAATTCTGCGGGAACCAATCGACTGATTGACTTGAGCAATCTAAATCCTTCAATTGTTTAAGTCCTCGGTGGGACTTAATTGCTATATATATATATATATATATATATATATATATATATATATATATTCTGAAAACATATCATATACAAGTTATTCTAAATGCAAAAACACTACAAAAACATCAATCATTTATTATAATTTAATTTGTACTATTAAACCTTCATAATCTAGCACGAGAGTATTCAATTTCATTTTCACTTAACTTAAACACCTTCAAATTCTATAAGTGTTATCTTGTGAGTTATAGAGGTATTACATCTTTTAATTGTATTATCTACTTTATTAAGAGAGTTAATTGTGATAACAAAATCACCCTTGTAAACCTTTGAGAGTTAGGTAGAAACTTTTAGTATTGGTGAGGTAATTTCAACAGGGAAAAATCTTGAAGATGACATATCTTCAAGGGAGAAAAATCTTGGTGTAGATTCATCAAGAGATGAAAAATCTTGAAGAGAGAATATCTTTAAATGGTAAAAAATATTGGTGTAGATTCATCAAATGGTGTAAAAATCTTGGTATGGATTCATCATGTGGCTATTGTACTCTTGAACTTGGACTAGTGAAGAAATACATTACTCGAGTGTGGTTTGGTATTTGAGGTGTGGGTGTAGGCTTGCCGAACTATATTAAAAACAAGTTTGTAAATTCTCTCTCTTATCTATTTATTTTAAGCACTTTAATTATATTATTAGTTATTGTTTTTATTTTAATTAATTTGCAATATTTGTTGTTATTAGTGATAAACCTAATTCACCTACTTTTAAGAGTTATAGTTATCTTAATCCTAGAACAACACTACGGTCTCGTGGTTTTTCCCCACATCAGGATTTTCTAAATCAAAATCTTGGTGTTGATTTATTATGATTGTTTACTTAGTTTGTTAGTTGGTTGGCCTTATTTTTAATTGCATAAGGAAAAGAGTTAGGACTTGTGGATTATGATTTTGGATATATTGGTGCATTTTTCCAATAGATTGGTGTCAGAATCTGTCTATGTAGATTGATTTTCTTGTACAGTTAAAATGAAAAAGGAAGATTCAAGAATAATAAAGCTCATTTCCTTCAATTATTTCATATAGAAGACATTGATAGAGGATCACTTTTAATACAATAATTTAGTTTTGTTGCTAGAATGTATAGAATATAAACCCACTAATATGGAGGTGGCAAAATGGAATGCGCTTAATAAAAAAAGTGATCGTTAATGTTAGAAAATGTATGTCTTCTAATTCTATTAACCATATTTTTTAGGAACATGATTGTTACAAAGTTTGGAAAATACTAGAAGAATGTTAAGAAAAGTGCATAAAATAAGGCTTTCACATTTAAAAACCTTGTGAATTTGAAGTAGAAAGATGGTGAAGTTGCTCTGGTCCATGTAAATGACTTCCAAGGGTTTCTAAATTAGTTTTTGTTGATAAATCTTGAGTTAGTTGATGAGATACAAGCATTAATTCTAATAAGTTCATTTTAGAATAGTTGAGAGACTTTTATGGTGTCACTAAATAATTCTAATCCGAATAGAAAAGTCACTTTGAAGATAGTGAAGGACATTATTCTCAATGAAGAGATGAGGAAAAGGGTGGACATTTTTTAGCCTTGTATACTTGTTATAGAAAGCTAGGAGAGAAACCAAATCAGATCTTTTTCAAGCAAGTAAGATAGAGAATATGGTGATAGAAAAGACAAAAGAAGACCTAGAGGGAGATCTCGGTTAAGGAAGGGAATCAAGTGTTATTGATTATGACAAGCTTGGATTTAAAAGGATTGCATAAAGTACAAAAAAGAATAAAATGATAAAGATGAAAACAAGAATGAAGAGAATAATACAACTGTAGCTGTTTTTTACTATGATGTTGCTATTATTTTTTATGATGGTTATGTTAATCTTACATGTTAGGATACGACTTGGGTTGTGGATTCAGTTGTTTCTTTCCATGTTACACCTCGATAAGATTTTTCCATATCCTACACTACTATTGACTTTGGCCAAGTTAAGATTGGAAATTAAGGGATGGCTAGTGTTATAGGCATTGGATATATTTGGTTAGAACCAATATCGATTTCAATTTGCAACTAAAAAATGCTAGACATGTGCTAGATATGCGCCTACACTTGATTTCTATAGTTATACTTGATGAAGAAAGTTATCACAATTACTTTGGAGATGGTAAATGAAAGCTCTCTAAATTTTTTTTTATTGTTGATATAGGTAAAAATAGGTATCTATATGGCACAAGACAAGGTGATTAAGAAGGAATAAATGTAATTGAAGATGTCTCTATTGATTTATAGTAAAAAGCGACTTGGACATTTGAGTGGGAAAGGCCCTAACATCCTTTCCAAAAAGAACTACCTTCCCTTGAAATATATGAACTTTAACACTTACACTCATTATTTAGATGGTAAACAATATAGAGTTACATTTCAAAGATCATGTTCACATAAATGATCACAAGTTCTTAATTTGATTCATATTGCTGTTTGCTCTATGACTGATAAATTTCTTAGAGGTGTTTTGTTTTTTTCTAGTTTTATTGATGATCATTCCAGGAAAATTTGGATTACTTATTTGAAATTTAAAGATTAAAAGCTTAATGTTTTTAAGGATTTTCATGTTAGAGTTAAAAGGAAAACTGGTACAAGAACTTTGATTCTTTCATGGTGGAGCATAGTTATGGTATGACCATTTTTATCATTATATGTTTATAAAAAGGTTTCCTAATGGTAACTTCATTATTCTTTTACTATATATTGATGATATAATGATTTTTGGTCATGATGTTAAGAAGATCCAAAGTTTAAAGAGAGAGTTAAGCAAGTCTTTTATAACAAAAAAACTTAGGACCGACAAAACATAATCTTGGCATGAAGATTACTCATGACAGGAAGAATAAGAAGCTTTGGCTATCTTAATAAAGAAATGTTTAAAAAGTACTTGACAGATTCAAAAGCAAGTTCAAATATGTTTGTTCTCTACTTGCAAGTCATTTTAAGTTAAGTTCTAAAAAGTGTCATTCAAATGATAAAGAATAAGTGAGATGAAGAAGGTTCCTTATGCATTCATAGTTGGTAGCTTGATGTATGTTATAGTTTGCACAAAGTTGAATATAACTCATATTGTTGCCGTGATCGGTCACTTCCTCTCTAATCTTGGTAAAGAACATTGGTCAACGCTAAAATGGATACTTATGTATCTCAAAGACACTTTCAATTTTATTTTATATTTTGAAAATGGTAAACATGTATTGGATGGATACACAAATGTAGATATATTTGGTGATGTTAATTCCAGAAAGTCCATATCGGGATACTTAATGACCTTTGTAGGGAATTATTTTCATGACAATTAAGGTTGCAAAACATATTGCATTATTCACTACAGAAGTTGAATACATTGCTCTTATTTAAAGGGGCAAAAAGTTTTTATAGATGAATAAGTCTTTTCATGAACTTGACCTAGTGCAAGAGAACTTTGTGTTGCATTATGAGAGTTAGAGTATAATTCTTCTCAATAAGTATCCTACTTTTTATTCTCGATCAAGTATAATTCTTCTCAATAAGTATCCTACTTTTTATTCTCGATCAAAGCACATTAATATCAGATATCAATTTATTCAAGATGCTATAGAGACGAAGTCCGTTGTTTTTTAGAAAATCCATATTGATGACAATTTGTTGGATATGATGAACATGTCTTTATCAAAAAAGATGTTTAAGTTTTATACGAGGCAAACAGGCTTTGTGAAGCCTTTTATATGAGTCAGGAAAGGGGTTAATTGTTAGGTATAGTCCTTTTATAAATGTCATAACCTATATAAACTAAGAAAAAGAGGGACAAAGACTTAAAGTATTTTAGATCATATACGTGACTAGGTATAAAAAGTCAGTTTTGGCTTATTTTTAAGTTGTTGGTTGACATATACAAAGAGAAAAAAAAAAAAAAAAGAGAGAAAAGGGCAACTTGAATAGTCTATGTTCAAACTTTGATAAGCAGTTGAGTCATCATTGGATTGAGTTGAAGTTTTAACAGAAAGTTTTGGATATATAACTCTTCATTATGTATGGTTGGATTAAAGATTGAAGGTGTGTAAATTAGCATGTTCTTTACAAAAGCGTAGTTGTCACTTTTATGAGATTCTTCCAAACTCTTTTTCTTTAATGTTGATGTATTCTAAGAATATATTGTTATTGATAATTTGTTTTATAACCCTTTGTTTTAACTAAATAAGAAAATTTTTGTACCCATTATTATTATTGATAGTAAAAGTTTTTAGGTGGATTACAATATTGTAGTTTTTTTCCCACATTGGGTTATTCATGTAAGAATCTAGGTGTTGATCTATTTTGACTGATTGCTTAGTTTGTTGATTGGTTAGCCCTATTTTTAATTGTATAAAGTGAGAAAATAGTTGGGACTTGTGGATTGTGAATTTGGATATATTAATGTTTTTTTCCAACAATTTCACATTATCTTCTTATTAAAGTATTTTGTGATAATATTCTCATCACTTATGTTGTTGTCAATCTGATTAGTCATTCAAACACCAAGCATTTAAAAGTTTATCTATATTTTGTTTATAAGCAGGTTTTTTAGAGAGGAATTGTGGTTAGATTTTCTTATAGTGTTTATTAGATAGGTGGTTGATATCTTTATGAAGGAATTCTCTTCAACTTAGTTACTTGCTTACGTGCCAATTTAAGCATTTTGATTTCTACACTCTAATTCTAGAAGGGGTAATTGAGAAAATATTTTGCATAAAATCAAATTTTATATATAAAAGTTTCATATAATTTATTCTCAATATAGAGACTCTATATTATAGAAAGTGTGTGTGTGTGTGTCACAATTAGTTAAAAATTATTTTTTTAATTAAGGATTTGTAAGATTAGTCTTTTTATGAATAATCAAACTGCTACCAAATTAATTTAAGCTCGTTGAACCTTTAAATTGATTAGGCATACCTTGTTAAATTTTCTTTTAGGTAAAAGAATTGTGCTTATTAAAGATATCTTGACACATAGTCTATATCCAAGATGCTCCATAACTTACATCTTATTTGGTATGAAATCACATATGGAATTCAATTCATAAGCAAATTGAAATTCAATTGATAATCTATTTCACTTATTATGTTTTGAATAAAATATTAAATCACATAGTTAAATTTAATTATATTATTTGGAATACCTATGGAAATGAATTGAATAAGCAATCTTGATAATTTTACTTTTAATTCATCAATCTTTTTTTTGTTACAAAAAAAAAAAATTTCCTTGCACTGACCTTATACTTATTTAAAATGACATGAAATATAGACATTTTAAATAAGATAAAAAAAAATATACCTATATCATTTTAGTTTTTTTAATTAAAAAACTAGAAAATTATATATTTGTTAAAAGAAATTCTATAACATTAATTTTTTTTATTAGGATGTTGAGAAAACAAATTATAGAAATATTCCAATAAAGATTGGATGTAATCGAAATGAATGAATCAAGATTGTTGTCAACTGAATAACGAGTTACTCGTAAATGAAAAATAACTTTTCAATTCATTGATAAGAAAAGCTCACAACAATGACACAATTATGAGGGAAAAAGATTTACTCAATAACATATCAAACACCATCTTTGCCATGAAAACTTGCAGCAGAGGATTAACTTGGATGTAACATAATAAAAAATAATAATAGAGATGAAATAATATCAATTAGCACCACTATCCTTACTCATCACCACCATTACCCCTACTCCTCTTCACCATTATCATTGTCACTACTACTATCACCCTACTACCAACACCACCATTACCACATTTAATATGGCTATCATTCTATTACCATTATTACTATCATTTCATCATCACCATCCATCACCATTAAACCGCTACCACCTCATTTCTTACCCCCACTTGCATCACTACTATTATCATAATCACCGTCGTTACATCACAACTATAACACATTGAGTTTTTCATATCATCATTTACTAATTATTATCAAAAACAAATATATGTATAATGTTTTTCCAGTAAAACTTTTTACAGAAAACAAACACCAACTAAAAAAAGGAAGAAAAAAGTGATGGGAGGGGGTTTTGGTAGAAGCCTGTGATATAGGCTTGCATTTTCAAGGGGTAGGACCGAATCAAGGAAAGGTTTATAGATGGAAGACACAAATTGTTAAATTAGTAGTCTACGGACTATATTAAGACTCTATTAATAGTTGGAGGTAAAGTTTGCCATTTAATTTTAGTAGGGCCGCTTAATTATTATTATAATCTTAAAAATGAAATCTCCTTGCAATTCTTCAAGCATACCTCCGTCTCTGTACTCTGTAGCTGCTTTGCAGTTGTCTGCAGTCCAAAGCAAAAGTCCTTTAAAAAACAAAACCACAACGTGTTTTGTCTCGATGAGAAAAAGGCAACCTTAAGCTTTTCTTTTTCCTCTTATTATTACATTCTCTGATATAATCAACATAAATAAATTCCCTACTTCGGTGATTGTTAGCTCTTTTTTTTTTCTTCTTTGCAAAGTATTGATTTTGGTAACGTTAATGGAGTTGTAGTAGTAGTTGTTGTTGTCACCTAGTCCAAGAACACCCACTTCATCAAGTCCTTTGAATTTATGTCAAATTTCTTAAAAAAACCAACCAAAGTTTCCAAAATTATACTTCAGCTTTTGATTCGTCCTGTGTCTAAATCTTCAAAATGTCAGTTCATGAAATGTCCCACATCGATTTAGAGAAAGGAACACACCGCCGCTCCGTTGCTGGAAGTGATGCCAGTTGTTTTTCTGATGCAGAAGATGTGTCTTGCTACTCCCAGTTCTATTCAACCACTGGTGGCTCTTATGATAATTACAGTTTCGCTTGTGTCTCTGATCCTGAGGGTATAAACAGTGTGGTTTTGGATTCTAGGAGGGTGTCTTCAGTGTCTGATTGTTCAGTGGAGGTGGGGATTGTAAATGGAGTGCCTGAAATAAAGGTGCATTTGAGTAAAGTGGAGAGAGATTGTAGGATTTGCCATCTGGGTTTAGAGAGTAATAGCCATGAATCCGGAGTTCCTATTGAATTGGGTTGTTCTTGCAAGGATGATTTGGCTGCTGCTCATAAACAGTGTGCAGAGGCTTGGTTCAAGATTAAGGGAAACAAGTAAGTACAAGATTGAATTCTAGTTTTTTTTTTCTTTGGTAAATTTTCTTTTGCTCTTTTGAATACAAAAATTATTTATTTAAAGTGCTGGTATGATGATTAATATGTTAACTTTGTTTGTTTGTGAGAAGAGGTAAATATCCACTTCGTGCTTCTTAGTATTATCTAAGTTGGTTGATGTTTTTTTTAAGTGTAAATGTTGCACTGAAGCGGGATTTCTTGAAGGATTAGTAACAACATTTTTTCACCAAAGAGGACAAAGGGTTCATTAGTTAAGGCTTTTGAATATTGGATTACAGTCTGATTAGTTTGTGGGATATGAAGCATAATGTAGAAGTTAAGAATTATGATGAATAAAAGGGAAAGTGGAAGGAGTTTCTGTTTAGTAAACAAGTTGACAAGAAAAAAAAAAAGTAAAGCAAAAGAGTACAGCTTTAAGATACCAGTCCCAATGATATGTCGCTACACCGACAATTTCTTGCCAATCTGTACTTTTTAGAAGTTTAGGAATCTAAATAATGCTCCTTTCTGCTTCTCTTCTCTTTATCACAATGGAGTTCTGACTCCTTGTTGATACGCAGATTAAAAGATAATTGCTTGTGGGTGCGCTACTTAATATTTGTATTTGTATAATTGCTAATGCAGATTCCTTACTTCCTGTTCGTCTGATGTGCTTAGCAAAAAAATAATAGTTGACATCCATGATATTGTGCATGAGATTTAAGCATCGTATGACGCTGAATGATGGGTAGAAATCTCCTGATAGTTGTGAATCTTAAAACTTATGGTCCATGCGTTCCAGAATCAGTATTTCTCTGTTAGGCATGTCTATGTCAGACTATCAGTGTCATATTGATTGATACCATACTCAAAACAATGGTGGAATATCTTGGTATCAGTTAGAATGCACTTCGCTGTTTACTTATTAAACGTGGACAATTGATTGGTCTGCTCTTGTATTTAACATTGCTTTAATTTCTAGTTAGAACTAGAACAGCCTGGAAAAAAATGATTTGATTGATATTTTGGATCAGAAAACTGAACATTCTAAACTGATTATTCAAGCACCAGCGCGTGCTTATTGATGCATACTTTTAGTGGTAGCAAGGATCTTCTGTGGATCTTACTTCTCCTTGCTGGAATACTGCTATATGATGTAAAAAGATTAAAAAAAAATGTGCTGGAACAAGTGATGGTAGATAGCTATTATGGAGGTTTAATATAAATTATCTATTATTTGATGATAGTGAATACAGTATTATTCATCATCTATTACATGATGTGGTAAATGGTAATAAAGCAGTATCTCCGGCTCCTAAGCTATCACCCTATTCTATGTCTGTCAATCAGAATAAGTTCTCTTTATGCTGTGTATTTGAAGCTTTAACCTAACCATATATCTCCGGCTTAAATTTCGAAAATCTCTGTTTTATCACTATATGATGTTCAAAGATCTCTCTCTCTCATTTCTGGTGAGTCTTTTACCTGATCTTCTAGTTCACAATATGCCCGCTAGCCTTATCTCTGGACCAGGCATCTATTCTTTGCAATTTTTTTGGGAATGTTTTGTTCTAAGTTATTTGCTGTTGTACTCGCATGAACAGATGAATGAGCTATATTCTTTAGGGGTTGCATTAGTGCATATTACATGATCAATGAGCAGTATTTATTTGCATTTAACTTTCATTTCAAATTTCTAATCCTGTGGCAGCTATCATGGTATGTCTAATTACTTCCTTTCATGAAAATTGGTCTCATATATGTTTTGGTATTTATTTCTCACCTATATTTATTCGGTTCACGGCATATGTACCAGGACCTGTGAGATTTGTCATTCTATTGCACGCAATGTTGTTTTAGCAAGTGACATCGAGTCAATTGAGCATTCAAATGAGACAAACAATGTCATGGTAAATACCGCGGCGGCGGCAGCCTCAACATCAATTCCTACCACAGAAACTCGAAGCTTTTGGCAAGGCCACCGCTTCCTGAATTTCTTGCTTGCTTGTGTGGTATTTGCATTTATATTATCTTGGCTCTTTCACTTCCATGTGCCATCCTCCTCGTAAACTTCTGTAGGAGAGGCTTGAGGGGGAAAAGAAAGAAATAATTATAGAGAAAGCAGAATTATTCTAGAACTTGCAAAGATTGTTGTGTGATGAATGAGGAAGAGTTCAGTGCCTCGTAGGGTTTTATACGTCCACATTTTCCTTTAGAATGCATAGGTATTTGTTGATCTACATACGCACGCTTGTATTTATCAGAGCTTTATCTGCCTTGAAAAATATTTATGGGTGTTTGGAGGTTGTATTGATTCATCTAGATGCTGTTATTGTTGTTCCTTTCTTTATAATGTCTCGTAATATGGAGATGGATCCATGGCAGAAATATTCTCCAATACCTTATGATTTGTAAGAGTTTTTACCAGATTTCCCTCATAGTCATAAAGCATTTTGAAAATCCCCCAGCCATTAAAACTGTCTGTTCTCTCTTTTATTTCAACTCTAGTCTTGGCCACTGTTATTCCTTTTATGTTCACGACAGAGGTTCATGCATGTCCATGCATGTCGGATTCCCAGAATGAAGTGTTAACCAGCAACCTGGTTCTTGGTTGGGAGCATGATCAAATAACAGACAGCCTCTAAAAGAGTCCATGCTCACAGAAAACTGCAGCATCAACACTCTTCTATTTTCTTATTGCATTGCAGGTGTCAATTACTGCACTCAAAAGATTAAGGAACGGCTGAACTGCAGAAGCATATACTTTATCCACACAAACAAAAATAATTGAAGAATCCTGTGATGTCAACAATGGGTCAAAATGAGGATGGAGAAATGAGAAGCAAGAATACACACAATAGCCTACACAAAATTACTAAAAAAGAAAAAAAAAACAATAATTAATAAACGAAAATCATAAAAAAGGACCTATACACTTTCAGTTTTTGTTTCTTTTGGCTTCCAAGTTTGTGCCATCTTTGAGTGTTTCTTGCGCGTCAGTCTCCATTCCAAGGCTAAAGAGGCAAGCTGCTTGAAGGTACGAGGCAGTGGACCAATCAGGAGACACCACTTGGGCCTGCATAGCATCCCCTAGAGCTTCTTGCGGCATGTCACTCATCAAGTAAGATAAGCAGCGCCTAGCGTACACAGTGGGTGACACCATGGTTCCGCCATCAATGAACTGCAGAAGACAGGGAAAACAATCTCCTTTCACAAGCCAACATAGAGTTTTACTGCCATCAGGATGCAGAAGGAAAACTAACCCATATTTTATTACAAAAAGATTCAACACTAAATCTGTGGAAGAGACTCAATTAAGTTTTACTATTATGCTAGCAGCAAACTATGTAGGATAACAAGAACTTTTGCCAGAACAACTTGATTTCCCTAACTTAATATAGGCATGTACTGAAACTTTATCAAGGGATGAGATTTTTTGTTCTTTGTTGGTAGAATATGATCCTTCATGTCAGCTAAGCAACCCAAAAGAAAAGTTTCATCTCTAACAAGATAAAATGATACCACTGATTTATAATTGTTCTTATAGTACCAATTTCTCTGCTTACTGAATATTCATCTCTAACAAGACGAAATGATACCCCTAATCTATCATCCAATAGAAAATTACTTCATGAACTAATTTATAAATTTGCTCTGCTTGTAACTAAATAAGAAAAGAAACCATCCTAAGAATTCAAGTTCCATATTTGACAATAACAAGAGATACTCACTTGTGTATAGCAATCAATGGCAGTCGCAAAATCCTTAGCTCGAAAAGCAGCATCTCCATGCTTCTTAGAATTCAAGGTCTCTTGCATTTGATTGGTCCACATTTGAAAAGAAAGCTACAGGAAAAAAAATAATTCAGAGCTAAGCACAGAGTTAAAGAACAGGTTACATATTAAAGCCAGAGTAACATAATAAGACTTCACCCAAAGCCCTGGGTATCTAGTTCCTAGGATTTAATTTTTTGATTCCGACACAAAATCCTACGAAGAAAAAAAAAGGATTCAGAACTGGTGACATGATTTGTAATTGCTAGGTGGACAAACTAATATTTCTTTTCTTTTCTTTTTTTAATTTTTTGAGAATGGACACAAGGACTGTCAGCCCAAACGACAATAGATACATACAATTTGATTATACAATAACTCAATAGGACCTTGTCCTGCTTAAGGCGCATAGTTATGACTAGTATAAAGCATAGTGATATGACTAGTAAAAAAACATCTCATTTATCTATTTATTTATTTTCATAGCAATGAAATGTAGGAAACCATTCAAGTCACAGAGAAGAGATGTCAAACCTCATTAGCAATCCCCTCATCATCCTTGTATCCAATCTTTTCCAGTATTTCATGTATAGCAGTGAGATCCATTCTCAAGCATGCCTCGCCAAAAGGAGTCAACGACAATGGCAGAGTTGATGATGCAGTTTCTTCTCGGATGCCCATCAAAACAAAAGATGGGACCTGCTAAAACTATATTAGCTTATTTGCAAAAACTATTCAACCTTGCAGAAGCAGGCCTCATTTTGACAAAGCTATGCTGTCCGTACTCTACAAAGACGTGCAGCTCAATCAACTATTTTATATACCTCTGTATCCTTTTGAAGTGACATAAGTGCAGTGACAAGGGATTTAGCATTTGGCCTTTCACGAGCTTCATACTGCAAACAACGGGAAGCTAATCTAACCAACTCTGTTCCATCATCTTTTGAAAAATGGCCTTCTAGAGCAGAATCCATCAACATCAGGAAATTTTTGCCACGAATCAGGTCAAGTGCCTAAAAACAAGGCAAAGAGTGGAGAAAATCCTCGAACGTTTTATGCTTAAATGGTTATCAATCAAAATGGGAATAACAATAATTCATTTGTACTACCAGCGACAAAGAAACCAACAAGATGGCTTACTACAGCAATAGAACAGCAAATTACTTACATGACTTGGGGGAATATGTTTGCCGCTCAGAAGGTCCAACAACAAGGTTCCAAAGCTGTAAACTACACTTTCTTGTGTAACTCTACCTGCCAGGATCACGAAATAATTTCAACCATCGACATTTCTAATGATTTAACCATTTTCAACCTTTTCGCTAGCGTTTGATACCCAAAAACTAATCAGATTGAGATGTAACTGATCCATTTATGCACGCAAAGATCATATCAGTTTATAGCAATCAGAAGTTGTGATGCTGACACAAACAATCCTTACCAGTTCTCAAGTACTCTGGAGGGGTGAAAGCCAAATTTGTACTGTAACTTTTTCCATCTCGGCTATTCTTCATGAGGCCGAAGCAAGATAGCCTGGGATTACCATCCTGTCAACCACCAAACCAAAAAATCAGGACCGACACTATTGGCACCACAAAGTAAATTCTACGTCGCAGACAGCCACATTTACCTTATCAAATAAGATCCTGTAGGCATTGAGATCATGATACAACGCCCTTCCTTTGCTGCCACAGTATTCCAGAGCTTGTGCCAAGTACAGAGCTACCCTCAACCTCATTGCCCATTTCATGGGCTGGCTCTCCCCTTTAAGACCAAAATATAAAAAATTCAGACAAAGATTATTCCAAATTTAAAGTTCATCAACTCTATTCTACTTACCATTATATCCCCTCATCAAATCTGGTCAACTTATTTTCAACGTTAGCCATTTTTGGCCAACAGAAAACGAAAAAAAAAAAAAAATTCTCTGAAGAAAAATGCTGGATAGGAAAAAGGGCAACCCTAGCACTAACCAGACAATAAAAAGATAGAAGATTAACAACCAAAAATAATAAAAAAAAAATTAAAGAGAAGATAAAAAGGACTCACAGTGGAAAAGATGCTTAGCAAGAGTTTCATGGGGCATAAACTCAGCAACAAGCAATCTCTCCTCTGCCTCACAGCAACATCCAATCAGATTCGCCAATCTCTCACTCCTCAAGCTCCCCACCGTTCTCGCTTCCTCCTAATTACAGTTTTACCATATTCATTTTTTAAAATTTCCTTAAATATACTAGTAATTTCTCATCATTTTAACAAAGCTTTAAAAAAAATAGAAAGGCTGTACGAGGAATTGGCGAGAATCAGGCCAGGCGAGACGATTAAATCGTTTAACGGCGATCCAACGGTCATTGTCTAGTTTCCCTTCGTAAACAACGTTGGGAGCTTTTTCACCGTGTTCCGATACTATGTTGTCCGAAGAGAACCCAGACGTGGCTGCTCGCAGTTGTTCGAAACTGAACTCGGTGAAACTGGGAAATGCGTTTCTGTCACTTTTGCCCCCATTTTCTGCACCGAAATGACATCATTACGCAAACTATTACCCCTCATTTTACACCCAAAAAAGAAAGAAAGAAAAAGACAGAGAGAGACTGGCAGAAAGAGAGGGGCTTGATGAGTTTACCGAGATCGGAGGATTCGAGGACTGAAGGTTTAAGGTGAGAGTGGAACCAGCAGAAAGAGAATTTGGAGCAGCGGGCTCCCATTGATTAGAGTAAAAAAAAAAAAAACTCCAAAATGATCAGACAGCGAGGAGACAATGTGAGGTGAAATAATCAAACGGTTAGGATGACGCTGATCCTTGTCTAAAAGTTTTTTGCATGCGCTGCTGCTTCACAAGAAGGTTTTGGAAAGGAAAGAGAAAGAGTGGGTTGTGGACAGTGGAGGATCCTTCGTTCCTAATCAGTTTTATTGAAGCTTGCAAGCAAGAAAGCTACTTCACTTGATGTTGTGTTGTGTTTCCGCAACAAAGTGCAGAGGGCCTTTTACTCTCCTTTCTGGTTTCAGCTTTCTGCCTCTTTTACCAACCCCTCTCTGTCTCTCTCTCTCTCTCTCTCTCTCTCTTATTTTTCAAATTGTTTTAGCAGTAAAACCTGGGGTGGTATTTGAGGGGATTTGCGTTTTTTTTTATTATTATTAAACAATTTTAGAATTTTTTTTAAAAAAAATATTTATATATAATTTTAGATTATTTTAATATTTAATATAAAAAATATTTTTTAATATATTTTTTTAAAAAAATTACTTTAAAAAATAAACATTACTTGCCATATTTTTCTTTAAGGGTAAACTATATTTTTGCTATAAAATAAATTTTAAAAAACTGAATTTTTCATATTTTATTTTATTTCTTCTTGATTTTTCTTTTAAAAAACTATATTTTATTTCTTATTGATATTTTATTTTAATGATAAATGAATAGAGGCGAATGCATGGGCATGAGTGGCCTATTTGCATTTGTTTAAGTTTTGTTAGGATGACAAACTTGTTAGAAATATAATTAATATTGAGATTAAGTTAATTATAATCTTAATTCTTAAATTATGAATTTTTATTATTATTATTAATATGAGTGTTTGGGTTAATTTGCGCGTATTTTGACTAATCCCAACGAGCTCTAAAGTTAACAATCATATAAGTTTCCAGTGGTTATTATATTAGCAACCACATGATTCGAACTTGAAACTAATAATTTTAATTTTATGAGTAAGGTCAAAGGATCATATTTGATGGTAAAAATAAAAATAAAAATAAAAATAAATAATAAAAAAAGTCATGGTGTTCATGTGATCACCTCAAGATCATGTGCATACAAAAAAAGAAAAAGTATTTCTCTTAACGTTACAATTTGATTGATTACCACAAAAGGATTGAGGCTCCATGATGCATATCCAAGGAAAATCTTAATCAGTGGAGAAAAGGTAGTTGCCTTTTTTAAATTGATATGTTTTGCACTCATGGATATAATAGCTTAGCTATTGAGTATACATCAGACGCCCCATGACTTTTATTGATGTTTTTTTACGTGGTAAGAGGATATTTGAAAGTATAATAGTGATTATAATTTAAAATATTTTTTATTTAAAAATTATTAAATTAATATTTTTATTTTTAAAAATTATTTTTAATATTAGTATATCAAAACAATTTAAAAAAATAAAAAAATTTGAAAAACACGGTTCTTACGGATTCCTTCAACCGAGTCATTAGGAGCTTATGGTTTTATGTTCCATTACCATATTTTTTTTAAATATTGAACCATATAAGTGGTGGCCCAGTGGTAAGAGTTTGGGACCAAAAGGTTTGCTTCCTCTGTGGTCTCAGGTTCGAGCCATGTGGTTGCTCATATGATGGTCACTGGAAGCTTACATGGTCGTTAACTTCAGGGCCCGTGGGATTGGTCGAGGTACGCGCAAACTGACCTGGACACCCACATTAAACTAAAAAAATATATATGGTTGGCTGGAAAGGCAAATATATACTAAATGATGATGTTTTTTAAAAATATTTTAAAAATAGATTAAAATAATTTTTTTATATTTTTTATTTTTGCTATTAATATATTAAAATCATCTAAAAACACAAAAAAAAAAAAAACATTAATTTTATGTTTGTTTAATTGAAATTTTTTAGAAAAAGCATAATCCAAAAACAAAAACATTTAGATATCTTTCTAATTAAATTTTAGGGGAGTTGTCTACATGTAACTGATACATTCCTAATAAATTGTTCAGCTGATAATATGCTGAATTATCAGCAACTACAAAACACTCTTGCAAGACCTTCCATGCATGGCTTTGCAGATCAGCAAAAGCCTGTAATTGCCATTTCAAATCAATGACCAAGTTCATGCCATTCCTCGTGCCTTTTCCCTATTTTCTTCCATGTTGGAGGATGGGCCTCTTGTTTTATGCTATAAAGATTCTTGCAAAATGGTTTCCATCACCAGACGTCAAGCCTAGGAAGATTAAACTCTCTTTTCCTAGGAATATTCAACCAGCCTGAACAGATTTCAAAATGAAGACGATGTCTGCTTCGAGGGTGAAGACAAAACAATCCATTACAGGACCTGAAACAAGCATATGATGTGTTTCCTCGTTGCCTATTTCGGTTGTAGGCAAAAAAACTGTTAAATACACCAGATTAGAAGCACACAACCTTAAAAGTTCTATGAACTGGGGCCTTGTTCTCCCCTTGCGCTTGCATTCTCTACTGGATCACAAGCATGCCTTTGATCATCATTCAAAAAGGATAACAAAAACAGAAGAATGGAGAAAAGCAATCCTTTTGTCTGTCGACAGATGGAAGAGTTATTATTTGTATCGCCCATTCAGGGGTCAAGAGGACCCCCTCCCACCTCCTTTTTCCAGGTAAAAGAGAGAGCATGTAGGGGAGAAAGTGGCTCTTCCATAGACATGCCTCAGTGATGATGATGATGTGCATCACTCAGATCTTATCATATTCTAGTAGCTACGTAGATAATTGGTCACTCTCCCTCTTTGTTGACCAACCATCTAGAGCTTGATTTGCGCCAGCATCACCTTTTGGGCATATAGACAATGGGGGGGCAATCCGTACCTATCCTGCCTCCATATTAGATGAGCGAGCATGGGATCTCGCTTATTTGCCTTCAAGTGTCACCAAAAACACCTGGATTTTGTTATTTATTGTTTTTTACTCGTGAAATTCCTACCCGGAAGGATTATTTTTCTTATAATACAAGAATATTCATTAGTTTATTTTTAAAAGTTTTTTTAGTGTTACAAAATCTTTTATAACGTGCATAAATATAGTTTTTCAGTGTGTAAATGATTCTTTTAGTGTTTTAAAATCTCTTTCTTACAAAAGAATTTTATTTATTCTAACTACATGGTTCTACGTTGATTTGTTTTTAATATATAGTTTTATACTAATAAGACATAATTTTTTATTTAACTGTTAGATCGAACTGAAATTTTACTAAAAGTTTCCAAAAATATTGGTTTATATTAGGTTAGACATTCATATCAATCAAACATCAAGAAAATTTAGGTTTTGGGCTTTAAGGTCCATAACCTATTGTGCAAGAATTGAAAATTAAATTCCTAGTTGATTTATGTTTTTTTTATTTTATTTAGAATTCTTTTATTATTTTTTCATAATTGTTTAGGATGTTTTTTTCCTAATATAAATAGGTTTATTTAGCTTATACTTGGGTTTTTTTAATTGGCAGCCGCAGATTATTGAATAAAACTGGTGTTTTGCTTTGAGTAACACGTTTTTCTCTTTGTTTAAACAAAGAGCAATTGAAATTATCAGAGTATAATTGATTTTGTTGCGTTCTTTTTTATAATTTTCATTCATGGATTGATATTTATCATGATTTCATTCCAATAATGTTGGTGTTTTAGTTCTGGTAATCTTTGCGTCACACTTCTATCAACTTGAATCTTTGGCTTTCGGGGATTTGTCTTTTTTACATGTGAGTTATGTGACCACGTAATCACAGGGTTCACATTAAAACATGTGTTGTTATAGAGATAGAGAGGTTTTTATCTCTGTCCTAGAGATCATTTTTAACCGATTTTTTGTTCCTTTAAATAAAAAAGACAAAAGGAATAAAGATGGAGATCGAGACGAGTACAGGGACGTGGATGAAAGTTTTTTTCCGTCAAATGTCCTTTTAAATATTTTGTAATTTTATTTTTTTATATTTTTTAATATGTATTATCACATGCATACACATATTTTTATATTCTTAAAAACTCCTTTTAAGAATATAATTGTATTAAAGAACATAAAAATTGGCATATGTTTATTATTGTTGTAGCTCCTTTTACATTTATAAGGTAGCTTTTAGTTATTATTATGCGCACGGAAAAAAAAAAAAAAACAAAGTCAAATATGATAGAAATGTGTTTTGTTCTATAGAAAGATTTTTATCTCTGTCT
This sequence comes from Populus simonii, assembly GCA_007827005.2. Lineage (NCBI taxonomy): Eukaryota > Viridiplantae > Streptophyta > Magnoliopsida > Malpighiales > Salicaceae > Populus > Populus simonii. The sequence goes on from CM017479.2 coordinate 3,952,307, forward strand.
CATAGATAATTTTTAACCTATTTTTTTTATGCATCTAAACAAAGAGAGATTTATGAGGTAGCCTCTATTTACTATGAGTTTGAGTTCATATTCGCAAAAAAAGATTTTCAATCTATAAAAGATCTAAATTGCAACCAAGAGAAGTTGGAAATCAACCTACAACATCAAAAGATCCATTGGAAGTACTGATTGGGTCAATTACAGGGTTAAAAAGCAAGAAGATTAAAGAAGCATTTAATGGATTTATTCAAGATATTTGAGCCAAGTCAAACTTTCAAAATTCAATAAGAAATAATCAGGCTTTAATTAATATAATATATGCAAACTTGACCAAGCTTAATTAGGTTTTGGGCTTTATTTATTCTAGTGTATAATTTTATGCTAATAAATATAAATATAAATTTTATTGTTGGATTATATTGAAATTTTTCTATAAGATTCTAAATGACTTGTTTTTTACGAGGTTGAAATTCAACAACAATACCGAACACTAACAAATATATAATGATCTAAAATTCCAGATTATTTCATAGCAGTTATACCCTAGAGTTTGTTTTTAATCTTTTCCCGGCTATATACTTTTATTTATAATGAATTTAATTTAATCCCCAGGAAAATCCATCAAAGACTTTCCACATCTACATTGGAGGTGGCTGCAGAACCATTTAAGTATATGATGCGCCAGGCTTTTTCCAGGAGGGTATAGCATCAATGTAGGTGGTTTTGTTTTTTTTTTAAAAAAAAAAAGGACAAAAATATCAATCGTTCAGTTGGGGGGAAAAATATCAATTTTGAAGTTTTTTTCAATCAAAATACATTCTGTTAAAGGGAATCCAAACTACAGAACCATGATCCCATAATTCCTGAAAGAAAGAAATCAGCTGAGATTCACATCCTTGTTTTTTATCAGAGCATGTTGATCATGGCATGCGATTTGTAAGGAACAGGTCACTGGTTTGAGCATGGAAGATTCTATTGTCTAGTACAAACTACCAGGGATAAAGGTCTGGCATGCCCTGAGTCCTGATAATAAAGAAACATGTGATGTAAGTTGCTGTGTTTCCATTTAAAATGGAAACCATGGCCAGTCATAACTCATAACAGTGATCTTAGCTGTATTAAGATGCATGAAGACATGGAGGGTGTGCTCTGGCATGGAGAAACAGAGCATTTTCCCCGAATCAAACATCACATGCAACATTCAATTAAAAATAAACAAAAGAATCATCATGTGGTTTCTTCACATGGTGGATCATTCCACCATTGATTCGCTGGTTAAGGATTTTCTAAATGCTATGGCCATCAACACAGCCAACAAAGGACTAAGGCTGCAAAAACCCACATCTAAAACACCACTAATTATCATCAATCTATTCTTAGAGCTTGAGATCATCCCCAAATTCTAACTGAGAAGCCTTCGGCTTTGCAAATAATTATATTCACCAAAAGATAAATAAGCATAGAGCAGGAGAGTTTCAAGAGCAACACAAGATACTGCAAGATATCTTCAAAAAGAACATGGAGGAAATACGAACCATTGAGAAACCGTGCTACATACTGATGCTAGTGGGGAACTGTTTCAATCATGACAAAGGAACAAGACTGCATATTGTAGCAATGCACAATCCCATATTTCATTTTCTCTAGAATACAAATCAAATGTACTGGCAGTCTTGGGAATAGAAGCTGACCGCAACAGCTACTAAATCCTTCTATCCAAGGTCATAATGATATGAACTTCAGTTCCTGCAAGCAGTTACGAAAGAGATAGCAGCCTCCATCATCTATGCACCATTAATTGCGGTAGCATCAGCATGGACTAAATTGGCATCATCCAGAATCTTGCCATTGACTTGGGTTCTCTGCCTCTGGAAAAGATAATAGACATCAGTATAAATAACAATCCATATCACATCCGTGCAAAGCCATTTCATGAGGAAGAAAAGGAGAATTTATAGAATCAATATTGACTATACCCAATCTGCAGGGTCCACTGAGTTCCCATTCAAGAGCTTGTGGTTCTCTTCTTTAGTCTTGCTATCCTTGTCTTTGGTACTCAATGGTAACAAGAAAGAAGCACCACCAGTCCGATCAGGTAGTTCTGCATTCAACAACTTAAAGTCAGTATGATCCCTCATTGAGCTCGTGGTTCTGCCGAAGGAAAAGGTGTACAGAAAAATCAGAACAAAAGATTCAGGACACCCTTACCTGGTAATTTCTTGTCCAGGAAGAATACCACTAAATTAACAGTATACCTGGAAAGCAACAATTGCAGAGCCAAAATAAAAATCAGAACGACAGAACATTTTTTTTTTAATAGAAATAATGACTGCACAATCGAATAGATGATACATACCACGCTACAGTAACATCAACAGTATAATGCTTGCGTGATGCTATAATTAAAAAGCTCTGAACTACAGCAATCAGCCAACCTAACTGCTTTATACACCTACAAAAAGACATCACAACAATTCGAAATTAGTTAACCTAGTAATGGCATTTAGTTCAGTAAAATTGTGTAGACTGTGAACAATAGGGAGCGGGTGCAGACTCAAACATAAGGAAACCAGACCACTTATTACACTATTCTCCAACCATATTGATATCACTAATCTTAACCAGAAACCACAAATTCATTCCCTATTATCAGGACCAAATTTCAATATTAATCAATTGAAAGGATCAAATGGAGACAACTAGAAAAATCTCTCGTTTTTCCTTCTGGGAGGAAAAACAACATTTTTACAAGCCATATTTTACCTTTTTGTGCCATACTTCTGATATGTGAGGACAAAGACTAGAGTAAATATCATGTGCGATGAAAAAATCAAATCACCACAACCATGTGTCATGCCCCGAGGAACTGCATTGTTAAGAAACAAAATTAGCTCAAAAATCCATGGAAAATAACGAACAAAGGATCAAGTTAAAGCAACAGTTACGGACAATTAATTAAGAGTACTTCAAATACACTCTCTGGATGTGGCAACCTGGCAAGTTTTGATCCCTGCAGTGTAGAAAAGCAAGCCAAATTATATACGTAAATTTTTAAGTACCAGTTTTTAATTAAAATAAATGAAAAGGAAAGGCTCAAACTAGATAGACCATTTATTTGTATTGCAAAAACCAACCATAGCTGTTTTTTTAACAAAAAATAAATATAGGAAATAGACATATTAGACATTCTACCTCACGACAATGATAATTTGGACCTGGAAGCTGGGTGGAATAGAACGTGATGATCCGCAGAAATTGAGAAGCCTAGTGAAGAAAAATAAGTCAGATAAAGTGTCAGAAAGCATTAAGAAATTGCGTACTCCCAAAGAGATACAAACCAAAGTCGTTACAGTAACTTTGGTGTGTGCTTTTTGTGCTAGCTTACAAGTTTCTAAATCTATCTCACTAATTGTCCCAGCATGATTCTGTTGTATATCATTTCTGGGCATACAAGTTGCTCAACACAAGGAAAAGAAACATAGAGAGAGAGATTGGCACTTACAACTAGAAATGCTAGAACCCTGCACCAAATCAAAACTGTGTAGATCTTTTTGCTCTTGAAGATGAAAGGATGGAAAGTCCACTGCAATAGAACAAATTCCCAATTAAGTATAAAAGAATGCAAAACTTGTTAAAGGTCAAAATCCACTTGAAGGTCCACTTCTAGGCTTTTTGGCAATCTGACCCACATACCAGGTCCAGATTACTCCTGTCTTGAAAATTTAGCTTTGCGATTTTTTCTTTTCTTATTTTCCGCATATGTTTTATCTATTTCTATAAAAAAATTTCCTTGGTTTTGATTTCCTATTTAGCTCCGGATCAACTATGGCAGACGACTTTTATAGTTTTTTAGGCCTTAACCACCATTTATCGATTATCCAGAATTTTAAACTTTTGTGAGCTTTCACTACAATTGTATTGTTTTGTTTCTGTGGGAAAAGCTGGAAACTAAAGAACGAACATCACAAAAAGGGCAAAAATGCAAGATATAAATAAATAAATAAATAAACAAAAGAATAGGGAACTTCACAACTGCTTATGCTCAAGCACTTTTCACCAATAATGTAAACAACCAAAAAGTTTGTCAAGGTTCCTAGCAAGCAACAACCATCTAATAAAAGCTGCATGTGCGTGGGCATTGAATAGGATATGGCTGCAGCGAACTGGTTCAACTTAAATTCAACTTAGTTGGAAACAACCCCACATTGCATGAAAAGAAAGGAGATTCTCAGAACGAGGAGATATTAGAATCATCAGATGTGTAGCATGACAGGTACTCTGAAGATAAATATAACCGTGTATGGCAGGTACTTCAGGGTTAAGAACTACATCCCCGTCAATCACTGCAAATAAATTTTCAAAAGTACAATAATGACAACCCTATTACAGCATTCTACGCTTATGTGGAGTTAAGCGCTAGTCCAATTGCCAATATTAAACAATAAACTATTTCAAGCTTCACCTCTAGCAAACAGTGTTACTATCCAGATGACACTCTGATTCCAGATATAGCATAGCACATTTGAATTTCACGTGCATTTGATTTTATGTTATTGGGATATATTAATGTTCCGAAATCCCGATGTCAGAGGAGGCAGAAATTAACCTATGAACAACTTATCAACCCGGAAAACTGGAGAGGGAGAAGGAGGCTGGGAAAATTAAACAAGAAGAGGCAAACAGGAGCAAAAGTGCAACGGCAACTATATCGTAATCTTACCACGATAAAGGATAGAAAGACGAAGGTGAACACCGTCTCACTAATGTAGGATTTATCTTGCCCAAACTCCTGAATTATCAAACAGAGTTAGACAACAGAATAAAGCATACCAGAAAGGGGAGAGAAACGAAATAAACAAGCACCAACCGGAAGAAGAAAGAACCCAACATCCTGCAACGTTGGCCCTGGGCGGTGTAGATAATGAACTCCTCGGGCAGCTAAGCCATGTATGTACTGTGGGCAAGAAACATATAATACAGATGTTAGGACATAAGCATCAAACTATAATCAGAAGAAAAGAAAACAATAAGGGGAAGTGCAAAAACACAAGAACGCAGCCTAAAAATCTGATGGTACCATACAAATGCATACGTTTCATCCCGGTAAGAAAAATCACATTATATTAGTTGACTAAGCGTTCATCCCCAGAATATGCTGCAATTCAGGTACTCAAAACAGCACACTATGCATTGTTCTTTATCGAACTTAACATACGCTTAAGCTAAGAGTACAAGTTTTCTCTCAAGGAGGGGCAAGGCAAGCGACGGCTACAACGTTTTACCAGACCCTTCACCCTTTTTCACAGTCCTCAGAATCAAACAAACAAATTGACCAAAGAATTGCAGCATTGGATTCATAGAAGAAGAAGAACGAGAGAGTTAGGTAAGGTAACAATAGTAATTGGATTGAATTAACACCTGAAAAATTAAACCGGTAAGAATGTATTTCCAACTATCTGCAAGTAAATTGATCTCTGTTGTCGTCTCTGCACAAATCCTCTTCCATAACTTCACGCACCAAAACCAAACCATTTGATCAAAAATCAGATTCAAAAATCTTGGGAAAATTAAAAGCACAAACAAGTTTTTCTCTTAAGGGAAAAGAAGAGAGAGAGAAACCTTGGAAGCCTCGCGACCAATGTAAAGAGTCATCTTGTTGTTGTTGGTGGTGGTGTTGTTGTTGTTGTTTCTGTAGTTGTTGTTGCTGGGTATGTTGGGCTATAAGCACCAGTTCCATAGCACTTCAAAACCCAACTGTTAAGGTCGACATCATTATTCTCCTCAAAATCCAACCATAAGAAAAAAAAAACCTCTTAAGAGCTTTTCAACTTCCGACTTCGAAAACGGAAAAAGAAGAAGAAAACCGCTTCGGTTCTTGAGCGATCGAATAGCCAATCGAGATCTCCACTAAAAGGGTGAAAAGAAGACGAGGAGGCTTTTACAAGAAGAGAGAAAACCCAAAAAATAAGTCTGATTTTGCGTGATTATTTCTATGACGATCAATGGATTTTTCTTCTTCTTTTTAATGGTTCAAAGCAATATAGAAAGAAAGAAAGAAAACGCGAGTTGGACACGGAGAACAGGGAGAAGATCAAGAGAAAGAAAAGCGAGAGGGTTTTTATATTGTAGAAGAGTGGTACTTTCAAGGTTACGAGTGTTTTTGTTTTGCCGTCAAAAAGTGTTTTAATTTTTTTATTTTTTAAAAATTTTAAATTATTTTAATACATTAATATTAAAAATAAATTTTACAATTTTTTTTTAAAAAAACATTATTTTACGCCCTTTTTGGGTGAGAAATTGATATTACCAGGAAACTGAGAGAGACTTTCTTTGGACAGACAGATATTAGAGTCACACAAGAAGAAGAAGATTCATTAAAACCACTCCTACAATGACTGACCACGTGGATTTATTTAACCCTAAAAATTATGGTTAATACGGTGTGCTTATTTATTTATTTATTATTTCTTATTTTTAAGTCTTGGTGTCCTCACTAATAAAAATTATTAATGTTTTTTAAATACTTACAGCATAACCAAAAGAAAAAAAAAACAATTTGTAGGTATTTTCATCTAAATTAACGTTGGGATTTATCATTTCAATCTAAGTAATTGGTGTGATAGTTAAAGGAATATAATTTTTTTTTTATTTTTTAATTAAAAAATTATTAAATTTATTTAAATATACTTAAAATCATTTGAAAAATAATTCATTCATTAATTATCTCAAAAAAAAAATTTATTATTAAAAAAAACTCTGAAAAGTAATATGATCTCATTTAGTTATAATGAGACTAAGAATGTGTTTCAGTAATGATTATTTTTTATTTAAAAATATATTAAAATAATATGTCAGTATTTTAAAATAATTTAAAAATACTAAAAATATTAATTTTTATAAAAACATTTTCAAATCATAAAATATACATGTAATTAGCATTTATGACTATTAAAAATTAAAAAAAAAAAAAACATTGTGAAAACAAAAACAACAGATATTCTCCTCCTCGGGAGACTACATATTTTGGTTTTACCTGCTGGGTGGGGGAGGAGGGAAGTCTGTTAAGAATTTTGGTTCCCTCCGGCCATGGCCTGCAGGCAGCATTAATAACTATAATTTTGTTTTTTTTAAAAAAAAAAGAAATTATCAATAGAAACTAGCTAGCTGCACATGTATGAGATCGAGGGTGGATCGATGAGTCAACAAAAGTGTTAAAAAAGAGGGCTGCATTTTGGTTCATCGGATGAAGCGAAGAAAAAGTGAAAATTGGAGGAGGCTCAAGTCACGGGTGTCCAGTCATGGCTCGGCCGACGAGGATAACGGACTCCTCCTCCCTCGTCCTGTTTTTAAATTTGAAAAAATTCCTTGAACTGGTACAATCATGGCTTCATGCACCACATCATCTCTCTCTCTCTCTCTCTCTCTCTCTCTCTCTCTCGTAATCAACGAGGATACACGTCGTACCCACCATTTGTAATCACCTGATCTCTAGCTAATCCCACGTGGTTAGGCGGTTATTTTGCAAATTACCCACTCTTTTTTCCCATATTTTACGTTGGTTTTCTTTTTTTTATTTTCCCTCGTGACTCCTACTCCACCTCATGCCATGATTACTTTTTTTTTTTCAAAAGTATTTTAAAAAAAAATTGAATTTTTTTATTTTTTTTATTTTAAATTAATATTTTTGTGATATTATTAAATCATTTTCATACGCTGATATTAAAAATTATTTTTAAAAAATAAAAAATATATATTATTTTGATACTTTTTCTGAGTGAAAAGCACTTTGAAAAACAACTACAACCACACTTACAAACATACCCAATTTCATGTGCATGTCACTAGTGACGGTTTTTGCTTTTGTTCTCAAGTATTTTTTAAAAAAATTAAATTAATATTTTTATTAGTATATTTTAATTTTTTTAATGTACTAATGTTAAAAAATTAAAAAAAAATTAATATATTTTTTTAAAAAAAGTTATTTTAAAAGGATTTTATATCATAATCTCAAAAACCCTCTAAATCTAAATTAGATATGGTGTTGTGTGTCTGTCATTGGAAGAAAAAACAGTATGATTAACCGAGTGTTTTGTTTTTTATTTATTTTTAAATTGTATTTCAAAATATTTTTTATTTTTTTCATAAAAAAATACATTAAATTGTTGTTTTTAAAATGTTTTATATATATATAAATATAAAGTTTGTGGCATTTTCTTAACCTGCAGAAGGAAACAAAAACTGTCAGTGACATTAAAATTATGAAAAGATTAATTCATAAAAACAAGGGAACAAGCCAAGGCATGAAAATCACGAAAGGATTCAGTATATGAAGATGTTAGACATTGAGATTCTTCAGCCTGACATATAGCAGAACATACATGAAAAGGTGACGATAAAAGCCATGACTTTGCAGGAAGGGTGCCATGGCGCAAGAAGCTCCCTGTTCTTTGGAAATCACAACAAATACAAAAACCTCTCGCCTTTCTTTTTCTTCAAACCCACCACATCTCCGATTATCCACGGCCAAGTTCAAACCTAGCTACATCCTACAAAATTCAATTCTAATTTAATATTAAAATAATATTTCTTTTATTTTAAAAAAAATTATTTATAATACCAAAACAATGCAATAACACTATAAAAAATTAATCTGAAATAAAAAAAATTAGTTTTTTTTTTAAAACAGCATTTGACTGCAATAAGAAACATATTCAAAATGCAAGCTGGTAGCAAGGTATTACTGCACTTGTAAAATAACGCTCACAAAACATGAATTTTTTATTTTATTTCAATAACTTTGGAGAATATAATTTTATAACCGATTTGTAAGAAAAAATTCTACAAATAAAAAACGTAAAAATTATTTAGTAAAAACGTATACCCGAATATAGATTTGGATGGAGAGATTTTAGGGGCGCATGTCAGTGCTCATGGGGATTTGCATCTTGAATATGGCATTATTGTCATGAGTATTTTTGAATTTTTTTTATTTTAAATTATTTTATTGTGTTGATGTTAAAAATAAATTTTAAAAATAAAAAATTATTATTTTAATATATTTTTAAATAAAAATATTTTGAAATTAAAACAATCACTACCACAATATCAAATAAGTTATGCATTAATAATAATACAAGTTATTCATCAATAATAATTTGTTATGTCTTTTCAACCATAGTTAAAAAAATATCTTTTTTGTTTGCTTTTTCTGTTTGGTGTAAAGTAATTTTTAAATTAAAAATATATTAAAATAATATTTTTTATTTTTAATATTAATATATTAAAAACACTTAAAAAAACAACAATTTAATCAAAAAAATTAGTTTAAAAATATTTTAAAAAACCTAAAAAACAAGCGAACTCTTTCTCCTCGAAAATAAGCGTTGCTTTTACGATTGAGCCAGCAATGCCGTTGCCATTAGGTCAACAAAAACATCAAAATGGTCTCACAGGAACATTCCAAGATTTGTTGCTGTCATCGTTAATTAAATGGCTCTGGCAGAGATTGGAACACATGCTTGCATCAACCACCAGGCCCAGAAGCCAGGGACTCCAAATATATGCATAGAAGACTTGGTCTCTTGGAGACATGGAATAGTCAACTGTCAACCATGCCATAACCATAGCCATTATCTAGAATCTTGACTAAATGACAGCTGCTCCTTTGACTTTTGGCAAAATGCACAGAGGGCTAACACAAATTGCAGGGCTCCGAGAATTCTGAGTTTCAGCAGGCTTTGTCGATGAAATGGCTCGAGTGTATGCGCATCGCAGATCCTTTGTGCGGTGCCATTATTTTGCTTTTTTAAAGCGTTCAGGTGTCCTTCCTTTTTTATTTGAAAAGGAAAAGTGCCCGTAATGACTTGTAAAAATGTTACCGCCATTTTCGAAAGATAATATTAATAATAATTATTATTATTATTATAAATAAAAAATATGTCAGTGAGTGTGCGATTAATGAGAGAGGAAAATATTTTGCATAGGATTATAAAATTCAAAAGCAAGCATTGCAATTTGGACCTTTAGCAGTCAATGGTCAATGGTCGTTATTGCCAGCGGGGCTCGCCATTGAGCTAAGTTTGAGTTTGTCGAGATCAAGTGAATGATAGGCTGTGCTGGGAGGCGTGAAATCGGGAAAGGCGGCTTGGTGAACGTGATTAAGACGTGCCACCCAGCTTTAAAATTCACATATTTCATGAATTATTTGTTTTTTTATTTTAAAGGTATTTTCGAGTTCTTTTAGTTTTAGTTAATTTTTTTATAATTTTAAATTATTTTGATATGCTAATATAAAAAATAAATATTAAAAAATTAAAAAATATGCTATTTTAATATATTAAAAAAAAACATTTTAAAAAGCAAGTGTTATCATAATTTCAAACACTATATAAACTCAATGAAATTTTACGCTTCTAGTGAATTCTTATGTATTTTTCCTCACATCCTCTCTTATTTATATATCTTATATGCTTTATCGTATGCTCTATCGTCGCGGATGGATACAAAGAAAATTCAAAAAAAAAAGTAGAACCAATTCAAATCCTTCTTCTTCCTATTTTGTGTTATAATTAAATCATATAATGATGGTACTTTGCACCTCCAATCACATCACTCATGTTCAATTCAAAATATAGCTTAAAGAAGCTCAAATGAACTCACATTTATTTGGGCTCGGGTGTATCGTGTTGAAATATTTATTCGAGAAAAAAAACTCAAGGAAAACCTGGATTTATCAGTGCAGGCCCCATTTATAAGTCTTAGTGAGAAATAAGGCTTATAAATAAAAGAAAATCCATATCATAATGTTAAAATAAAGAATAAGCATTTCAAGATAGGGGATTGGTCCCAATAAAGATAGAGACGACATGCAATCTAGAGGGAAGATGAAATTTGACCACAAAATAGAATGACCCTTACAAAATTACTCTAGTGATCAAAACTAACACTTGTAATCTCTATGATAATAACAAGAAGAACCTTCCATATATAGGACACTCAAATTACTTAACAATATGTTACCCAAAAAAGAAGAAAAACTAATGTGCTAGTACTGTAATATTTTAACAAGGAATGAAAAAAAGTATATATGTTTTTTTTATATTATCTAAAATAACTACGTTACTTGGGTATAAATACCTTTTTTTCTCTGATAAGATAAGCTATCTTGATTCTTGCACAAGTATAAAGGTTTAACTCCTTCTAGGTACAAGGAGTCACAGTGTCCAAGTAAAATGACATTCATCCTCTGATGAAAGATAACATTTACCTAGGTGAAAATGCTTAATTGCCTCCAAGTAAAAGGAATCACCTTACCCACATATAAAAATATTCACCTGTTATTCATGAAAACTTACCTTACCAAATATAAAGGCTTAATTCACCTTAGATATAAAGGATCAGTTTGCCTAGGTATAAAGGTATATACACTTTAGTCTGGATATGACTCAAAAATTTTCTAAATCACGAGGTCATGAAGGACCACCAAAACATGTATAATATAATACGACCTAATACATTGATCTGATTTTATGGTATCATCATTATCTATAAGAATAGGACATTGGATCCTTTCCCCTTCAAGACATAAGATACGCTAAGCATAAAAAATCTTAATTGTTAGGATGTTGAATCCCACTCCATTTCCAAAACCAACAATTTTAAATCTAAAATACAATTCTAAGTGTTAGGATATTAGACATTAAAAAAAGAAAAAGAAAAAAAGCCAAACCAATAACACTTAGAAAAACATAAACTCATGAAACTCTATAATCAAATAAATATTTGTTATACTAATTGATAAGACCTATAGGACAAATGTCATAAGATATTTTTAAAAAATTAAATTAAAAATATCTTAGTCATTTTTAAGCTTTTTAGTTAGGTTCTCATCGACAATCTACACCTCTGAATCGTCAGCCTCCGTCATTTCTATAACTTAAATAAACTCTACCTCTATTGATAATTGATTTCATTACACCTGCATACTTGGTTATTCCTTTGTATCTCTTCAACCAAATAATTTCATTAAGCAGTAAAAAAAGCATGTTTGGAAAACATTACTCCAAAGTTAGGCACGGGGCCAAGGTGGAGACTTAATAAAAATACATTGCCATGTCATTTGGAATAATTATAGAAATGCAAATAGCTCATCACTTTAACTAATTTATCATTCTCTACCTCATCTATTTTATTAAATGCACAAGCCCTATAGAACATATTTTAAAATTTACTCGAGACATCTTTGACAACTCAAATACGAGAGGACTCAACCTGAGCTTAATTGATTTTTCTCCTAGCCATTATTAAGATGACTTTAGCTCCACGACCCTTTTTTAGTATGCCAACAAGTCATATTTGGCCTTATAGAGTGTCTTTTATTTATTTAAAGCTTCATAACTAATATATCTTTTTTTAAAAAGGATTTAATGAGAATCTTTTTGATAAACTTCAATTGGTTTTTAGGCCTATTAGGGATTCTCTAATGGCTTACACTTTCTCCTTCTAGGCTTTTAGTGTTTATCCATTCTCCTCGACCACTTTTGTCACTTGAGCTATCTCTTTACACTTGACCTACCAATACTAAGCATTGTGGGTTTGCAATAGGGCCACCTAAAATATAGTCCAATAAGACATAAAAACAACAACTTGAATAAAAATAACTTAGAAAACATTAAGGGCAAATTCACATTCAAGGCCATCTAAGTAGCACTCTATATCTAATAGGTAAGGTTGTTTTACATCCACCCATCCATATTCTCAAGAAACTAAAGGAGACATGAAAATACTTTAATATATATTAAGGATCCTCATTGATTTCTATAATAAAGGTTCTTCTAAAACAAGGATGAGTTGATATGACTAATTTGTTTTTGTTAATAACAATGTAAAAGAAGGCATGAACCCTAACTTATTCTCATTCAAAAGTAGTGTCCTCAATTGGCGGGACAACACTACCTTTTAATATTTTCTCTAAGGGTGGGAGTCACACATAAACAATCATAAAATAGTGTTAACTACAATAGGTGGTGGTGGTGTTAAGTCATGTTTGGCATCTAGGGTATGCCAAACCTCGATATAGAATGTTGTTATAATGAAAGGGATTAAGTCTTATCATCATATGCACTCTTTTTCTTTTTAGACCAAACTTTTATCCTACTTATTGCTAGTCCAAAATCTATGGGTTCGGTCATGTTTTGGAAGATCTTTTTGGTTTAACATATTCTTTTTAGAGATTATTTATCATTTTATTGGTGGATCATTAGTTAGATTCTTTAGATAAAAAGGAATTCCTTAATTAAAATTCTATGGGAACATTTCTCTTTTAGGCACATTTCTTTGGCCTAAATCCTTTTTAAACAATGAAGAAATAAAATGGGAGAGCAACACAAGTTCAAATTTCAAGAAATTTTATAGATAAAAAAATAAAAATGCCTAAGTGTATTACTCATTAAACTCTCCTTTAATACATACCTCTAATTTTAGAAGTTAATCTTGTTGTGTGAAGTAGAGACCTACCACTGGGTGCATAACAACTTTTTAGCCAATGTGAAGGTTAGTTTATCATTGTATAACTCAATTGGAGTCCTCTAAATGCTAAAGCATCTTTAAATATTTTAAGAGCTAGTTGTAGGAATCTCCCCTTCAAAGACCACTATGAACCACTCACCCTTTCATTCATTAACATGGTCAGTGTTTCTTTAGAATATCCTTTTCTTTTCTTGAAGAGAAAAGATATGAAATCATTCAATTCTTGGAGTTACATTAGCATATCCATCCAAATGGTAATAATTCTTGAAGACTCTTGGAAAGGGCTTTTCACCATGTTGCTTTATTTATTTTTTAAATCAAGCAGGATGACCTATTTATTCAAGTATAGTTGACTGACATAAAGGTTATGATGATGAAAATCCTCTATATAAACCTCAGCAAAGGAAATGTGTACCCATGCTTGAACATATATAAGAGAGTTATAATCTTTTATCCCTTACACAAGCCTTAAAATACCAAACATCAATTCTATCTTCATAGAAGGGTTTATAGCTACGTATCTTTTTTTTTATAATTGGACATAAATTTTAGTTATCTGAGCTAGGGATACCTCACGCAGGTATATGTCCTCTAACTGGTATCAAAGTTGTCTTATCACCACTTGAGGTCTTTTAGTGTGAACCCCCGATCTAAAACCAGTAAATCAGTGCTAAAAATGGTAACTTTTCATTTGAAAAATAATAATTAAGAAGGAAAATTGTTATATATAGGAATAAAAACTTTTATAAATCTAACTTAAATTTCATATAAAATAAAACAACAATCGGTACGCGAAATGTAAACTAGTGATGAATTGTGTAAATCTCCCAATTAGATAAAATAATTATGTAAAGGGAAATCTTTATGAATTGGGGTGAAAATAGTTATACAATAATAATAATAATAATAATAATAATAATAATAAAGTGTAATTTTAAATAAAATGATGTATTATTTTAAGCGCGAAAAAGATTGATCGCCAGTATAAGCCTCACATACAATCACTATTTTTTGAATGAAAGTGGTGAAAGATCTGAGAAAGTTTTTATGATGGTTATAGATAAAAGTCATCAATGGACTAGTCTAAAAATCATACCTAGAGTGTGCATTAGGAGTTTAAGGTAATGGATTGACCATCTCTAGCCTATTTATTTAGTTAAACGTGCTTTTATAATTGCTAAATTTACAATGATTATTTGGTTATGTCGTGTATTGCTATTATTAATTGAAGGCTTATGCCTTCGAAGTAGAAATTGGTATATGTTGTAATTAAATGCATAGGCAAAAAACCACTTAGTATATTATGAAGGGTGATTGACCAAAACAATGGTAAAATATTTATAATTGACTTTGACCGTAACAACTAAAATTTCTATGTTATGGAACTAGTTACACGATAATGGGGATGATGTCCGGCAACAGACTATGTTGTGGAACTAGTTACCCGGTAATGGTGTCAATGCTTGATAATAGGGTTAATGCCTGGTGATGGGCTATGTTAAGGAACTAGTTACCCGGTGAAAGGTTATGTTAAGAAACTAGTTACTCGATAATAGAGCTAGTTTTTTATGATTGTTATTTTTATCAGATGTGAATCATTGAAAATCTCAAAAACTATTTTTATTTTTATTCATACACAACTATTCCAAACAAATTCATAGTTTAACTATCTCGGACCTTTACTGTTATATCACTATTCAAGAATAGAATTCAACAAAACATCTATATCTTGCACTCAATTATAAAATTCTTAGCACTTAATGTCATAAATACAATTTACCATCTTTATTTAACAGTTGGGTTTCACCCAACATTTTATTAACAGTCCAACAAGTCAATTTTCCATACAATATTAACTCCACACAGTCTATTTAAACCAAATAACATATTCTAGTCATCAAATAAATTGATGTCATTAATTCATTATCAGGTAATTAGTTTCCTAACATAGCCCATTAGCTGATACTGGTTACACATCATAGCCGCTAATGGATCCTAGCCGCTAATGGATCCGGTGCCCATCAATTTATAATCTCAAAAATATTTATATGTGAATTTTTAGAATTAATTGATTAATCAATTATACAATTCAGGTAACACTTCCGAAACTAGTTGGACTTCATCACTAAGTTCTTGTGCAAGCCTAATCCCAAACTGGTCAGACAGACCGTAAAGCCACCCGCTACATCTGGTTATTAGGGTGTCAATTCACAGCTCAGGTCACTGACAATTCAAACTGGTTATTATGATCCAGCCAGCAAACCAGCATAAATGTCGGCATCTTACTTTCTTCCTTGTATTGGATTAGAACCACATGATGATGCCATCAAAATATGGGAGTAGTCAATTTGCAACGGCTTGAAACTTCAAAATCCCAATGACGCCCAAGAAAACCTACCATTTCTGCTTATAAAAACTCTCTAGATTGGCAGGTCCCACACACAATTGTGGTCCATAGAAGACAGCCCAACGAACCCCCACCACATTTTTCTCTCCTTTCCTTTTTTTTTTTTTTTTAATCGAGGAAAGTGTTGGATTCTTCAACCAAGTTGTTTATTGTAGCTTTGCTAGATACATCAGCATATATTCTCCTAAAACAAGCACAATATACGTAGAACTTGAGTTGGTGTGCTCCGCAACTACAACTGCAACTATAAACGTTTATACCGGTTTGAAAAGATGGTTTAATTTTGTGTTTTAAATATATTTTTTTAAAAAAATATATTTTTTTATTTTATTTTTATATTAATTCTTTATGTGTTTTCAAATCATTTTAATATGTTAATTAAATAAAATATATTTTAAAAATACTTTAAAAAACAACGATTACATCACTCATAGTTACCCGAAACCATGAGTAGCTTCATTCGGATTCTTCATTTCTTAGAATGATGATCCTAATCAGTGCATTGCCAGAGGGGTCATGCCATAATTTCCATGAAATGAAAACAAGTGCTCTCGCATATTTCTTATAGCGTATTTCATGTTCGTCTATCATGCTCTTCATGTATCTACGAGTTCACTCACCATTGTCATCATCGTAGAAAAAAGAAAAAGAAAAAGAAAAAGAAAAGAAAAAGAAAAAGATCCTTCCATTCATGTCTCTCGTTGCCGTCAATAATAAACGTCAAAAGAGGATCGGCCCGCACATGGAAAACCTCTTGATTCTTCAAATTAACGGTAGTTCGCAACAGAGCATTAGAGCTGTCAGGCAAGGTGAATAGGATTGATTATTTTTTAAAATATTTTTTGTTTAGAAATAAATTAAAATAATATTTTTTTTATTTTTTATAAATTATTTTTAATATCAATAAAAAACATAAAAATATTAATTTGAGGTAAAAAATAAAAATTTTAATTTTTTTAAAATATAAAAACAGACTATTTTGATTAATTTTTTTTTATCTAAACAAATACTCAGACCAGTTGGTGTGTATTGTTTGGTCAAATATCACAAAAGTCTTGGCTTGACCTCAAAATCGGACCAACACCAAGAATCCTTATCTAGAAGGGGCATGTGAACTGGCAGTTGTTTATATATATATATATATATATATATATATATATATATATATATATATATATATATATATATATATCTTTTCAGCGAAGGCATCAAGTTGTACGTATTTTGCAGCTAAAGTTTCAGAGCAGGTGTACAAAGGCAATCTCACAAGGCATTTGGGGTCATTGGGTTGTTGGAAATGGCAATGGAATGGGTGGTGGGATGTTGTTCATTGCTTACAAGAAGAAAAAAGAAAAGGGGACGAAAACAAAGAAACAAGTTCGTCTAACAGAAGAATTCTTTCGAGTTTTTATAATTAAAAATAAATTAATTAAAAGACTCAACCTTTTCCTGTAGCACGTAAAAAGATTTATTGTGAATAGGCATTTAAAATTTTAGTTGTATTCTTCATTTTGTATTTATTTTAGGTTTGATTCTTATTTTTTTCTATTTGCTTTGATTTTAATGCTTTTTAAAATTTATTTTTTTCAATTTCATCCCTTTCCGCATTTAATTTAATTTATTTTTTGTATCCAATCTAGCCCTCGTTATTTTGATTGATTTTTTTTATCCTTTGTATTTATTTTTATTTTTTATTTTGTCATTTAGGATTTTAATTCATTTTTTTTAATTTGGTCCCCATTTTTTTCATTACTCTTTTTCTATCCTTATCTTCATTTATTTTGTTTTTAATTTAATCTTTGATTAGTTTCTTTCAATTATTTTTGGTGTAAGATTTAGTCCTCATTGTTATTTTTTTTTAATTTTTTTATAATTGGGAATTTTGCTTTGTAATTATTTGTATCTTTTTAGGGTAGTCTTATTCTCATGACCTAATCTAACAGTTTCAATGATTTACCTGGTTTGAGTTCAATATTTTTTTAAATCCTTTTTAAAAATTTTTTCTTTTCATTTTTATCATTTGTTGACTTATTGGGCTATAAAATTTGTGATTTATTCAACTTTTTTTTTTTGTGGGGTTATCCCCATCTCATATCTTGAATCGCAAGTTAGTCGAGTTAACATGGGCTAATTCATTTTTTTTAAATTGATTTTTTATTCAGTTTTATCCTTTATCATTAAATTATTGACCTTGAGCGATGTTATTTTTTTATTAGGAATAATTCATTATATTAAGATTTTTTTTTTATTTCACCCCCAATAGATATTTTTACCTATCAGATTTGGTTCTATTATTTTTATTGCTATTTTTTAGATGGTTTTTGCAATTATTTTTTTTTGAAAATTTCATCATTCTTTTGTTTTTTTCCAGTCAAATCTAATCTTTTTTATTATTGTATTTTTTTTTTACTTGGCAAGATTTTCTAAATTGTTTTTTTTATTTCATCCTCCAACATTTAATTGGACGGGTGTTTAGCTACTTAATTGACTCCTAGTCTATAATTTAACGGTTTACAAGTTTAAGAGATTGTCTCCTGTTTACAAAGTTGACACGGATGAGTTTTCATGGATTTTTTTTTAAAAAAAGTTTTTTTTTTCCATCCTTTACCATTATGTTATTTTTATTCACTTTCTTTGAGATTTTTTTTAGTCAATTTTAAAATAACACGTCACCTTGCTTTTTTTTTTTTTGTCCTTGTTAAATTTAGATTTTCTAAAGGATTTTTTTTTAAATTGAATTAAATTAATTGATTTCATATTACAACATTTAATTTTTTAGGTATTGAGCTCCTGGGTTGAGCCTAGGTCAAGAATTGAATACATTGCGAGTTTAAGAATTTAACCCGAGTTTACAAGGTTTGCATCGTCTTGATATCTTTTTTCTGATAAAAAAAAATGGTTGGCCCTATTTTAGTTTTTTATTAAATTAAATTTATTGATTGCATCCCTAACATTTAATTTGAGACAATACTTGAAGGAATTTATTTTTCATTTTTTTTTGTAAATTAATATTCTTTGTTTATTTTTTTTTTCTATTGATTTATCCTAATATTATGTCTCAAATTATGGATTCAACAGATTCATCAAATTTGATTCAATCCCTTTTTTTTATTATTGCTTTTAAATATTTTTGGATATCAAATTAATGATCATAATCTTAATTTTTTTAAAATAATATTTATTATCTCAATATTTTTTTGGATGAAAAAAAGAAATAATAGACCCACATCATAATAATACGGACCACCTGTCTAGTACCAATTAAAAGCCATACCAAAAACACTATAAACTCATCCACAGTGCCATCTAGCCCTTTAGGAAGCTTTCTATTTCGGTCACTAATTTCTTTTTTAATTTATCCTTTCGTTGTGTAATTTTGCATTTTATCCTGAAAAAATGTTTTTATTACCTTTTTATGGGCTTCTGGGAGTGCTGGATAGAGTCATGACAATAATTGGATGCTCCATTTTGCAAAAACAAATTTGGGTTTGTTGCCTAGAAAATATAATAAAGATGCATGATCAAATTTGACATATTGTCTAAAATTAATGGTGTTTTTTACTGTACAAGTAGCGTCTTTTCTAGTTTTTTGCCCTCGAATTTTATTTTTGCTTTCCATTTTAGTTCCTTTTATTTTTATTTTGATCCAAAATTATATTTTATTTGTTTTTTAATCACACAACGAAGGGGGGAGAGAGAGTTTGCCGGTCGACCAAATCCCAGCTTGAAACAAATTGTTCTTGATGTTAACGAGTTTTATTTGATGAAAGAGTTTTCTTAACTCTTTATTTTACTAGAAAAAATATATCTGGTTTGTCAAATATTTTTTTCTGACATGATTTTGGTTTTTTTCCTCACCAATTTATGGTTTTTTGAGTTTAAAGATGTTTTTTTTTTTTTTGAGATTATAAGGATAGGTATTTTTAGATGAAAATAGTTTAGGAATCTAAAAAAACCTAGCTTTATTTTTCAGCTGTGCTTGAAAACTATTCTTTTTTATATGACATGTTGTTTATTGTTGTATGCGACATGTCATTTAATTGTGTTTTTTTTCAAAAAAAAAAAAAAAAAAGGATGGGCGACATCCAAGCCAAAGAAAAGAAAACAAAAGAAAAGTCAGGCATGCAAGCCTATCTTTGCAGACCCAAGCACGTTGCCTTTTTATTTAATTGGCCAAACACGTTGGCTTACCTAGTCCTAGATGCCAACTTCTTTTTGGCCTTCAAATTTCTTCCCTCTTATATTTAAATTTAAATTAAAAAAATATTTTTTATTTTTAATTCAAACCGGTTCTTTTAATTTTTTAACTAAATTTCATTTAAATTAATTAAAAATGTATTTGAGATATTATTTAATAAAATATAATTGAATTTTACTTTGTTTTTTAATTGGATTGTAATAGATTTTTTTTAAAAAAATATTGACAAGCACTATTTTTACGCATCCCTTCATGATATTTCTTTATCTAAAATCTTTTACAATCATATTCATTTGCATGTCTATTTTTATTATAATTTAATTAATAAAAAATTAATTTTAAAAAACAAAGAATTAGACCAAAGACTTGTGTGACAGGTTAGACAAGTTATCTCATGTTAATAAAAAGCACATGGTCTCAATCTTTGTTTTATAAAATAAAACAACGACATCTTTAAAATATATCTTGATTCAAATTAGTTTTGAATGGAACGATAATGTTATATTTGAACATGCTAAATCGAACATGTCATATTAAACCAACTTCAATACATTTTAATTATTATTTTTTAATTGAATTTAAAATTTTATTTTTTAAAAATAAATATTAACATATAATTAACTAAAATAATTAAATAGCATTATGGTGTGTGGAATCATGTTTCTCTAATCTATCGTTCAACTTTCTAAGTTAGTTTTTGGTTATATTTTATGGCTTCTTATAATATTTATTGACTTATATAATTATAATTAATTTTATTTAACATGTGCATATAAAGTTTTCAAAAAAATTATAGTTTTTTTTTAAAAGCTTAACAATGTTCACATATATTTTTTTTTCCATTAAAATTAAATTTTGATCTGCAACGAGATGAGCACCAATACTAGGTGGCCCCTAATATATATTAACTTGAACAAACAAAATAAATAAATAAATAAATAATTTCAAAAATCCACAGCCCATGATGATTTGTTTTGTTAACCTTTTTAGCACAAATCAAAATATAAAACAGAGCAGCCCATTTCTATGATTTTCAAGGCCAAGCCCGTTTGAAAGATGAGCCTACATCTATCATCTTTCTCAAATGTCCTTAACAGAGGATAAGGCTTTAACAGAGGAAAAACAGCCTTATCCTCTGTTTCCATCTGATCTACCGGAAGTTTCAAGACCCTAACCTAACTCTTTAACTCTGGCTACTGTTTAGGTTTTGTGAAAAACCCATCGGACTAATGGCTCTACATGGATCTACCTTTTGCTACAAAGTGAGTTCTAAGTCTCATTAGCTCCATCAATTTTTTTTTCTCCTTCTTATTTGATTCTGCTTGTTGATCAATCCATTACCATTACCACCTTGAAATTGAATTTCTTCTTAGATGTTAACACCAAAAGATTTTCGAACTGGAAATTGAGGGTTATATAAGATTGCTCTAATTCTCATTAGCTTGCATGTTGTTGTAGGTAAATTTAATTGCTACAGGAGACTTTATGAGACTGCAATGTTCATGGACTGACAGTTTCAAGAGAACCCACAATATCTCTTCACCTTCCTTGAAGAAAAATACATTTTTGGCTGGAAGACTCCATTTTCATAAAAAGTTGCACATTGGAGGAGGAACCCGTAAGTTTCTCTGAATTTTTTTTTTGCCTTGTTCTCGGGCCAGTGAACTACTGGGCATATAGAAGCCAGTAAGTCTATCAAGTGCTAAGTTTTGTGATGAACACATCTGATCGAAGATGTTTATGTCACTTCCATATGGATGCTCCAAATTGTGTTGTCATCGTCCCTTGCGGCGGCGGCGGCGGCAAATGTCTATACGTTCATCAGAGATTGATTATATCTTTTTTGTTTATTTTTCCTCTCGTTCTTGTAAATGGGTGATAGCCATCATTAGTAGATTTTTACTCACTATGAAAAAAAAATAAAAAAATCAAGGTTGGCAAGTTAATCAAACAGTCTATGATTTACTCCTCAAATCGGAACTTACTTGCTGAGGTGCCCATGGTTGAACAGTTTTTATCGTGGGTCTGCATTTCAAATTTATTTTTGGTCATCAGTTGTCTGCATTCCTACTGTCTAAATTAGTGCTAGGTTGAAGCAGGTCTCTAACTGTATATTTGTATAGCACAGAGTCCTATGCACAGCCTTTCCGCTTATTTTCATTAAGAGCATGTCAAGTAAGAAGTGAGGATTCAGAGGAAGTGTTAAGTGGCGAAAGCATTGTATTGGATGAGCAGACCTTAATGCGTGAGCTTCAGGTTGCCATTGAAGAAGAGAACTATGCCCAAGCTGCAAAAATCAGGGACGGCCTTAAAGTACTCCAGGAAGATAGCAAGGCTTCGGTACTGGCAGCAAATGCTCGGTTTTATAATGCTTTCAGGAAGGGGGATCTGGCTGCCATGCAATCCCTTTGGGCAAAAGCGGATAATGTATGTTGTGTGCACCCTGGTGCTAGTGGGATTCAAGGTTACGACGATGTTATGGAAAGCTGGGAGCTTGTATGGATGAACTATGATTTCCCACTAGAGATTGAGTTGAAAAATGTTCGGGTGCATTTTAGGGGAGATGTAGGTTATGTTACATGTGTAGAATTTGTGAGAACAAAAGGCAGCAGTTGGGGGGCACAATTTGTCACAAATGTTTTTGAGAAGATTGATGGTCAGTGGTTAATCTCCATTCACCATGCCTCACCTGTTGACCTGTAAGCATCATCGCAATACATTCAAAAGATGAATTGCCTTTTTTGTTATTTAGATTCACTTGCATCACATTTCAGTCTTTATAATGCTGGACGCTTCAGCAACCCTGGGCCAGTGATCTCAACACATTGATCAGCCGCCTACCTGGTGGATTGTGTGAGATGTTCACCTTCTGAAAATTGTTTTTATGATCTGCTTAGATCTTACAAACTACAATGTATCGTGTACGTTAAAAGGGTACACCCTTGGGAGGGAGGGTATGTGCCGAAAATCTGTTGTAAACAAAGAGGTTCATTTGCCATTCATTGAATTGCAGGATATGGGCTACTACTTAGCGTAGTGTTCTTGACAGAGCCTTGGCGATTGGCACCCACCTCTATGAGCCCAAGATGCACTTCCAGTGATTGGATCAAACAGCTGCTGTAATTTCGTAGTATTATGCCAAAAATTATATATGGTTTCCTACTAATAATGTGAAAAATAAGTTTAGCGAAAACATATTTTGGATTTCTGCTCAAGTGCTTATTGCTGAGTTGCAGCAGCGCATTTCTGATTTCGAAGGAGTGTTAAGTACGGTGATTTCTATTCTTTTGTGATCATCCCTTTTTGTTCCCCTTTCTAGCCACAAACTATTTTCTATTTTTTAATTAAAAATATATTAAAATAATTGTTTTTTAGATTTTTTTATTTTAATATTAGTTAATTAAAACTATTAAAAAATATTAAAAAAATTTAATTTAATATTTTTCAAATAAAAAATATTTAAAAGTAGAAACAAAAGCCGTTCCAACCCTACAAAATTTGATTTTCAAATACTAATACTATAATGGCAATAACTTCATGATGATGTAGAGAAGTAACATAAGTAAAAGCTATTATAATTTACCAGATCAGAAGAATTACATTGCTAAGAAAACTAAATGGCGTGAGAAAAAAATCTATGATAAACCAAGACAAAGCAATGTGAATTTATACAGTGCAATTCGATTATTTTTTGTTCTTTGAATCATTTTCTACTCTAGTCATTAATTTTTATTTCAGTCATGCACTTCATTTATTTCAAGTTTTTGAATTAAAAATAAATATCTTTTTAATCATCCTTCCTTTTAATGGCCGGAATCCAGACCAATATTTTTACTTTATTTTTTTTATTTAAATAAACAATGGGCATTGGTTAGGCACGTGGGCTTTGCATTGTAGGTCCATACACATCTAATTTTTTTTTTCATGGGCTGCATGTTGGTCCACTCAGGCCTTGGAGCTCGGCCTTTTTTTTGTCTTGAAACCTTTATTTTTTTCTAATTAAAAATCATTAAAATAAATATATTAAGGATATTATTTTATTAGATACCATTATATTTTCACTTAATTTTTCAATAAAATTATAATGTTCTTTTCATAATAATAGCTTGCACTCTTTTTATATAGTCTTTTATGATTTATTTTTATGGTTTTCTTCTTAAATTTAATTCATTCACTTTAATACACGTGTTTATTTTTATTATTATATAATTAGATTAAAAAATAAACTCTAAAATTTTTTTTGCTGCATCGCACGAACAATTCATTATTTTATATATATATATATATATATATATTTAATACATTTGTATTAGGATTATCAAAATATTATTTTTAAATTAAACTTGTTTTTTTTTTATATTATGATAAGTTTTTTTTTTAAAATAAATATTATGGTGAAGGAAATTCCAAATAAAGAAACTCAGTAAAAAGATAAATGTGTTTTCATTAAAAAGATATCTTTTTATTCTTATTTTTAAATTGTCTGATTTTTTTTTAATATTTATTCTAGTTGCTTTTAGTTTTTATCAAATAAAGCATGTAGCACAGAAAAATTATATTTTTTTGTTGAGGAAAATAGATTAATAAGAAAATAAGGAACGAAAACAACAAATTATTTTGTTTGCAATTAAAGGATTCAATTAAAATTTATTATAATAAAGTAATTAAAATTGTACTTAATATATTATTTCAGTAGATACCATTCAATTTGATATTTATTTTCAAATAATATTGTTCCATTTGTTTTTAAATGTTAGGGTTTTAATTAAAGAGATACATTATTTATCTTTATTTCAAATCATTGAAATTTTATTTTTGATATTTGTTCTAATTGCTCTCATAATATATATATATATATATATATATATATATATATATATATTAAGAAAATAAGGATTTATACTAGGAAATTATTTTATTTCAATAGAATTGAAATTATTAATTTTTTAAAAATATAATTTTATTGCCATATAATTAAGTGAATTTTTTTTTTAAAGATCTTCCTATATCAATCAAATATCTTAATCTATTTATGTCCCCCAACTTTATATTTTAGTTTTTTATTAGCTTTAACTTTTTTGAACACTCATTATCATATATAATTCTTAATTTATTTTGTTAAATATATATATTAATTTTTCTATTTAAATTTTTTCCTTTATGCTAGAAAATATGTCGAAAATATATGCATAATTTTTTTGTGTTAAAAAAACATTTTCATGTAGCCCGTGGTGGAGCACAGGACCAAGGTGTGCCTGAAGGCAACAACCTTTCTTGTTTCAAAAGAACTTGTGTACGAGGCAGTCTGCAGTCGTTATGTGATGATAATGTAAATTTTTGCCTTCTAAAAGCTCTGTACTCTGAATTTCAGAGCTGTATATTTCATGCCATTGTTATCTTCACACAAAACAAAAGAAGATATTAGTGGTGACTACAGCTGATGGAAGATCATGATGGTTAGGAGATCTTCCACCAACTTTGCTGCCTAAGTCCATGGACACCGTAGCGATTGGTCAAGAACTCTCCAACACTGATATCTCCTCTTCCACTTGAAGAACTTTAGCAACTATACACCATCAACAAACAGACTCTCCAACACTGATATCTCCTCTTCCACTTGAAGAACTTTAGCAACTATACACCATCAACAAACAGACTCCTGGAATGAGCCCGCTACATCCTTTCAAATGGGGAAACAGGGGGGCTTAGAGTGTATTTCACATTTGTTTGCCCTGGGGAAATGGTGTGAATCTTCTTTGATCCATTACTGGAGTTGCTGAGCTCCTGGTGAAATTCTTCGCCGGAAGCATTGCCGCCATCTTGATCATATGATTTCCGACAACTTATAACATTGACACAAATGAAGAATGCTTGTAATGAAGAAATTGATGAACTGAATTCAGTCGAATACATCCCCTTTTCCACTTGTGCCAAACTGAAGATAGGATGGTCTTGTTGGATTGCTCCCTGCATGGGTGGATATACAAAATAAGAAAACGCCAATATAAATGACATCCAAAGAGCGAAGATAAATTCTCAGCTAAAACACAAAAAAAGTACCTGAGTAAAAAGCTCAAAACAATCTGACATCAGGCAACTTTTGGATGTCCTTGTAATCTTACCACACTGGCTTCTGTTGGTGAGTATACGTAGTTTACAACCAACATCCCAACCACCACAGTCGCATGATCCACCAGATCTCCACCTATGTATCAATGGTGAAGGAACTCCTTCGTTTGGCATGCTATGATTACCACCAGGAAGTATGACAGTAGCACCACTAGAGTGTTCGGTTTCGGTTTCTCCCAGGTTACCGGAGCATTGACTTTCTGGAAGGTACTGTGAGGAGCCCTTGTGCATCAAATTTTCATTTTGATCAGTCTGCTGCCTGTCGAGGCTTGAGATTTCATTAGGCATTTTGACCACAACAGCCGCAAGCTCTCTATTTGCCATGAACTTTGGCATTGCCTGATCCGCCTGACTTTGGTCGACACCAAACAAAACAGACTCTTTCACCTTAATCTGGCAAATGGAGTCTGTTCCAGTCAAATCAAAGATAGAAGAGCAATTAACCTTCATGTGGCCAATCAAATTGTAAACATAGCCACAGCTCTTCTCCTTACTACCTTGATTTATCCAGCTGCCACTCTTTTTCTTGATTTCATCAATGGCATAGAATGTATAGTCGCAGCCTGAACCATTCTCTTGAGATGATGATAACCTGTTCATGGAGGCTTCCAGAATGTTGCTATTGTTCTCAATCACAAATCTGAACAAAGGAACTCCATTCCTTATAGTAAGCTGCAGGAGAGCTTTTATTCTCGATGGCTCATGCTTGCCATCCTTAAGCAGTTCTTTGGCATCAAATTGCTTCAAGTTGAAGAAATTCAAGCTTTCATTTGATGGACCAGTTTCAGCTGACTGAAGTATTCTGGAGCTCCAGGACTTCAGCAGAGGATCTAGCATCCTTCTCAATGGGCTGGATCTAGCTCTGTTATGACCACCTGCCTTCTTTCTGTTTGAATTATTTAAACAAGCAAAACCTTCAGATATCAGGGGACCAGAATTTATGGAAATGTATGTGGAGCTGAACTGCGGGACAGCTGAACTCTCCTTGAAGCTGAAACTCCTGCTCATTCGACTCAAACTGAAGCTAAACCAGCGGTTTGGTGAAGGATGTCTGGCTTTTCTAGGCATCAGCTCCACTTTTTCTTGATCCAATGCATTTGAAGTTTCAACTACCCTTCCATTTGCTGTCCTGACTCTGCTCTCTTCTGCAAATTTATCTTCAGACAGTCTAATTGGCATCTTATACGAACATGCAGATGTACGAGATGCATCAGATGACATCTCTGCACTCTGTGTAACCATGGCAGTGTGCAACACTTTATGGGGCTCAGTGTTAGTTTTATTTCTAGAAAGAAGTGGACATGAGTGAGGAATTTCAAAAGAGTGAACTTCCTCGTGAGAAAAGTCATCTGACAAGCTCTTTCGATTTGTTTCAGTAAAATCCTTATCCACTGGTGTCCTTAGTTCCTGAAGGGAACAATTTGTAGAGTAATTTTTTGGAACAAGGAGAACTATGTCCTTATCCACCGGTGTCCTTAGTTCCTGCAGGGAACAATTTGTAGAGTAATTTTTTGGATCAAGAACTATGTTCTTGTTCTCACTGGGTTGATGTTGAGGAGAAAGATCAATAGTTGATTCTTGCAACTCCTCTATTCCAGCTGATTCTTGCAACTCTATTCCCTTCTTAGTTTTGCCACCAGCAACATTCTTTTCCTTCAAACTGAGTGAATCATAATGACTTCTCAACTGTGATGATGAATCTCCGATGCTTGAAGTAATCTTCTGATCCAACGATTTTCTCTTTGCATCTGGTCCTTGCCTCTCCCCAGCTCTCTTCTCAGCTGCACTATCACAAGCAATTGCATTCACCTTGGACCTGATTGAGACACTATTATATCTTGAGTTTGAGGACCAACTTCCAACTTTAGAAGTGATCTTCTGATCTACATATCCTCTCTTCGCCTGTTCAAGAATGACATCCGAATTATTTCTGCTGAAAGTCCTGTTGGTCCTTGGTACCTTTTTCTTCCCATCCACACTGCTCTTGGAAGCAGTTTCAAAATCTTTAAAGCGCAAGGCATTCTGGACCGAAGGTTTGGCAGGTTGAGAAACACGGTCATTGTGAGAAGGGTTCAGACTTGAAGAAAGAGAAGGATGCTTCTTGCTTCTGTAATTGAGAATATTATTGTGAACTGCATTAGGAGAGGTAACTGAGTTCATAGCCATTTTACTCGGCAAATTGCTGCTAGTCAATGATGCACCACTGCTATCACTTGCTGCAATTCTCCATTTCTTTAGACGTGACCAGTCCAAAACTCCAACATTCAAAGCCTTATCTTGTATGCTTTCACTTCTCTGCATGCGCTGGAGATAACCTGGCAAATCTGACATATACTTCACAAGCTCATCATCCTTTCTTGCCTTTATCTTGTCAGAGTGCAGCTGATGGTGTTTCCCTGAAGTTTTTGGTTGGACTGAGATCCGATCACTTGCATGAAGTCTTAGTTCATGAGGCACATCACCACATGGCTGACTATCATAATATTCAGCTTTCAACTTGTCTTGATGCTTTAGACTCTGCCTTGCGTGGGTTGGAAGAGCTGTATCCTTCACTATCCTGGAATGTTTCTGCCATCTAGAACTCTTCTTCAGGTCCAAACTGAATCCCCTTTCACTGGAAGGTTCCGAGTATGCACGACTTGATTTTACATCTGATGACATTTTTAACGCTTTCATACTTCACTGACCCATTTTTACCTGCAAAAGCATAAATGAAAAAGGCTTCTGATTCACTCTCCGGCAACTTCAGTTTCTTACACCGTTCACTGATTTACAGGTTGCTAGGATGATAAAATTAAGTCACACCTGATGTCTGTAAGCGAATATGCATACATAAGTTCTTTCCAATGATCAGAATGGGAAACAAGTAAAACATGGCAAAATTGAGAAGTGGCTAGGAAGACAATAGCCTGCAAGCAAGACTAGTGATAAACCTTCTTCTGACAGATCATGATCGCGAATGGGGAGAAAACAAAGGGCAGCGAGTATAAAACTGAAAGAAATAAAAAAACAGCTACTGGGTTTTATTGACTTAGATGCCTGATCGTTGGGATTTATTGACACTAAACCTTATTCTAAATTTGAGAGAAGTAACAGTGACACCTTCGGATAATAATAAACCACCCACTCCATTTTCAAGAACCACCCTTTGCATCTTTGTCCATTTCAGTTCCTAAGAACCAAAAAAAATTTGAAAAGAAAAAACAATTTTCAACTTCCCACTATTTTAACACAAGTCAAAATCTATATTATACATAATTCGTTACTAATTACTTGGTTATAGATGCATCAAAGAAAGAAGAAGAAGAAGAAAATTCAATCAGACTAGGTGGTCAAATATCTCCTTGCAATCTGATGTTTCTCTCTAAGGTCTAAACAGTTGCAAAATCCGTACTTTCTTGCTCCAATTCAGTAAAGTAACAGATAGAAACAAAATGCAGGTTCCTTCAATAGTTTGTCCGCTGATAAATGCAAGAAGGAAAAAAAACAAGAATCCTGAAACTCCTGCGTTTTCCACTAACAAAGCAAGCCAGTCTAGACGTTAACTAATTATCATTTCGCGGAAAAGATAAATTTATTATTATATCAGAAAAAGAAACAATTTTTCTTATCTAGTTTCCCAGCAACCAACCCAATAGAAAGATTATTGAACAGGGCAAAAAGAAAAACAAAACATACCAGAAAACAGAAACGAGGAAATGCAGGTTCAAGAAACGAAAAAAGGAAGAAGAAACTCCAATCCCGATACGTAAAATAGCAGTCAGTCTCCGTCTTCTAAGTAAATTAAATCATCCTGAGGCCTTCCACAAATAAAGCAATGTTGCAGCAGTGGCTTACTTTGAAAAAACAAGGTTGCATGATAAACCCCACATGAAATATGGGGAAGTTCTTGGACGATTAATTATGAGGAATCTTTTGCCAATTCTACTTTCATTGTTCAGTTCCCCACCTCTTTTAAGTTTGTCGTATACCAATCTTGGCATTCATGCTTTCGTCCCTAAACTGTTCCCTTCAACGCAAGGCATTTTGCTTTGTGGACGATCTGATCTCAACTTTGGTAAAGAAGAAAAGTGAAATTTTATCATATAGTGCTTCAATTGCGATTACAAGTTCTATAAACTTGTTATACCGTATGCTAAAAAACATAGGTCCACGACCTAGAATGTGAAGTACAAATCCCACTGTTCATTGCATCACGCTAAGAAGCATGTCTAGAGGCTTCAGGAAAGGATGTTGGCTTCGTAAAAGATGTGTTACATTTTACAAGTAAGTATTGTGGTAAAGGACATGCCAGCAAAATGGAAGCTTTGGTTTTAAATTGTTGGTTTGCGAACGGGTTATCATACGCCTAGGAGTTGCTAGAGGGCTCTTGAGAAATAGGGGAATGATCAACAAGATCTCATGCAGAAGAAATAGGCTGAGCTGGAGTAGTTGTGATTTCAAGAATCTTGTCAGTCGGTACCCTAGTAGTTGGTGCAAAATCAAATGACGTAGTTCAGCGACGAGGACGTGATGAGTTCATGAAAATCATAATCACAATAAAAATAATAAAATAAAATTATTTAAGAAATTTTAAAATAATATTAGATATATTTAGAGTTATTTAAAAATTTATTATTTAAAAATCTGATTTTGTTTTATTTTGAGTAATTCTTTAAATATTGAGTTGTTACAAATCATAAGTCATCCAATTATCAGGCCTCCAATGATAATATACACGAACTATTATTGAGAAATTTTCTAAATCCCTCTTTAAAAGAGAGAGATTGCCATACCTAGAGTGTCGACTTTCTATTATGTGACTTGTATAGTTTTTCTATTTAACAGACAACCACAAAAAGATAGAGGCATAACTTACTATTTATAAGAAAATATGAAAAACTCTATAAATTGAAAAAATATCAATTTTTCTTTGAATAATATTCATATATTAATTCAGAACAATTTTAAAAATCAACTCAATCAAGTTCTTACTTGATTTTTCTAGGTTTAGAAATATAATCATTGTATTAATTATATTCTAGTTTTTAATTTCTAAAATATATTTTAATTAAGTCATAATTAATTAAATCATCTCAATTTAATTTCTGACTAATGGTTCTTAATATATGTGACCTATGAAGTTCCTAATATGTCAGCTCAAATATAAATTATAATTCTAGTTAAATATAATTAAATAAATTAAACAATTTAATTTATTATCAATTCAACAATTGATTATTTATATTTGAAGATTAAGTGTATAGTCTAACAACGTGTCATGATCTCCCAAATATTAGAAAAGTCATTTGTGGTTTTACTTAATCTCTTAGTGATTAGTTTCTTAGTATAATTAATATATTTTCATCAATAATGTTCTAATTTAACATTAAAATAAGAAATATGTCTGTCACGTTAAATCATGCTTATCATCTAAATAATAGTCATTGATCGTTTGAATAAGACTTAACTCTTTTCAAATCTTATTTTACCTTGGGCCAATATTTTCTAAGTTAATACTATTTGAGAACATATAAAATATTTTTCCTAATTTATTTAGGGTGGATGAATCATTTCTTGATCATTAAAGTACCTTCATATAGTTTATGTTCTATCAAATGTTTGCCCCTTCGTTATCTCGATTAAGATAACATGTAACATAATCAAAGTATAACATTATCTATATAAGACAACTTAGTGATCTCAAGTCTAAGAATTACTTACACAACCATCACATGAACCTTTCTATAGACATAGGTGATCTCTCTATATGAAATTCTCATGCGGGTTAGTTTATTATACATGTCTTATGACAAGCACCGATATATTATATATAGGTATCCCTTATACCTCAGTTTACGAGAACAATTACTTTCTTTCATAAAAGAAAGAATATAATATATATTAGTCTCTACGACTTTGATAAATGTCCAATATTTAAGAGAGGATCGACCAAGAACATTTTAGTAACAATGCTTTCCCATAATTATAACAATTTTATAATTTTCTTTACAAATTATTTTTTTCCCATGGACTTTATCTTTTCTCTAGATTCATAAATCAAATATTATATTCGTTAATATAATATTATATGAATATTAAAGATAAATTAAGCCTTTATTAATAAATATGTATTTACATGAATATAATAATGTTACGTGTATCAAACCAATTGGTTACATGACATATTAAACTATCAAAATGAGCTAACAATAAGACTTGAGGAGGTAAGAGTGAGCTAATAAGGTAAGACCCATTCTACAATTTGAAGATGATGTCATTCAATCGAACTTATTTATTTATGCGTATAAGGACAAGAAATATAATGAAGAATGCTTGATTTTTTTTAAATGGATGTTTAGACGTCTCTATTCGCCGCCCCAATCAATTTGAATTGTTTTGATTTTGGTTTCAAAATGATGTTCAATATATGTTTGAAATTTAAGAAAGATGCCTTCAACATCAGATTTTTGCCTCAATCAAAACATCCAAATAAATTTAGTAAAATCATCAAAAAAAAAAAACCGAAAAAACATAATAACAAAAACCATAATTGGAAATAACAAAAATAGGTCCTCATGCATCATAATAAATTAACTTCAAAAGTTTAGTTGAAAATTAATAGAAAATGAAAATGGTAAATTATAGCTATTGGCTATCTCACATTCAGGATAGATAAACTATCTCTTATTGGATCCAATAAGAAGTTTATTTGCATGCAACACATGCTTAACAGTGCAAAACAAAAGCCTGACCTAAGTGACGATGCTAATTTGAGAAACACAAACACTAATAAAATCAGAAGAAATAATTTGTTGAAAAGGTTGTGAAAAACAATACAACCCATCTTTGCAATAATCTTTGTGTAGGGTGTTCCCCAAGTAGTTTTGAATATATATATATAAAATTGAAATCCAATATAAACATTAACCCTTGGCAAATCTTGAAAATAAACTAGATTTGTTTTTGTAATTTATGAAACAATAAGAATTTGGTCAAGAACAAAATATTGTAAAGGTGTAAAGAGAGAAATAATGCCAATATGAGTTATAGTCAAACCTGTTCTATCAGCAAGATGGATTTGATCTATGCCAACATACTCATCGGTATAGAGATTGAGATTGTTCAAATTATTTTATCAGATGGTGAGTTTCTCTAGTGTCAGCATGCCACTATGAATCAGATGCTTGCTGATTTTGGCTAGTGGAGAGACTACCTTGAGCATTTTGGCATGATGGTTGTCGCACGTGTGTGGCATAGCGGTAACATTTCATTTCATGTAATGTATCTGGAAATCAAGAAATGAGAAAGACAAGGATTTCTTGTCTTTTATCAATGAAAGGAGAGAATGAGAGTCGTTACTTAGTATTTTAGTCACTAGTAACCCTAACTGGTTTCAGAGATCGGACATGGGGACTGATTGTGTAGATATTAGCACCCTAAATACGCTTTTCTGATAAAAAACTAAGATCTTGTTGTATTTCTAATTATTGGTCTTTCTATAGTTTAAAAAAAATCCTTCTCGGTAAGGAAGTCATTATCTAATCGAATAAAAAACCTAATCATTCTAATGTTTATATAAAAGAAGCACCCTTTTAATATCGGGAAGATGTCTTACATATAAATTTATAATCTCAGATATTAATAGAAAACAAAATAATTTTTTTGGTATTTTTGAAATAGGGGCCTAGTTCTCATGACTTTAATAAACTGGTTATTAAAGCCAAAATGCATGCTAATACATATTTTTGTGTTTTTTTTTGTATGAAATATGATATGATTTTTTAATTTTTAAAAGACTTGGCTGTATGCATGAAAATAAGATATATATTTTTTTTTTATAATTTTTTACAATGTTTCAACGAAAATCGGGTATTTTAATACCGGATTTGTATCTTTACAGTATAAAAATACAAACAATATTAAGCAAAGTTGATAAAAAAAATAAGTTGGAAAATCACACATTTTGAAAGGGTTTTTTTTTTGGAAATTTTTTGGACTAGACTGCACCTGACCCAACATTTTAGTTTGGGTTGGACAAACAATGAAGGATCTCTCCACTGTTCATGTGAACAGTGGAGAGTGAATTAATTCACTCTCCACGATTCACTTTGTTGAACAGTAGATATGAGGTAATGAAATCAAAGAAGAAGAAGAAGAGCGGGAAGCTGATCTGCGGTGGCTCATGGTGGCATTCGCTAGTGGCGCTGGTGGTGGCATTACGGTTGCAAACTGCAGAGCTGCTTGGCCGGCGGTTCTTATTCCTTTCTCTATATTTTATGTATTTCTTCTTCTCCTTGCTTCTATTCTACCACTTCTCTGTTTCTTCTTCTATTTCTGACGGTGATGGTGATGTTGTTGACGGTTGTTGTAACCTATTTTTGGGTACTCGCATAAAAAAGGAGAAAAAACCAAAAAAAAAGGAAGAGAGCACGAAACAGTGCCGTTTAAACGGCATTGTGCTTCTTCTTCCCCTATACATGCAGAGGCAGGGGAAGAAGAAGTTTCTTACCAATGGAATGACTGAGGGATTTAAATCGAGATAGCCGTACAATGACGTGACATTTTCACCGTCGGAATCATCGATGGAATCACCGACGGATACGTTCCGTAGGTGATTCCATCGGTAAAAGCTATTATATACCCACTTTGCCGACACTCTCTTCCTCTGTTTTTCCTTCTTCTTCCCCTTCTTCTTTCCCATCCCACCTCTCCCCTCCCAAACTACAGCCAACCACTCATCCCAACTCTCCACTTTTCTCAACACAAGCACTCAAGTTTCTTATACTTTTGTACAAGGTCACAATATCCGTTCTTGTGGATTTTATCATTTTTTTTTAAGTAAATCTATCCTTTTTAGTTTTAACATTTAAATGTAATTTTTTTTTTTAGTATATGTATTTTGTTAACGTATGTACTTGTTTGATTGTTATTTGTCAAAGAAACTTGTAGTATGAATGTATAATTTTGTAGTTGTTATAGTTTGTTTTAGATTTTGTGAAATTATATTTGTTTGTAAATTGTTGAAATTTTGTTTGAATTACACCGAATTAAATGTGTTGTGATGAAATAAATAATAGCTTATTTAACGGGTCTGTTTTAATTGTTATCAATTCTATTGCGAAGTTGTGATTTCCGTAAATTTATATATGTATAAATTTGTATTTATGAACGTTGATAGTTGATAATTGATAATGAATATTTAACATAAGTGTTTTTTTAGTTTATTGGATAATGTCAGGAAAAACCAATATTTTTGTTATGTTTTATAAATTTGCAATAGAAGTCATGGATAATCGTTAATGGATGTATCTATTCTAAGCAACTCACATTCAATTTTTCTTATAAGAATGTCTTGCTGTATTTTAAAATTAAAAGAAGTTAATGCTTTTGATTAGATTAAAAGAAGAGAATCTAATCTAATCAGATCAAATCAAAATCAAGATTCGGTAGACAAAAGCAAGCAAAGGCAAAGTGGGCTCTGTTGGCCTTTCGGGTTTTGTGATTGGATGCTGAGAATCTGCGGGAAATTTTGAGTGAAGAGATTTTCTTGAGACAATTTTGGAGAGAAAAGTGGGAAATTTAGGCAAGACAGCGAGAAACTGTAATGATTTATGTAGGAAAAACGTGACATCAAGGTTTAAACTGGTTATTTTTTTATTATTAAAAAAAATAAAGTAGAAATTGTTTATTTTCACTATATGAACAAAACGATTGTTTATTTTCATCGTGGAATAATAAATTAAATCCAAGATTTGACCTTGAGTTCACAACATTTAACATACATTATCTTTATATTAATTAATTTAGAGTAATATCAAACTATCAATGTCTCAAATATAAATAAATTATCACTTTTTTTAAAATTCTTTTTATGCTCTTGCTAGGAAAAGAAAAGTTAATCCCACTTGATATGCAGCTCATGCATGAAATTCTTTTTTTAAAAAAACATGTCAATGCTGGTAACAATATTCGAGGAGATGTAGACATGGACAAGACCATTACATGTATTCCTGGATTGGAAGGCACTCTCCGGTGTCGAGACCTCCCATTCATTTGCAGACGCAAAGAAGCTAATGATCCGCTTTTGCAGTTCTTCATCAAGGAAACTGCAGCTTTGCCACGAGCATCTGGTCTCATACTTAATACCTTCGAGAGACTCGAAGCCTCTATAGTCTCTAAACTTGGCTCCTTGTTTTTCAAGATTTACACTCTAAACAGGTTTGCCTTTTAGTTTTTATCTTTACGTTTGTTCTATCTTCTATGTAGTTGCATTTCATGTATGGTTCCTTACTTCCTTTCATTGACCAAATACACACATAAATTATTTTTCAAGTCATTTATAATAATTTTATTTTATTTTTATGTAAAAATAAAATAAAAATAACATGGAAAAATTTGATTGATAGAATTTTTTTATTTTAAAAAGGTGACCTTATTAACAGTAATTAAATGTAACTTTACTTTTAATTTTTTATTTATTCTTGACCAACATGAAAAGAAAAAAAATATAAGGTTATTAACTTGTGTAGTCCTAATATAAATCTTGCAGCCAATAAAAACACAAATCATGAGAAAATTTTTCTACAAAAAGATTGAAGTAGAGTCATCAATTAATTTATCTTTCACTTAAATTTAAAATCTATTTTTGTTTTATTTTGAGATGTTTGTTAATAATTTGATGAGGTTTTTTTTTTTTTTATAATTCTACCATTTTCTCTCTTTTATTGGTTTGTTCTTAAATGAATGTGGTGTTGTTAAGGTGAATAGA
The DNA here is from genome assembly GCA_007827005.2 of Populus simonii. Classification (NCBI taxonomy): domain Eukaryota; kingdom Viridiplantae; phylum Streptophyta; class Magnoliopsida; order Malpighiales; family Salicaceae; genus Populus; species Populus simonii. Next base: position 3,989,318 of record CM017479.2, read on the forward strand.
CAAGTGTTGGTTACATTTTTAGTAGGCAAGTATAAGGATGAATTCTTATGTGATGTTGTTTCTATGCATGCTACACATTTGTTATTAGGGAGACCTTGACAATTTGATACAAATGCCATATATAATGAGTTTAAGAACATGTATTCTTTGGAGAAGAATGATAGAGTATACACACTTGCACCATTGTCACTTAAGCAGGTGCATAAAGATTAGATGAGGTTGAAGAAGGATTTTGATTTAGAACAACTCCAGACAAAACATCATGGTGAGGAAGTGAGGAAGAGTGAATATAATGTGATCAACGAGTTGGAAAAACAAAAGGAACAAAGTTTTGGCCATTAGGAAGGGAGAAGAAGGTTTCAGCCAAATGAAAAGGAAAAGGGCTAGAGGCTTAGAGTGAAGAGAACAAAGTAAAGGTGAGAAAAGAAGAGTATACAAAACAAATTGGGAAACACCTTAATTTCTATGCAAAACCTAATGATATTAAATATGCTTATTTTTTTGAGATGCCCATGATTTTACTTATGTATAAGGAGATATACTTTAATTCTAATAGCTTAAATTCTTGTGTTCCTAGTGTTACTAAAGTTCATATCCAGGAATTTGAGGTATCATTCTAGATGAGATACTTAGTGGTTTGTCACCGATTAGAGGAATTGAGCATCAAATAGACTTCATGCCAGGAGCAACTATACCTAATTGGCTAGCTTATAGGAACACCTGATGCAACCATATTATTTGATAGTTTCACCCACATTTAACTAGTGTTTTGCCTATATTTTATATATAAAATGCCTTGATATTCTTTGTTTATGTTTTGAAGGCATTTTTGGATGAAAGATGCAAAAAGGAGTAAATTGGAGATAATTGGCAGATTTGACCTTCAGTCGATGTTTTGTGTAGAGCATGAGCTTTAGAGGTTGAAATGAAGTGATTCCAGTGGAATTAAAGAGCTAACATCCATACCTTTCTGGAATCTAAGGCAAGAAAATAAAATAAGGAAGAGCATGGAAATCGCAGCCTTCAAAGTCAAATCTCGCAATCTGCCAGTGTTGACCTTCGGCCATTCCAACTTGAATATCTGGAGCTACAGAAGTCCAATTGATGCAAACTCAATTTTTTGGATTCATGACTCAAAGGTCTATAAACGCTCCAAATTTCAAAAACGATGTCATATGAGGGAGATATGATTTTTCAAAGATGACATCTGAATTCTGCCAGCAAACAGTTTCGTGAAGAAACGAGTCCAAATTACGTTCCGAAGCATCTAAACCGATATCCAAGTTTTTATTTCAGCAATTTAGCTCCTCTAAGTCAAAGCTTGAAGATTTCATGCAAGGCTATTTCTCCTTTTTTAGGAAAATAGTTATTGAAGTACTTAAATGTAAACAGTCTACTTAATGGAGGACTATTTTGTAAAATAGAGACCTAGGGTTTCCTAGGATATAAAAAGAATGAGAGAAGAGAAGGGGGGCAGCCAGCCAAGAAGAAAAAACGCCCCCTTCCTCTAAGAAACCCTAAATATGCATTCTTCCTTCTTTTTGATTAGTTGTTCAACAAACATGCAAGGCTAAACACTTTTTCTTGGTTGCAAGGACACGGAAACCTTCGGATTTCAAGAACTGTGAGATTTATTTTACCTTTTTTTTCAGTTTATATGATGAATATGTTTGTTCTCCTATGCTTATTTTTCCTATGATTGTTTATTTTAATTGCTAGAGCGGACTCTAAGTTATTATTGTAGACAATCTATTGCTAAGTTTGATATCAAAACCGGAGTTGTGGTATATGAACTTGTGAAGCAACTGAGTTTAATAATTGTGGCGGATCTACGTTATTAATCTTAGGGAGAACATTCAATCAAATCAAACATAGACTGCGGACAGTTATGTTTTCTTGATTAATCAACTTATCTAGTTCTTAAGGCTGCCATTGAATTAAATTACTAGTGCGGACACTGTGGTTGTTTGATGGTTAGGGTTAGTTATACGGCGGATCCGTTAACTAACCAATGTTAAGAAGAGATAAATATTCAGAATATAAATTGATGTTTCGTTTCCATGATCAGTTCTGATTTCTGTAGGTGGATGTGTGCTTGTGACCAAGGTTTGTTCTCTTGATAATTTTCTGATTTTATTAAATTTAGTTTGATAGTTTTCTGTTTTCTTTTGCTTTAGCCTAGATAACGTCCAAACCCCCCCAAATTGCATATCATCTAGCATAAAAATCTGACTTGAATCTTCCTCGTGGGATCGACCCCTTGCTTGCTCTATACTATCTTGTGTGTTGTGTTTGAAGCTAGGGTAATTAATTTGTGCGACCGCGACATCGCAACAAATTTTGGCGCCGTTGCCGGGGAGGTAATTTTAGTTGATTCGTGTTTTTTTTTTTATTTGCTGTGATTCAAAAAAAAAAAAAGAGAAACAGAATTTTTGCTTGCGACGGTACTGTTCACTTGCGGCAGCGGTACTGTTCAAAACAGATTTTTGGTGGAATTAGGTATCGGCCTTTTTTTCCTGAAGGAAACGACGTTCTGAACAGGACTAGTGTATCACTAGCCCCACCCTATGAGGCCAAATTCCGCTGTTTTCTAGGTTTTTAGGCAGTTTTAGTTTTCTACCGTAGGATTTTCGTACAATTTGCATTGTTTTCGATCTCTTGTGTGGTTACTTTCTTTTGAGTTTTCTTGATAATTTATGCCTGACCCGTTCTACTAATCAAATTCAAGTGCAGGGATCTCGAAATAGAAAAACTTTACGCAGGTTACGAAAGGAAGCTCGCCTAACACCATGGCTATTGCACGACAACAAACACTCAAGGAGCTTGCTGCTCCTAACGTGGAAAATCAACCATTGTGCATAAACATCGACAATAATGTAAACTTTGAGCTCAAATCTGGTTTTATACATTTGCTACCAACTTTCAATGGTCTTGCAGGAGAAGATCCTCATACTCATCTCAAGGAATTCCATATGGTTTGCGTTGGCATGAAACCGAATGGAGTTGACGAAGAACAGGTTAAGTTGAAAGCTTTCCCTTTCTCTTTAAAAGGGGCAGCAAAGGCATGGTTTTTCTCTATTCTCCCAAGTTCCATTGGAACTTGGAATGCCATGAAGAAGATTTTCCTTGAAAAATATTTCCCAGCATCTCGAGTTGCCAACATAAGGAAAGAAATATGTGGGATTCGACAATCTCATGGAGAGACACTTTCCGAGTATTGGGAAAGATTTGAGCAACTGTGCATTCAATGCCCTCATCATCAAATACCCGATCAGCTGCTCATTCAATATTTCTATGAAGGATTGATGCCTACTGACCGTAGTATCATTGATGCTGCAAGTGGAGGGGCATTGGTAGATAAGACACCCGAGGCTGCACGCCAATTGATCTCAAACATGGCAGCCAACTCGAAACAGTTTGGCACGCTGGAGACTTCGCAAATAAACGAGTAAATGAGGTAAGTATTTCTAACCTTGAGAATAAAGTTAATGATCTTACTTCTCTTGTGCGTTCTTTGGCTTGTGGCAATGTACAGCAGGTGAAAGTTTGTAGCATATGCTCCTTACAAGGACATGCTTCAGATATGTGCCCAACAATGCAAGAAGATTACATTGAACAAGCTAATGCAGTTGATGGAGCATTCAATGGACAGTCCCAGCGTAAATATGATCCCTTTTCCAATACGTACAATCCTGCATGGAGAGATCATCCCAACTTATGCTATGGGAACCCACCTCAACAAGGCAATCAAGGCCGACAGTTCCATCCCCATGGATTTCAATCCCAACAGAATTATCAAGCAAGACAGCCCCCTCCATTCACAAACTCAATGTTATGGGGTTGTCATCCAGTGATGATCTTTGTGAGATGATGAAAACTTTGGCTTCTAACACTGTGACCTTGCAACAAAATGTCATGTCTTTTCAACAGGAAACAATGTCAAGTATTCATAACTTGGAGAAGTAAATGGGGCAAGTAGCTTCAAGTGTGGGGAAATTGGAAGCACAAATGAATGGAAAATTGCCCTCCCAAGCATTGAATCTAATAGAGAATGTTAGTGTGATCATGCTGCGAAGTGGGAAAGAACTTGAAGAGAAAAAGTCGAAACAAATTGAGATGGAGGAAGAAGAAGAGATAGAAACCAAATTGAGTACAAAGAAGGAACATCCTCCTCCTCTACAAACTAAAACATTGACCAACACTCCAAAGGTAACTCCTCACTCAATGAATTATAGTTTTAAAACAATTCCACCCTTTCCTGTGAGTTCTTCTAGGTTAAAGAAAGAGGACAAAGAAAAAGAGATTTTAGAGGTTTTCAAGAAAGTAGAACTCAACATTCCTTTGCTTGATGTTATCAAGCAAATTTCCAAGTATGCCAAATTCTTGAAGGAGTTGTGTACTATCAAGAGAGCTTTCAAACTAAAAGCTCATGAAATGGTAAGTATAGGTGAAGTTGTATTTGCTATTGTTCAAAAGAATATGCCTTTGAAGCAAAAAGACCTAGGTGCGTTTACTATCCTATGTGTTATTGGTAATGCTAGTTTCAAAAGGGCCTTGTACGATTTAGGTGCATCTATTAGTGTTATGCCTAAACATGTTTATGATTCTCTTAGTCTTTGAGCCTTTGAATAAAACTAGCATTGTAATACAACTTGCGGATCGTAGTTTTGTTTACCCACTTGGTGTGATAGAAGATGTCTTAGTCAAGATTGATAGTTTGGTCATTCCATGCGACTTTTATATTCTTTGATATGGAACATGATTCTTATGATTCATCAAACATCACTCCTATATTGTTTGGCAGACCATTCTTGAAAACTGCCAATACAAAAATTGATTGTGGTAAGGATACTTTATCTATGGAGGTACGAGATGAAAAAATTGAATTTAATTTTCATGATGCAATGACATATCCTTATAGCAATGTTTATTCTATCACATGTTATGACCAAGTTGATAAGTGTGTGCACCAAGTTTGTGATTTTGATAGTGAGGATAGATTAAGCGTAGCTTTGAGCTATGACTATGATTTTACCAAGATAAAAGAGATGGAGAGGCATATATATGTTCCCCAAAAGGTGCATGAATCAGCATTGGCTTTGCAAGCTTTGCAAACTGTTCCCCGTGATGCAGGAGTCATTCACCCCATCATAGACAGTGAATGGGTGGCGCCTATCCTTTTGGTGCCCAAAAAGATTGGAATTACATTGGAAGAAATATAAAATGATGGTTATGAGAATGCAAGGATTTACAAAGAAAAGACTAAGAGTCTCCATGATCGAAGGATTACAAGAAAAGACTTTAATGTTGGAGACAAAGTCCTTTTTTATCATTCGCGTTTGAAACTTTTTCCTGGAAAGTTGCGCTCTCGTTGGATTGGACCTTTTGTTGTTCCTAATATTTTTCCTTATGGTGCAGTTGAAATTACAAGTTTAGAAACCAACAAAGTACTCAAGGTTAATGGGCATCGCTTGAAACCTTTATATGAAGGTTGGACGACAGAACTCACCGCTTCTGCGGAGTTAGCTGAACCAATCTATGAAGAATGAGCATGCAACATGTCGAGCCAATGACATAAAACAAAAGCACTTACTGGGAGGCAACCTAGCACAAAAAAAAAGATTTGCTTTCTTTTTCCCTTATCTTTTATTTTTTGCATTTTACTTTATTTTTATCATTCTCCTATATTCCTTTTCTTTTATTTCAACATTGAGGACAATGTCACATTTTAAGTGTGGGGGTATTGGGAGAATCTTGGTTTTCTTATTTTGATTTTCTTTATTGTTCTAAAAAAAAATTTCTATGTTTGATCTTTTGAACTCCTATTGGTTTATGAGAATGTGAGTATTATATATGAGAATTAATTGAGATAGATGAAGATATAAATCGAATGAAGAAGTGTGCATGCAAGTTTTAAGGTTTAATTGGTTTAGAGATTGATTTTGAGAATATGCCATGTTGACTTTATAGTGTTATACCAATGTAAGCTTTTGAACCTTCAACATTATATTCTTTGATTGTGCCTTCTTTCAATGATATGTATTTCTAGAACTTGCTTCATATCTTGTTGAGATTACATTCACATTATATATATACATGAAGATGATAAAGGCATTATGAATTTTAACCTCTTGAGCCAAAAAGCCAACCTAAAGCATATTATCCTTAGTGAGCCCCTTTTGAGCTTGTTTATCTTTTCTTTGTTTTATCCATGTATAAGCCTTAACTTTTTATATGTTTTCCTTTTCCCCTGGCCAATGATTAGTAGAGCATATACTTATGATATCTCATGGAATTATAGTTGGAAATTATGTGAAAAGAAAGAAGAAGTGATGCTTGATGAAAAGATGGGTAAAGTTGCCAAAGGTAAAAAAAAAAAAAGAAAAAAAAGAAAAAAAAAAGAAAAAAATGTTCTTTTATGTTCTTAAGATTTTATGTTGAAAAAGCTTGAAATAAAAAAAAAGTTAAGCATTGGAGATTAAAGATGGAAAATTTATGTGCTTTGATAGAATATCTTGTTTGAAATATCATTTTTCAGAATGCTCTACTTTGTTTGGTTTGAAACTTTTCTTTTACTCTCTTTTACCTTAGCCCCATTACAACCAGAAAATAAGACATTTTGATTCATGCATTGTTTGTAATATGTTAATAATGGAGATGAGATTGAAAAGCAAGCTTATGGTAGAACATATTCATTAATTGAATTTAAATGATTTAAACACATAAGCCTTAAACACGTGAGTGTTGGAGTGTATATCAATGAGAGGAACTATCACTTTGGCATGACATAGATTTCATTTAAATCACGACGATTAATTAAGTTTTGAAGTTTGCATGTAATTAAATTCATGAAAATTATACTCTTTATCCTTCTTAATTATATTCTTGTTTATAATGCATATATTCTTGGATATTGATGGGAGATTAGAAGATTAGTCATAGTAATTTAATTTAATTTAACTTCAATTTGATTTTACCTATCCTTTATCGAGGACAAACAAGAGCTAAGTGTGGGGGTATTTGATGCAACCATATTATTTGATAGTTTCACCCACATTTAACTAGTGTTTTGTCTATGTTTTATATATAAAATGCCTTGTTATTCTTTGTTTTATGTTTTAAAGGTACTTTTAGATGAAATATACAAAAAGGAGTAAATTAGAGATAATTATTAGATTTGATCTTCAGTCGACGTGGGCTGATTTTAGGAGGAAAGGCTACTGTTGTTGTTGTGTGCTTGGCCGTGGGTATGGGGCTGTTTCAGGGCTGTTTTGTGGATGTTTTACGGATGTCTTGTGGTGGCTGGTTCCAGTGGTGAAGATAGGAGATGACCGGTTTGTTTTGGCAGTGATGGGAGAGGGAGATCGTGAGGGAGACAACCCTGGTTGCTGCTGCTGACCGAGAGAGAGGAAGAAGGGGCTGTGCTGATCAGCCTTTGTTGGTGGCGATGGAGAGGGGAAGTTGAAGTGTTTAACAGTGAAGAGGCTGTCACCAGAAGAGAAGGTGGTTTGTGTTGGTTAACAGTGAACCAAATGAAGATGGGAAGAGTCACTTTTTCTCTTTTTTCTTGAAGAATGGTCCCAGAATAATTCTTGCCAAGGAAAGACTACTAAAAAAATGGTTCCTTCTTCTACTTGGCTTCTTATTTTTTTAAAACAAAAATTTGGAATTATGCACTCCGTTCCCCCCTTTTTTCTCACTGAATGGCCTCGTTTTGTTCAAAGTCAATGGCCTCGATCTAGACTTATTTGTTTTCTCCTCTTTGCTTCAAGGGTGCTGTAAATGTGTTTGAAATTATTTTTAAATGTTTTTTATAATATATTTGATATGAAAGTACAATAAATTAGTATTTTTTAATAATATTTAATAATTCTAATGTATTAATTTATTTAAAAAAATTATTTTAAAAATCATCATTCATCGTAATCTTCTCGTTTTCCTTTTATTTCTTCTGTGTCCCCCACTCATTGCTGGCCTCCTCGATTTTTATTTCACCTTTTCCACCAGCAATTTGTCCATTTCTCAATAATTCTACACTCGCCCCAATCCCCATTTCTTTTGTCTTTGGCCAACCACTGGAATGGACGGTGTCTTTCTTTCTATCTAAAAAAAAAAGATTTTAATTTCATCCGAGTCTCCCTTTGTTAATTATGGTTTTAGAATAGTCAAATAAAGGCCACCCATCAGCTATTTTTTTATCCATTTTCAGGTCTCAAGTCACAACAATGTATAGCCTTGTCATCTCCGTTAAATAATATTGATGGATCATGGTTCTTAGACCAAATCGAAGCTCCACCATGGACCAGCCTGTTGTCCCTCACGTAGTCTTCCTACCCTTCCCTGCACAAGGTCATGTCAAACCAATGCTCATGCTAGCGGAGCTTCTTAGCCAAGCTGGTTTTGAAGCCACCTTCATCAACTCCAATCACATTCAGCATCGTCTTGAACATTCCACAAACACAGCCACCATGTACTGTCGCTTCCCCAAGTTTCAATTCAGGTCCATCCCTGATGGTCTCCCATCCGATCATCCTCGCTCCGCCTCAAGCATCTCTCAACTTTTAATCTCTAATAGAGATGAGACCAGGACAGAATTTCGCAACTTGTTGGTTAATCTTGGGCAAAAAAATGGCCGGTGGGAGCCTCCAACTTGTATTATCGCTGATGGGATCATGTCTTTTGCTATCGATATTGCTGAGGAGCTCACAATTCCAGTCATAACTTTTAGAACATTCAGTGCTTGTTGCACTTGGACTTACTTCCATCTCACAAAACTCATTGAAGAAGGCGAAGTTCCATTCCAAGGTATGTCAAACTTGTATATTCCTCCTAATTATTGTTCGGATTTGAGTAATCTCAACTATAATCCAGTGGGATCAATAATTGATTTGTCAACCTCACATAATTAAAAAAACAATTCTTGCACATGTGATGATGATTCAAGATGTTCATGATTCATGAAAGTGAGTGAAGAAATCACATGGTAGCTATAAGAAAATAATTTTTATAGATAAGGTTGAGAGGGAATAATTCAATTGAAGATCAACAGAAAACCATATTAATTGATTTAGAGTAATATCAAACTATCAATTTCTCAAATATAAATAAATTATCACTTTTTTTTCTTCCTGTTTATGCTGTTGTTAGGAAAAGAAAAGTTAATCCCACTTTATATGTAGCTCATGCATGAATTTCTTAAAAAAAAAAACACATCAACGCTGGTAATAATATTCCAGGAGATGTAGACATGGACAAGACCATTACATGTATTCCTGGATTGGAGGGCACTCTCCGGTGTCGAGACCTCCCAGGCATTTGCAGACTCAAAGAAGCTAATGATCCGCTTTTGCAGTTCTTCATCAAGGAAACTGCAGCTATGCCACGAGCATCTGGTCTCATACTTAATACCTTTGATAGACTCGAAGCCTCTATGGTCTCTAAACTTGGCTCCTTCTTTTCCAAGATTTACACTCTTGGTCCTCTACAAGGTCTCTTCGATACCTTTGCTAAAAGCCCCTCCGCAAGAACTTCCTCCAATGGTCTCTTGTGGAAAGAAGACAGAGGCTGCATAACGTGGCTTGATTCTCATCCGTCAAGATCGGTAATATATATTAGTTTTGGCAGCTTGGTTGGTCTATTTCGTGATCAACTATTGGAGTTTTGGCATGGTTTAGTGAATAGTGGGAAACCATTCCTCTGGGTCATAAGATCTGACTTAATCTTGGGAGAAGATGGTGTTAGTGAGGTTCCTTTGGAACTTAAAGCTGCAACTGAGGAGAGGGGATGCATAGTGGACTGGGCTCCACAAGAAGAGGTCCTAGCCCATCCAGCCATTGGAGGGTTCTTGACTCACAGTGGATGGAACTCCACATTGGAGAGTATATTTGCAGGAGTTCCAATGATTTGTTGGCCCATGATTGCTGACCAACAAGTGAATAGTAGGTGTGTTAGCGAGTTATGGAAGATTGGTTTTGATATGAAAGACAAGTGTGAGAGGGCCCTGATTGAGAAATTGGTAAGGGATTTGATGGAAAGTAACGAGATTGTCAAATCGACAGATGAATTTGCAGGGATGGCTCGTGATAGCGTGAAGGAAGGTGGATCTTCCTACTCCAACTTGCAGAAGCTAATTGAAGATATAAAATCGATGAGCTTAGCCAGGAAGGTCTCTTTATCAAGTGTTGGATAACTTTTAAATTGGTATGTTTGTTGAAGAGCTTGCGTCCTTGGATGCTTGTTAATAAAGAAATTGGTGAGTTTTTCATGTATTTTCTCGGAAAGTGTGCAAAATCCTAATAACTACAAGGAGACAATTCTGATACTCGTATTTATAATCCTCCCAGGGATCTTTAATATAGAAAAAATATTAATTATTGAAATAATGAAAATGATTTTTTTATGATTATTAATTATATGAATATAATGTTTTTATAAGAATAATTTAAATGTCATTGAAATAAAATAATTTATTATTATAATTTTTTATTAATATATCTTTTTTCTACAAAACAATATTCCTCTTTTGTTTTATATTTCTTATTTAATAAAAATTAAAAGCAATTAGAACAAATATCAATAAAGATTGGCCTTTTACCTAGCTTGAATTTCAAATTAAATAAGGTAAAAGTTGACTTGATATAATATGATTAACATGATGAGTCTAAATATAACTAGGTCAAAACCGGATTTGATTTCAAAAAAATTTCCAAGACGACGTCGTTTAAACCCTTTTTTTTCTGTATAATGAGATGATAATGCTTTGGGTTGACTTGGGTTAACTCATCTTAACCCTTACACTTACGACTCGAGTTAACCCATCAAATCTGCAACTCAAGCCATAGATCCGGTTGGGTTTAATAACTTTTTTAGAATTTATTTTTTATTTAATTATACAAAAAATAAAATGACATATAAGAGAAAGTCACTAAATAAAATTTAAAGAAAAAACTCATTGCAAGAGGTTATGAAAAAAAAAGTGTCCGCTAATATCATAAAAAGAATATCATAACCTTATTCGAAAACAAACCAAGAATCGAATGTGATGCGAAACTCATGGATATAAAGATCTTGAAATCCACATCCAAATCGATTATTTCCAGGAAAGCTAAGATCAAGTTTATAATTGATCTTGACACAACAATAACTTGTACCGATGCACCAAGACTATAAGTAATGAAACCCCCATCAAATGTCTATAAAAAGATGTGAACAAGAAGTATAAAAGAAGACATGAAGCTTGGTTAATTCTTTAATAAGTCAGAGTAGTTCAATGAAGAATTAAAAAGTAAGAGCAAAACCTCACACACAATAATAATTATTAAAATCAAAGTTTGAAAAAAGAACCTAAATGTCAGATAAATAACCATATTTATAATATGTAAAAACATTCTAAATAATACTAGAAAAAATAATAAAAATTTATAAATAAAATAGGAAAAAAAACCCCAGATCAATTAGGAAACAATACAATTCTTGTGTAATAGATTCTGAATCTTATTGTAGGCTTTCTTGATGTTTGATGGCTTTGAAATTTTAACCCAATATAAAAAAAGATATTTGAAAACTTGTAATAAAATTTCAACCCAATCTAATGGTTAGATTGAGAAGTATGCTTGTTAGAGTAAAACTGTGTATTAGAAAAAATAAGCCCAAAATCACTTCTAAATAAATTCATTCACGAATCATCACCTACATCAAACAAAGAGACATAAAAAAATTTGAAAGTAACACTAACACCATACTCACCTAGTAGATCCACTTTTTAAGTATTATTATCAATTCTTTCAAGGTTTGGAATGGTCAATCTCCTTTCGGCATCAACTTCTTTTTTTTACAAATGCACCAAAACCTAATCACCTGGTTAAAATATAATCATCTTTTGCTCTTTATTAATTTTAAATTCAAATTGCTCATTTGTTTTTTTTTTTTATATACTTGCCACCTCATATTCTCATGGAGATCCTTTACTACCAATGCCTTTCTATTTCCATCAAGACTACCCATTTCATCAATAGATAAGGGAAACAAATCCAAATGAGTCAAATGATTAAAGCAATAAATAATTTCAAAATGCAAATAATCAGTAGCAGAATGCACACTCCTATTATAAACAAATTCAACAAATGATAGATAATCTTTCTAATTTTTTAAATTATTTTGAATGATAGTTTTTAATAATGTAGTTAAAGTTTTTATTAACTACTTCAGTTTAACTATCTGTTTGTGGATGATAAATAATAAAAAATAATAATGTATCCCTAATTTCCGATACAAAACCTTTTAAAATCAGCTAAGAAATTTAACATGATGGTCAGACACAATGCTTATAGGTACCCCATGGAGCCGAAGTATCTCCTTAAAGAATAAATCTGCTATGTTTGTTATATCATCAGTTTTATGACAAGATATGAAATATGTCATCTTAAAAAACATATCAACAACTACAAAAATAGAACATCTACCCCTTTTTTATCTAGGAAAACCTAGCACAAAATCCATAGATATATCAACATAAGGTTCTTTAGGCACTAGTAAAGAAGTAAATAAACCATAAGGTGAAAATTTAGACTTAGCTTGTCTACATATTATATAACTATCACAAATTATGTGCACATATCTTTTTATCTTAGGTGCTGTTTGGTAATGCAGGTGCACCTGAAGTTATAGCCAGCAACAGTTTTTTTATGTTTGGTTATGTTTCAAACCCACTTTTATTTTGGTGGGACCCTTCAATTCTTATGGCCAAACCTATGGTTTAACAAAGTTGGAAAAGGTAGCTGCCAAGCAACAACTTTGCTTATTTTCCTCTCTTCTGTTGTGGAGAATCTCCATTGTTCACGTGAACAGTGGAGATTGTCTTTATTGTTCTGGCTAGACCGGGTCGGGTCCGGTCCAAAGTTAAATGCATTAAATCGGGTCCGACTCAATAAAATAAAAAAAACAAATTTTATTTTTTATTTTTGTAATTGTGTTTTATTCGAAAAACTAGTTTTTAACATTACGATCTAGAGCTAAATGCATTAAACTGGGTCCGACCCAATAAAATAAAATAATAATTTTATTTTTTATTTTTAATTGTGTTTTATTCGAAAACTAGTGTTTTAAAAAATTAAATTTTATTTTTTATTGTGTTTTAATTGTGTTTTATTCAAAAAATTGGTGTTTAACATTACGGTCCAGAGCTAAATGCATTGAACCAAATTCGACCCAGTAAAATAAAAAAATAAATTTTATTTTTTATTTTTAATTATGTTTTATTCAAAAAACTAGTGTTTAAAAAAATTAAAATTTTTTTTATTTTTAATTGTGTTTTATTCGAAAAACTAGTGTTAGACGGAGATCGCTTGATGACATAGCATTTGCAGAATTTGATCGCAATCCTAATTTTGTTCTTGATTATATTTTACCTGATGTTGTTACGTGCTTAAGAAACTAAGAAAACTTTAGTCATTGTTAGATGTATTTCATACGTGATAGAATTGTAGATAGTTTAAAGAAACAATAAACATTATTTTAAATAAAGTATTAAAATAATATTTTATATAAAGTATTATTTATTCCATGATGTAATAGCAATAGTTACATATAATATTTAAATTAAAAACTATCATATATATATATATATATGTGTGTGTGTGTGTGTGTGTGTGTGTGTGTGTGTTTTAAAATTATTTTATAACCTCAATTTGAAAAGCATTCTTAACCAAACACATTAAACTACTTTTTGTTCAGCTTCAATTTCAACCACAGTTTTAACCAAACATATATAAATACCAAACCAACCTCAACCAAAAATACTTTTTATAAAACAACCTTTTTCAAATCACAACCACAAAAACTATCACAATACAAAACACACTCTTAGGCCAATAAAAGTGTTCATGCAAAAAATTTAAAGTTTTAGAAACTCCAAAGTTTCCTATTAATCCGCCCCATTGAGCTTCATGAATTAACAATTCACACATATAATAATTAAACATACACAATTTTTTTTTAAAATAAAATAAAATTATAAGAAATACAATCTTTTCCGTGCAAAACTCTTTTTTTTTTCAACCTAATATATAAACATTCTTTTCATAAAATAACCAATACATTCCTTAAATGTTTAGCAAGCCCCTTTAAATTCTTATTATAAATTAAAATATCATCAAAATAAACTACAACAAACTTACCTATAAAATTTCGCAAAACATGGTTTCTTAATCTCATAAAACTAGGTATATTAGTAAGTTTAAAAGGCATAACTAACAACTTATATGAATCATATTTAGTTTTAAAGGAAGTTTTCCATTCATCTTTCTTTTTCATTCTTTTATGATGATATCTACTTTTCAAATTAATTTTAAAAAAATTATAAAACACATGTAATTTATCTAACATGTCACCAAGTCTAGGAATTAGATGTCTATACTTTACTGTAATTTTATTGATAGCATGACAATCAACACACATCCTTAAAGTCTCATCCTTTTTCGATACTAACAACATTGGAATTGCATATGAACTCATGTTTTCTCTTATGTATCATTCGACTTTTCCACTTGCCTTTGAAGTTTTTTGTCCCATCGGGATTTTTTTTTGTCTCTTAGGTATATATGCTCTAGATACAAGATCAATTTGGTGCTTAAATACCCATAAAAGATGGCAACGTAATAAGAATCTCATCAAGAAAGATGTCTTTAAAATCCTATAATAAAAAAAACACAAACACTAGAAATACAATGATCAAGGTTATTGTGTTAAAATATACCTTTTTTATTAAACCCCTCATATAATAACATTCTTAATCTTAATCTCTTTGGAATAACAATAAACATGTTTTTATTTTTTCCATACTTTTTTTTCTCACCTTTCCTTTCTTCTCTCCTCTATCAACCGAATCCTTACTAATTCCTATTTTGGATGAATCTAACCTTATTTTCTCTTTATACACTACATATCATAGTAAAAGAGCCACACGTTTTAGGTTTCTTGTTAGTTTTTAATGAGTATCCCGCATATAAAATCAATTATCAATATGAGATGGGATGGGTAAAGTACAATCTATTGTTGCAAGCCATGTTGAATATATATATATTTTTTTTATCTTTCCAACATTCTTTCCCATTCAAGTTAAGTATTTCATTTTTTATATATTAATATTTAATAAAAATAAAATATTTATTAAAAAAGCAAATAACATTATTTAATTATATGTGCTGAGAGTATAGTAACCGCCAAATTATAATACAAGTAACAATATCAAACTTTTATATCTACTTTTAGTTAACATATCAAATCGTGATCTTTAATAACAAGGGATTTTTTTCTACTGAAATTTCAACGGGTTTCCCTTAATATATCATGATCCCAAGTGCTGACATCAAAGAAATTTACACAATCCATTAACATAATCAATCAATTTAATATACTAATAAAAGATAAAAGAATTTAAATAATAAAAGCATAAAATAAAAGACCGTTGCTACTTTAATTTCAAGTTCTTTTCTAGCAAAACATTTAAGTCTACAAGTTCTAGTATACATACGAAAATATTTAAAATATTACAATTCATTATTCATAACTACAAAATTATGTACATATCCTTCATATTAACTAGAACAAGAAAGTGATAACAAAAGTTCACTCTTGATGATCTTGTAAAGGACTTGAAACAAGAATTAGTATGACAATACATTAATCTGTACTATTATTTTAAATAATCTTAATTTATTTATTTTGAAGAATTCATTTCCATTTCTACTACATTCCTTTTCATCCTAATTTATCCAACAACAAATTAAATTCTTGCACTAGTTTCTCCTTCTCTATCGATCCATCCTACTTAAATGGTTTAATAAATCGATTATTTTATTTCATAGTCGATTTGTCCGGTTACTTGTTTCAAGTACTAAATGATCTTGTAACTCTCATTCGGTTATCCATAAACACAACAATCTTCACATCTATAAGTTATTTCAGCATTCCCATTTAGAAACCAATAATTTCTAGGTATCCCAACTAGAAACTAATCAATACGACATCGTACTCAAATGCCTATTATTTCAACATTTTTATTTGGAAGCAAATAATTCCAGTAATCCAAAATGTAGGGGTGAGCAAAAAAGCCGATAAACCGATTTAACCGAGAAAACCGACTAAAAATTAACCAAAAAAACCAAACCAAGAAAAAAAACCAATTAAACCGATTAGAATTTTTAGAAAAACTTCCGGTTCGGTTCGGTTTTTGGTTTTGTAGTGTTGAAACCGGTAAACCCAAACCGAATCGAACCGGTTCTAATAAAAAAAATACTATAAATAGAAAAAAATATTTGCCTAATGCCCAGTAACCTAACCCTAGCAGTGCAACCACCCCCTCTTTTTCTCTCAAACACCAGAGACACGCTCAACTGAAATCCTAACCCTAGCACCCACGATCGCCGCCTCTCCCTAGACTCTCAAATACCAGAGACACGCCAAGCATCAGCTGAAATCCTAACACTAGCACCAGCGGCCGCCCCCTCTCCTTAGAGTCTTAGACTCTCAAACACAGACAACCAGAGAAACGCCAAGCATCAGCTGAAATTTGAAAGTTGAAACCAATCAAACCTCTCAAGTCTCAACAATAGATCAACGTGTACCAGAACGGCAGAACCTATCTAGTTGGCCTTTCCTCTTCATCTATACAAGATCACAGACACATGGTACTTCTCTGAATCTCTATAACATTTCACATATGCATCCTGTCAACATTCTCTCATTGTCATTTTTTTCAACCCCTTCTACAACAAGATCATAATTGATTAATGACCTTGCTGAATTTCTTCTGGCAATTTTTTTTTATTTTATGGTTGCAGACAAGATGTTAGGTCTAAAAGACTAAAACGCACTAAACTACTGTAGATTCGAGAAGAAAGTTCGATTTTATAGCAGTAAGTTTTAATTATGTTTTTTCCTTTTTAATTAATTAATTAGTCTATCCTCTATTATATTTATTGTATTTGCTTTTCAAAGCAGAGATCAGAGACAGAGTTGTTGTTTTGAATGCTCAAAAATCCGTATTTAAGGTAACCATTTGTAGTTTTTTATTGGGTTTTTATTTTACTGTATTGCTTGCATAAATGTTTGTGATTGCTTTAATTGGGTTTTTATTCTTGAGCAATGAAATGAATGTATATATCTTGATCTAATGCTTGCGGCATTGCAAATTACTTAGTCAGAATTGCAAATTAATTATTTTATGTTTCTTCAAATTAGTCAGATTGACAACAACAATATTAGGAAGTGCAGAATATGTAAAACTGTTTTCCAAACCAAGTATGCAGAATTGAAAACCCATGTTTGTGCTTTATTTTAATTGATAATTGAAAACCCATGTTTGAGCAATGAAAGGAATGTATATATCTTGATCTAGTGCTTGCGGCATTGCAAATTAATTAGTCAGAATTGCAATTATTTTCTGTTTCTTCAAATTAGACAGATTGACAATAACAATAGGATGAAGTGCAGAATATGTAAAACTGTTTTCCAAACCAAGTCGGCAGAATTGAAAACCCATGTTTGTGCTTTATTTTAGTTGATAATTAAGGAAATAAGAGATTCCTTATCTGTATTTTGATCTACAGTGTACTTGTTGCTGGAAAATCATATTGATTTTATTCTTTATATGAAAAATTGTTTATGCTTCTATTTGGATTTTTGTTTCCCTGTTCAACTTCCTATTTTCATTCTATTGCTTAGAATTTCTCTTGAAAATTGCCCAAATCTGATGTGGAATATTTTTATTTTTATATCTTCTAATTTAATTTATCAAGTTATAATTTTATATTTTTAATTTTAGGTTTTGATGGTAACAATTGGACTATTGGAGTGTTTTATGATAATGTTATTTGGTGTTTTTGTTAAGCCCTTTGAAGGCAATGCTTTGTAATTTGTATTTTAACTTATTGGTATATGTTATTTAAACTTATCTGCAGCAGGAGTCCTACTCACTCAAACAAAACAAATGAAAAATTATTAGGAAGGCAACAAATGAATATTCAGTTGCAAAAAACAACCCAAAAAAAGAATTGATTTGGTTAAGAATCTTATAAGAAAAGTAGACAATATTATCATTAATTACAAGCCCATTAGAAATTTAATTAAAAACCCATCAAAAAGCCCATTAAAAACCCATTACAAACAGACCAAAATATATTATAGGTTTTCTCGGTTTTTTTACATTAAAAACCGAACCAAACCGAACTGAAACTGATCGGTTTGACTCGGTTTCGGTTGCTTTTAAAAAAATAATAATTCGGTTTGGTTGGTTTTTATAGGTAAAAACCGAACCGAACCGAACCGAAAATGATCACCCCTACCTAAATGGATATCAATCAATCCAGAATCTTACTCAAATGCCAATTATTCTACATTCCTATTTGAGAGCCAATAATTCCAGTAATGTCAATTGAATACAAGTCAATTTGACATCTTACTCAATGTCAATTATTTTGTTTTTCATCTTATCAATTGTTAATCGTTACGAACTCCATAAAAGCATTGATATAAAAAAAAAATAACAATTATTATTGACTTTTAAAATAGGAATTAATAGCTACTAAGATGTTGAGTACCTATTTAAAGTCTACTATAGTTTGACCATTCTCGATAGTTGTGTAACTTCTACAGCTTTTCCTGTATCATCAAAAAAATTATTTCAAATTCAAGATCCTTAATACAATGGTCTCATTTTCAATTTCCACTTGATTTTCATTTTATATCTAAGAAATTCCACAATTTTTCATATTCTTATCAAATACTTTAATCCTTTCACCTTTTAAGTTGCATCATAATTATTTTCAAGTGACCTTAAAATTCCATTTATTCTTATCAATTCATTATAACCATGTATTCTTTCATTTTCTATTCCTTCGTTTAAACCATTCCTTCATTCAAACCTATTTTTCATAACATTTCCATAGGCAAAACACATAAATTTTCCGTTAATAACTCAAGATTATATCTAATCAAGGTTCCTACGTCTTAAACACACTAAAATGAGGAAACAAGAACAAGAAAGAGAAGTTTTCTACTCACTTATTTCCCTCCTTTTTCTTCTTCTTCAAAGTCGGCCTTCCTCTAACCAAAAAACCCTTGATATTCTTCAATATCCTTGCTTAAATCCCTTCCTAATCTCTCTTTAATTCTTTAATTTATCTCTCTTTGGTGATAAGAAAAAGAAGTTTTCTACTCGCTTCTTTCCCTCATTTTCTTCCTTTTCTTCTTCTAAGTTGGCCTCCCTCTAACTAAACAACCCTTGATATTCTTCAATTTCCTTGCTTAAATCCCTTCCTAATCTCTCTCTAATCCTTTAATTTATCTCTATTTGGTGTTCTTTAGCAAGAATTTCCCTTGAATTTGCTTCATTTTTTCTCTTCTTTTCTTCTGGTCATGGTCGATCAACTTGGCTTCTTTAGGAAGTCAAGTTTCTATTTATATTCCCCTTGTACTTATATTTAGAATCTTGGCCCTATTGTTTAGTTCTACTAATTTTTTTCATTTACCGAGTACCCTTTCTCGGTTTATTTTTAAAGATTACCCTACCTTAAAATTTAATCTCATAAATCTTTATCTCTAATCATTTAATATTTATATGTTACTATTCATTTTTTTTCATCAGGTTAAATTTCTAGCATTTCACTAATATCATAATATTTTAACCGGCGTTTTACAATACCATTTCACTATTATTAGTATCTAACTAGTTCATTGGCCCGTGTTCTGTCATAAACTTGTTCAAAAACATAAAAAGAGTGTAACTATTATGAACATATTTTGTAGCAACAAGAATTTTTTTTATTGTGAACTAAAAATCATAACTACCCGTTTAATCAAACATATTGTGGATTAAAGACATTAGTAATCGTTTAAAAAAAGTTGTTAATGATTATTAAATATCAAGTTGAGAAGTTGAGAGATAAATGACTATTAAAATACTTGATCTCATGCCATGAGGAGACCTTTAAAAATTTCTTATAATTATATGTCAATTATTATTTTAAAGAAGATTAATAATTAAAATTCCATTGAAACAAAATTATTTGATAATATATTTCCTCCTATTTTGGTTTTTTTTTTCCTATGAAAAAATATAACTCTTTCATTCTATGCCCTTCATTTAATAATAAAAAAATCATCATAACAAATACAAAAAAAAATATGATTTGAAATAAGGCTAAGTAAGGCAACCCTCAAACCAAAACTCTTTTATCTCATTAACGAGCTCTATTTTTTTTAATTGGCCTTATTTTGCTAGAATATTTTTTTTTATGATAAATCCTACAAATCTTTATGTTGATGCATTAAGAAAAAAAAAAAAAGAACAATACACCACATGTGCATTGTCATGGGTAGCATTTTGGTAGTATCACCAAACCTAGTTTGGATTCGAAAACTAACTTGGACACCGCCTAACCAAGGGCCTTGTTTAGCTCGGATTTCAAATTGAATCAGATGAGAGTTGACCTGATGTGGCATGGTTAAACTCGGTTAGATTTAAAAATAATAATAATTCAAGACATCATTTTAAATCTTTGTTTTTATATATCGAGACAATAATATTTTGGATTGACTCAATTCAATTCAGGTTAACCTGTCAAACTCATAACTCGGGTTATGAGCCCATGTGAGTTTAATAACTTATTATTTTGAATTTTTTTTATTTAACTATACAAAAATAAAAATTGGCATGCACAAGAAAACCACTAAATAAAATTTAAGAAAAACAATCATCATAAAGAGATGTAAAAAGAAGAGTGTTAAGTAATATTGTAAAAAAGAGGCTATAACTTTTTTCCCCTTAAAGGTGGATGATACATTGTCTATAGTAGTAGACTATTCCAGATTTCAATGATCAAAGAGTCGCTCAAAAGTCAGGGCATTTTGTACTTCAAAAATTATTTTTAATCTATTTTTAGCCGAAAACACATAAAAAAAACCCCCTTAAAAGCTTAAAAAATTAATCTATCAACTCAAAACACCCTTAACATGATCTAAAAATACAAAATCAAGTTGTAATTCTTTTTATTTCTCAACCATAATCTACTTTATCCTAAAAGAAAAAAAAAATCTCAATAAAACTTTTCATGTTGAATGAAAATCATCAACACCAAGAACATATTTTTCTATCACCACCGAAACATGAACAACCATTGACCTTTTCTTTTCTTTCCTGTTTCCCAGGGATTCCCTCTTTTTTCCATAAAACTCATGCTCATGGATTTAATTATAAACAAAACAAAATTTTAGATAAAGCGCATAATTGTAACACTAAAGCGAGCAAAATATAAATTAAGAAAAATCCCGAGGCTAATTATCCCATAAAAGTGCTGAATTGAAATAAGCCTTCATTTTCACCTACGATTAATTATGAGGAATCTTTTGCCTATTTTGCTTTCCTTATTCAGTTCCCCACCTCTTTTAAGTTTGTCGTCTACCAATCTTGGCATGCATGCTTTCATCCCTAAACTGTTCCCTTCAACGCAAGGCATTTTGCTTTGTGGGCGATCTGACCTCAACTTTGGTAAAAAAGAAAAGGAAACAGTTTTAAAGTGGAATTTGATCATACAGTGATTCAATTGCAAATACAAGTTCTAGAAACTTGTGATGATGCCTCGTATGCTAAAAACACATAGGTTCACGACCTAGAATGTAAAGTACAAATCCCACGTGCCATTCTTTTATTATGGCATTGAACTCACCGTTCATTGCATCACGCTAAGAAGCATGTCTAGAGGCTTCAGTAAAAGATGTTGGCTTCGTAAAAGATGAGTTTCATTTTACAAGTATTGTGGTAAAGGACATGCCAGCGAAATGGAAGCTTTGGTTTTAAATTGTTGGTCTGCGAACGAGTTATCATACGCCTACGAGTTGCTAGAGGGTTATTCCTGAGAAACATGGGAATGATCAAGAAGACCTAATGAAGAAGAAATAGGTTGAGTAGTTGTGATTTCAAGAATCTAGTCAGTGGGTACCCTAGCAGTTGGTGCAAAATCAAATGACGTAGTTCAGCAATGAAGCATGTGATGAGTTCATGAATATACAAATAAAATAAAATTATTCAATAGTTTTTAGAAATATATTATCTAAACATCTTCTCTTTTTCAGTATTTAATAATTTTTCAAGACTAGATTGTTGCAAATCAATTATCAGACCTCTATCAGTAATACACATGAACCACTAGTAAGAAATTTTATAAATCCCTATTTAGAAGAAATTGATTGTCATGCCTAGAGAGCTGACTCTCTATTCTATGACTTACTTAGTTTTTCTATCTAATAGACAACTACCAAAAAATAAGAGGTATAACTTACTATTTATAGAGAAATATGAGAAACCCTATAAATTAAAAAATATATATATCAAATTTCCCCTTTTATAATATCCATATATTAATTCAGTATAATTTTAGAAATTAACTCAATCAAGTCCATACTTGATTTTTCTAGGTCTAAAAATATAATCCATGTATTAATTATATTCTAATTTTTAATTTCTAAAATATATTATAATCAAGTCATATTTAATTAAATCATCTCAGTTTAATTTTTGACTAATAGTTTTTAATGTGTGTGACCCATTAAGTTCCTAAAATATTGGCTCAAATATAAATTCTAATTCTAATTAAATAGAATTAAATAAATTAAAAAATTTAATTTATTATCAATTCAACAATTGATTAATTTATTTTTAAAAATCAGGTGTATCGTTTAACAATGTGTCATGATCCCAAAAAAAATCAGAAAAGTCATTAGTGGTTTTACTTAATCTTTAAATGATCAATTTGTCAATGTAATTAATATCCTTTCATCAATAATGTTTTGATTTAACATTAAAGTAATGAATATGTCTGTCATGTTAAATCATGTTTGTTCTCTACATAATAGTCACTAATTATTTGAATAAGACTTAACTCTTTTCAAATCTCATTCCACCTTAGCCAATGGTTTCTCAGTCAATACTATTTGATAATAGATAAAATATTTTCTCTAATTTACTAGGGTGATGAATCATCTCTTGATCACTCAAGTATCTTCATATAGTTCATGTTATATCAAATGTCTGCTTCTTTGTTATCTCGATTAAGATAACATGTAACATGATCAAAGTATAACATTCTTTATAGAATAAGTAATCTCTCCATGTAGAATTCTTATGCAGGTTAGTTCAGTATACATGTCTTATGACAAACACCTACATATTAGTTCTAGGTATTCCTTATACCTCACCTTATAAGAACAATTGCTTCATTTTAAAAAGGAAAGAACATAATATATACTAGTCTTTACGACTTTAATAAATGTCTAGAATTTAATAGAGCATTGACCAAGAACATTTTAAAAATAATGTTTTTCCATAATTATAACCACTTTATAATTTCTTTTGCAAAGTATTTTTTGTCTCATGGACTTTATCTTTACTCTAAATTCATAAACCAAATATTAGTTTTATTAATCTAATATTATATGAATATCAAAAATAAATTAAGCCTTTATTAATAATAAATATATATTTACATGAATATAATAATGTCACGTGTAACAAACCAATTGGCTACAAGGCATATTAAACTATCAGAATGAGCTAACAATAAGACTTAATGAGGTAAGAGTGAGCTAACAAGGTAAGACCCATTTCTACAATTTGAAGATGACGTCGTTCAATCGAACTTATTTGTTTGTGCGTATAAGGACAAGAAATACAATGAAAAATGCTTGATTTTTTTTTATAAAAAAAATGGATGTTTGGATGTTTATATTCGTTGCCCCAATCAATATGAATAGTTTTGATTTTGGTTTCAAAATGATGCTCAACATATGTTTGAAATTTAAGAAAGACGTCTTCAACATTATATTTTTGCTTCAATCAAAACATCAAGAATAAAAAATTGTAAAGGTGTAAAGAGAGAAACTATGCCAATATGAGTTATAGTCAAACAAGTTCTATCACCAAAAAGGATTTGATTTGTGCCAACATACTTATCGGTATAGAGATTGAGATTGTTCAAATTATTTTATTAGATGGTGAGTTTCTCTAGTGTGAGCATGCCACTTTGAATCAGATGCTTGCTGATTTTGGCTGGTGGAGAGATTAGCTTGAGCATTTTGGTATGATAATGGTGGTAGAAAATGATGATGATAATGTTTATAGCAACAGGAGACAACATGCCCTAGTTTGTTACAAATTTGGCAATTCAAGTTAAGATTAGATAGTGTACAAAATGTATAATTACCTCGACTTGATTGGTCGGCGTCCTTCCTCAGATAGTACGGTAACCACGTCCACGGGAGCTAGTATAGGTTGGAGTTTAACAGCTACATAAGTTGAGGAAATTGGTAAATGAAATGTCTGAGAGTGGTGTTGGATACAACCCTTATATGAGAGCAACATTTAGTAGACTTTGTCGCACCTTGATGGACATCGCAATGACTCAGGATTATTGGATTTGGTAAATATAGGAAAAATGATAGAATTTGAGTCGTCATCTAGTAATTTGAAGGAACTAGAAATCCTAAAATTAACACTAGTTTCAGAGATTCAAGCACTAGTATAGTTATGCTTAAGAAAAAGTAGAAATCACCCTTAACGCATCCTTTCAAATGAAAAGTTACCATTACTTGTGTTTTTCTAAATCTATTCCCATGCTTAATATTCTGAACTTATTCACGATTTGTCTTGAAGGTTGATATCAGTCCCTAAAACAAAAGACATGTCAAAACACGACATCAGTCCCTAAAACAAAAGACACGTTAATGTAAAATCTAAAAAGAATATCTCATTGAAATTGCTAAAAATAGGCTTGACATTAGTCCCATTTAAAAAGGAAACATGTCAAAAAATAATTTGATAAGGGAGATTAAATTGAAGTTGCTAAAAACAAGCATTGAACTCATATTTGATATTGATTCCTTTTAAAAAGGAGACGTGTAAAAAAAAATTAACACTTATCCTAAAAAAAAGATTATGTCAAATTTGCTAAAAACAAGCGTTGGACCTGTATTTGACATTGTTTTTTTTTTTAAAGGATACATGTTGAAAAAAGATTCCTATCCCTAAAAAGAGAGATTATGTCAAATTTTCTAAACACGAGTGTAACCTATATTTGACATCAGTCCTTTTAAAAAACAAGATATATCGTAAAATGATATTTATCCCTAAAAATAAAGATTACTTTGGAATTGCTAAAAGCAAGTGTAACTCGTATTTGACCTGTATTTGACATTGGTCCTTTTAAAAAATGAATCATGTCAAAAAAATAATGTTTATTCCTAAAAAAAGAGATTTCATTGAGGTTGTTAAAAATACCTTTGGACCTGTACAGATAATGAGAAATATTGGGATTTGAACGTATTTTGTCTAACATGTCTGAAAAGTGCTATTTATATCCACTAGGCCTATGAAGACCTAATCCATAATTGAGAGAACATGTTAATACAATAAAACTATCAAATATATAAAGACAAAATGGAAGAACATAAGATTTTTTTTATATTCACAAACAATAAAAGGAAACAATTAACACAATACACATGAATTATCAGGAATATAAAGCAATTAACAAAAAAACATGATAGATTTTTATTTTATTTTTTATGCAAAAATACCCTTTAAGAATAATATGCAAAATTTATAGTGAAAAAAATTAAAAACATATATAAAAATACACACGCAAATTTTAGAACTCACACAAAAACATCAACATAATTAAAATTAACAATTTGAAAACACAACAATTTAATTATTAATAAATGTCCAATTCATAAAACAAATTCACAATCCAATAAAAATCTTAATTATTCTAAAATCAAATCCTTAATTAAATTTTTTCCATATTAAACACAATCACACATTAAAAATTTAATAAAATTCATCATAATACAATGTCTCACTCACAAAAAATTAATAGACATTAAAAAGTTTAAATCAAAATTTTATCAAGATAAAAACCACAAACCAAAAGACTTGTACGCTCAAATCATTCAAACACACATACGTCATAATTATATTACACATTATTTAACAATAATTCCCAACAATAACATAAAAATTTATAACAAAAATTAAAGAAATGTAAAAAACTATTCAAAAAATTTATTGAGTTTAGAAATCAACCTTATGAGGCAATTGGGAGTTGTCAAGTGCTGCTGGAACCTCTTCAAGCTACTGAAATGTTGAGGGAAAAGTGCAGCAAGTGACAACCATGCTCCATGCTATTGACGGCGCGTAGGGCCACACACCACTGCTTCTAGAGGTTGGGTATTTGATGCGATCCAAGCAATACTAAAGGATCCATTAAAGGTTTTAGTTGGTCTAGTGACAAGGTTTAGGTCTAAGAGGTTCAAAGAGGCTTTCAATGGGCTTCTTCGAGATTCATAGGCTAAGATGGACTTCAAGAAAGTAATAAATAATGAAGAGCAAATCTTGATGAATCTGATTCATATTTAAGAAGGGCTTATTGGTGGAACCAAGACCATTACACAAGGATTGAGATAAGAAGACTCAAATTGGACAGTTTGACCTTTCTCTATTGTTTTGATCATAACTAGAGCTACAGGTTAAATATTGATACGATTCCAGTTGGACTGTAAACTAGACTTCCATACCATTCAAATGATATATGGAATTCCTTCTATTTTATTAAGATGAGAGAGAACCATTCATTTGAAATTGAGCTTTAATGTTGCTAGTTGATTACGAGAAAAACCAACCTTGTCTTATATTAATTAGTTAGGCTATTGATCTATCTTTGTTTTATGTGGCTAGTTTTAGCTTGGTTTGGGTATTATTTAAATTGGATTTATGTGTGACCCATTAGGAAAAGTAAGCTTATTTAGCTTTCTAGTATAAGTACTTTTATAGGGAATATTTGAAGAAAATGAATTTTGTAGAATAAAATATTATCTCTCTTGGTTCTTGATTGAGCTTTATCTCTTCAAAGAATTGATCAATCTTTACTAGTGATTTTATACTTCTTTTGCTTGTTTCTAGGTGTAGGCATTGTGATTGGATGATTTATAATCTTGTCGTCTTGGAGCTAGTCTTTCATTATGTTAAGCTCAATTTTATACTCAAACTTGGATTAGATGGATCTTAGGTTAACGAATTTTATTAAGTTCCACTAGGGTTCGTATAAGTTGGTATTAGAGCCACATCTAATCTCATGTTATATCTTTTTAATTTATGTCTTTATATTTCTTGTTTTTTTTCCTTGAAAGTTTCGACTATAGATAAAATAAAAATAAAAATTTAGGGTTTTTGCATTTTCTTGATTTGTTGAACACATAAAAATTTAGTGTTCTTTCAGGTTATAAGTACTTTTAAGGGGAATATTTGAAGAAAATGAATTTTGCAGAATAAAAAATTGCTTCTCTTGGTTCTTGATTAAACTTCAAATCTTCAAAGAATTGACCAATCTTTGCTAGTGATTTTTTACTTTTTGTGCTAGTCTCTAGATGTAGGCGTTGTGATTAGGTGGTTTATAGTCTTGTTGTCTTGGAGCCAGTTTTTCATTGTGATAAACTCAATTTCATACTCAAACTTGGATTAGATGGATCTTGGGTTCTCGAATTCCATTAAGTTCTACTAGGATTTGCATAAGTTGGTATCAGAGCCACATCTAATATGAGGTTATATCCTTTTAATTTGTGTCTTTATTTTTCTTGAACGTTTCGACTATAGATAAAAAAAAAAAAAGAATAAAAATTTAGGGTTCTTGAATCTTCTTGATTTGTTGAACAAATAAACACAAGCTTGTATTCTTATTAATGCATTCTTGAGCAAATCATCACACACCCTTATTGATTTTTTTTATATTTTTCTTGTTGCCGAATATATTTAAAAAAATAGAAATAAAAAAATAAAAGAGAAGAGAATATATATATATATATATATATATATATATATATATATATATATATATCTTCCTGTGAAGTTTATATATAAAAAAAAAGGGGCAATTGCAATTTTAGTTTTGGCCGAAGGTTTGCTTGCTTAAATTTTGATCTTTGAGTAATTTCATTATTCTTGAATCGTTATGTGTCTTGATTGTGTTTTCTTAATAAATTAGGTAGTTTAATTGATTTCTTTAGTTTCTTGAATTTTCTTTAATTAAATCTTTAGTTCTTGATAATTCATATTTGTGTTAGATCTTTCTGAATTTATTTTGTGTCTTCAAATCATCATTATACTCACACAAATTTACATTGTTATTCATGAATTTGTCATTATAGTTTCATTTTAAAAGTTTCATAATTTTCTTGATTCTTGAGTTTGAAATTTATTCTATAAAATCACTGTGAAATTTGTTGATTTATTTGATAGGTTGTCAGTTACTTTTACGAATTAAAGTAAGGCAATAGAGTGGAAAAAAAGGTGTAGAGAGCATATTAGAGTGAAAAGCCTACAAATAGTGTGAAACATAAGTGATGCGAGATATTTTTTTTATTACTAATATTTTCATGCAAGAACAAGGATTTCTCTTTGGTCAAAGCCGCCGCACTTGAACCGTAACCAGTTAATGCATCGCCTTCTATCTGCATTTCTAAGACCAGTCCCTTATCCCCACTCAATAGAACGTAGGATAACCAGTCCCATTTGTGGTTAAAAAATATCTTCAGATAGTGTATCACAGAAAAAGATTAAAACATCAGATGAGGGGATTTATGAAATGCGCCAACAAATAAAATTTATGTTTGGGGAGATGATGAGTATGTTTGAGAAATTAGAGACTAGGGTTGAAAGTGGGCTTAACAAAAAGGGTAGAGAAGTTAGGAAAAATTCAAGAAATGTTATTTCACCTACGAATGAAAGTGTGGCTGGAAACTCTAAAGAAAAAGCCAAAAATTATATCTTTAACCATAATAATAAGTTTTGCACATATAGGAATGGTCTCTATAAGTCTCAACCAAAGAGAGAGAGTAGTTGGCCTAGAGCTAAATGTGGTAGCAAGGGAAATTTTGATGATGTGGGTGATTTGGATAGGAATTTGGGTAGTATTCAGTTAAAAATTCAAGCTTTCCAGGGTAAGATAAATCCAAAAGCTTATTTATAGTAAGAGAAAAAGGTAGAGATGATTTTTGATATCCATAACTATTTTGAAGAAAAGAATGTTAAGCTTGTTGTTATAGAGTCTTCTTATTATGCTATGGTTTGGTGGGAAAGATTAATGGTAGATAAGAGGAGGAACAAAGATAGTTATTGGTATATGGAAGGAGATTAAGACAATTATGAGGAAGAGATTTGTTTCCAAACATTATTATAAGGAAATGTTTAATCGATTGCAAACTATCATAAGAAGTTCAAGTTTGCCATGATTAGATCCAATGTTATTTAGGATGAAGAAGTAACAATGTCTGAGTTTTTTAGTAGGTTGAATAAAGACATAGCTAATGTGGTTGAATTACAACCTTATATGGACTTAGAGGATTTGGTACATTTACCTATTAAAGTGAAGAAACAGATGAAAAAAGAGAGTAGTGCATGACCATGAGCTTATTCAAGTTCTTCTTCAAGTTGTAAGATAAATTATAGGAGAGAGGGTAATGCACAATGAAAACCAATAGTGACTTCTAAAATTGCCGAACCTAGCAACCCAAAGAAACAAGCTTCGACCATTGAACAAAAGTCTAAAACCAAAGTGCAAACAAAGTATAATCGAGATACTAAGTGTTTTAAGTGTTAGGGATTGAGGCACTACGCATTAAAATATGCAAATCAAAGAATTATGATTTTGAGGGATGATGGAGAGATTGAATCTACTAGTGAGACGTCTGATTGTGATGATATGCCACCACTTGTTGATGATAGTGATGTTGAATATGCAAATGAGGGGCAAGTCATAGTGATAAGGAGAACTTTGAGTACTTAGGTTAAAGAAGATGATGTGGAGCAAGAAAGGGAGAATATTTTCCATACTAGATGCCAAATCCAAAATAAGGTATGTAGTATGATTATTTTTTTTTTATCAAATGTAAGTATATATAAGAAATCAAAAATTACAACTCTGAAACCCATAGGAAACCGAATATAAAACAAAAAAATGAAACAAAGGGAATAGGCTCCCTAAACAAAAGAAAAAACCAGGGATAAAACAACAGATGGTTAGGGTAGGAACTCGATCCTAGGGGGTTGCCCAGCTTAACCAA
This sequence comes from Populus simonii, assembly GCA_007827005.2. NCBI lineage: Eukaryota > Viridiplantae > Streptophyta > Magnoliopsida > Malpighiales > Salicaceae > Populus > Populus simonii. The sequence goes on from CM017479.2 coordinate 4,019,483, forward strand.
ATAAATATAATAGAAAATACAAGCTTTACTCAAAGAGAAACCAAATAGGGACAAGCCCCCAAGACCAAACCAGCGAGAACAGCAATAAATAGCTCTCATGCAAAGCTTGCATGACCAAGACACTGCCATACATTCATGAAGCAGAAGAAACACGATTCTCATAGAAATGAAGAACCATGAAGAACTAAACTTGAAACTTTTGGAAAACAACATCAACTAACTTGGAAACATGCTCAAATAGACGTTTATTCCTTTCATTCCAAATGAAGTGCACAAGGAGAGGGAAAGCAACTCGTCTCATTCTTTGGTGCAACCTCTTACTTCTTCCAAAGAGACCTCGAAGCGCACCAGATAGGGAAAACATAGAACAATTTAGACGAAGCCACTGCTTAACACGACTCCATAACAATGAAGTCCAATCACAGCTGAAAAACAGGTGAGCATAGGATTCCTCCTCCCGATTACATAGAACACAAATTGAGTCAATAGAGAGGAAGCTAAGTCGATCCTTTGTTCTCAGCTTACCTAGGACAGCAAGCCATAGAATAAAATTGTATCATGGTAAGGACCACTGCTCCCATACCACATGATGCCAGTTGACAGGATTTCCTTTAACTTGAAAGAACTCGTGAGCATTGGCAATGAAAGACCTCGATCCATGATGCCAACCCTAAAGAGTATCAATAACATCCGAAATACCTCCAAACTGGGCTATCAAATGACTTTTAAGAGAACAGATTGATTTCCATAAAGAGGAAAAGGATTTCTGCATCTTCAAAGGCCATAAGAGAACAGATTGATTTCTATAAGAGAACATATTGGCAATTTAGTATGATTATTGATAGTGGTAGTTGTGTTAATGTTATTAGTGTAACTTTGGTTAGAAAGTTGGGTTTGAGTACTATAAGGCATGAGAGACCTTATCAGCTTCAATGGTTGAATAAATGTGGTGTTGTTAAGGTGAATAGACAAGTGTTGGTTACATTCTTAGTAGGTAAGTATAAGGATGAAATCTTATGTGATGTTGTTTTTATGCATGCTACACATCTATTATTAGAGAGACCTTGGTAATTTGATATAAAAGCCAAACGTGATGAGTTTAAGAACAAATATTCTTTGGAGAAGAATGATAGAGTATATACACTTGCACCATTATCACCTAATAAAGTGCATAAAGATCAAATGAGGTTAAAGAAGGATTTTGATTCAGAATAACTCCAGACAAAACATCATGGTGATGAAGTAAGGAAGAGTGAAAATAAAGTTATCCATGAGCTGGAAAAACAAAAGGGACAAAGTTTTGGCCATTAGAAATGGAGAAGAAGGTTTTGACCAAATGAAAAGGAAAAGGGTTAGAGGTCTTGAGTGGAGAGAAGGAAGTAAGGGTGAGAAAAGAAGAGTGTGCAAAAAGAGTTAGGAAACACTTTAATCTCTATGAAAAATCTAATGATATTAAATATGCTTATTTTTCTGAGATGCCCATGATTTTACTTATGTATAAGGAGATATACTTTAATTCTAATAACTTAAATTATTATGTTCCTAGTGTTACTAAAGTTCTTTTGCAGGAATTTGAGGATATCTTTCCAGTTCAGATACCTAGTGGTTTGTCACCGATTAGAGGAATTGAGCATCAAATAGACTTTGTGCCAGAAGCAGCTATACCTAATTGGCCAGTTTATAGGAGCAACCTAGAAAAGACTAAGAAACTACAAAGACAAGTGAAAAAGTTGATGTCAAAAGGTTACATTCGAAAGAGCATGAGTTCTTGTGTAGTTTATGTACTTCTTATGCCAAAGAATGATCATACTAGGTGAATTTGTGTTGATTGCAGAGCCATCAATAATATCACTGTAAAGTATAGACATCCTATCCCTAGATTAGATGATATGTTGGATGAATTGCATGGTTCTAATTTGTGTTCTAAAATTGATTTGAGAAGTGGTTATCATCAAATTAGGATGAAAGAAGGTGATGAATGAAAAATTGTTTTTAAAACTAAATATGGTTTATGTGAGTGGTTAGTTATGCCTTTTGGACTTACTAATACACCTAGCACCTTTATGAGATTAATGAATCAAGTTTTATGTGCATTTATTGGTAAGTTTGTGGTTGTGTACTTTGATGATATACTTATTTATAGTAAAGTATTAAATAAGCATATGGTACATTTAAGACAGGTTCTTGAAGTACTTAAAAAGGAATCCTTATATGCTAATTTACAAATATATGACTTTTTCATGGATAAGATTATATTTCTTGGTTATGTTGTTAGTGCAAAGTGTATAGAGATGGATGAGGCTAAGGTTAAGACTATACAAGAATGACCTACACCTAAATCAATTACAGAAGTTAGGAGTTTTTATGGTTAGGCTAGTTTTCACAGGAGGTTTGTTAAATATTTTAGTACATTAGCCATTCAAGTGAGGTGCAGAACAAGAAAATGCGTTTAGTTTGTTGAAATCAAAATTAATCTCGACACCTTTGTTATCTTTACCTGATTTTAATAAAGCCTTTGAGATTAAATGTGATACTTCAAAAATAAGTATTGGCGTTGTTCTAATACAAGAGAAATGACCCATTGCTTATTGTAATGAAAAACTTAATGGTGCAGCTCTTATTTATTCGAATTATGACAAAGAGTTGTATGCATTAGTAAGGGCTTTGAAAAATTGACAACATTATCTTTGGCCAAGGAAGTTTGTGATATATTTGGATCACCAATCTTTGAAACATTTGAACAACCATGTAAGTTAAATAGGCGACAAGCCAAGTGGATTGAATTTATTGAGACATTCTCATATGTGATTAAGTACAAGCATGGTCAGGAAAATGTGGTTCAGATGCTTTGTCACGAAGATATGTTCTTCTTAATACTCTGAATACTAAATTGTTAGAATTTGAGTAAATTAAAGAATTATATATTGATGATAATGATTTTGGTACCATACATGTTGAGTGTAGAGTTTCGGCCAACGTCAAATTTTTTAGGCATGATGAATTTTTGTTTAAAAAGAATAGATTATGTGTGCCTAATTGTTTTATGCATGAATTGCTTGTAAAGGAAGCTCATGAGGGAGGTTTAATAGGGCATTTTCAAATTACTAAGACTTTAGAAGTTTTACATGAAAATTTTTATTGGCCTAACATGAAAAAAAAAATATGCAAAGAATTTGTGATAGATGCATAACTTGTAGACAGGTTAAGTCTAGAGTAAAGTCTCATGAGTTATATACACCTTTACCTATTCCTAAAGAACCTTGAATTGATACTTCTATGGATTTTATCTTAGGTTTACCTAGGTCTAGAAAAGGAAGAGACTCCATATTTATTGTTGTGGATAGATTTTCTAAGATGACACATTTCATTACTTGCTATAAAACTGATGATATGACAAATATCATATACCTTTTCTTTAGGGAGGTCATTCGACTACATGGTGTTCCTAGGAGTATTGTGTCTGATCGAAATATTAAGTTTTTGAGTTACTTTTAGAAGGTTTTGTGGGGTAAGTTGAGAACCAAACCTTTATTTTTCTACTACTTATCACCCACAAACAGATGATCAAACTGAAGTTGTAAACATGATTTTAACTCAATTTTTAAGGGTTATCATTCAAAAGAATCTTAAAAATTAGGAAGATTATTTGTCTTTTATTGAATTTGCATATAATTGTAGTGTGAATTCTACTACTAATTATTCACCATTTGAGATTGTTTATAATTTTAATCCTTTAACACCATTAGATTTGATTCCTTTAACTGTTGATGAAAGGGTTAGTCTTGATGGTAATAAAAAATCATAGGTGGTGAAGGACTTACATGCAAAGATTCAACAACAAATAGAGAAAAAAAAGAATGAACAATATGCATTCAACACTAATAGAGGATGAAAATTAGTGAAGTTTCAACCAAATGATTGGATTTGGGTGCATATAAGAGAAGAAAGGTTTCCTGAACAAAAGAGATCCAAATTAATACCTCAAGGAGATGGTTCTTTTCAAATCATAGAAAGGATTAATGACAATGCCTATAAAAGTAGATTTACCAAGTGAGTATGGTGTTAGTGCTACATTCAATATTGTTGTTATCTCTTTCTTTGATGTAAGTGATGATTCGAGGTCAAATCCTTTTGAGGAAAGAATGAATAATGCGATCCAAGCAACACTATAGGATCCTTTGGAGGTTCCAATTGGTCCAGTGACAAGGCTTAGGGCTAAGAGGTTCAAAGAGACTTTCAATTGGCTTCGTCGAGATACATAGGCTAAGATGGACTTTAAAAAGGTGATAAATAATGAAAAGCAAGCCTTGATTAATCTGATTCATATTTAAGAAGGGCTTGTTGGTGGAACCAAGACCATTACATAAGAATTGAGATAAGAAGACTCAAATCGGATAATTTGACATTTCTTTATTGTTTTGATCATAACTAGAGCTATAGGTCAAATGTTAATGCGATTCCAATTGAGCTGAAAACTAGACTTCCATAACTTTCGAATGATATATGACATTCCTTCTATTTTATTAAGACGAGAGAGAACTATTCGTTTGAAATTGAGCTTTAATGCTGCTAGCAGGCTACGAGAAAAACCAACTTTGTCTTATATTAATTAGTTGGGCTATTAATCTATCTTTATTTTGTATGGCAACACTTGTTTAAGTTTCAAACTTGTTTATGTTATTTATTTTAATTAGTTTGGGCTAGTTTTATCTTGGTTTGAATATTATTAAACTGGATTTATGTATGACCTATTAGGAAAAGTAAGGTTACTTAGCTTTCTAGTATAAGTACTTTTTATAGGGAATATTTGAAGAAAATAAATTTTACAAAATAAAATATTGTCTCTCTTAATTCTTGATTGAGTTTTTTCTTTTTAAATAATTTATCAATCTTTACTAGTGATTTTATATTATTTTTTTATTTTCAGGTTTAAATACTATAATTGAATGGTTTACAATTTTATTGGTTTAGAGCCAGTTTTTCATTATGATAAACTCAATTTCATACTTAAACTTAAATTAAATGGATAATGGATATTGAATTTTTAAAATCCATTATATTTTATATTTTCCTAGGGTTTGTATTAATATTTATTGAATTTAAAACTTCTCTTTATCTTTTTTATTATTATTCATAATGATGGTGTAACAAATGGACATCTGTAAAGAAAGCTTTGTTCTGTTAAAGTTTAAATATTTTTTTTAATTTTTCAGTCTAGTCTATCTCCTCTCCTGGGTGTATTTGTTGCTATTTTTGGAGGAAACTCCTACCATGTCTGAAAACTACTCTATTTTCTTTTTTATCCCCCACTTGTAAAGCAGCAAATGAATGCCAGAAAAGAAAGGTCTACTCCGTTGAAGTTCAATCTCTTCTCCTATGTTTTTTTTTTTTTTTTAGCTGGTTGCTACTGCTTGTGGAGGCTGGTAAAACCGTTGTGAACCGTGGAGCTTATGGGACAATGGAAAAGTGGCGTGGGGTTGACTGCGTTAGAGGAGCTTATGGTGGCTGTGCTTGGCCGTCCGTCAACTTGAACTAGGGGAAACCAGGAACAGCTGCTGTCACGGGTTTAAGGGTGCCTTGTGGCTGAGTTTTGTCATGGTGGGGATGGGTCGGTTTTGGAGAGATTAAAAGCTGCTTTTGTGGGCTGATTTGAGGAGGAAAGGCTACTGTTGTTGTTGTGTGCTTGGCCGTGGGTATGGGGCTGTTTCAGGGCTGTTTTGTGGATGTTTGAGGGATGTCTTGTGGTGGCTGGTTCCAGTGGTGAAGATGGGAGATGACCGGTTTGTTTTGGCAGTGAAGGGAGAGGGAGATCGTGAGAGAGACAGCCATGGTTGCTGCTGCTGACCGAGAGGAAGAAGGGGCTGTGATGATCAGCCTTGGTTGGTGGCGATGGAGAGCGGAAGTTGAAGTGTTTAACAGTGATGGGGCTGTCACCAGAAGAGAAGGTGGTTTGTGTTGGTCAATGGTGAACCAAATGAAGATGGGAGAGAGTCACCTATTCTCTTTGTTCTTGAAGAATGGTCTCAGAATAATTCTTGCCAAGGAAAGACTACTAAAAAAATGGTTCCCTCTTCTGCTTAGCTTCTTTTTTTATTTATTAATTTGGAATTATGCACTCCGTTCCCCCCTTTTATGCACAAAAGAATGGCCTCCTTTTGTTCAAAGTCAATGGCCTCTTGACTTATTTGTTTTCTCCTCCTTTGCTTCAAGGGTGCCGGTAGATGTGTTTGAAATTATTTTTAAATGTAATATATTTTTAAATAAAAAATTATTTTTAAAAACTTCATTTATCGTCTTTTCCCTTTTTATTTCTTCTGTGTCCCCACTCATTTCTGGCCTCATTGATTTTCCTTTCACCTTTTCCATCAGCAATTTGTCCATTTCTCAATAATTCTACACTCGCCCCAATCCCCATTTCTTTTGTCTTTGGCCAACCATTGTTGTTAATATCATCTGGAATGGACGGTGTCTTTCTTTCTATCTCAAAAAAAAATTCATCCGAGTCTCCCTTTGTTATCGTTTAGGAATAATCAAATAAAGGCCACCCATCACCTATAGCCTTGTCATCTCCGTCAAATAATCTTATTTGGGCACCGATAACTGATTGATGGATCATGGTTCTTAGACCTTGGATATCCATTGCAATTCAACACTGTGTCCTCGCCAAATCGAAGCTCCACCATGGACCAGCCTGTTGTCCCTCACGTCGTCTTCCTACCCTTCCCTGCACAAGGTCATGTCAAACCAATGCTCATGCTAGCAGAGCTTCTTAGCCAAGCTGGTTTTGAAGCGACCTTCATCAACTCCAATCACATTCAGGATCGTCTTGAACATTCCACAAACATAGCCACCATGTACTGTCGCTTCCCCAAGTTTCAATTCAGGTCCATCCCTGATGGTCTCCCATCCGATCATCCTCGCTCCGCCTCAAGCATCTCTCAACTTTTAATCTCTAATAGAGATGAGACCAGGACAGAATTTCGCAACTTGTTGGTTAATCTTGGGCAAAAAAATGGCCGGTGGGAGCCTCCAACGTGTATTATAGCTGATGGGATCATGTCTTTTGCTATCGATATTGCCGAGGAGCTCACAATTCCAGTCATAACTTTTAGAACATTCAGTGCTTGTTGCACTTGGACTTACTTCCATCTCACAAAACTCATTGAAGAAGGCGAAGTTCCATTCCAAGGTATATCAAACTAGTTTATTCCTCCTAATTATTGTTAGGATTTTGAGTAATCTCTACTATAATCCAGTGGGATCAATAATTGATTTGTCAACCTCACATAATTAAAAACCAATTCTTCTACATGTGATGATGATTCAAGATGTTCATGAAAGTGAGTGAAAAACCCACAGGTAGCTATAAGAAAATAATTTTTATAGATAAGGTTGAGTGTGAATAATTCAATTGAAGATGAACAGAAAACCATATTAATTGATTTAGAGTAATATCAAACTATCAATTTCTCAAATATAAATAAATTATCACTTTTTTTTCTTCCAGTTTATGCTCTTGTTAGGAAAAGAAAAGTTAATCCCACTTTATATGTAGCTCATGCATGAAATTCTTTTTTAAAAAAAAAACGTCAATGCTGGTAATAATATTCCAGGAAATGTAGACATGGACAAGACCATTACATGTATTCCTGGATTGGAAGGCACTCTCCGGTGTCGAGACCTCCCAAGCATTTGCAGACGCAAAGAAGCTAATGATCCGCTTTTGCAGTTCTTCATCAAGGAAACTGCAGCTATGCCACGAGCATCTGGTCTCATACTTAATACCTTTGATAGACTCGAAGCCTCTATGGTCTCTAAACTTGGCTCCTTCTTTTCCAAGATTTACACTCTTGGTCCTCTACAAGGTCTCTTCGATACCTTTGCTAAAAGCCCCTCCGCAAGAACTTCCTCCAATGGTCTCTTGTGGAAAGAAGACAGAGGCTGCATAACGTGGCTTGATTCTCATCCGTCAAGATCGGTAATATATGTTAGTTTTGGTAGCTTGGTTGGTCTATTTCGTGATCAACTATTGGAGTTTTGGCATGGATTAGTGAATAGTGGGAAACCATTCCTCTGGGTCATAAGATCTGACTCAATCATGGGAGAAGATGGTGTAAGTGAGGTTCCTTTGGAACTTAAAGCTGCAACTGAGGAAAGGGGATGCATAGTGGACTGGGCTCCACAAGAAGAGGTCCTAGCCCATCCAGCCATTGGAGGGTTCTTGACTCACAGTGGATGGAACTCCACATTGGAGAGTATTTTTGCAGGAGTTCCAATGATTTGTTGGCCCATGATTGCTGACCAACAAGTGAATAGTAGGTGTGTTAGCGAGTTATGGAAGATTGGTTTTGATATGAAAGACAAGTGTGAGAGGGCCGTGATTGAGAAATTGGTAAGGGATTTGTTGGAAAGTGACGAGATTGTCAAATCGACAGATGAATTTGCAGGGATGGCTCGTGATAGCGTGAAGGAAGGTGGATCTTCCTACTCCAATTTGCAGAAGCTAATTGAAGATATAAAATCGATGAACTTAGCCGGGAAGGTCTCTTTATCAAGTGTTGGATAACTTTCAAATTGGTATGTTTGTTGAAGAGCTTGCGTCCTTAGATGCTTGTTAATAAAGAAATTGGTGAATTTTTCATGTATTTTCTCTGAAAGTGTGAAAAATCCTATTAATTACAAGGAGACAACTCTGACACTTGTGTTCATAATCCTCACAGGGGATCTTTAATATAGAAAAAATATTAATTACTGAAATAATGAAACATAATTTTCTTATAAGAATAATTTAAATTTCATCAAAATAAAATATTATGCTAATATAATTTCTTCTTTTTTGTTAATATATCTTTTTTCTACAAAACAATAATTTTTTCGTTTTATATTACTTATTTAATAAAAATTAAAAGCATTTAAAATGCATATCAACAAAGATTTATCTTTTACATAGCTTGGATTCAAATTGAATAAAGATGAAAATTGACCTGAAATGACATGACTAACTTGATATATCTAAATTCAATCAGATCAAAACCCAATTTGATTTCATTTTCTTTCAAGACAATATCGTTTGAACCCTTTATATATATATATATATATATATATATATATATATATATAATGATGATAATGTTTTGAATTGACTCGGGTCAACTTGAGATAACTCATACACTCGCGACTCGAGTTAACTCGAGTTAATCCACCAAACCTGCAACTCAGATCATGGACCAGGTTGGATTTAATAACTTTTTTTAGAATCTATTTTCTATTTAATCATTAAAAAAAAAAATGGCATGTACGGAAAACTCATCAAATAAAATTTAAGAAAAAAAATCATTGCAAGAGGTTGTGAAAAAAAAAATGTCCGCTAAAGTCATAAAAAGAATATCGTAACCTTATTAGAAAACAAACCAAAAATTAAATGTGATGCAAACTTCATGGATATAAAGATCTTGAAATCCAATGCTAAATCGACTCTTCCTAGAAAAGTTAAGATCAGGTTTGGAATTGATCTTGACACAACAATAACTTGTACCGATATACCAAGACTATAAGTAATCGAACCTCCATCAAATGCCTACAAAGAGACATGAATGATAAGTATATAAGACAACATGAAGCTTGGTTAATTATTTGACAAGTCAGTAGTTCAATAAAAAACTAGAAGGTATGAACAAAACTTCACACAAACAATAATAATTGTTGAAATTAAAGTCTGTCAAAAGAAAACCTAAATACAAGATAAATTAATCTATTTATAATAGGTAAGAAAATCCTAAATAATGTTGGAAAAAATAATAAAAAAGTTCTAAATAAAATAGAAAAAGAATCCTAAATCAATTAGGAAACAATACAATTATCGCATAGTAGCTTCTGAACCTCATTGCAAGGCTTTCTCGATGTTTTATTGCCTTGAAATTTTAACCTAATATAAAAAGACCTCTGAAAACTTTTGATAAAATCTCAACTTGATCTAATGGTCACGTAAAAAAAAAATCCTTGTTAGAGTAAAATTATGCATTAAAAAAAATAAGCTCAAAATCACCTCTAAAACCTGAATTAATTAGCCCACCATTGCAAAATAATTAAGCCCGTGTTACAGATGGATTAAAGCTCTCTTGCACATAAATTAGAATAATTAAGGTCTGATCATGACTCCTTGAAGTTGTAGCCTCTTTGAAATTCACCTTGGTCCAAATACTCTAAATAAACTCATTGAATGCATCTTTAAGTTTCTTTGCTCTTGATCTTGTAATTGGCCCAACTGGAATTTCTAATGGATCTTTTGGTATAGTTTGGGATGCATCATCCTCTCTCTTCTAAAACAAATTCATCTGTGAATCATCTTCTACATCAAATAAAGAGAGATAAAAAAAAACACATTAAAAGTAATACTAACATTCTATTTACCTAGTAGATCCATTTTATAAGTATTATCATTAATTCTTTCAAGGATTTGGGATGATTAATCTCCTCTTGACATCAACTTCTCTTTTAACATACACACCCAAATTCAATCACCTGGTTAAAAAATAACCCTCTTTCACTCGGTACAAGACCAATTTGGTGCTTAATTCCCGTAAGAGATGGCAACTTACTAAAAATCTCATCAAGAAAGATGTTCTTAAAATCTTGTAATAAAGAAACGCAAGCATTATGAATACAATGATCAAGGTCATTGTGTTAAAATATGCTTCCTTATACACAAGTAAAATCATAGATATATCTGAAAATAAACATTATTAATCTCACTCCCTTTTGTATAAAAATGAACATGTTTTAATTTTTATTTTTTTCACACTCTTTTTTTTCTCACCTTTCCTATCTTCTCTCTTTTCTCGACTAAATCCTTACTATTTCCTATTTTAGCCGAATCTAACCTTCTTCTCTCTTAGCTCATTTTATCTTCACTTTTCCTCGTATCCTTAAATGATTGATCTTTTTCTTCAGCTTTGCTTTCTCCTTTCAATTTTATTTGATCTTTATACATTTATTTAGAATACAATGGTACAAGTGTGAATGTTTTCTTATTCTTGTCAAAAGAATATATGTTTTTAAACCCATCATGATTAGTTTTTCTATCAAATTACTAAGGTTTCTGTAACAATAAATGAGTAGCATGCATAGACATAACATCACCAAAACTGCATCCTTGTATTTTCCAACAAAAAAAAAATCAAAACTTGCATAGCATCTCTTACTTCTTCACAATCATTCAACCATTGAAGTCTATAAGGCTTTTCATGTTTAATAGTGTTCAGATTTAATTTTCTAACAAGTGTAGTATTAGCAACATTAACACAACTCCTACTATCAATAATCATTTTATATACCTTATTATTTATATGGCATCTAGTATGGAATATGTTTTTCCTTCAATGCTCTACATCATCCTCTTTAATCTAAACATTAAGTGTTCTCCTAATCGCTAAAGTCTTTCTTTTAATTGGATATTCAACATCATTATAGTCCTCATGTGGTGGCATCTCATCCTCCTTGAATTTGTCACTTTTGAATCCAATATCCTCATGCTCTTTCATAACCATAATCCTTTTATTTGGATATTGTAAAACTATATGTTCACTCCTCAAAAACCTAAAACTCTTAATATCACGATTATAATTAGATGGAATCTCGACTTTATCTTTTGTTCTAATGGCTAAATCTTTTCTTCAAGCCTTAAATGATTCGACTTTATTTCCCACATATTTAGATTTGATGTGGCATCCAGCTCTCTCCTATTATTCAGCCTTTAAGCTAAAAAAAAGAACCTTAAACTACCTCCTTGATGTGTGTTGCCTTTTTTTTTTAACTGCCTCTCTATTTTGGTAGCCATATGAACCATATATTTAAGCTCAATATAGTTCTGCAACTCAATCATATTAGCTATCTTTCTATTCAATCCATTCAGGAACCTTTCCATTGTAACTTCTCTATCCTCCACAACTTTATCTCTAATCATGAAAATATTTATTTTTATGTGGTGATCCTCCACACTCTTAGAACCTCGGGATAAATTTTGCAATCTTTAATATAGTTCCCTATAATAATGACCAGGAACAAGCATTTTTATCATGATTACTTTAATCTCATCTCAAGTCTCTAATAGTCTCTCTCCATTCCTCCTCTTTCCTAAGACAAACTGATCCCACCAAATAATAGCATTGTTAGTAAACTCAATAAGAAGAAGTTATACTTTCTTTACCTTAGAGTAATGGTGATAGTTAAAAATCAACTTTATTTCTTTTCCCACTCCAAATAAGCTTTTGAATTGTTTTTGCCTTGAAAAGCCAAAACCGTCATCTTAATACTACCTAAATCTCTATCCAAATCATCCCAAAATCCATCCTTTTTATCTACTCTCTTATGATCGAATTGCTCAAATGGCTTAACTGCCCTAGGCCTTTGGTTTCTATGTGGCTGAAACCTATCATTATGGTTATCGTTAAAATTCTTGGCTTCCTCATTTGTATTTCAGCTACATAATTTTTTGGTGGTAAATTAGCTTTTCCTTCAAAACCCCTATTATCTAGCATATCTCAAAAACTAACTATTTCGATTCTCAAACTAGTCATCTCACTCATTACTTTAGCAAACCTTGTATTCATCAACTTCAATTATTGTTGCAAGGCCAAATAACCTCATTCAAGATTATTTTTTTCTTTTAATGATGATGATCCACTCTTAGATGACATTGTTACGAGTGGAAATTCAAGTTAGTAGCAAATATATATCTCACACACCCTCTCATGTGTTTATACTCAATAGTTATTACTCTTCTTGTGTTTCACATAAATTTTTAGCTTTTTACTCTAATATACTCACCTTTGTCTTTTATCACTCAATTCTTAAAATTTTTGTTCTTTAAGTAACTAGTTCATAACAAATCAAATATTAATATCTTAATGGCACAATTTAAATAATGTAAAGGCTCAAGAAGCAATAAAGATTGAAATTGTCAATACAAAACTACAAATATAAAATCATGAATACTAATATAAATTTGTGTTAAATATGAACGATGTGAATACATGAAACAAAACATCAAAGTCAATTAAAACTACCAACATCTCCACCAATTATGAGCATTACATAATAATCAATGACATCTCAACTTTTTAGAAAAATATTATTTTTCTTCATGAGGTAAGTTCAAGTGATCGGGTGTATAAATACCCTTACTCACTAAGTAAAAAAAAAAACAAACACTAGTCCAAACTTGATACACAAATTCTTCACAAATAGACTCTATACATATATTGCAAACATAGATTCTATATATAAATAGACAGACAAGCATTACACACACATTTTCTTCACATATGAATTTTATCCCTTTTATATTTACTAACTTAACTATCAAAGATTTTTCTATTCTAAAGGGGAACTTGTTTTACAAGTCGTCTCCAGCTTAGGACACAGCCAAGAAAGCTTACGTCTAGTTTAATGTTTTTATGACTTCATCTCATGTTATTAAGAGAATCCATGGCTTAATTACAGCCTCAATAATAAATCAAGTAAAGCAGTGTTCGTCACTAAAAAATAGATATCATGCATAATATTAAAAAAAAAAAAAACTTCATGTATTATCATATACCATAAGCTCTCACAATTGTTGCCATTTATATCCCCTTTATTTTTCTTTTAAGTTTTAATTTCAGGATACTAAATATAAATAAAAAATCTAAATTTGACATATATAAAACAAGTTTTATAAGTAAGTTTCAAAATCATATATGAAATTCAACACCACCCAACAAGTTTTTTAAGGGTATGTATGGGGTGTACATCCTACGTACAATAGGGTAGATGAAAAAATAAAGGTATTTTTTGTTGTTGTTGTAAGGAGATGGTTATGTTTGATGTTTTATATAAATAAAGAAAATAATTAATTGGCATGTTATATTATTATTATTTTCTATTCACACTTTTCTAAAATACCTCCTTAATTTTATGTTTCTTACAAAATGAGTTTTAAATAGAAATAATGTCCGAAACATAACTTAATATTTCAATCTGTAATCATTTTAAAACAATTAAAAGCAAAAATTGTGGCAGAATTATCTATATATTTTCTCATTTTTTTTATCTCTATTAAATGTGTGTAATGTGTTGCAAATTACTTTTGTAAAATTATTTTTCAATTTAAAATATATTAAAATAATTTTTTTTGTTTTTAATATCTACACATTAAAATTATTAAAAAACATCTAAAAATAAATTTAATTTTTTCAAAATAAAAATACATTAAAAAACAGATTAAAACACAAAAATAAACACGCTTTGAATTTCAACCTCCAACCACCAACTTCCACACTCCAACCACCTATTGGACACTCCAACTCCCAGTCCCTGCCCAACCTCATAATAGAGAGAAATCAAAGTGTGTGAGAAGTGAGCATTATATATGTAAGAGAGAAAAGAGAGAGGGAGGTAGGTTTGGGTTTATATTATTCACTTATTATTTTTTTATTTTTTTTTAGTTTAACGTGGGTGTTCGAGTCAGCTTGCGCGCACCTCGACTAATCAAAACATCAAGATGACAATCTTTCTTTTTGGGATGAAAAGATTACTAACTTTAATTATATAAATATTCCACTAATAATCACAAGCAATTACTGAGAATTAAGATACTATTTGGTCAAATTACCAGTAGAAATTAGAACCAACAATCTAACGAAACTATTTGGTCCAACCGACTAGTAATTAAGATAATATTACTAAAGGTTCGGGACGTAAAGAAGCAAAAGCCTATTATCTCGAACCACAGTATTAGAAGTTGGGCACTTGGCTTTCTTGAACTAAAAACAAACAGCTTTGCCAGACGTCTTGCTGCACAAATAAGAAGAAAAATATAGGTGTAATACGTGGCATCATTCTTTTTTCTCTTTCTTTTTCTTTTTCTGGACCGACCAATTCCAGTACTAACATCATCATTATTTTTAATATTTAATAATATTTAATTAATGAATATAGAGTAAAGATAAAGTCATGGAACAAAAATATTTTGCATAGAAAATTATATAATTGTTATGATAATGAGATTCTTATTGTATTAATATATTATTTCTAAATGTTCATGGTCAATGTTCTAGTAAAATTTATTATTAATTAGAGTTGTTGAAACCGGTGCATATTATATTCATTTCTTTATAAAAAAAAAAAGTAGTTGATGTCATAATCGAAATATGAGAGATGCTTAGAATTGATATGCAGGTACTCGTCAAATGACATGTGTACTGAAATAGTTAATCAATTTTTCATAACACTTTGGAATATCTCCGAGAATGCCAATGTCAAAGATTCTTGACATCATTAGCTTTCACATCAAGAATAGCTAATCAAGTTTCATGAAATTATCGATATCAACATCGTCAATTAATATCATTAACTATTCTTAACTCAAATTGTTAATCAAGTTCAGTATCCCTTATTCTCTGGGATGGTCATGCAGATGTTAGTAAACCTTATTAACAACATTAGCCTTCCATGCTCAGGACTAGCTAATCAAATTCAAGAAGCGATTATAAATGAAGTTCATTATTCATAACCAAACCAATTAGTCAAGTATGTTTTCATTTCTCATTTATTTCATCGGATCGATTCTTTTTTTGGCAACATCAACATGTATGCAATCCAAGAATTAAATAGATTTCCAAGGTTACAGATATTTAAGAAGGGTATAGGAAACCTACTTATTGTAGAAGCTCGGCTCACGCTCCCCTTTTTTACTGTTGTTATGCCCCTCCCGTGGTCCCTCTTGAATTCACAGGCATACCATATTATTTTTTACTCAAGTTACTTTTCATATAATAATGATAAGAACAACAATGTTGACTCCTTTTTTTACAATTGCTTCATTTTCATTTGTGTTTCCATTACATCCATTAAGATTATGGTTCATTATCAAATCATAAATAACATCACAAATTCAATTTCAAATATGGCTTATTTCCTTTTAAACGCCAAGACACAGCACTATACATTTTTCGAAGGGAAGGAAACCTGATTTTGCCCCTAACATGACTAAATTTCATGTTTTGACAACTTGTCGAAACTACCAGCAAAGGTTGCAGCTCAACCTCTCCTCAAATATTTATCTATATCTGGAGTTCTAAAACTCTAAATTAAGCAAGGTCAGAATCGTTGGAAAGCTAACATCCTTGGCTATAACTTCTTTGAGAAACTTTTTCAAAATATTATCATTTTTAGGCCTGAATCCTCTCTACAATTAGGGTGACAATTTTGTCTAATTTTCATCAATGGTTTAAATGAACCTTCAATTATCTCCATTTCGCCCTATTATCTTAAGACAAGACAACTATTTCTATGTATACATGGTAAACTTCCTAAATATAACCTCTCAAATGTCGTTTAAGCTAATTTGCCTATTTTATGTAAAATGATCAAGAACTATTTTAAGAAACATATACATCATTGAATTCCATGTTTCTTCTACATTCCGCAACTCTTCTTAAGACAAGCCATAGGCTATACATATGACCAATAAACTCGTTTCTACATCACGTAGCACATGCCTTCGATCTATGAAGTTTCCTACTATCAAGTTATCATGTTTCTTCTATTAGTAAACTTCCTACCACATCTAATCCACTCATCATTAACATATGAAATCTTAAAACTCCTCCTCCCCCTCCTCAATTTAGCCTTGACCGAAACTTGGCCTCAGGAAACCAAGCGTTCCCTTCTCCTTCTCATGCAATTATTTATATTATTTAGTCATTATTTACATTATAACGACACATCACAAAGACTTTATAAAGAAAATCAAATTTTATTTTCCTCCCATTTAACCCCTAAATGGTCGGCCACTCTTGTTCCTTTGGCTATTGATTTTTCTTTAGTATTTTTAGTAATGATAAATGGATTCCGTAAAAAAGATAATTTTACCCCTAGAAGCAAGTTATATGGTTTTAATTATGAAAAAGAGATGATAATTTTACTATACGAATCAATAATAAATTATGAGTGCATGTACAGAGAAAAGGTAAAACCATATATTATATCACATGAGAAACCACTTATTATTACTAAAAATTCTTATTATAAGAAAATTTAAGAGGGGATAATATAAAATTTTCAAGGGAAATAATTGAATAATTTATATAATTATAGGGATTAAAATAAATTTTTGGGGGCTCCTCCCTTATTGAGTCCTTATAATAATTTTTGGTCGTGCACTTTTGAAAAGTATGATGTATCACATTACCAAACAAAACTTAAAATATGGTTTCTTAATCAAAGTTATTACTTTTTTATTTCTATTTTTAATTAGAAATGAAAAATTGTATTGTAGATTGATTTTTTTTATTTTTTTAATCATATTTAATTTATTTTTCCTTTTATACAGATAAGAAGAAAATGATTATCATATATAAAGATTATTTCTTTTTTATTTTTTATTACAAATGTACATGTATCAATCATATATTTATTCAATTTTGTTGAGTAAATATCCACTTTAACTGAAGAATCACATTGTAGATATTACATGACATACAATGATACAATCAAATAAAAAATATGTTAAAAAATATTCAAAAAGGAAGGATTATACGCGAAATCCAAATTTATTATATATTAATGTTTATTGTTATCAATGATGTTTATGGATGATGTGTTGATATTGCTCCTATTTTGTTTTATATATATATATATATATATATATAGTGTTTATTTGGGAATAGGATAAAAATTGTATTTCAAAGTATTTTTTGCTCAAAATCATATTAAAATAATATTTTTTTTATTTTTTTAAAATTTATTTTTAATATCAGCACGTCAAAATTATTAAAACACTAAAAAATAATTTTAAGTGAAAAAAATCTAAATTTTAAGCAAACGATGTTATAGCCGCAATACCAAACACGTGTATAAAACTCATATTTTGCATAAAGAAAATAGCTTTATCGTATAACTTTATAGGATTTTGTAGATTTTCAATTTTTCAGCTTGCGACTTAGTTTACAAATTTTATTTTTATTATCAGGATTTAGAGTCTGTTTGGGAACGCGGTTCCTTAAATTTTAAAAAACAATTTTTTTGTTTATTAAAAAATGTAATTTTTTTATGTTTTCAGATCATTTTGATGCATTTCTAAGTAAAAAACACTCTAAACAGCAACTACTATCACAATTCCAAACAGGCCCTCAGATCCACCAAGGTTTGGACCGATTGCATAATGTACCCTAAAATCCACACTCTACATGGGATTTTCTTCTTCTATTCTTTTTTTTCTCCCCCACAAGTACCACCATGAAGGGAGTTTTCTAGTCCTCATTTATCAACTTAACTTGATTGAGTTGGAAAGTTCATCAAATCAAACAACAAAGGAAAAAAAAAAAGTAGATATTTATATAAGAACATAAATTTCTGTCAGAAATTAGAAAACAAAAACTGACAATTTGACTTGAATTTCTTTTTGCAACCACCTTCTCTTATATTTGTTCTTATTTTATATATGAACGTGTTCGATTGGTTGAACTTCAAAACCAACAGTATTAAGTTGTAAAACCAAGACCAAGGTAGAATCTTCAAAGATAAAGAAAACGATAAATTTTTTGAATAAAAGCCATTCTCTATTGGTTTTGAACAAAACCCATAAAACCACCTTAGAAAGTTTGTATTGCTTGCTATAGAACTTGAAATTGAAAATCTTATTTGAATACAATCTAGCCTTCAATCTTTACTTTTTGATCCTCCTTTTAGCGCTGCAATATAATAATGACAAACATTGTTAGAGAAACTAAAGAAAAGAGGCGGAGAAAATAAGAAGATTTTAACCTAAAGTTTTTTTAAAAAGATGACACACCCGACTTTAAAGCAGAACGAAAAGATTTTGGAAGTGAAACGCGAAACACCGACCAGACATGACAGGAACGGTATTAACAACAATGGATCTTATGTCCATCAGTAAGTTTTTGTCTGTCTCACCATGGATTTATATCATCATAAACGGTAACCCAAAATATGAATTTCTTTGTGAAGCTACAATGATAGTGGTATATGAACCTTCTTTGATGTGTTTTTTCCTTTCGAAGTCAGATTTTTTCCAGCCTGTGACAAAAATAATGCTGATTCGGCCATCCCTACAGCTTTGTCACAATATCGCACATCTTTGAAGCCCGAGAGCTGAAAACAATCTTCTACCAGGTGGCCACAAGCGGGAGAACAATCCTTCTCTAGGTTCATCGGCCACATCTTCAACATCCTCTGTGTCAGTCCCATTTGAATCCTCCTGATCACCATTCTTCTGATTTTCACTTGTACTCTGCTCTTCTCCTCTGTCGTCAGTTCCAGCATCTGCAATTTCCCCTGGCTTCTTGTCAAATAGTCCCTTAAATTGTCTCCGTGCCTTCTTCTCGACATCCTGCTCATCAATTGGACAAGCAGAGAGATATGAATTGTGCATGTCCATCTCAAATTGCAAATAGAATTTGGTTGCACATTAACCCACCTGCTGCTTCTGCTTCAGTTTTTTAAGAGCTGCTGTTGCATCAAGTTCAGATGATTTGTCGACTTTCAACATCTGACATCCAGAAGCATATTCAGACAATGGATGTCAAAGAATTAGAAGTTTGCACTAAATAACAACTACAGGTGCTACCATTTCAAAATCACTTCTTGCTTCCTCAAAATCTCCAACTTCCATGTAGGCCATTCCACGGCGATAAAGGGCCTTGACGTGTGCAGGATTTGCTTCCAGAACCTGCAGGATTTATCAGCAATGAACATCAACATCCAGACTCTGAAGGATGGCAATGGACTTCAGGATAAGTTAACTACTACGCATCCAGTGAAAAGCAAGCTATGTTTTTTTGGTTTCCCACTTTCCAGATAGGGGAACTTTTCTGCACAATTGCCTCATTGGCATCTGTATTTTTTCAAAGTGCTTGTCCTAGGAACCTATACAGGATAATATCAGACAAGAACATCATATATCATCCTATGGCATGCTCTCTTACTGCTAGCTGATAGCCACCTCAATGCCCGTCCCCAAAACAAGTCGTAAACAATTAATGTGGGGCTAGGAATTGACCAGCAGCTTTCTGCACAAAGTGTGCTGCCATAGGGAGTTTGGACCCTGTCATGTTATACAAGAGCTGGATACCTAGTGTATTGCCAGTTGTGCTTCACATGAAATTCCTCATCTGAAAGACTTACAAAGCCCTGAACCCCAGTAACTGATTTCAATTAATAATATATAATTGATGCCCAACATAATCTGTCTTCTCACCCAAATCCACTAAACTACAGCAGGAACATCAATGACATCTTTTTCACAGCATTGTACTCCTTACACTCTAGTAGAGGCTCTTGCTAGACAAGATTTCCATGTAAGAAAACAGAAACTAGTTGAATTAAACACATACCTTATTGCATGTCTCAATGGACTTTCTGCATTCCCCTAATTTGAGGTGGCATGCAGCGACATTTAGATTTAACAAATTCTTCAAACATACAAGAAAGAAAATGAAAGCATCAAGTGAGAGATGGAAAAATATATTTGATAGTGATTCTTTTCCTACACTGAAGGGGTAAAAAGCTTACTCTTGTATTCAGGAAAACTTTCCCTTCCTCATCATCTTGTGGATTAACATGATTAAATTCTCGAAGAACCTGTTGAACAGTTTTTCATGATGTTATATGAGGACTTGAAAGGTTCATAAATGCAACTAAGACATTTATGAGCACAAAACTTTTGAAGAAATCAGAATAAAAGATTTTTATCTTGAGAAGCAAATTTTGACGATTAGGAAAGATATTTAGCAAAACTAAATTGCAGGTCATGGCACTTCCATAATTAACAATTTTCCAGATAAGAACACATTCAATATCTAAATATATAATTCAGTTTGATGACCAATTGAAAAACAAACTTGATTTCATGTACATCACCAACTGGGAAATGTGATTGCTTGCTAGCCTAAACATATAGATACTGAATTTCAAAATACTGATTATAACATGACAATGCCAGCAAATCACTTCATGCAGTGTGGTGGAAATAAATCCAGAGTAATAAAAGAAGGGAACCCAAGAATTTGAATGGCAATGTTAATGCTCACGATGTGAGATGAATGTAGTTAGGAGAGAGCACATTACCTTCTCATATTTTGCCTTAGCAAGCTCAAACTTTCCTTCTTTGAAAAGCCTGTTTCCCTGAAGATCAAGGAGATCATCACAGTGTCAAGATCATAATATACAAATTTACATCCCAAACAACCAATTCATATCATTGAAACAAAGTGCTATAACTGGAACACATCCAAATTGCCAGTAAAGTCAGCACAATTAACAAACATGAACTAAGTACACATACTGTGGTTCTTATCTTCTCTGCTTCATCCATTACACCCTGAAAGTCCAAACCAGTCCAATCCTGAAAAAAGGATCCATGATATAAATAGGAGAAAAATTCATAATCCTCAAACATGAATTTTAAATAAGTATCTTCAGTGACTTGAAGCTCAATCAACTGACACAAATACATTCATAGTAGTTTCCTATGTGATTCCAAGTTCATCTCAATCAATTTCGAATACAGAAAACACTATAGAGCCAAAAGCAGACTTCAATGGCAAGCCATAGACAAAGTAATTAGCAAAGTTAATATAAAGACACAACACTAACTATAGGTGTTTAAAAGAGTTCATCAAGCAGCATTTCAACTAAACTTCTACGAGACAACATTCAGTTACCTTTGGCATCTCAAAACCAAGAAGCTCAATTTCCCATTCAATATGAGCACCTTCAGGAACATTTGCCGGTCTAATTATATAGGAAGGGAAAACTTGGTCAGAAAGTAGTTAAAGTAATGATGATGTCAATAGCAATACAAAAAGTGCCTGTAATTTATGCAGTATTTGCGGCACAATAGATCTCAAAAAGTAACCTGGTAAACTTGTCATATGCGTAGTCAGGAGGGCAAGTAACAAGAGCTACCTCTCCAGGAAGCATTAAGCGCACACACATTTCAAAACCTTCAGGCACCTACAAACAAAATTCAGTCATTTGTTATTCCCCTAAACAACCAATTCATAAAAACCTATTTCATCCTTTACACGAGAGAACTCACAAGCCCTTCTCCAGAGCTGAACTCCAAAGGCTGACCATCATTATCAATTCTTGTATCAATGAAGACTGTCTTTTCTTCATTAAGAAGCATACCCTTGTAATGAACGCGTAGTAGACTGTCCTGAAGTGGGCAATCCATAGGAAACTCACCTAAATTTTCAAAGCAATTAGAAATCTATATTTTAGCATGCATGATTTGATAATTGCAAAACCAGAAGCAGTTAAAAAAATGGATAGACACTTGCAAAAGAAGCTAGGACTAAATAAGAAAAAGGGAGTTGGAATGAAAGAGGTGAAAGTGCCCTAATTATATAGAGCTTAAAACACAAGTAGAGACATACTGCATTTCTGGATTTCATTGCGCTTTTCAAGCAAATAACAAGAATCATCATCTTAACTTCAAGTTTAATCTTTGATGTTTCCTGATTAAATAAACAAAAAGGAAAATTGCATACTATCCTTTATGCTTTCCAAATAACCCAAAGCTTAAAGGGTTGGACTTTACAATTAAGTTTTTCAAACATAACATAGTTTCAATCAATCTGAACTGATTGCAACCAAAATCCAAAGCTTTGTCCATGGAAATCCAGTTAGAGCTTGCATGAGAGCTTTCCTTGACCCTTAAAAGGGTTAATTACCTGTGTCATCCCTATATTATGGTGATTTGATAAATTGAGTCTCTGTACTATTAATCTGATGAATTAAGTCCCTCTACAATGTTTTCCATTTAAATTAGAATCCTCCATCCAAGACGCCATTAGCAAGTACTGCCTGAGCCTTCAGATATTTGAAACCTGTCCAGATTTACTAAATTTGACATTTTCTTTTTCAAAAAAAAAAGGCAAGGATGACTACATTTAAAAATTTAAAAAAAAAATACTCTGCCACTTTTCTAGCAATCACACAAGCTAGAAAAAACTGCACCCTTCCTTTCTGTATCCCCTTCTCTTCATTTGCATTTTTCCTTTTTCTTTCTTATTTATCAATCTACCAAGAAACATGAGATAATACAAAACCCCCTAAAGAAACAAAAACAGGAGATGATAGTCCTCATGAAAAGCAAGGCCATTTTAGGGACAATTCACCAAACATGCAGTAGGCTTCTCTTGTATAACCATTACAACTTTATTTCTTTCTCCTAATCACTAAAAATGCTTGAGGATTTGAGTATTTTTAATTTCTTCAGTTTTCCTTTTCACAAGCAAAACTGTTGGGAAAACAAAGACTATCAGATCTACATTTAGCCACCAACACTTTCTTCTCGTCTCATTATCAAAAACACAGCTATTTTTATATACTTATCCCAATCTAGTTGTGGAGAGGAGTACTTGGATCAAATAAGAGATAAAATCAATACGGATTTAAAATTGAGTGGTACACATAATTTTTTCATAATCATTTTAAGTAGAAGATTATGATCTCAATGCCACCGAGTTTAGTGTACGCAAGTGAGGAAAAGCTGGCTTTCATTAGAAGTTAGATTCACTGACGTTGGAATATATGTACCATTGAGATTTTTGTAACCTAAAAATGTGTTTCTATTTATCATTGTAGTTCCCAAAAAAAATCTCTTGAGAAAAAGAAGGCGGTGGTCTCCTCCACCATTGATCTCCCTCTTTGTAATATTCATCACCATAAACAGCCAACATTTCACAATCCAAGAATGAACAAATCCAACAAGCCTTTCTACATGCACAAAATCAAGACCTTCAATTATATGCAGAAAATCTCTCTTTTTAATTTTGGTCAAGAATTATTTAGTTTAAATTCTACAGAATTTTGTCTCAATAGGGGTGATGAGGTTTTAAGGTTTTATTATTTTCATTTTTAAAAACATTTTAAATATAAAGAAAATTAAGAAATGTAGATTTCATTTTTTAAGCTTTTTCTCCTACAGCATGACACATCAAAAGCATCTTCTTAGGGTCAGATTGGACTCTCTCTTTTGCCCATGCTTGCCCCGAAAGCCTGATTCGGAGCTCTCTAAATCATTATGAAGTCAGTTAGGGTCTAGCTCAGCTCTAAGCCTAGGATAGGACCTTATCCAGGAACCAACTTCTTTCTATTTCAGCATAATGAGAACGGATGCAACACAACTAGAATGACAGCACATTATTCTTAATGGTGTAAGGGATTGAGGGTCGTAAATTTTAATGGAATGTATAGTAGAGGGACTTCATTAATCATATTAATAGAAGAACTTCATTAATCAAACTCCACAGTAGAGGAGTCAAATGTAATTAACCTAACCCTAAAAGAGAACAGAAAAAACAGCAAGAGAGAGAGAATCATCAAAACCCAGACACTGTCCAGTAACTGTTGGTGCAAATTTTGACACTTCTATTCTGCAGGATAGAATGTAAATTGCACTCGTAATGGAATTATTGAGAAAGATTTTATAACACTGACAAGATGCACCAGAATACCAGTAAAAGGCATGCATGCACATCAAGGGAGAGCACATTAATAGAGACCCTGTATAGCAAACAAAGATAGAAAACAGCTTTAAAGTGTTCCCCTTTACATATTGAAAATTTAATAAAATAAGGAACTACACAATTATACCCTGAAAAAAGTGGTTTAGAAGTTTCCAAAAATGATTTCTCAGATATAGAATCCAATTACATGATTCTCTCACAGCATCCATGTATTTTTCATACAGTCCAGATATCAGAAAATTGGAGCAGAGAAAATAATAGAATCAAGCAACACATAAATACGGATGCACGCACCAATAAATCAATAGCATTTTTTAAATAAACTCTGAATCCACACCTTTTCCATCACGAAGCCGACGCTTTATCAAGCGTCCATCTCCAAGCATGTCCCTTACCTGTCAACATTAAGTTAAGAGAGTTAAACAGCACCACCAGGAACTTCACCAAGGAAGAAAATGCAGTTTTTGATGAAAAGAAAAAAGAATAAAAACCACAGTATAATAATATACAATCCTGACTTGAAAAAGCCAATGTCTATCTAACAGTTTACCTCAGGAACAAATTAAAAGCTTCAACGTATATTTCAAGTGTGTGCATATATCCATTCATCATTAATCACCTAAATTGTGGACAAATCTGAATGAGGATAAGCTAATCAGCACATATATACAGCAACAAAGTCCCTCCTCTAGTACCATCAAGGCTCCCTCTATAGAGTAACCAACTAACCATACAGGAAAGGGCAAACTAAACACATATTGCGGCTCATCTCATGACCATATTCAAACCTGAGTAAAATGAAAGCATGTGCACAAGAAAATTGAACATGATATAAGATATATAGTGCAGCATATATATGATAATTAAAGGAAGAAAATCAATCACTGGGACTAGACTCCATATAACCAAAGTGATGACACAGCATATTTCACATGAATTGGAATTTTAGCTAACTAAATTATCTGGTGCAATCATCAAAAAAATCCCTCATCAATAAACAAACCTATATTTTTAAAGAGTAAATTTATTGCTCAGATTGCTCTTTGGATTAGGATTCCTATTTCAGAGTTTTCCTTGTTTTATGAAAGGCTTTCAATTGCATGTTCCATATGCAACAAGAATTACAGTTAATCTCTCCAAATAGAACATAGAACTAGGTTGCTTTTGTGCAAAAAAGAATTTCTCTTGTGACAGAGAGAGGAAACTACAGACGTTACACGGTGAGAATTTGTACTTTCATGAAAGGAATGGGTGTGATAAAATTTTGCAATTGTTTGTGGGCAGTTTCCTGGAGATTTTCTTTTAAAGGATAAATGGCACAAATGCGAGTATTCTCTCGGTTATGTGGATTTGGAAAATGTTAACCCACCTTAAACTCGGTGTCCTCTATTCTAATATTATAAGGATTTGTGCAATCATAAAGTAACATTTAAGATGGCAGCAGAAAAGTTAGCATACAAATGGAATATCAATTATGATTTGCAACGAGGAAAAGATGCTGGATAAGAAAGCAACTGAAAGAGAAAAATAGAAAAGGGAGAAAAAGCAAAGAAATACTGCAAGGCTCAAAAGTTAATAATCAAAAAGGCTCTCTCTAGATAAATAATGTGGGGTCCAGTATGGGCACCAAAAACAAAAAATATCATGGGCAACAGGAATTCCTAAACAGTAAACATTAATTGAACTACTACATAGAAAATACAGTAAATTCCTAATCACTAGTACTTTAGTAGGAAATACACCGAATCCTACAAAATAAAAACATAACAACCAAAAGTTACAAATAATCAAAACAATGATTCTCAAAGAAATGCTTTGCTCTCCATCAATAAGAAATTTTCTGACCTGAGTGAAATGGATAAGCTCTACTTCGAACTGAACTTCCTCAAGACCTGCCACGGACATGAGCGGAGATTCAGTCAAGTACTGATTGGTAACATATATTACTGCCTTCTCTTCTCGTGTCATAGTTCCAATTCCCATCTCAAGACCTTTAGGTACCTAATATAGTCAGAAATAATCATTAATACCTTTAGGTACCTAATGCAAAATATTTTAAGAAAATGCAAATAACTTCTCTTCTTTCAATAGTTTAGATTATTGAGCTCAAGAAATCAACATGATGTGCTTGGGAATAAGAACTGGGGCAGAAAGATGTGAAACTGATGAAACATATTGCCACTAAAGATGAAAATACTTAGAAGTATTTTATTAGACATGAAAAACCAAGAATATCAAAGAAAAAAAAAGTATATTAAAGTGGAGCAGAACACATCACCAACCTCAGATTTTCCAAAAGTAAAGAAATAAGGTTCTCCTTGTTTGGGGGATAGAATTACTTTGTCATCTCCTGTCTTGGCAGAAATCCTGGAAGTATATCACATTTCTTGTAAGGACTTCCTATGAACAAAAATCCAAAAGAATAAGAAAGGGGATTTTTGGACAAGTTTCTACCAGGCTTTTACTTCATATGGTTCTCTTGGCGACTCCCAACCCTGCCCTTCATCTATTACCTATCCATGTAAATTGTCAATTAACTATGAAATAAATTTTAAATCGGAAAACAAAATAGGACAGATAAATACTGACTGTAAAAGTCACATTACTCCATTTAACAAATGTCCACCTCATTAGCATCTTCTTAGTGTTACATGCATCTGAGTCCCCCAATTATTTCAATGCCATCATTGCTTCCCACATCCTATGTTTTCCTTCTCTATAAGGACAACAGTTTTTAATAGTTGTTTGTCATCACTATATAGCATATCAAAATTATTCACTTTTACATTCGTGGGGTTTGTCAAGGTGTAGGGAGTGATGGACATTTACAACTATTCTCTTTATACTCTAAAGGGAAACTACTTGACCAAATTCAATATTTAATATTCACATGGCGCTCTCATAAATATAACAAATGTATCACTTAGCAATCTCCTATGAATTTAATCCTATGACACTAAGACTTTTCAATATGAAAGCAAATGACAGTACCATGACTTCAGAACATTCCCTCTAACCAAAGATAAGGACCCAAACCATAATTCATATTCGCAAAAAGTTAGCATGATACATATTAATTTATCAAAATGAATTAATCAAAATTTTAATTATCTAAAACTACTTCAATAGATGCACATAGCACAATTATAAACTTCCCCATAAATCAGTCATGGTATCCATCACATGTATCTCGTGCAACAGATAAGTATATTTTTAGTACCTTCTTTATGACTCCTAAATCATCACTGACAACCTGGTAATTAGCACAAACACAATTCAAGATTAGAATTAAGGATAGATCAAATGAGATAAAATTTAACAAGTCTTGTTCCTTTTAACTAAAACTTCAAAACACTTTCAGAAAATAAAAGGTAAAAAAAAAAAAACTAGAAAAGGTTGTAGAGAAGATATTTTAGTGTGCTCTCCCTTCTTTCAGCATCTATAATCAACCATTGTTAACTTTAAGAAATATTGGTGTATAAATGCATAAAATCTTAAGTGTAAGAATCACAAACCTCCAAGGATCTTGGATTGCATTTCAATTAACAGTAACACAAGGCATCATGAAATATCATATAGAAATAATATAACGGAAAAATAATCATGAGAAAAAAGTACTCAGCATTGCCAAAAAGTTACAAGATAAAATGATAGCATTTAGAATAAAAGCCTTGCCTTGACTTTCGAAAAGTCTATCATCTCAATCTCAAAATGAAGTTCATCATCCCTTGGAAAGCTACTTGGAGGTGAAACTGGACAGTCCGCCTCAGAATAATGCATTTGAGGTTTCATCTTGAACTGAAACAGGAGGTTTGAAGGAAGCAAACATGAAAATTCAGCATAGGTAAATGATGGGATTATCTTTTTCAACACTCTATCCCATGCTTTTATAGGAAAGTAAAAGTGAAAATTAAATAGATTAAACAAACTGAATGAAATTAAACAATTAAATAAACGGTCTCTCATATATTGATAGAGGATGCCCAATTCATTTTACTTCTTGTTGTGCATGTAATTCTTTTTTCTTCTTTCTTTCATCAAACATGTGCTTGCAAGGGGGGAAAACACGTGCATGATGAAACAAGAGCACGCACACACGCACAATGTTGTATGGAAAATGAGGAAGCTCAATACCATTGCAACTTCACCCCTCAACATTGTTGGAAGCCCTTCAAGCAATCCTAATAGCATCTTGCTTTTTCCCAAAACCTGTCGTATTGGAGTGCCCTTGCCTGAGAGTCAAACAAAACATTCACTTTAATACGATGACTAGATGACTCAAAGGCATTTACTTGAGGCCTAATTGTTAAATTAAGTCATTCTATTAAAAAAGATGAAGACAGTTAAAACTCCTCCAGAACTTCAACACATATATCACTCAATCCATAACCTCACCTCCATATTCTGATCTTGTAGACTCAACAACAACTCCAGCTAATGTCCTAACAGTGCAATGATATATGACCTGCAAAATGCTTATAAGAAAAAACAACCTAGTAACTGAAATTCAGCAACTAAACCAACCAACGCACTACACGATTACACACAAACACGAAGCATGATTAAAACAGGAAGGAAAGAAAGTAACCTGATCACCATCAGATGGTCTCGCATCACCTCCTCCTGGTCTAATTTCAGCTTTCATTAAACTTCCAGGCACAATTTTCTTTCTCCTGAGTACCAAAATTAACAAAATCAAAACAGAACAAAACAAATCTTCACCTAATTCATTAGCTATTGATTAAGCATTAAAAAAGTGAAGGCATAGATTGACCTCTTCTCGGTCTCAGTAGGCTCTTTATTCTTCTTCTGTGGCACATATTCTTCCGCCGTACCGTCCTCCGCAGCCATGTCTGATCCCCGACTTCGAAGAATCGAAGCTGAGCAATGGAATAACAAGCAGACTGACTAAACCCTAGCAGAACTTACAGTGGTAAATGAACTGAATTGCACGAATCGAAATGCAATATATCCCGATTTCTAGAAGAATCTGTGACTAATTGACTGCAGGTCGTTATCTACGAAGGTGAAGGTCGATGGAGGAGTTGGAAATTAGTTGGAGCGTTTGATTAATTTTTTGGGTAAATTTCATTTTCACCTCTATAGATTCATCGATGTTCCATTTCCATCCCAATTGCTTGAACTTTAATACCGGATTTCTATTACATCCATCTTATTTATAGTTATATTCAAAACTAATATTTACATCTTATATTAAATGTCAAATTTATAGGTAATAAATACACATATATTTAAGGTATTCATTACCTCAATATTAATATATATTATATTTAATAACCAAACTATAAATATTTTACATGTACATATTATTAATATTTATATTTCAAGTTAGATTTGACGATACCTATATCCTGTTTATTAAAAAATAAAAAAATTCGATATTTATACTCCATCCAAAATATTAATTATTTAAAGAACCTCATTTATCAATATCAGTTTAGCCTAGTGGTGTTCAAAAAAACCGATTAAACCAAGAAAACCAGAAAAAAAAATAACCAAAAAAACCTAACCTTGAAAAAAAACCGAACAGATTAAAATTTTGCAAAAACTGACAGGTTCGGTTCGGTTTTGGTTTTTTAAGCCTAGAACCGAAAAAACCGAACCGAACCCGAACCCAAAAAAATGGAAAAAAACCGACCCAAACCGAAAAAAACCGAGCCAAACCAGTTTGAACCGGTTTTTGTTCTAAAAAACCGAACTGAACCTAAACCGATCGGTTTGAACCGGTTTTGGTTTTTTTAAAAAAAATTCAGTTTGATTACTTTTTTTAATAAAAACCAAACCGAACCAAAAATAAACATCTCTAGTTTAGCTTAGCTAGATATTCATGATATTTGAATTTAATTGTTATCTTGTTACTAATATAGATCTTTAATGTATAATAAGTTCGATTTAACATGTTTTATTTTATAAAATATTTAACAAATAGTAATTTTTTCAAAAAACAATTATCCAATAATTTTAGTCATTACAACAATAACCACCGCTTTATCATCTTATTTTTTACATAAATATTTATTAAATATTGTTATGATATTTCACGTAGAAACTCTGAATAACTCAAAAATATAAACAAATTGAAAAGTAGGTTACCTAAATCGCCAACGATAATATTAGAACTTTTTTAAATAGAGGGGGGGGGGGGGGGGGGGGGGGGGGGGGGGGGGGTATTGTGTTGAGCCATAGACACATAAAAAGGAGAAGAAAGGATTCCCTGTTGTGTGAGCAAAAATGAATGAGAAGAAAGGATTCCAAAAGAACTCCTGTGTTGTTGTATCACGCGAGATGCGTTTCACGGTCTTTTGTAGCTGCAACTAGAACGAGCCAAAGCATCAGCTAGAGGTGCTTGGGAGCACATTTATGGAATTATGTGCCTGTTTGGATTTTTTTAATTAAAAATATTTTTTTTATATATTTCTATATCTTTTAAAAAAATAAAAAAAAAATATTATTTTAATATATTTTTAAACGAAAAACACTTTGTACCGCAATTGCTATCACAATCTTAATCAAGCATAACTGTAATATTATGTTTATTTTTGTGTTTTAAGAGTATTTTTGAAGAAAAAAAAATTTTATTTTAAATTAATATATATATATATATTTAGTTTTTTATTTTAATTTACTGATATTATAAATAATTTTAAAAAATAAAAAAATATTATTTTGATAGATTTATAAAAAAAAAAAATACTTCAAAAAACAACCGCTACCACACACGTCTATTTAAAAATAATTGCAATACCTTCAATACTTAGCATTGGCCACACACTCTTTGATTTTCCTAATCACATCTATAAACTCAATTGCAGGAGTAATTCTCAATGAAGTGCAGTTTTCAATATTCTATTAGGATTTTAAAAAAAAATACGTTTATTTGTATTCTTAAGTTTTCGTAATTAACGGTTTGTGTGATATTTTTGTAGGATACGTGGACGAGTACTGAAGAGCACCAAAGCACATAGTTCACAAGATATATGATAAAGTAAATATTTGTAAAAAGATATTGTGTTTGTTTAAGAGATACGTGGCATGGCGTTACGTGTCTCATTAAAAAACCTGTATTACATGTTTTTAGTAAGCAAGCAACATACCTCATAAACAAAAATGCTAGTATTTACTTCACCAAGTTTTTCCATTAATTATTACTTTTTGATCTTAGATTGAAGCCCTATAATTATTAATATGATAGTCACTGGAAACTTATATGGTCGTTAACTTCAGGGGCCGTAGGATTAATCAAGGTACGCGTAAACTAACTCGGATACACATGTTAATCTAAAAACAAAATGCTAGTAAAATAACCATCTAGTAGGTAGCGTAGTGATAAGAGCTTGAAATTAAAGGGTTTATTTTCCCTGTTGTCTCAGGTTCGAGCCTTGTAGTTGCTAATATAATGGCCACTAGAGACTTACATGGTCGTTAACTTCAGGACCCGTGAGATTAGTCGAAGTACACGCAAGCTAACCCGAACATCTATATTAATAAACAAAAAAATTACTAGTAAAATAGAGTAAAATAGAAAAGCTCTCAAATCTGTTTTTTACTATAAAGTTGTCAAATGAGCCCAAAGGTTCTTAAATAAGGAAAGTGAGAGTATTTACAGAGAAAGGAGGAGGTATCACAGATTCCATTGAAGCAAATTGTTTTGCTAATATAATTCCTCGTTTTCTGATTTTTTTTTTTCCTACCAAGAAATACAAGTCTTTTGTTTCATGTTCTACATTTAATAAGAATTAAAAGCACTCAAAAAAATAAAAATAAAAATTTAATGATTTGAAATAAGGGAAAGAAAGGCATCTTTTTAGTTAAAATTGTTTTATCTTACCAAAGAGCTCTATTTTTTATTTCATAATTTTTTATAAAGTATTTTTTTTAGACAAATTCTGATAATTCTAACATAAATATATTAAAAAACATAAAAATAGTACATCATCCACTAGTTGCAATAGAAAACATTTTCGCAATGTACCAAACCTGGACCAAACTAACTGGTAGATATAAAGGGTCTCTAACTTAACCCCTTTCTAACTCAGATTTTAATCTCGTCGACCTAACGGGTGTAAATACAACCAAGTTAAAACATGGTTTCACGTTTAAATTATATATTATTTTATAATACCTAAATATATTTTTCTGAGTTAAAAAATAAAAAATGATCTGATGATCAAGTGATCAAGTGATATCTACTCAGTATTCACCTAACAAAGTAGATGCAGCATCTTGTAGCGTCAACTCAAGTGCACTTTAGAACATAAAATATGGGTCTCAAGGGGGAGATAGATGACTAATCATTTGCCTGTTCCAGCAGGTAACCCTCAGCCATAGAACATGGAAGGAAATTAACAAATCAGCCCCTCTCTATTAGAGTACAAAACATAGGCACAAAACACAGTAATTAGTGGCCTAATCAACATCAGGCCGCCTTAAAAAGAAACCAACTCAATTAATATAGCAATTTTTCTCTCCCAAAGCCATCCGCGTGCCACCAACGTTTTCAAGTTCACACGCAAATCGCCATGTTCTATGCTAGGAAACAAAGCGGTGCTCGAAGGAGACCTGACATTGTGGAAGGTCAACATTGCCTTTGCAATAATAAATCGGGATTATGGTCGCCATCGTTTTGCCTGGCTTCTGTCATCATGGCTGGACGTTTCCACAGTAATAAGACAAATTGCTGGTTGGGTGGGTGCTGGTTGGTTGAGCAACCGCTGAATTTAGGCGCTTTTCTACACGAGGAAAGGTGGAGACCCTCTTGCCGATCACATGTAACCATGTTCGTGCAGCAATTTGTCTAGTCGACATTAAATTAATTGCTCGAGGTTTGATGGAATATACTTGAAGACGTAATGCCATACAATTTCTTGCTAGTAGACAAATTGCTCGAGGTTCGAAGCTGTTTTTTATTTAATTTTGTATTTGAAATAAATATCCACCTGTGTTTGAAGGATTTAACTTCTAGATGAAAAAATGTATTTCTTGAATTGAAGTATTCATTTCATTCCTCTTTTTTTACAAAAACATATTATTTTTTTTTACTAATAAATACCTTAAAATATTATAAAAACCTCAATAATCCAATTTTCAACCCTAAAAGACCTCGATCAACCAAACTGAATCCAAAAATAATTTATAGACCTCGATCAACCTTCTCCAAAATGGTTGAGAGGCAAAACCCTCACCATTAAACTCTTATCTATAAGACAAACTCATTAATATTAAGATTGGTTTTTTGTGATTGAAATGTCGTTGATCCAAAACTTTCTCTCTCATCCTTTTTTAATGACTTTATCTTTTTTTATCAACATTTAAGGACTGAAATATAAAAAAAAATAAGATTACAACATAGAAACTTATAGTGCAGAAGAGAGAAAGTAGTTGGTTGATCAATTTCAAGCCTTTGTAAAAGTTGTTATTGGTGTTAAAGGGTTTCATTTGACAAAAAAAGTTTTATTAGTTTTTTTTATAATTTATCTTGCCAAAAAACATAGATTGGGATTAACAAAGAAAATTTTTTTCTTATTTAATTTAGTTTTTTTAAACTAATTTAGAGGTGTTTTGAGTTCAGATATTAGTATTTTTACCTTATAAGAACGTTTATTAGGTGTTTTTAGATTAAAATAGATTGAAAAATTATTTCTGAGGTTCAAAAAGAACCAGTTTTTGATATTATAACCACCTTTACTATGGTAAAATATTTGGCTTCAAGACGATACATCATCTAATTGCCTTTTTTAGTATTGTATAAATAAATAAAAGGTGGATTCTAAAAATATTATTAAACCCTAATAAATTCATGATTCGAGTCACAGGTTTTGTGGGTTAGCTAGGCTAACCCATTTCAAGCCAAAACATCATTATCTCAATATTTTTAAAAAATAATGAAACGATGTCATCTTGAAATATATTTTTTTTATTCAATCCATGCCTTGAAATTTTTTAATTGAACTTCATTTAAATAAATTAATTAAAAATGTATTATAGATATTATTTAATGAACCTTAATTCAATCTTTACTTTGTATTTTTAGGATTATAAAATATTTTCTAATATTTCATAAGTGCTCTTTCCTTTCTGTGTAACTCTTCATGATTTTCTTTCTTAAATTTTATTTGAGCACTTTCTTTTCTGTGTTTATTTTTCTTATCGTATAATTAGATAAAAAAAACTTGATTCTAAAAAATAAAGTTATTAAACCCAACAAAGCCCATAACTCATATGACAGGTTTGGTGTTAAACCCTATCAATAAAAAAACTATAGCGTCTCATTTAAAAAAAAAATTAAAACGATGAGTTGATTCTTTTTTGTCTAATCATGATTTGAACAAAACAACCAAGACATGTTTGGACCCACTAAGTTTAATTGATCAAATGCTAATTCAAACATGGTTTAATTTGGAACATATGGTTATCAATTAGTTTCATCAAACACACATGTCATGTTTTCAATTCACATTTGAAAATTTTCTTAGTTTAAAGAAAAAAATTGAGAACGCTCACATATTCATTTTATTATGTTAAAATTAACTTTTTAGTCAAACCCATACCATCGAGACTAGTTATAAAAAACTAAGTTGTGAGGTGAAATTACTATGCACTCTCTCATAATCCACTATAGATGGGAGCAATGATTTTTTTTTATTTTGGTCTCCAAATTCTTTTTTGGTGATTAAGTACTTCGATTGCAAAATTGATGGCCAATTGCTTTCTTTTTGTTGGCCGAGGAAAAAATTAAAAGTGGGACCAATTTGGAAAAGGCACCAAAAATGGGTGGTGCATTCAAAGTTGGCGTGAAAAGTTCAATTTAGTCCTTTAATTTTCCATATTATACTCATTCGATCCTTAGAATTTGTTGCAATCCAATTTTGGTATAAAAGATTCATTTTTATTATTTTCCAATCCCTAGTTCAAGAAAGGAGAGAAAGATATCACCGAGTTCAGGTGTTGAGAGAGAAAGTCATTCACATAATTTTTTACCACCAAAATAGTTGTTATTTGTGTCTATATGTTCCATGCGATGAGATGAGCTTGATGGTGATTATTTAGAGCCTCAACATTACCTAAAAAAGATCTAAATCAAGGAAAACAAATCCAACCCAATTTAATTTCATGTTTTTGGATCGTTTTTTGAGTTTTTTGGGTTTTTGAATTGGTTTCTAAATGTTCTAAGGGTGTTAGTAAGGAGATTTTAGGTTAAGATGACTTAAATATTAGGTTTTTAAGGGGAAAACCCAATACAATGATTTTTTAGTCACTGTGGTGGTGGTCGGAATTTGGGCTAGCAAGCGACATGTTAACTACCTCAGCAGGCGACGTGTTGTTTGTCTTTCTTTTCTCAATTTTTTATTTTATATTTAGGTTAAATATAAATTTTAAAAAAAAAATTATTAAGCTTGTTTTAGTCTATGACTCGAATTACGGGTTTGACACGTTAAGTCGCAACGTTCAAGTCGTTATTTTTTTTTATTGTTTAATACATTTTTTTCCCTTAATTTTTTTTTTAAATGCAATTTTTATAAACTCCCAGTTAAAATATTATGGTGTTAGTAAAGTATTGGAAATTTAACCCGGTGATAAAATAGGAAAAAAATAAAATAAAAACAAAATATGTATTAAATAATTAGAAATGAAGTTTATGAATTAAAACTTCATTGTAAGGCAAGTTTTAAAAGTGAGCTAAGACAAGATACCCGATAAAACAAAAAAATTCATGAATTAAAATACAATGATAAAGTTGGAAATATGAATTATACATGACATATAAATAACTTTCTTGGCTTCTTATGAAGCCAAGAATTGCCGAAACATAGAGAAGGGAGGAAGGCAACAATTGATTCTTCTTGACTTTTCTTGCATTAAAACATTTAAGAGAGGAAGATTGAAGTATTTAGAGAACCTTTTAAAGATTTAAGGAGGAGTTTCAAGCTTTCAGGGAGGAATAAAAATTTCTAACACTAAGGTTTTCAAACTTGAAAGAAGTAATGAAGGTGAGAGAGAACAAAGGGAATCCTTGTTAAATCATCCTTGTTTTACTGCTATTTGGAGGTAAAAAAATACTTTTACTTTGATTGATTAAGGTTCTGTTATGAATTGGTAAGTGAGTCATTTCAATTTCATTATAGAAGTCGTGAATTATGTGATATGTGTATGGATTGTTGTTTTCATGTTCAAATAATGTTCTTAGTCATGAATTAAAAATGGGTTATGTTGCAATTGAAAGAAAAATAAAGAAAAAGGTGTTTTAATGGAGGATAGAATTCGGCTACACTAGATAAGGGAGAACTTGAATTAGTTGAATCAATTAACATATTATTCATGATAAATTATCTTGAAGGAAGGATTTAATGAATGGGTAATGAATTAATTTCAAGATCTAAGAAAAAGAACATACCCCTTTCTTATTGGAAAGTTGCAGCCTAGGGTATGGGTAAGGGGTTTGAACTTGTTTGATCAAATTATTATGAAATTTGGTTAGAATTATGTTTATTTATATGAAAAATTAGTGGTGAGTGGATAATGTATCAATTATCAAGATTTGAATAAAATCCACACTTCCTTTTTAGAAGCATAATCCGGCTATTACTATTTAAAGTGAAGTATGGATAAGAGTTGAATCATATGAAAAAAGTGAAAGAAAAATCCATATTTTCTTTTATGAAAGGTTTGTCCTAAGACATTTTGAAAGAAGTGAATTTAGTTATTTTAATTGGTGTGTAATTCATGCTTGAATGTATCAATGGGAGTATCTAAGGTGTGAGAAAAGTAAAAATTAAAGGAAAATTTGAATGGAAATATATAGGACCATTATAGGCCATATGCCACCAAATCTAGCAAATAGGGAAGAGTTGATTTTTATTTGATTTCTTGTTTAAATAAACTAATATGGATGAGAAGGAATATATGTAAAAGAAAATTTTATAACT
This sequence comes from Populus simonii, assembly GCA_007827005.2. Classification (NCBI taxonomy): domain Eukaryota; kingdom Viridiplantae; phylum Streptophyta; class Magnoliopsida; order Malpighiales; family Salicaceae; genus Populus; species Populus simonii. Next base: position 4,056,963 of record CM017479.2, read on the forward strand.
TTATTGGCATTGGTTTAGAAGCTTGATTACAAAGAAAAAAATTGGAATGAGATTCCAATGGTGTTTAAATTGTGTATGATGTTTGGATTCTAGTTATATATAAGAGGCTACAGTAAGGAATTATATCGTGTATTATGTTTAAAGCTTTTAATGTTAAGTAATTGTAATTTTTTAAAATGTGTTGTGCATATATATTAATTGTGACATGAGCAACGAAAAAGTATTTGAAATTGATTAATTACCCTGAAGGGTGCTAGAAGTATTTGTTTATCTGATGACCGAAATTGTAATTGACTAATTACCCTGGGAATTGCTAGAGATATCAATTTATATGATAACTGGGATTAAGATTGACTAGTTATCATGAATGGTGCTAGAGGTGTCAATGTGACTGAAGATTAGGGATCTTATTTGACTTACTGCTATGAGAGGAGTTAGAGGCATCAATATGATTGATGACCGGAATAATGTGTTTGGGCTAGTTGATTTGAATGAGACTAGTGGAATTAATGGTACTTTTTAGCCGATATATAATTGGATTGATGAATTTGTTTAAGTGTTGGTTAACAATGTTGTAATTTAATATAAAAAAAATGTTCCATTTTATTATATTAATTGTTAGATAGTGTTTTTTATACTATAAATTAATTTTAAAATAGGATCTTCACAAGTTTGAGTTGTGCAGTATGCTACTTTTGTTGTTGTTTTTGGTAGATATTAATGTTTTAATTAGGATATCATAAACTTTTTATGTAATATAATCTTGAAAATATCTTTTGATATGTAAATAAATCAATATTAAAACTGCATGCATTAACTTAATTTCTTTAATTATGTTTGTAATATTATTTTATAATCTCATGCCTTTACATTTTTAATAGGGATGCATGAAATTTAATTTATTATTTATTTATACCATGTTTATTATATTGTGAGATAAATGTGTTGCAATTATCACGTGGAATGTGAAATAAAAGTTAAAAGAATAGATATAGTCTATTCTCAATTATGTTGAAATTTTGATAAAAAAATTTTAAAAAAAATTCTCTAGTTTAATGTTTATATACTTTGAATATGTTGAATTGTGTTTTAAAAGTTAGAGTTGTTAAAATTTTACTCTTTGTTATTGATGATCTATTTTTTGTTATTTCATTTAAAACTAAAAAAATATAATTTCACTATTTATTATCAATAATCTACTTTTTATATCTCAATCCCACACGTCTATCATAGTATTTTTTTTCTTTTAAAAAAATATTTTTACAAGAAAATTATCATGCATGTTAATGTCATATAGTTAAATGAAAAATAATCTTCGGGATAAATTCTTTTGTTGAATCTGATGACATGCATGACCAGTGTTGCAAGTTTGGTTAATTGACTCGAGTTCATTTGTTTTATTTTAATTGAATGTTATTTTTTTATTAATTTTTTCCTTCAACATTGAGTTAATTAGAGATTGAGTTTTTTATTTTTTTTAGATTATCCCTACTAGTTTTGCAAGTCAACTTAGGTTGAATAAGGTAAATCCAATATGTTTTCGTCATCGTAGTATTAGAAAAAACATATCATCCAATATACAATTAATTTTGAATTCATGGATAATTTTTTTTATATAGAAAACATGTTAGAAATATCTATATATATTTTTTGGTATTTGATAAAAGTTTTACTCTAACCCGTGACATAAAGCTGGCCAATGATCCAATTAAATCTAGAGTTTATGTGATCAGCCACTGTTTTGAAAATTATCATCTCATTCCTTTATGTGTGTTTAAAAATTCAATTCACTCGTTTTATTGTCTATTCCATAGTAACTATTTAACTTGAAATGGATACTACCTAGTTATTTGATTCTTGTTTCATCGCGGGTTATATTATTTTCTTAAAAAAAATTAGATACACAAGTTTTTCTAGCACATTGTTTTACATGAGAAAATCACAAGTGTAAATTGAAAAGCTTATACAAGTATCTAATTAAATAAATTAATAATTATTTATGTAAATAATAATAATAAAAAGCTATTAACAATAACTCAAAATAAAATTGAAAAACTAATAGATGAATTTAAATCAAGATATTTGATCTCGCAACAAGAGACATTTATTTGTTGTATTTACTGAATTTGTTTACTAGAATCGAATTTTTCTTCAATCAAATGATAATAGAAATAGACACACACATGAAATTAATTGAATTAAATAAACAGAGAAAAAAAAATCATGCAAGACTTCACATATTAGAAATATTATCTAAAAATAATTATTTTTTATTTTTAAAATAAAATCATGCAAGACTTCACATATTATTTTTATTGAAAAATAAATTAAAAAATTATTAAAAAATGTATCAATTAAAATAAAAACCAAAATTAGAATTAAAAAAAGAGGAAAAAATAGTCTAGGTGTCGCAAGTGTGTTAAAAAAAAATAGGAAAAACAAACTACTAAGATTACAATCCTGATTAAGGTTAATATGTTGATTTTATTTTAATTAGACAATAAAAGTTTTTTGGCCCGAGTTAGTGTTATGGACATGTAACTGAGGTAATAAGAAGCGAGCCAACATGAGTTAACCGACAAAACTCGTTGTCTAAGTTATGAAATTAGGATAACACGATAGAAAAGAAATTAAATAAAACCACAAAGTCAATATGTTTTTTTTTTAAAAAATCCATGTTGAACAATGAAACCAAAAAAAAAATAAGCCAAAAAAATATTAATTAGCGTTAACTTTTCAAACTCATGACTTGAGTCATTAAACCAAAAGCACCATAAAAAAACCAAGAAGAACAATCTCCATCAAATCAAATATTGAATGATGAAACAAGAAAAAAAAATTTAATTACACAAAATGATCTAATATATATAAAAGATTGAGGGTGAAACTCAAAATAAAAAATAAATTGAAAAGACTAAAAACTTTAACAAATAAATCAAATAAATTTTTTTATAAAATGGTCAAGAACAAAAAATAGAAATCAAAAGAATAAGGACTAAATCAAAATACCATAAACAAAAAGAACTAACCAATACTTTTAGGGAGGAGAGAAGAAAAAAAAAGTCCATCGGTGATAAACTACCCCGCCTCGTCACCAACACAAGCTACATTAGAAGAAAGACGATGTGAAGGTGCTTCCATCAACATAACAAAAGGGTAAGTTTGGCCATTAAAAAACGTTGCACATGTCACCCAAAAAACATGACGCTCCTTATGTGCTAATGCATGAAGAGCATGTACTAGTAGCATTTTGAATATTGATATTAACTATTTAAAATAAAAGTATCAAAATGTCCTTTATTAACCTGTAATTAATGAAAAAATCATTATGAAATGACAATAAAAGTTTTGGAGGTATGACTAATTTTTTCTTGAATCCAAGTACAAAAATGTTTTTTTAAAATAAAAAGCCAGAAACACCCTTGATAAATACTTCTATTTTTAATCGTTTTAGTGCTTTGAAAAGCTGAAAAGATACGTATATCCTTTAAAAGCTAATACCCCAAACCTCGAGGTCTCTTTTTAATTTTTCTTTTAAGGACAAACACAATTTCATTGTTGCAATGTTTTATGTTTGTGTGTGTGTTTTATAGTTTGTTAATTTAGAGCTTCAATAATTTCTCTCTAATTTTTTAATTTCTAAAACTTGCATTTGAAATTAAGTATTTCTTTCTTTCTTCATTTTATAATAAAAAATAACTAAGATCGATTTTCATTCGTCAAAACTAAATTTACCTCGAAATTCGCTCAAACTAAAAAGTGAAAATTAATAATAATTTTAATTCTCCAAACCTAAATCATCTTAACCTGAATAAAAAATTGGATGAAGGCTATTGGTATTGTTTGTTCTTATATTTTAAAAATATTTTTAAAAAAAATTAAAAAATTTTATTTGTTTTACTTTAAATTAATATTTTTTTAATATTTTCATATTATTTTAATATATTAATATTAAAAATAAAATAAAAAATATTTTAAAAAATAACAAGAAAAGTTTGAAGAAAAAGAAAAAGAAAGCTGTGAATAGTACGGGGCGGCACGGGCACATTAACTTGACCTAGTCAAAGCATAAACACACGAAATAAGCACAACATGCACGACCATCGCAAAGGACACATCAACCGACGCAGCAAGAAAAAGGCAACCCCACAGCACAAGACAAAAGTAGTGCGCTCCACGTGAATCAAAAGTGCACGGCCGACGACGTGGCTGAAGCCTCGTACACACACCACTTCGCCGGCAACGTATGGTGCTTGATGGCCATCCGGTGAAAGCAACCCGGCATGCTTTAGCTTCTGTTTATAGTCTACTCCCAGAGGCAAATCAGAGAAAAAAATCAGCCCTCCAGCGTGAAAAAATTGAGATACGAAAAGAAAACACATCTTCTTGTTTGACACGTGTAAAAGCGAAACATACACGCGATGGCCCACTTCTATTTACAGCTCAAGTCGGCTAGTTTCAGTAGGGACTACTAGCTAGTCTAGTTTATTGATACTTCATTTCGAAGCAACGCCTCCTCGCTCATTTACTCCCTATCCTTCAGTCTTAAGAAAAAATCATATTTACATTAGACTTTTTTACAGATATTGATAAACTGCATTTAATTGTTTTGTCAATGTTAGCTCACGAGACCATTTACGGGGTGGATGCCAATAAAGTTTGTTTTAAAAAATATTTTTGATTTAAAAATATATTAAAAAAATTTGAAAAATTAAAAAAATACTTTAAACCTTGATTTATCTTTTTTATAATTTACAACTTTAGAAAAAATTCTGTTTGTTTTCATGGTCGAAACTGCATTTTATTTTAAATGAAAAAACATTAAAATTATATTTTTTATTTTTATAATCTTTATATCCTAATATTAAACACAATAATTTTTTAATATATTAATATCAAAAATAATTTTTTCCCATGTTTTTATGATTCACAAACACGCTCTAAAAGATTTTAAGGTTAATTGCGAACACGACCGGACCTAGGAGAAAGCAAGAAGATTGGAAACTGGAAGTACAGCTGTGATTAGTTTCCTCATTAAAGCAAGTTCGGCGCCGTGTGGGCAGCCATTCCTCCGGGAAAACAGAAGGCATTAAAAAGTAAATAATAAACGAATACTGCTCTAATTACTATTATATTCGAAAACAAAAACAGCTGACACAGGCGCACACAATTAAAAACTTCATCACCACCAACAAGGCAATTGCTATCTGGAAGAAGAAGCAAGCCACAGAGAGAGAGAGAGAGAGAGAGAGAGAGAGAGAGAGAGCAACTTGAGAAAAAATATATTCTTTTATCACTTCACTTCATCAATGGCTTTGGAGTGGGTGGACAGGACAGGCTGAAAAGAACTTTTACAGAGAAGGACTAACAAACATTTGTTGATATACCATGTTCATCGAAAGAGAAGATTGTAGTGTTTTCCGCTGTAGAACATGGTTCCGCCCATCCCCCCCAAAAAAACAACAAAATATAGCATCCCCAGTCCACTTTCTCGTCCCTTGAGCCATACAACACGAACAAAAAGCTGCTGCTGCTGACTTCCTGAAAATAGAAAATTAAATTATTTCTCCTAGTTCTACCCCAAAAAACATGTCTTCACATCTTTCTTTCATCAACCATAACATCGAATCAATTTCTTTTCTTTTTTTCCTTCTCCTTTCACTATCTTTCCTAGAGTGACCTTCTAACATCATCATCCAAATTTCTTTTCTTTTTTCTTCTACCCTTCCAAGTTTCATTTAGGCTTCCTAACTAAAAACAAAAACCAACACTAGTTGTGAAACACCCAGAAGAAATGGTGGGTCAATAAGTCCATTCCGAGGGTAAGCTGACTTCGTTGCTCATTACTGGTTGTGGCCTGCCATTGCGATGTTTCTGATGAGAGAGAATGTTATTGCTGCGAGGCCTTGCAGCAGCTGTATCTTCACACACCATATAAAAACAAACAAAACAAAAAATTAGTCTGGTTAATCCTGTAATAAGAAAGAAATACTTAATAATTACATCAAAATGTGGAGGCAGACAATATTTACCACTGTCAGTTGTGAAACTTCCATTAAAACGAGGCTGGAACTGGGCCTGAGCACCCATTCCTTCCAAATTCAAGTTGAGAGCCAGCACCACTTTCGCTGGAAGCAAAACAGTGGGACACCCTGTCATAATATCAGTCACAAGAACCAAAATTAGTATTAACCTAAACATATTCCAGAATAAATAGGGTTAAAAGAAAATATGAATAAATGACACCAGGGTCCAAAGTTTTTAATCAGAGTTAAATGAAACAGAAGGCAAAGGAGAGGGAGAGCAGACCTTGCTTCTTGCGAGATTCAGTTCGGGTACCGATTTGACGAGGTAAGAAAACCCCAGTACCAGCACATTCTCTTTTCCCTCCAGGATTACCAAGGAAAACAGCCCGCATGCCCGAACCACCATGATTGTTGTTCTGCTGTTGGAGATGTTGCTGTTGCTGTGTTATGTTTTGTAGAGGCGGCCAAGCAGATGCAGACAAACCCAATGGTCCTCTACCAACACTAGTAATATTCCTCCCTCTGTTTTGGACCACTGGCTGGGTCTGATGCGGTTTTTGAGGAAACAATACTCCAGTCCCCAAAATATTGTTTTGCCCTCCCCAAACACCCTGCTGCTGCTGCATCACTTGTCGTCTCAGTTGCTGAAATTTGAATAAAAACAAACAGAGCACAGGCCTTAATTAGTAATCAGTAAAAGTAGAAGTCTCTCTTCTATCTTTAAAAAGAAATAAGTGAGAGTACAATAAGGCACTGTTTGGCATATTACTTGAGATGCCTGCAACTTCTGGTAAGCAAGAGACTGCTGCTGTTGGTAGAGACTAACGTCGGAGATGGGATTTTTCGACGGAATAAAGATTGGAGGGGGTTTTCTTGGTGGACCTGATAGTCCTCTACTTTGACTGTTAAAGCAACATCCTTCTTCGTTGTTCATTTTCATCCTCTCTACTTCCCCTGCAGCCTCGTACAGCAAATCCCAAGTTGCTGGAGGTGAAGACCCATTCGGGCTTCCCCGGCTAGACCCTTGTCTACAACCACACCTGCTTCCAACTGCACATAACGTTGATTGAGGCGATCCAGACAAAACCCAACTCTGCAAATCAGGCAAAAAAATCCAAGACCCGAACATTAGCCCCAAAAAACATAATCACAAAAACCAGAGTAAGTTGTCCTACTTTAAAAAGAAACATAAAGGAAGCAATACCTTAGTCTTTTCGGTGCCGCAAGGGAGGTCGTTTCTCTTGAAATCATTTTCAAGGGTGGAGTGAGCCATTTGGCGAGTTAACCCAGCCAAATAATCTTCTTCGTCACTTTCTGTCTCAGTAGAGCCAACCACAGACTCAACAGGTGAACTGAGATCCGAAGAAAACCCAAAGGAACCAAATCCATAAGGAAACTCGTATGGGACCGAAGATTTGCCATACTCAGTTTCAGAGTAGCCAAAGACGTCCTTGGTACTCCAGTTCTTCAAGTTATTAGCAGTATTCTTTTCCATAAGTACAGTATCGTCGTCTAAGAGAAACTGAGGAGGCAGCCAAAACTCACCGTTATCCAAACTCTCTGCCATATTTAAAATACAGAAAAAGTAGCACCTCGATAACAAAACAAAAATATCAGTGGAAGTGGGAATTGGTGAGTGTTGGTGCTTTTGGAGTATCGGGTGTTTTTCTTTGCTGTTTTCTCAAGCTTTAATGATAACAAGCCCAGTTGGAGTTCGCTGGATTTGCAAGGTTAGGGAAGAGAACAGAAGGGGCTTTAAGAGGAGAGGAGAAGAGAGACCTGTGCTTGTGCTTAATCAAATGTAAACCCTGGCCTCTCTGGGCCCTTCTTGTAACACAAAAATCTCGTATCTTTCAACTTCACTTGGGAGAATTAAAGGAGATAGCGAAAGAGGAGAAGAGCGGTCGCAGCAATCTGTACTTGTAGAGCCCGAAAGCAGTAAAGAGAAGAGAAGGGTAAAGAGATGTTGTGAGAGAACAAATGATTAAATCCATATCGCAAAGTAGTAAAGCGGGGACCACGCGCGGGCTCTACACTTCTCCAGTACTCCTACTACCAGGGTCAAAGAGGTGGGGCCCGTACAGAGTTGCAGCCAGGTAAGGTATTAGAGGGCAGAGGTAGTGAGTGGGGTCCATGTAAGAGTCGAGAGGCATATGGCATGCATGTGACAGGCCAGGGTTTTTCTTTAGAAATTCTTCTAGCAAACTTCATTCTTGTCCTTGCATACTCATAGATGTTCACTTCCCCTCCCTTAAAACCTGTTTGTTTGATTTTGCATTTTAAATATATTTTTTTAAAAAAATTAAATTTATTTTTTTATTTTAAGTTAATATTTTTATATTATTTTGATGTACTGGTGTTAAAAATAATTTTTTAAAAAATATATTATTTTAATGTATTTTTAAGCAAAAAATACTTTGAAAAACAACCGCTACCATACTAACCTCCAGTTATTTTAGACTTTCTCAACATCACTATTTAACTTATCATTAAATAGTTTACGAGTCTGTTTGTTTTTTAATTTTAAAAATATTTAAAAAAATTATTTTTTTAAATTAATATTTTTTGATGTTTTCAAATTATTTTGACGTACTGATGTTAAAAATAATTTTTTTAAAAAATATTATTTTGATATTTTTATGAATAAAAAGTATTTTGAGAAGCACCCGCAACCACACTCTCAAATACCCCTGTAACATCTTTTAATTTTTAATTATTTTTTGGCTATTTATTTTTAAAAAAGCAAGAAAAACAAAACAAAAACATGAAAAGATGTCTCTATATGCCGTGGAAAGTAAGATTAGTAAAATTAAAAAAAGAAGAAGGATAGAAGTGTACAAGGAGAGAAATATTGTTTACCCAAAATGCTCTTGCTTAATTTTCGAGGAGGTGTGAGCTGTGATTGGTGGGGGGGTGGGTTAATGGATGTAGGGGTGGTGTAACAAATCTCAACCGCTTTGCACGACGTGGGAAGCAGTGGCTCCTCATGAAACTTTCATTCGCTTGTCAGCGTGACAGACATTTGTCCTTCTTTGCGGTCCACTTGGCAGGCCAGGATGCTTTGCCAGTAAGCTATTGATCCCAATCAAGATTCTTTGGACTTGGTTGCCCTTCGTTTCTCCACGTATTTACATAGGTGGGGTAGTGAAAGTTACAGAAGTAGCCTTGTTTTGTTTCTGAAACCCTAAGGTCTCTGATCGGCGACAAGGAGGGGGACGCCATGCACGGCACACATCCTTTTTCTGCAGACAAGGCCTGTGTTAGGATCAAGCTTGGCGCAGAAGGATCTTCCCTCGTAGAGGATGATGGGTCTTTGAAATTGGGATAAACATTACAGAGTCCAAGGCAATGGTTAAGCTTTTACCTTTATCCTATTATGGTGAAAGATCGTTTTACCCTTTGACAAGACTGGCTGTTTTTGGCTATTTGAGTTCTGGTTTTTGCTGGTTTTGCTGCTGTTTCGGTTTGATCAGTTCACGTTTTTCTTCTTTTAATGAGGCATTATTTTACGAAAAATGCCCTGTGTTCTTCTGGCTTTGGACACTGTCGACTGAGCGCATAACGATATGTTTTCCTGGTTTTTCACGTGAGTACACGCTACAATAGTAAAATAAATTTCACTATTGTAAAATGCATCAATTGGGCAATTAGCTTGTAAAATGTAAATAAATGCTGAAATAATACACAAGTAAAAAAATTTGGCGAGAAACACACTTTGGGATGTGAGCGTAATAAAATTTTAATTAATATATGGTCCAGTATCTATTTAAATCCAGACTTAATTAATAGATTGATTTATTAAATTGGTCAACTAGATCATAATAAAAATTGCATAATTATAAAAACTAGGATTCCGGAGTGAGATTTTTAAGATCTAAAGATTCGATAATTGGAGTAACAATTTCATGGCTACTTGAAAACGACATCTTGAAACTCCAATTAATTTTTAAGCACGATTCAACGGTCAGATAAAAAATTATTGTCATTTTGAGTCATCATTCTGTACCAAACCTCCTCATGGCTCTAAACTTGTCTTATTGGTACATAAATGTATCTGTTAGACTATCTGAGTAATTTGTCTATTGCAGATTCTTATCTAGTTATGATAGACTCACATCTGATTGCTCAGAATCATTCGTGAAAACTAATGTGTAAATAATAATTTTTTAAGATTTTAATTGAAGTCTTTTTTTTAGTCAACAAGTTGGACAAATATGTATATTTTAAATCGTAAAACATATTTGAAAAATAAAATTTATAAAATTATGATTTTTATGTGAAAAGATCGACCGGTTATATAACTATATACAATTGGTTGATTAGTTGGCAGTTGTCACGTTTAAAAAACAAGACGTATTTCAATGTTGCTATTCTGAAACGCGACAAGGTAAAAGTATGCTTTTTGACCAAATCTTTTTTAAATTATGTTATTATGCCAAAACTTTTAATTTATTGTGCTAATTTTATTTTAAAAAATCCTTTTAAAATACAGGCTAATTTACTACAAAAGCACCACTATTAACTATTATGAAGGTTTAGTGATTGTGATTTGAAAAAAAAATAAAAAATATTGATTATGAATTTTTTTAATCGAAGTTTTAAAATAATGCTTTTAGTATATGATTAATTAAATATTTTTTTAAAGTATACTGGAGATAAGATGGAGTTTTAACCACGTCATGTCACATTGTCAAATAAACCTTAAATGAGTTCATGATAATGGCGATGTTGTGATTAAATCTGATTTATTAATTAGCCAGATAACAGGAAAATTAATTTTATATGAATGGATTCATTCGAATGAGAATGGCCTGATTAACATCTAATCAGGACGGAATTTATTATCGAATGTATAAAAATTGTTCCGATCATACTTTTACAGTCAAGATCTAATAGTAAGAAAACAAATGGACGATGATTGCTACGTTTTTTATGTTGCTCAGGCGAATAGCAAATTACTAGATTTGTTGCTAGCTCTTGCCGAGAGAAATTGAGTCAATATAATAATACCCGAGTTATTGATTAAATTAATAGTATAAATAATATAAATAAATAAATATAATAATAATAAATAAATTAGCAAAAAAAATAATAAGTAAAAAGAAGCAGACTTGATTTCATTCAACTCACAAACTCTGCAACCAAGAATATAAAATTAAAATAATCTCTTAAAAAAAGATAGAAAAAAAAGTTCAAAAGATAAAATGAAAATAAATCAATTTAAAAGGAACAAACAAAACAAAGTGAATTCGTGTTAACCTTTAAAACCGATGATTCTATTCATGAACCCGGAGCTAATCCTATAGAAGACAAACCATAAAAAAATAACAAAGCAAATCTCAAAAAACAAAGGATAAAAATAAGAAAACATCATTTTTTTAAAAAAAAAAAGGGAAAAAAAACAAATATGGACATACCTTCTAAACTTGATCTAATCTTTACAACTCGAAAACCATGAAATCTTAGACCCGGGTTCAATCAAGAAGCTTAATTCCCAACCAATTTAATTTTGAAGAATGAAATTGTGGAAGAATGTTAATAAAAAACAACTTGTAAAAGCAAAGAAGATAGCAACAAAAAAAATAAGGATAAAATTTGATAGAAAAACAAAACCTAAGAAGGATAAAATCGTAACTGAAAAACAATTTCAAAAATAATCCCAAACAAAACTAATAGCAATCAAAAAAATGGGGACCAAATTTGAAAGATTAAAAAATCATAAGGGTGAAATTTAAAAACATTTTTAATTTGTTAGATTATTCATAGATTAAAAAAATAGTAAATGGTGAAATTGAAAAATATTTGTAATTTTATAAATAATTCAAAAATAAAAAAATAGTAGTCAAAATGATAAAGATCAAATATGAAGGAAAAATAAATTCTAGGGGTTGGTCTGAATTTTTTATGGTGTTGGCATAAAATTTGAGGTGGAGAGAGAAAAAGAAAAAAAAACAATCATTAGCGTCAAACTAAATAAGCATTTTGAGCACATATCATCTCATCATGTTGGGGGCGCCAATACCATCCAAGCCGGATGACCCTGTATGTGCTGCTTGAACGACACAGGGGTCATCACATGCACACACCAAAAGGTTTTTTTAATAATATTTAATATATATCAACTACAATAACACCCCTAAGTAACCTTTATTTTTATAACAAAACCAATATAAAATAACAAAAAAGCCATTGTGAGAGAGTTATATTGGTTTTTTTTCTTTAAAGGCATAAAAGTAATTGAATTATTCTTAAAAAACCAAAAAGATAAAAATAACCCCAAGTAGTAGGCATTGTATTATTTTATTTTGTGATTAAATTAGTAATTTTATTGTTTAATAAAAAACTAAATGACTAATCTAATCTCACATAATTTGTAAAAGGTAATTGTGTCACCGTGAAAATGCAATGTTGCCCTCAATGTCTAGTTCAAAGTTTTTTTTTTTTAATCAAGAGCAATTTCATCATTTTCACTATTCTAATAAATAATAAAATGCCTTTTGGGTTATAGTAACTTCCATTCCCCTTTTAGTGTTTTTTTTCATATTCTTAAAAATTTTAAAAAAAAATTAAGCAAGAAACTCCTTATATTTAGTTCCCCTTTTTAATTTAACATGAAATCCAAAATACAATAAAAAAAAATTTAAACATGCTACACAAATTAACAATAATTAACACATTAGGCATAAATAATCAATTTATGAATTTTTAATTTTCAATTAAATAAGCTCACCACCTACATAACAACTCCAAAAAAAAACTCACGCCTGGTCTAAGAGACTTTAGGAAAAACTTTCATTAAAATCAAACTATAACAAAACAACTAAAACAAAAAACAAGAATCCCATATCCCCCTTCACATTTTATATTCAACACTAAAGTGTAATGATCTTTTTGTCATTCACAAGAAAAATTATTTGCCATTAAACTAGGGGTTTTTTTGTCTTTTCATATGGTGCATTAGTCATTATGGATTTGTTTAGGGGTATTTTTGTCTATTCAATATATTTATGAATAATAAAAGAACCAAAATATTACTGGAATAAAAAATACTAACATTGTAGGGTAAGGATGTTGTTGTCTTTTTTTTTTTTAGAATATAGTAAGATTACATATATGACACTAGGAACAAAAAAACATTAAGCCATTGAAACATGAGTATTGGTGTCTCTTTATCTTGTTTTGTTTTTGTAATTGTTGGTTTGGTTGAGGTTAGTAATATAATTTACCATTTATTTTTATAAATTTTAAATGAAAAAAGCAATTGGTGTGTGGGAGACGCCGCCCACTTTGGGTGGCATGTGTTGCGTCTTCTGGTGGTAGAAAATGAGCTTCCGCCGTCTTATTTGGTTCTCCTTTATGTCCTTTTCCTTTATTGGTGGTGCGTGATATTTAAAAGTAACTAGTTTATCATTAGTGGCCCTTTCGTTGTTGTTGGTGTTTTAGATTCGGTCCTTTTAATTTTGATTTTTGATCTTTATTCTTTTCTCTTTTGTTAAAGTTTTATTTGTTTTTAATTTAATCATTCAATTCTAATTTGTATATATGATTTTTTCAATTTGATCATTTTACTTTTGATCCCTTTTTTTTCCTTTGGTTTTTTTGTCAAAGTTTTTATGGTTTTTAGTTTTATCCCTCATATCAAGTTTTTAATTTTTATTTTTTAATAAGAATAATACTAATTTCAATCTAGCCCATTTTATTTTGATTTATTTTTTTTCTTTGTTTTTTTGTCAAAGTTTTTATGGTCTTTAATTTTATCTTTCAAATCAAGTTTATGTTTTTTGTTGTAATAATACTAATACTAATAATAATAGTAGTAGTAAATATTTCTAAATTGTAATTTAGAATAATAAATTCTAAATGAATATAAATTTGAATTTTATTCAAATAAAATGAATTAAAAAATATAAAATATAAAAATATTATATATTAAATGTCTTGGATGTATTCTATTAATTAAATGTAGTTGAAATATATTAGATAGGTAATAAAAATATAATAGGAATGGTCGTAAAAGAATATTTGGTGTAGTTATTCACAAATAAAATTAAGGGAGTACATGTCTATATCAATACAAAAAAAAAAAAACAAGAATATATTTGAATTGTAAAAAAACTATTTTCCATGAAGAAGATACGATAATAATAGTAGTAGTAGTAGTAGTAAATCTTTTTAAATTATCATTCTGAATTCTAATTTAGAATAATAAATTCTAAATTAATATAAATTTGAATTCTATTAAAATAAAATGAAATATAAAATATAAAAATATGATATATATATATATATATATTTTTATTAAATGTATTATATAAATCTAAAAGTAGTAGTTGTAGTCTATTAATTAAATATAGTAGGAATATATTAGATAAGTAATATGAATATAATAGAAATAGTCCTAAAACAATATCTGGCGTAGGTATTCACAAATAGAATCCATGTAGTGCATGTGATTATCAAGATAAAAAAAACTCGGATATAGTTGAATGGTTGGTTATAATAATAATAATAATAGTGGTGGTGGTAGTAATAACTTTCAAATCAAGTTTATATTTTTCATTGTTTCAATAATGATAATGATAATAATAATAATAATAATGGTGGTGGTGGTGGTGGTGATTATATGATAATGATAATGATAGTAGTGGTGATAGTGGTGGTGATGATGATAATAATAATAATAATGGTGGTGGTGGTAGTAATAACTTTCAAATCAAGTTTATATTTTTCATTGTTTCAATAATGATAATGATAATAATAATAATAATAATAATGGTGGTGGTGGTGGTGGTGGTGGTGGTGATTATATGATAATGATAATGATAGTAGTGGTGATAGTGGTGGTGATGATGATAATAATAATAATAATAATAATAATACTAATAATAATAGTTATGGTGGTGTTGGTGGTGATAATAACAACAACAACAACAACAAAACTGATAAAAAAAAAACTAAAAAGGAGGGCGGTTTCCTATAGCCATAAAGATAATTCATTATTCATTACAATAATAAAGTGATGTCTATGATCTTCCAAAAAAAAAAGACTTAGCTTGGAACCATGAGTGTTTTTATATTTCCCCACGATATATTAGTCATTATAGATTTGACTGGAGGTATTTTTGTATATTCAATATTTTTAATAATAGTAAAATAATAAAAATACCACCGAGTTCCTCTATCTTTTTGCTAAAATTTGCCTTGGGTTTTTGTTAAAGTTCCTTTTGAGTCTTAGGGATCAAACATATAGTCTAAGACTTTATTTTGTTCCCATCTCGGTCCCTAGTTTAAAAGAGGAGAGAAAGAATCATCGAGAAATAATAAAGGAGAAAGAAAATTATTGTTGACTGTATTCTGACCATAAAAAGGCTTTCTTGTTGTCAATGGGTTTATTTCAATGAGAGAAGATTCATTGAGATGTTTTTTGATATTTATCTTGCTTGAAAAAGTATATCGGAGCTTGGGAAGTTTTTTGGAATTAGGTTGATTTTGCATTTTAGGATCGATTTTTTCCAACATTCAAGACCATAAATGAGTTTATTAATGCCAAGTTTTTAAGCCCAATAAGTTGAAATCTGACTTTTTTGACCACTTCAGGTGGTTGGAGATGAACCAAAAACGATGCGTCTTTTGCTGGAGAAGATGACTTGTCATCTCACTCCTTTTCTAAAAACAATTCTTGAAGGAACCTGTACTCTAAGTAGCTCCTCTTTATATATCATAAGTACATGTAGACAACTCTAATTCCTTGAAGGAATAAGGTAGTAAATAAATAGGAATTAGAACATCTGTACTTTAACCCTTTGAAAAAGCCACTCCTACTAGGAAAAATGTTCTCAAATTGGATGCTCCAAATATAAACTCTAAATATAAAAAAGTAGAGCTTCAACAAGTCCTAGTTTCTAAGAGTAGTTACCGCAACCGATCTCCCTTCAAATCTTACTCATGTACTTCTTATTGAAAAAGATCTCGACATGAAAAGAGATCAGAATTGTATGAGATCCTAAGAATGAACACCTCCCATACCAAGTAGGATATTCTCTAATTTTTCATTGGTTACTACATGCATGTCTCTCTAAAAATTACATGTCCATGACGATGAACTTAAATAACTATGATGGACTTGCAAACCTAATAGAACACTTATAAAAAATATGAAACAACCTGGAACTAGCAACACAAAATAGTAATAATATGTGTATAAACTTTCCAACAATATTCCATGGATCTACTCGAATAAGGTATCATAGCCTAAAACCTGACTCCATTCTTGACTTTAATGTTCTCTATACTAACCTATCATTTTAATACAAAGATACTAACTAAAAAAAGCACATACTAAACTAACCTATCATTTTAGTACAAAGATACTAACTAAAAAAAGCATAACTGAGCTCTTCACCATCACATAACGAGAAGATAAAAACATATCTCTAAAGGTTTGACAATGAAATGCTCAATGTGGAAAGTCTTCTCAAATCTATTTTCACTAAAGCTCTAATTAGTAAGGTCTACAATCATTCTTTATGAAAACAACTATACGCTCTTCCCGATTGAACTCTTTTTAAAGTGAAATAAGCAATGAAAAACTGCTTTTAAATAGAAAAAAACAAGTGTGGCCAGACAAGGACATTCTCGGTTTCAAGAATAGAATCTCCCGAACTTCATCAATCTCCTGGTAGTTCTAGGGTATCCAAAAAAAGTACAAAGAGATTCACTTGTGATTGACTGACATTTCTTGAATTTATAAATGCACCACCTCTAACCATCACACGTACTTAGGTATTAATTTTCATTGAAGAAAAAGAATTTATGTAATACCCTTCTCCCATGAAAAGCAATCCCAACACGTGAAAACCCAATAAATTTTATCTAACTCATCACAACAACAACTATGATACAAATGACTATATGCTCTAAAAAAAAGATAGAAAGATTGATCACAAGAGTTACCTCTAATAGTTTGTAAAGAAGGAAATGTAGCCTAAACAAAAAAAGAAAAAAAGGTTGGCGTATCCTATAATACATTGCTCGAGATTAGATAGTTTTTAGAAATTATATCATTACTTGCATAAGAAAATCTTTTGAACTTTTTAATGAAAAAAACAATGTTATCTCTCCTAATAATATCCATATATTTTTTCCAATGATATTACTTATCTTTATGTCTCCAAACAAAATTTCCATGAAAAATCTTCACACCTCTAACTAAATATTCATGTCTCCACACAGTGATTCCCTAAACATTCATCTAAATATTCATCATGGTAGTTTCTTTATTGATTCTCCAATCATTTGCACAATCCTTACGATGATCCAACTTTCATAGTCTGGCTCTCCACTTTATGTAAAAACATTCTCTATTCTGGGTATCCTTTCCTTCTAACTCAAATGTTAAAACCACTTATGACGACAAAAACTCTATGAAAAATCTTTTATTTTCCTCCTGGTGACCTCCTAACAAAAAACAAAGAGGTCATATAAACATGTAAATAGGCAACATGCCGAACAAAATTAAATCATAGGTGAAAGTGCAAACAAAGCATTAAAAAATAATGGTAAGACCGTAAGAGCAAAACATACAAAAAAAAGATGTATAACTCAATATCATGAGTTACAGTAACACAATGAGTGTTTTATTTCATTTACCGATCAAGTCTTTCAAACATAAAATGTTTTAAAAATTAGGGGGAAAATGATAAAACCAATAAAAAAAACACTAAACAACAAGTTATTCGGTTTAGGCTTTGGCCTACCTCTACAACCTAGACATAAAAACTAACTGGTCACATGATTGAGGCAGACCTAACAACACTTATTGACTAATAAATAGAAAAGACAACGCACCCAGGTGCTATAGTATCATCCAAAGCGCAAACACTCTATGGCTACAGTGTGATCCACAGTGTAGTGAGTCTATGTCCGCAATATTATTTTTTAAAATATATTTTTTAAAAAATATATTGAGATAATATTTTTTATTTTTTTAAATTTTATTTTTTATATCATCACATCAAAATAATATAATAACATCAAAAAATATTAATTTGATGTAAAGAAAAAAAAATCAAAATTTTTTAATATCATTTTTGAAACACAAAACAAACATGTTTTAATAAGAAAATTCAACCCAACCTGAAATGAAAAAAACTTATCATCACCCAACTTTTATACAATATAAAAAAAATCACATCAATTTATTTCCTCTTTACAATATGAAAAAAAATCAAATAGAGAAAAGAAAAGAAATTAAAGAGGAAAAAAATTGAAAATATATTAAGAGTAAAAAATTAAAGGGAAATAAATTTGTTGCCGGTGTATTGGGTGCTCCTCTGCTATGCGCTATTCATGGTGCTACTGTAGAAAATATTTTATTTAAAGATGATGATGGTGCATATACATTTCGTGCTTTTAACCAAACTCAAGTATTTTTACATTTGAAAAAAAAAAATTATTGACTCTCTGCAGAACGCGGACCCATATGCTAGTTATTATATTATTACGTATAATTATTTTTTAAAATATTATTTTTTAAAATATATTGAGATAATATTTGTTTTTATTTTTTTAAATTGATTTTTTATATCATCACATCAAAATAATACAAAAACATCAAAACATAGTAATTTGAATTAAAAAAATATTAATTGATTTTTTTATTTTTTTTATTAACCCAATCTCCTTGGGTCTGACTGCATAACCTAACCCAATCTCCTTGGGTCTGACGGTCAAGTCAGACCCAATGCTATTGGGTTCGGCTGCCCAGCCAGATCCAACAATAATTTTTGACTAATCACAGAAAAGACAACACCTCCCAGGACGCTACAGTGTCGTTCATATTGTAAATACTCTATATCTACAATGTGGTCCAAAGTGCAACGAGTCTATGTCCTCAATAAATGTACAATGTTTATTGATTTTTTTTTTAATTTTTTATTGACCCAATCTCCTTAAATGTGGCTGTGTAGCCAGACCCAACATTAATTTTTGACTAAACATAGAAAAGACAACGTCCTCCATGACGCTATAATGACGTCTATTTTTTTGTTTATCCAGTCTTTTTGGATCTGTATGTGTAGCTAGATCCAGTGTTATTGGGTACTGCTGGCCAGCCAGACTCAGCATCAATTTTTTACTAAACATAGAAAAAACCCCATGTCGTTATAGTGTCGTCCACAATATAAACAATTTATATCTATAATATTGTTTATAGTACAATAATTTATGTTCATAATAAATATATAATATATTTTTTTTTCATGTTTTTTAAAATATAGTAAATTATGAAAAAAAATAAAAGAACAGGAAAGTGGTGAAATTTTCATTTGATTCTATAAACTCTTAAACATCGAAAGTATTTCTAAATACGGTAGACCGAGAAAATGAAACATTGATGAATCTCTCGGAGCAAAAAATAGTTTTTCCAATTGAAACGGAATTCTATACGTATACTCGTTTTTTTTACCGCTTATTCATCTCAGTGACCTTGTCGTGTGATTCATTCATTGGTGGCGCGTGGCCTCATGATTTCTAAGTGGATCTCAATTCGGGAGTGGAATTGGCGAAGAAATATAGAAAAAAGAGGGGAAATGAAAAACTTTTTAGCTGTTCCCCCGTGCGAAAGCACCGGAATTTTGTTGTTCCCTAGTGTAAAAGCACAAATAATCAAAAATAACTTGGCCAATATTCTTCAACTTTTCTGCCGAAAGGATGTGTACATAAAATGTCATTTTTCGTTTATCTTTTTGACTAGCGCAAGCAACCAACAAGATTTTAATTCAAAATTTGACCCTAAGGAACAGAAATTTTGACTGCAGGTTCCCACTAGTTCAAACCCCTTGTAATGATCTTTTCTCCACCCTCCCACGTTAATCAATCGTAGTGAATGGATATTGTTTTTCATCTAGTATTTCTCCACTTGGAAATTGCCAAAAGGGTTAGTATACAAAGGTACGAGGTTGATGTTGTGTGTGTGTGTGTGTGTGTCAAACCCTATTTTTGGATGGATCTTGAGTATTTGGCATAGAACTATTTCCGAAAAACAATGGCTCTTGTCCATTTAAGAATTGATGAGACTTGGTGCAATAAGTTTTAAACCGCTGAGGATCAATTGTTGTAGATAGAAATGGAAACCCACAAGTGCTTTTCTAGTAATAATAATAAAAAGTTGCATATATGTTCTGCTTAGACAAGTATCTTAGAATAAGATCTTTTCGTTATTGACTATGTTTCTTTTGACACTTTTTAAACAAAGTAATCAGAATGCAAGAGAATTGTTATGAAAGTAAGGCACATCCGTGCCTGAAAATTGGATAAGAATAATGTGAAATCAATCTCTTTTTCGAGCTGCGCACCTTTTCAACTAAGTAAATTCCGATTATTCGGAAAAATTGCAAGCTAGCATGCCATCCTAACTTTCCACCAGGCGGTGCATGCAAAACACTTGTAGCCAAGGAGAATTTTTTTTTTTTTTTTGTTAACAGTAGGTATCCAGATCAATTTATGCACACATCAACTAATCTCTAGAGACCCTAAAGTTAACAACCATATAAATCTCTAATAATTCTAAAATTTATAACATGATCCAAATAGATTTTTTAATAAGTAACTATCCGGCTCTTGGTGCATGCCACCATTGACATCGGAAGACAAGGAAGCACTAATAAGTATGAGTTTATTATTATATTGTTTACATGTTCTGTATTAGATCAATTGGATTGGATGATATGGATAACATTAAACAATTTCTCTATAGATTTAAAATCAATGCGGGATATGCTCACTTTGTCATACCATGCCCATGCTATGTGGGCAGCATGTCTCTCTTTAAAAGAGATAGCCAGATCGGAATCGCTATATCTTCATGGCACGAAGTAGAGAAGACAAAATCTGACGATAGCATGCATGAAAATATTCCAAACAGTTTTCCTAAATCTTGAATGACTTGTATAAGCTTTCACCTCAACATTACGTGCACGCACCGACAGAGCACAAGGAGACAGACAAGTCCATGTATCTATCTTGTTTTGTTTCTTATAGAAAATCATATATGGTTTAGTTTGGGACATTATATGAAACTTATATATGCTTTCTTTATTTCTTTCTGTGTTTTAAAAATATTTTTGAAAAAATTAAAAAATTTTTATTGTTTTATTTGCTTCACATTAATATTTTTTTGGTATTTTAAGATTATTTTGATGTCAAAAATGATATTTAAAAAACAAAAAAAAATATTATTTGAATATATTTCTAAGTGAAAAAGACTTTGAAAAGCAATCAATACCATAATTTCAAATATATCCTTAATATCATGGACCGTAATCCAATCTTGTAGTGGTACGTAAATCTTACTTCATATTACAGTCTTGATAATAAAGATGTGGATGTGGTTCAAAATCTTGTAGCGGTGCATGTATAACTATTTGTTTTTACGTTTTAAAAGTGTTTTTGAAAAAATTCAGATTTGAATTTTTTTTTTTAAATTATTATTTTTTGATTTTATATCATTTTAATGTACTGATGTTAAAAAATAAGTTTTTAAAAATTAAAAAATATTATTATAATATTTTTTTGAAAGAAAAACAAGTACTAATGCACTTGCATTGCAGCCATGATGCCCCGGACAATCTATCATTTGTGAACACAATACATAGCTAACTATGCAGTTGTGTGTGTAAAACCCTACGATTTCCACACACAGCTCTCGCCGTTTTTCTGATTGGATTTTTCTTTCTTCCCTTCTACTGTAGCTCATGTGGCGAGTAATCTCCAAAGAAAAAAAAATGTGGTTCATGCAACCATTCGCTTCTATGTCAACGTCATCGGTGATCCGATGGCTAATCCAGCCTTGGCAGGCCGTGGTGCCTGGTGGACCAATGACTTGTGTGCTCCCTTGTTGCCAAATGGACGACAGTGGATCCCTCTACTTATCTTTTTCTCTCCCTCTCCAAGGACTGCAAGACGGCAAATTTCAGCAGCACCACTTTGTCGTTTTATACCCAATCGCTAAATTATAATTAAAAATAACGACAATTAGAATGCTAATTGCCAATTGGTCAAAGAAATATCTTGAAATCTCGATTAACAGAAACTTTAGTCCTTATCTTCTCTTAATCTTATTCAGGTCTCTAATCTTTCTTTTCTGTGCATTACCATCCCTCTATCTATATGTGACCATTTAATATGATAAATTTGACTGCACACGCACCTTTATAATGTGAAGCGTGGATTGAGATTTTTTAAAAAAATTAATTAAATATAATAGATTATAAACTTAAATGGAATTAATATGAAAAAAGATTGGGAACTAGGTTCCTGTTGATTGGAATTTCAAAATGGTTGTTATGTGTAAAAAAGCACGAGTACATAGAAAGAATATTTATATAATAAATCTATGTTGTTTGAATTTATATTTTAGTGTTTTATTTAATAGTTTAAATTATTAGGTTAAATTAATTTTTTGATATAATATCATAACTTTAATAATTAAATAGTCACAAGTTCGAATCTCATTATTGTTTTTATTTATTTTTTAACTAATATACAAAGTAGTATACATGTTTCAACATCAAATGATTTTTATTTAAAAGAATATGTTAGAATATATATATATATATATATATGGTCAAGTAAATGACACTAAAAACTAATATAATGAACAATACCTATCTCTTTACTAACTACTCATGTCTCGAAGTAACATTTAGTATGTAACATATGCAAAGACAGGACCATTCGAGTGCAAAGCTCTATTTGCATTATATTTAGAACCTATTCTATAATTAATGAAAGTCTGCGGAAGTTATTGGGGGAGTAAAGCTAGAGAGAGAATTTTAGGAAAATTTGAATTGTTTCAAATTTATCTCTAAATTCAAAGTTAGTTTCAATTTATTTCTTTTAATAAAAAATTCCCATCTAAACCGATGGAAATACCTTTCCATAAAAAACTAAGATACTCCCACCTAATTTATTAAAAAACATATGAAAAAACTTCAATGACACATGACAATACATTTTTTTTTTAAGTTTTTATAATAAATTCGGTCAGATTTAAGTTTCTCATATGCGAGCAATTTTATCATTTTGGATGAGAATATATATATAGCATAAATTAAAAAATAACTTAAAATATAAAAATAAATTGAAAGCTAATTAAATTATAGGAGGATATCTGAAACTAAAAATTTAAAAAATATATATAAAAAATTGAGCTAGTTCTCCAAAATCGTCACTGAAAAATGATAATTTCACATGAAAAATTAAAATACTGTTTCATGGAAAAAATTATTATAAGTAATAAAATGAGTTTCACTCTACAAATTTTATTCATAATATTTGTATACAGATTTCAAGTTATCTAAATTCATCAATACATCTGCCTTTATATAGCAGTAGGCAGTAGAAACTTCTACGGAAAGACCCCTACAATTGCGGTTTGTTACAAACGAATTCCTAACTGATATAACCATATTCTGCATGAGTAACAACAAGGTGAAACTAACATAATGTTAACACCCCCTCTTAAATTTGTGCATAGATATCATTCATGCCCAATTTGTCAAGACTGGTATGAAAAACTTGGTTGGATACTGCCTTCGTTAGCACATTTGCAAGCTGATCTTGAGATCGAATATGAGGAACTTCGATAATTTTTGCTTCCATTTTTTCCTTGATAAAATGTCTATCAACTTCAACATGCTTAGTTCTATCATATTGGACAGGGTTATCAGCAATGTCGCATGCCGCCTTGTTATCACAATACAATCTCATAGGACTTGTCTGCTCAACTTGTAATTCCTGCATCAAATTTTTTATCCATAATAATTCACATATCGCTTTGGCCATTCCTCTGTATTCAGCTTCGGCCGAGGATCTAGCCACTACTTCTTGTTTCTTACTTCGCTAAGTGACCAAGTTTCTACCCATAAATGTGAAATATCCCGATGTAGATCTTTGATCCTGTATTGACCCTGCCCAATCAGCATCGGTATATCCATCAATCTTCAAGTTGTCCCCCTTTTTAAATAGAATTCCTTTACCTGGAGATGATTTCAAGTAGCGCAAGATACGGGTGACAACTTTCATATGTTCTTCACTAGGGGAGTGCATAAACTGACTGATTACACTTAAAGCATAAGCTAAATCAGGTCTGGTATGTGTAAGATACATTAATCTTCCCACTAGTCTTTGATAACGTTCTTTATTAGTGTGGATTTGTTGTGGATGTATACTCAGTTTCAGGTTTTCTTCTATAAGAGTGCTGACGGGACCACATGCTATCATACCTGTTTCTTTTAATAAATTTAAGGCATACTTTTGTTGAGATAAAAAAATTCCTTCTTTCGATCTTGATACTTCAATACCAAGAAAGTATTTTAAGTAACCTAGAGATTTCATTTTAAATTCCTGGGCAAGATGATTTTGCAATGCTTTTTTCTCTTTAGGATTATTTCTGGTTACTATCATATTATCAATGTATACGATTAGAGTTGTAACTTCCCTTTTTTTTGTTTTCAGGAATAACTTATGGTCTGAGTTGCTTTGCTTGTATCCAATGGATTTCATAAATTTAGTGAACCTCCTAAACCATGCTCTTGGAGATTGCTTTAACCCGTGAAGGGATTTCTTTAATCTACATACCTTTATGCTTCCTGTGATTTGCATAATACATCCAGGAGGTAATTCCATATATACTTCTTCTTGGAGATCCCCATGCAAGAAATCATTTTTTATGTCAAGTTGATATTGGGGCCAATCAAGGTTCACGACCAGCGATAGTAGGATATGAACGGTGTTTATCTTGGCCATCAGTGCAAATGTTTCCTTATAATCAATCACATAAGATTGAGTGTACCCTTTGGCAACAAGCCTTGCTTTAAACCTTCCAATGGTGCCATTCACTTTATGTTTAATGGCAAACACCTGCCAATATCCAACCGGTACCTTTCCTGCAGGAAGTTTAACCACTTCCCATGTGAAATTTTTTTGAAGGTATCTCATTTCTTCATTCATGGCCACTTTCCATCTTGAATCTATTATGGCTTCCTGCACACTGTTAGGAATAGATATAGCAAATATTTGATTCATAAAAGTTTCATTATCCTTTGATAATCTATGGTAGGACACAAAATTACTCATAGGATAATGAGGTTTAGAGGGGAGAAGTGGTTCATACGCAGTTTTGGGTTTTCCTCTCGTGGTTCTGTGGGGTAGAACCTTGAGTTGAGTTTCAGAACTTACTTGAGGTTCAGTTACGGATTCAAACTCAGGACACAATCGAAGTAGGGAAGCTGGCAACTGAGGTACCTAAGTTTCTTATTGCAGTACCTCTATTCAGTTTTCTTCATTGCCAGTGGTTTGTTGTGGTTCTGCTTCTATATATTCTTTATTATTTCTATCTTGCATGGTATGTGAAGATGTATTACTATAATGCTTATCTCTTGTAACATATAGGTCATCATAACATGTCTGCTAGTTACTCTTGTTGTGCTCCTGACTTGAGGATTCAAGGGCAGAGTAATACATTCTATTTTCATGGAATACAACATCAAGCGTGATGTAGATTTTCTGAGTTGGTGGATGATAGTAGCGATAACCTTTCTGATGCTGGGCATAACCAACAAATATGCATTTGAGTGCTTGCGGTTCCAGCTTATTCCGTAATGGTTTGTGAAGATGAACAAAAGATGTACATCCAAAAACTCTTAGTTGCAAATGTGACACAGCAGGAGAATTTATTATTTTATGAAGAACACTCAATGGGGTATGAAATCCTAATGTGCTTGAGGGTATCCGGTTGATATGATATGTTGCTGCTGTGATAGCTTCACCCCAATATTTAGTTGACATATGAGCTTCAAATAAAGAAGCTCGAACAACTTCAAGAAGCTGGCGGTTCTTACGTTCCGCAACCCTGTTTTGTTAGGGGTGTAAGGGCTAGTGGTTCCGTGAACAATTTCATGATTAATCAGATATTGTTTGAACTCCTGATTAACGAATTCTCCACCGTTGTCACTACAGAGAACCTGTATTGCAGAACTATATTGTGTGGCTACCATGTTATGAAATTGTTTGAATAATGAACTTACTTCACTTTTGCATTTCATTAGGCAAATCCATGTCATATGTGTGTGATCATCAATAAAGGAAATAAACCATCTTTTACCATTAAGAGAGCAGGTATTTGCTGGACCCCATACATCTGAATGTACAACCATAAATGGTGCTGGGCTTTTATTTATGCTGTTTTGAAATGGAACCCGATGGCTTTTAGCCAATTCACACATATCATATTTAAACTCTGTGTCAGGTAGCTGAACAAAGAGTTTCAACATTAATTTCTTCAAATATCCAAAGGATGAGTGACCTAAACGTTTATGCCATAACCAAATTTCAAAGTTTGCAGCAAATTCAAAGTTTACAGCAGATTTATTCATGGAGAATGCTTGAGCTAACTGGTGATAACTTGCTGGTGTTAAATCCAGATAATAGAGCTTTCCCCTTCTAGTACCATAACCAATTGTCTTTCGAGTTTGAATATCCTTGAAAACACAAAGGTTAGGCCAAAAAATAACAATGCATTGCAGAGCAAGAGTTATTTGAGCAACTAAAAGTAAATTATAATTAAGAGTTGGAACAACTAATACGGAGTCAAGACTTATATTTTCAGTAAGGATGACAGAACCGTCTCCATTAACAGACGATGAGGTACCATTTGTTGAGGATATAATATATTATTCTGATGGTTTAAAAGATTGAAGCCACAACTTGTCAAAGGTCATATGGTCAGTAGCTCCAGAATCAATTATCCATTCATTTCTACTGCTAAGAGTGGAGGTATGAAAGACTTTACCAGATTCTTCCTCTGTGAATGTTGAAGGATGTTCTGCCATAGATTCTTCCTTAGTTATGAGACTGGTCATTGTTTTGGTTGAAGGATGTTTTGCCATTGTAACTAAAGCATGAGTATTTGGTTTTGAGTTTTGTTTACGAGGTGCTTCAACAGGATCCCACCATTCTGGATACCCAATTAGTTCATAGCATTTCAGCTTTGTATGTTTAGTCTCACCACAGTGTGTGCAGACATATTCTGATTTTGCCTTTCCAATTTCATAGATATTGTTCTGAGTTTCTGATGTATGGATTTTTTCAATGCTAGGGCCATTTGATCGATATATTCTAGGCTTACCTCGTCGTGCTATCATTGCAGATGATTCAGCATGACCAGCTCTAGCTTCATTGTTTAAAGTAGCTCTACGAACAACATCACGACATACATAATCATGAGCTTCTTCAAGATCCAATATCAGATCTTTTCTAAGAATTTCCTCTTGGATTTGTTCAAATTCTGCATCCAATCCATTCAAGAAAATATGTACCCGTAATCTTTTAACAGATCTTCTGTAAGTAATAACATCATCCGGGTCTTTCATTTCAATTCTGTCGAGATGATCAAGTTCTTGGAAGATTTCCATAAGATCACCATAATATGTTGATAGTGGTCGACCCATCTGTTTCTTGGAGAAGGCTTTCTGGTTAAGTGCAAAGAGTTGTGATTTGTCTGATCCATCGTAGAAGGCTTTAGACAAGGCATTCCAAATTTCTCATATAGTGCGTAGTCGGATGTATCTTTTCATGATGTCTGGTGACATCGATGTTAGCAGCCATCCTTTAACCTTTTGATTTTCTGTATACCATCTTGAATAAGAAGCATCGGTATCTTGTGGTAGTTGTGTTTTGCCCATAATATATTCAAGCTTTTCTCTTCCTGCAATCTGCATTTCCATGATCTGAGACCATACATCGTAATTAGTTTTAGTGAGAATAACACTAGTTGTGAATCCAGAGTTTTCAGTTTGTACATGGATAATGGGTGTCGATTCTGTTGTTTTATCATTCATCATGGAAATACAAGAATGATAGAAAAGAAAGTGATCTCAGGATGCAAAGAAAGTGATCTGAATGCAAGAAAAGGTAATACTCAAGAACAGATTTCAAGATCAGAATGCAGAAAATATTCAAGAACAGATTGCAAGATTTAGAGTGCAGAAGAACAGGTGAGTGATCACATAGGCAGATGTTTATTTTGTTTCCCCTTCTCTCTTTATTTTTAAAGAGAGAAAAGTGATAAGGACGCAAAATTGATAAAGAGAATGCAAGATTGGATGGTGAAAAGAATGGTGAAGGAAACTGAGAAAGATACACAAATTAAGAAAGAGACGATACAGGTACATGAAAGTTTTATCAAGAAGGAGATTTCAGGGGAAAGATATATTAGTAGTGCATTTCCATGCTCTAATACCATGATAAAATGAGTTTCACTCTACGAATTTTATTCATAATATTTGTATATAGATTTCAAGTTATCTAAATTCATCAATAATCTACCTTTATATAGCAGTAGGCAGTAGAAACTATTCATTAACTTCTACAGAAAGACCCATACAATTGCGGTTTGTTACATACAAATTCCTAACTGATATAACCATATTCTGCATGAGTAACAGCAAGGTGAAACTAACATAATGTTAACAGTAAGTTACTTCAAATTTCTTAATAAGGTCACAAACATGGTTAGGCCAAGTCAATGAAGAAATTTCCTATAATGTTCTTAGTAGTTAATGCAGCGGATACATGATTAAATAAAGAAAGAAAGAGAGAGAGATGCGTGTTGAAAATCGAGGCTTCAAGCCTGGAGAGAAAAAAAACTATATTTAACGAGGAATATTGAATCCAATAAGATTATGGTAAGACCATAATTTGCTAATCAATTTGATGTTGTGTTAGCCTTCCTGAATATGTGCTGAATTTGGTCCTCCTAGTCCTTAGCCATAAGCTCTCGTGCTTTTATAACTAGGGTATAATTTGCATCTACCTTAATAGTTGGCCATGTAATTAGCTGAATCACCAATGAAGAATCCGATTCCAAAATGACTCGTCTAATCCTAATAGACTAGACTAGTTCTAAACCAGTGATAATAGCCCACAATTCTGCCTTAACTAATGAACAAATACCTGTATTAATAGCAAAACCCTTACACTATGTACCCAAGTTGTCTCTCAGGATCCTTCCTACTCCAACAGTTCCTGGGTTGCCTTTGCTACAACCATCCACATTTTAATTTATCAAGTCTATGAGAGGATACTGCCACCCTACATATTGCACTTGTTTCTTATTACTACCTTGATCCGTATAGGCAACTTCGCATGCTCAATATTTGTTACCTTCCCTTTAATAGTTGTAACTATACTGGCTGTGGGTTGTCTTTGATGCCTGAAAATCGAATTATTTCGCTCTTTCCAAATGCTCCACACTGCTACCTCAAAGATTACGGACCATTTCCATCCCTCTATAGTGATAACTTTACTAGATAAGTTGTTGAGAAGCCATGATTTTAGGCTTGTACGAGGCTTGTACTAAAAAAATCATCAATGCTTTGTTATTGTAGTAATTATCTCCATATATTGATAGTTGTTGGACAACCTCGAAGGATATGAGTGATGTCTTCTACTTTTGATTGGCACAAATGACAATAGGGGTTGTCAGACCAATTTCTTGCAGCCCTTCGTTCATTTGTCAATAATGAATTATGAGCCATTAACTATAGAAAACTTCTAATCCTTTTAGGTCCAACCCATTTCCATACCATCCTCCAAGTTGGATCCCCTGATGTACCATGAAGCTCACTGTTAGCTTGATGCTTATAAGCCATTTTAATTGTGAATTGGCCATTAGAAGATGCTTTCCTATACATATTGTCTATCCCCATCATAGTACTTGGCACGGGATGACTAACAATAACCATTAGAACTCTTATGGGAAGAAGATGGGCAAAATCTTCCCATTTTCATGTGTTATTTCTCTCCACCATATCTGTCACCTGAGTGTTGCTCCCCTTGTGTAGCATTTCTTGTAGGGCATACTGAATCAAAGGATCAAAACCATCAAGCCACTCATCTTTTTAGAATCTAAGCATGCTTCAATTACCTATAGTCCACCCAATTCCTGCATCGATTTGAGGTGACACTCTGCAAATGGCTTTTCATAACGGAGAGTCACATCCTTTTGCCTTTATTTAAGAGCTAATAGTTTGATTGTGTACATACTTGACACGTATAACTTCTGCCCATAAAGTGGTATTATCATTCAATATACCTCATCCTAGTTTCATCATAAAAGCCTTATTTAGGCAGTATATATTGCGTAAACCTAACCCTTCTTCCATTCTTGGTTGGCAACATTTTTTCCACTAAACAAGATAAGGCCTTTTATCATGTTCACTATCAGCCCAAATAAAATTTTGACAGATCTTTTCAATCTCCAAGCAAATAGTCTTCAAGAGCATTGTTGATTGCTTGGATATAAAGGCACCATTGCAAGAGCAGATCTGCAAAGTGTAATTCTATCTGCTAAAGACAAATTCTTGGCTTTCCATGTGACCAATTTCTAATGGATATTTTCTATAATATAGCCAAAAGTTTGTCTTGTTATCCATTGATGTAGCATTAGAACCCCAAATATTTTCCCAAGTCCCTTGTGATAGCAAAACCACTCGATCGACTGAGGCAACTAGCTAAAGAATGAGAGACATTTTTAGAGAAATACATCTTTGTTTTACTGTGACTAACTTTCGCACCCGACATCGCACAAAATAAGTTCAAGCACTCCAGCATTTTGGATAACTAATTCTCGTTGGCCTTTATAGAAGTATATCATCTGCAAAAAGTGGGTGTGAAATAAAAGGTCCCCTTTATCCAAATCTGAAAGCTTTCCACGCCCCTATCTCAACCTATTGATGGATAACCTTTCAGGACATAACATGAAAATATATGGGGAGAGAGAGTCTCCTTGTTTAATTCCCCTAATAGAAAGGAATTTGTCAGTAACAATACAATTCCACAAAACACTTAGAGAATTTATTTTGATGCATCCCATAATAAGATCAACCATATCACGTGAAATTCCTGCTAGCACCAATGTCTCTCTAATAAAGTTCCAATTCAATCTATCACAAGCCTTTTCCAAGTCAACTTTTGTTACCATGAAACCTTTCCTTCCCCTCTTCAGATTGCGCATCGAGTGGATAACTTCCTGGGCCACAATGATATTATCCACTGTATGCCTTCCCGGTACAAAGCTGCATTGATTATTTGTAACCATAAAAGTCATTAATGGTTTGATTTTGTTAACTATAACATTAGTTAAAGTCTTGAAAACTATATTACATAACCTGATAGGTCTAAACTAATGGATAAACTCCGGCATTAAGACTTTAGGAATAAGCACTATCAGTGAGTAATTGACTTCTGATAGATTTTATCTACCCTTAAAAGACTTTCTGATAAAATTGCACACATCATCAGCAACCAACTGCCACTGAGATTGAAAAACCATAGGCTGAAATCCATCTGGTTGGTGCCTTAAACGGTTTCATATCAAACAAAGCCCGTTTCACCTCCTCATCTGTCACGGTCCCAAGTAATTGGTTTTTAATCCCTTCATCAATGGTCAGAAATTTCGAAAAGAAGTGTTCTCTGTGGTGGAAATCCCCTGATTTGAAAAATAAATTCTTATAAAACTCACTAGCCATTACCTTTAATTTCATATCATCCTATATCCACTGGTGGTCATTGTCTTTCAAGCATTAAATTATGTTCTTTTGTCTTCTGATTATAGCCTTGGTATGAAAATAAGCTGTGTTTCTATCACCAAAAGAGATCCATTGGCACCTTGATTTTTTATACCTATAGATCTCTTCTTGCTTGAGAATCTGGTTGTATTCACTATTTAATTCCTTTTCCAACCTGCTTGGGAAAGGCTGATTGTTCCCATTCAGATATTTTTAAATGCCTTGTAATCGGGCCACCACTCTTTTTTTCCTGTAAAAGATATTCCCAAAAACTTCCTTATTCCAAGTCTTCAAATTACTTGTCAATTCTTGTCTTGAACTGACCACTTCAGCTCCTTTCACCAAACTCTGCTGGACGATATCGGCAAATTGACCATTGGACATTCAAGTTGCTTCAGATCTAAAAGGCTTCTCTGCACCTTTATAAAGTAAACCTCTATTCTGAGTCTGGACTAGATCGAGTGATGATCCAATTTAATTCTAGGAAGCACCTTTATTATTAATTTAGGGGATCTAACTTTAAAGAGATGATTTCCAAGACCCATATCCAACCTTTTAAATACTCTACCATATCCCCTGATCTCCTGACCCCGCCAGGTAAATTTTGGTCCAATACTACCGAAGTCAATTAATCTATAATTTTGTATCTAGTTACTGAACATGTTGCACCTTCTCATATCTACTGGTCTTCCCTCTATTTTTTTTAACCCTACGAGTATCCACTATTACACAATGAATGCATGCAATGTTTTCTCAAGATTACTTCTAGGAGGGGGAACATAAGGAGGTGCATATCTATAAGAATTTTGAAAATTATGGTGTGCTTGAAATTGTGGCTGTGAAGTTTGTGCATTATTGTTACTACTCTTCCAACTGAAATTTGGATGGTCTCTCCAACCAGGGTTGTATGTTTGCGAGTATGGGTTATGATTTGGGATTTGAAAATTGTTTAAAGCATTAGCTTGTTCATTGAGACATTCCTTAAAAGAAGACAAAGTTGGACAATCATTTGTTGAGTGTTCATTAGTTTCATAAATTTGACACATAATTTCCTGAACAGATTTTAATTGACCATTCTTTTTTAATTCTAGTGCCTCGACTTTTCTAGCTAAAGATGCAAATTTACCATAGAGGTCATGATCTTCCCTAAGGTTATACATACCTCCACTAGATGTATGAGGTTGAGTTTTACCTGATGCCTCATAAGTACCTGTAGTGTCCCAATTTTGAGCATTTTAAGCTACCAAGTCTAGATACTCCATTGCTTCATCAGGGTATTTATCTTCAAAAGTTCCATTTCACATCAATTCCACCATTTGCCTATCTTTAGGTGTTAATCCTTCATAAAAATGTGAAACTAATCTCCATGTTTCAAAACTATGATGAGGACATGTATTAAGCAAATCTTTATATCTATCCCAACATTGGTAAAATGTTTCTCCTGGCTTTTGAGTGAATGTGGTGATTTATCTTTTGAAAGAGTTTGTTCTATGAGATGGAAAAACTTTTTTAAAAACTGTTGTTGCATTTCATCCCAAACACGAATGGATCCTGACTTAAGATTTTATAGCCATGTTTTAGCTTTATCTTTTAAAGAAAAAGGAAAAAAGTTTTAATCTGATGGTGTTTATGCTACAATTTAAGTAATTATAAGTGTTACAAACTTCTTCAAATTCTCTCAAATACAAGTATAGATTCTCTAGATCTAAACCATGAAAAGTAGGTAAAAGTTGAATAATGCATGGCTTAAAATTGAAGTGAGATGCATCATGAGGGAAAATTATACATGATGGTGCACTTGTTCTTGTATGATTCATGTGGTCTTTAAGTGTTCTAACTCGATTATTCTCGTTATGAAGCGACTGATTATCCTTTTCGGCCATGTTTTCTGAAAATGCTGAGGATTTCCTAGAAAGTCTGCCACTTAATGTGTGTGTCCAAACTCTCATGTAAGTGAAGAAGAAAAGAAAAAGAAAAAGAAGAAACAAAGAAAAAAGATTAGAAAAACAATAAAAGTGAAAAGAAAAATAAAATAAAATATATAATTTATATAGTAACTTACCTTCCCGGCAACGACACCAAAACTTTGCCACGATCAAAAGATTGATGTCTTATCCCAAGTGCAGGAGTGTCGAAGTAATAAATAACTCGGCAAGACTGGGGTCGAACCACAGGGAGGTGAACTATATAAAATTATAAACAACAAATAAAAAGGAGTTTAAGAGAACTTTTTAGATGTGATATTGATGTAAGGATTAAACAAAGATAAAACAATTGTCAAGGTTAGAGGATTCACTAATAATATTTCAAATAAATATAGTATAAACTCCTTTTATTACTCAACTGAAAACCACACACAATGGAGGTTCCAATCGGATTATAAATTATTAACATGATTATATTAATTATCTTATTTGTGTAATGCCAATACTTGTAAATGTGGTCAGGTATTCATGGTGATAACTTATGTTAACAACAAATCAAGTTCTTTTCATAGCACAAGTGTTTGTTATACCATACAGTAGGCTATGAAAGTGCTAAGTATTTGTTGTACCAAGGGTTGTACAACACAAATCTAGATTAACCATTTAACAAGCAAGGTATTAAGAGTGAGTAAGATAACAAATATAAAACATGTTAGTATCAAACAGTAAAGTCCATGTTGAGTTTATATTATACTTATTCTGACACCATTAGTGTACCCTTTTCACCTTGACAAAATTAACTTAGCTAAACATCATGAAGAAGAAAAACATAAATAAACAATATATGAACATAAACATGATATAAGTTAACTAAGTATAGTAAAGGAAATGAAAAGCATAAACAAGAGATTAATATAAATTAAAATAAAACTTGAATATTATAAAATACAAAGAAAGATAGTGATCTTGATCTGAACACCGAGATGTCTAAATGTATGGCAAATACCTCTTTTTATAGGCTAAAATTCAGAACTATTGATTTGATGACTAATTATTGAGTGGGTGGCCACCTCTTGACTTGGTGACAACCATTATCTTCTTGTCTGAACCAAACATCATTGCTATCATAATTTGAACATGTAGTCCGCATGAAAGTTCTGGGCATTTGTCTCATCTTTCCAACAAAACAAAAATGAGCTCATTTGGACGTCTAAAACTCGAGATATGGGCTGAACAATGTCTGGGCTGCAGGATGACACAACCAAAAGATTGATGTCTTCTTCCAAGTGCAGGAGTGTCGAAGTAATAAATAACCCGGCAAGACCGGGGTCGAACCACAAGGAGGTAAACTATATAAATTATCAATAATAAAAGGAGAAAAGTTGAAGAAAAGTTTTGAAATGTGATATTGATGTAAAGATTTATTCAAAGATAAAAATAGTTGCCAATGTTAGAGGATCCACTAATGGTATTTCAAATAAATATAATATAAACTCCTTTTATTTCTCAATTGAAAACCATACACAAAGGAGGTTCCAATCGGATGATTTATCGTTATTAGCTCATTATAAATTATTAACATAATCATATTAATCATCTTATCTAAGTAACACCATACTTGTAAATATTGTCAGGTATTCATGATGCTAACTTATGTTAACAACAAATCAAGTTCCTCTCATAACAACGATGTCGGTCGAAGACTATGAATGATCAAGCATTTGATGTACCAAGTGTTATACAACATAAATCTAGATAGTCATTTAACAAGTAAGGTATTAATAATTAGTAAGATAAAAAGATAAGACATGTTAATAGCAAACTTTTTTGGATATAAACATTGAAGTCTATGTTGAGTATATATTATACATATTCTAACACCATTAAAGAAACTTTTTCAGCTTGACATAATTAACTTAGCTAAACATAATTAAGAAGAAGAACATAAATAAACTAGATAAGAACATAGTTATGATGAAAAGCATAAAGAAGATATTAATGAAAGTAAAACTTAAGCATTGAAAAATATAAAGAAAGAAAGCAAGAACATGATTTTGATCTAAAAACCAAGATGACTAAATACATGGCAAATGCCTTCTTTTATAGGCTAAAATTCAGAATTATTGATTGGTTGAATAAGAAAATAGTTGGTGGCCAACCATTGACTTGGTGGCTGGTTTTTTACATTGTTGGCTGCTGGTTATTGATATTGTTGGCTGATTATTAATATTATTGGCTGGCCAAAACATCATTGCTAACATCAGAATTAGAGCCCATTAAATTCATGAAAGTTGTGGGCAATTGTCTCAGTTTTCCAACAAAAAAAAAACCAGAGCTCATTTGGACTTCTAAAACTCAAGATATGAGCTGAACACCGAACAATGTCTGAGCTGCAGGACAGATTCTGACTTCTCCGTTGATGCTAAGATTTGAACTTTTAAACTGCAGAATTTAGTCTTGGAATTCCATGAAAGTTTTAGGCCTATGTCTTAGCTTTTCATACATATAAAGCAGACCTAAATCCAAGGTGTACAACTCCAGTTATGATCCAATAACTGAATGGTGTTCCAGTTTGAACCAGCATCTCTTCTATTAGCCATTTCTTTATCTTCTTAATTTCAATAGTTAATCACATCAATCAATCCTTTGAATTGTGAGATATACCTACATTCAAAACAAGCATTTACCATAAATTAAAGATATATTATATTATCAGACTTGTTATTATAAAATATGCTTTAGTTAGGGAATTTAATGATACTTTTGTGCAATATGATGATATAGAGCCTTAATAAGAATGCACTTTTAAGTACTAATCACACCCCCCAACCAGCTTATTACTAGTCCATAGTAATCAAAACGTTAAAATAGAAAAACAATTTGCTTAGTAACTCGGGTTGCATATACTAAAATGTATATAATGCAATGTTTGATTCCTTTAAGCTTTCTCCTCAACCCATGTAACAAAAACTAGGTCAATAGCTTCCAAGTCAGTTGACTTTAGGGTACTAAGTGTTAAAACACCCATTCGGGCTTAATTGCTTTAGTCAAGGAGGCTACGAAACCAAACTTTTCTACTTTTTTATTTATTCATTTTATTATCAATTTTTTTTTGTTTTTTTTTTTTTGCATTTTATATACCATCCCTTTCCCTTAGTTGTTACCTTTAACAAAAGAACATAAATAATATAATAATCCAATGCGCAACCCACAATCATATATTAAAGTGTGTGTGTGAAAATGAAGGTTTAGGAATACTTGTTAAATGAGTATATGAGTAGAATCAAGTGATAACATGCGAGAGTTTGTAAACCTGAATATTTCAAGAAGTATTCTGATAGACTTTGTTAAGAATGTTTGCTAAAATGTGTCTCAAGAGTCATTAAAATTCCTCCTTTACTCTGTCATCCTAGTAACAACAGGTTTGCAAATGGTTTTAATAATAGAAAGCACAGTTAGTTAATTTTTTTAAAAAATATCAACTACTACCCTCTCCCCCCAACCAAAACGAGACATTGTCCTCAATGTTTTAAAGCAGAAAGATAGAGTATAGAAGACATCACCTGAAACAGCAACTACTAACAAACTTGAAACACACTTAAACAAATATAAGAAAGAACTAAACACAAATAATATGATATTAATAAAACCAAAAGACATAATTTTTCACAAACTAAGGCTCAAATCCAATCTAAGCTTTTTACAGCGTTCCGTGATTGACCAATTGAGTCTACTCATAAAGGAATCAACTACAACGATGAAAGAGTGGAGTTCTTCAATCAATTGCTTAGCAATAGCAGCAGAGATGAGGATTTTCCGGCTGAAAATGTTAGAAATTGTTGTTCCACAGCCTGATTAAAAAAAGACAGTAAAGTATTATAAAAACCATTAACATTTAGCAAACCTATAGGTTTCTGGTGAATGTTCAGTTGAGCCTAAGAGGAAATATGAAATATCTCTTCTAAAGTGCCCAGACCACCTGGTAAAGCAATGAAGGCATCAACATGCTTAAACATTACAGACAGTTGTTCAGACATTGTAGAGACCTGTAGGTCCTCTCCGACTGTTTTTCCAATGATATCCCTTCGACTAAAGCTTTGGGGATAACTCCCAAAACTTGACTGCCTCCTAAAATTGTAGCTATTAAAACACCCCTCATTAACCTAAGGCTACCTCCCCCATACACTAAATGAATCTTTCACTCAGCTAGTACCCGACCAAGATGATTTGCTAATTCTAAAAACTCCTTTTCTTTCCCAAGACTGAATCCACCAAAAACACAAATATTTTTTATTTTAGGAACTGAGGAACTTGCCATTTCTACACACTTCTATATTTGTTAAATGAATGGGTTGAGTAGAAATGATGGGAAAGAAGAGAAGATTTTATAGATGAAAAATTGAAAATGCAATCATACCACCTATATATAGGCTAGCTGGAGTCTCACTCACTCTCTCTCTTTTCATTTGTTTTTTTAAACACGTGTATGTACAAAAAGTTGTGATTGTGGCTCACAGATTCCCTTGGTTTTACGTCCAAGAATGACTTAAACACCCTCTATGAGTCGGGAATAGGCTTCCCATCCAGTTTTTTTAAAAACTAGCAAACATGGTCTTTTTTAGTCAAATTCTCAAGATTATATCGATCATGTTCTTTATGAAAACGGGGTCATAAATTATGCACGATGCACATCTCCACTATGATGAGACTTGAGAGTCAATAGAAGATTATATAAAGACTCTCTATGCTTTGAAATAAATCCCACCTTTTGATAATTTTCACAGGTTTTGCAGAATGCATGTGAGTTCTTGAACATGGTGGGCCAATAAAATCCATTTTATAGGATTATTGCAGTTGTCATTTTTTACGGGAAATGACCGTCACATGCCTTAGAGTGAGAGAATTTAATGACACTACTTACCTTATTGTCGGAAATGCATCTTTGAAATATTTAATCAGGACAATATTTGAATAAGTAAGGGTCATCCCAATAAAATTTCTGCACGTCGCTCAAAAACTTTCCTTCGTGTTCGGTACTCTAGTGAGCTGGCAAATCTCCTGTTGCAAGAAAATTGATATGATTAGCAAACCAAGGCATTGGACTACGAGAAAGTAAGGATTCGTCAGGAAAGTAATCATCAATTGGTGTGATGTCAAATGTCGAATCTATTGTCACTCTTGACAAAAGATCCGCATCAATATTTTTTGTGTCTTTTTCATCCGTGATTTCTTCCTGTTTGAAAGTTTCAAAGATTTCAGAATCATGATTGACTTCCTTTTGTTTGGTCATAACATGAGAAAATGGAAGTACTAGTGGGGAATTAGTCTGTTCTTTGCAATGTTTAGGTTTAACCCCTTCCATACCCTCAAAGATTGACTCATCATCTTTCTCACAAGGTTCAAGAATTGGTTTTTCAATAACCTTACCACTGTGGAGAGTAATGACTGATTGGACTTGATCCATATGTTGGCTTTCGGAGCTGCTTGCACTTGAATTGTATTGCCCTTTGGGATTTTGCTGTGATTGAGAAGAAAAATTACCTTTCTCCTGAAAACTTAGAGCAGATGTGAATTTTGCAAGAGTATCTTTAAAATCTGTCATGCTTTGAGCAAGTTGAGTGTTGATTGTCTCTTGTTTTTCAATGAATGCATGCAATGTTTCCTCAAGATTTCTTCTAGGAGTAGGAACATAAGGAGGTGCATATCCATGAGAATTTTAAAAATTATGGTGTGCTTGAAATGGTGGTTGTGAAGTTTGTGCATTATTGTTACCACTCTTCCAACTGAAATTTGAGTGATTTCTCCAACCAAGGTTGTACGTTTGCGAGTATGGGTTATGACTTGGCTTTCGGAAACTATTTAAAGCATTGGCTTATTCATGGAGACATTCCTTAAAAGAAGGTAAATTTAGACAATCATTGGTTGAGTGGTCATTAGTTTCACAAATTTGACACACAATTTTTTGAACAGGTTTTAATTGACCACTCTTTTTTAATTCCAGTGCCTCAACTTTTCTAGCTAAAGATGCAAATTTGCCTTGGAGGTCATGATCTTCCTTAAGGTTGTACATGCCTCCATTAAAGGGATGATGTTGACTTTTACCTGGTGCCTCATAAATGTCTGTAGTGTCCCAATTTTGAGCATTTTCAGCTAGCAAGTCTAGGTATTCCATTGCTTCATCAAGGTCTTTATCTTCAAAAGTTCCATTGTACATCATTTCCACTATTTGCCCATCTTTAGATGTTAACCCTTCATAATATTGTGAAACCAATCTCCATGTTTCAAAACCATGATGAGGACATGTATTAAGCAAGTCTTTATACCTATCCGAACACTTGTAAAATGTTTCTCCTGGTTTTTGAATGAAAGTGGTGATTTGTTTTTTGAAAGAGTTCGTTCTATGAGAAGGGAAAAACTTCTTTAAAAACTGTTGTTGCATTTCATACCAAGCACGAATGGATCCTGACCTAATATTTTATAGCCATGTTTTAGATTTATCTTTTAATTAAAAAGGAAAAAAGCTTTTAATCTGATGGTGTTTATGCTACAATTCAAATCATTATAGGTGTTACAAACTTCTTCAAATTCTCTTAAATGCAAATATGGATTTTCTAATTCTAAGCCATGAAAATGGGAAAAAGTTGAATAATACCTGGTTTAAAATTAAAATGAGATGCTTTAGGAGGAAAAACTATACATGATGGTGCACTTGTTCTTGTTGGATTCAAATGATCTCTAAGTGTTCTAACACGATTATTCTTATTATTCTCACTATGAATTGACTGGTTATCTTCTTCGGCCATGTTTTCTGAAGAAAATGAGGATTCCCTAGAAAGTCTACCACTTAATGTACGTGTCCAAACTCTCATGCAAGTGCAAAACAAAAGAAAAGAAAGGAACAAAAATTAAAAAAACAAATAAAAGTAAAAATAAAAGAAATATATAATTTATACAATACTTACCTCCCCGGCAACGGCTTCAAAAACTTGAGACGACCAAAAGATTGATGTCTTCTCCCAAGTGCAGTAGTGTTGAAGTAATAAACAACCCGGCAAGACCGAGGTCAAACCACAGGGAGGTGAACTATATAAATTATCAATAATAAAATGAGAAAAGTTAAAGAGAACTTTTGAGATGTGATATTGATGTAAAGATTTAATCAAAAATAAAAACAGTTGTCAATGTTAGAAGATGCACTAATGGTATTTCAAATAAATATAATATAAACTCTTTTTATTACTCAATTGAAAACCACACACAAAGGATGTTCCAATCGGATGATTTATCGTTATTAGCTCATTATAAATTATTAACCTGATCATATTAATCATCTTATCTAAGTAACACCATACTTGTAAATATTGTCAGGTATTCATGATGATAACTTATGTTAACAATAAATCAAGTTCCTCTCATAACAACGATGTCAGTCGAAGACTATGAATGATCAAGCATTTGATGTACCAAGTGTTATACAACATAAATCTAGATAGTCATTTAACAAGTAAGGTATTAATAATTAGTAAGATAAAAAGATAAAACATGTTAATAGCAAACTTTATTGGATATAAACATTGAAGTCCATGTTGAGTTTATATTATACATATTCTAACACCATTAGAGAAACCTTTTCAGCTTGACATTATTAACTTAGCTAAACATAATGAAGAAGAAGAAGAACATAAATAAACTAGATAAAATCATAGTTATGATGAAAAGCATAAACAAGAGATTAATAAAAGCAAAACTTAAGCATTACAAAATATAAAGAAAGAAAGCAAGAACATGATTTTGATCTGAAAACCAAGATGACTAAATACATGGCAAATGCCTCCTTTTATAGGCTAAAATTCAGAACTATTGATTGGTTGACTAAGAAAATAGTTGGTGGCCAACCATTGACTTGATGCCTAGTTTTTTACATTGTTGGCTGCTGGTTATTGATATTATTGGTTGATTATTGATATTGTTGGCAGGCTAAAACATCATTTCTAACATCAGAATTAGAGCCCATTAAATTCATGAAAGTTGTGGGCAATTGTCTCAGCTTTTCAACAAAAAAAACTAGAGCTCATTTGGACTTCTAAAACTCAAGATATGAGCTGAACACCGAATAGTGTCTGAGCTACAGGACAGATTTTGACTTCTCCGTTGATGCAAGATTTGAACTTGAAAATGGCAGAATTTAGTCTTGGACTCCGTATGAAAGTTTTAGGCCTATATCTTAGCTTTCCATACATATAAAGCAGACCTAAATCTAAGGTCTGCAACTCCTGTTATGATCCAATAACCGAATGGTGTTCCAGTTTGAACCAACATCTCTTCTATTAGCCCTTTCTTTGTTTTCTTAATTTCAATAGTTAATCACATCATCAATCATTTAAATTGTGAGATATACCTGGATTCAAAACAAGCATTTACCATAAATTAAAGATATATTATATTATCATACTTATTATTATAAAACATGCTTTAGTTAGGGAATTTAATGATACTTTAGTGCAATATGATGATATAAAGCCTTAATGAGAATGCACTTTTAAGTACTAATCATAGGACAGATTCCAACTTCTTTTTTGTTGCTACAATTTGAACTTTAAAAAGGTCGTTTTGAATCTTGGACTCTTTATAAAAGTTTTAGGCCTTTGTATTAGCTTTTCATATATATAAACCAGACTTACATCCAAGTTCTACAGCTCTAGTTATGATCCAATAATCGAATGGTGTTCTAGTTTGAATTGAACCAACATCTCTTCTTTAAGCTTAGCCCTTTCTTTGTCTTCTCAATTTCAATAGTCAAACAAATCAATCAATTCTTTGAATTGTGAAACATGCTTGCATTTGAAATGATCATTTACCATAAATTGAAGATATCTTATATTATCATACTTGCTATTATAAAACATGTTTAAGTTAGGGAATTTAATGATATTTTAAGTGCAATATAATAATATAAAACCTTGATAAAAATATACTTTTAAGTACTAATCACCATCCATAGAGATACTGATTTTTAATCTGTGGTCTGATCTGATCTCCAGTGTCTCAACATCAATGCCAACACCACGTTTTGTAGCTGTTTCCCTCAAACTTTGATCCATTCCAGTGCTTTCATGACTTGTCTCCCCATGCTTTTCACCATAAGGACAATTCTCTTTTTTAAGCCCATATTGACCACACTGGAAGCATATCAGATACAACCCTTCATAGGTTATCTATTGAATACGTCGTCTTAATTTAAACTTCGATAACAACGGCTTCGTAAGATCAACTTCTACACACATTCATGCATAGTTTCCTTATGTGCCAATAGCAGTTGTTTGGTCAATCTTTAACGTTCTCCTGATATGGTTTTCAATCCTCCAAAACACCCCATTATCATAATATTCCATTGCTAGATCAGGCAATCTCACTCAAACTGCTACTCTATCAATCGTGGCTTCAAATAGATCAAAATTTGGATGCCACGGTCTCATAATGAGATAATGATCAGCAATCGTCCACGGTCCTCCAAAAAAAGGCAAAATCTCTATCATCTGAATATGAAAATTTTGCCAGAAAAAAGTCATTACCCTAATCCATAAGTCCTAAATTCCCGTCAATCTTCCATAGTGATTATAGTCGTCGTAAGAGATAAGTGTAGCCTACTCGTCAACCCACAACTTTCACGATGATTATTTGACGTCAGGATGCCCTTACATGTTTTTTCTCCTCCATTGATAGTTTTATTACTGGGCAATCTTCCTCTCCACTTTCCTCTTCCTCATCTTCCTCGGACACATAATGTTCCAGTTGGCTATCTTGCATTAACTGTTGTTCCAAAAAAGCAGAAACTAATAATGAGTCCTTGTAGCTGAAGCATCCCTTGTTCATTTTGCCTTCCAAACCCTTGATCATCAGCTCCTCTTCCATAGGGCGTTTTCCTTTGTTCGTCTTGACTTTCTTATTTGATCTTGCTCATAAATCAGTTTCCTCCATCGTGATTTCTCCTTGTTCATAACACATACTCTCCATCTTTCACAAGGCATTTTGTTTAAAGATAATGCTTTTGTGCATACTATTATTTTTTAAGGTATTTTTTTACTATTTTTTATCTTATATTAAAATTAATATATTATATTTTTGTTATTGTTACATCCTTCTGTCACATATTAATGTTACTAAAATCATTAAAATTTGATGTGTCATGTTCTTTTAGTATAAAATTTTCACTAATGCACATTTTAATTCTTAAAATGTTTCTTTGAAAAATGTATTGTTATCATTATAGTAAATTCAATTTAGTGACAATTATAAATATATAATTTTATAAAAAAAATCTTTAAATGGATGTATCTATTTAAATCCACTCCATCAACCCATTTAAGTTATAGTAATAATCTTTTTTATTTAAAAATAATATATTTATGATAATACAAGAAGAAAAATCAAAATCAAATTAAAAATACATAGATGACCTGACGACAACAAAT
This sequence comes from Populus simonii, assembly GCA_007827005.2. Lineage (NCBI taxonomy): Eukaryota > Viridiplantae > Streptophyta > Magnoliopsida > Malpighiales > Salicaceae > Populus > Populus simonii. The sequence continues at coordinate 4,101,014 of CM017479.2, forward strand.
TAATTTTTAATAATTTCTTAATTTATTTTCTATGGTATCATATATCTATTATCGAGAATTTATTCATTCTTTTATATTTTTATATTTATTTTCTTAACTTTTATCTTGATTTTCAAGTTAAAATCAAGAAAAAACTAAAATTACAAAATAAAAATATAATATTATAAGAAATAAAAATTTTATTTTTTTAAACAGATATATCTATTTAAATCCAAAAACTCTTATCTTATCTTTAAACCAAATATTAATATTTACAAGTTTACAATCTAACATGTAAAGATGTAATTGAAAAAGTATAATTCATAGACTAAATTGCATTTACAAAACTTATGACTAAAAAAATTGAAAATTATTCATATAATTTAAATTGGTTCAAGGAAAATAGGTGTATGTTATTGTCTTACCAAATTTTATATATATATATATATATATATATATATATATATATATATATATAGAGAGAGAGAGAGAGAGAGAGCTTAAATAAATTAATTAAAAGAGTTAAGACATTGTCTAACAACACCATAAGAATTTTAGTAATTGTTTTATGACTCTACTAGATTTCCCACTACCAAAAAAATTATCAACTAGCAACAAAAATGCTGAAAAAAATATTATGCTGATAATTTCTGAAAACAATATTGATAAAATTGAAAAAATAAAAAAAAATAAATAAAAATCTATTAAGAATTTGACACATTGGTAATGTTAATAGAATTGCCGATAAAATTTTCATCGATAATTTTAAATTAATTAAAACCCGATAGTTTTCTTTCTCCGGCCACTTCTTCTTCTTCATTTTCTAAAAAACACAAAAATAATCCCCTTTTCAAATCTCTTCACATTGCAACAGCCCTCTTGCAATTTCAGCCACTTAATTGGTCAGCGTCGACTCATATTTGTCAATAGCATCAAATTCTATCTCTTAGTTCTGTTTTTTGTCAAGTTTCATACCATCAAGTTAGTAAACCCTTCTATTTTTTGGTAACCCATTTATATTTCAAGTTAATTTATCAAAATTTATTTATAGTATTTGTTGTTTGCTTGTATATTCGAGTGTTTTACAACTTTTTTCTAGATAATTTTTTGTATTTGTAAATGTTGAAATGATTGACTTTGATTAGTGAATGATTATTTATATTGATAAGATGAATTTGTTTAGATTGTTAATTTACCCAAATTAGATAAATAATTACTCGAGTTTATCTTATAGAATATAGCATGATTATTTCTATAATTATCTAGTTTGCTTGGATAAATTATATAGGAAGTTCAAATAAGTTTTATCAAAAGAAGATAAATATAAGTTATCCAAAAATAACTGTAAGATGAGTGTTTTTGTGGAACACGTTAGCATTCTTTTAAGAACGTAACAAACTAGGAAGCTTGAAGATAATGATTATCAAATGTTTTTATCCTTATCAATTGGATGTGTATATAAGATAGGATAATTAGAAACATTTGGTAGAGCAACACTAACAACAAAGCAAGAGTGACCAACCAATTAAAGAGTAACATAGAGTTTTGTATCATATACTCTTGACACACAAATGAAGTTTGAAGAAAATTCTCAGTGAGAATTGTTTGCTGAAGAGTTGGAGAGCCTACAAACTCCTATAGGGGAGTTCTTGTGTTAATTGTTAGCAATTACATAATCTAGTTAGGATGACAATAGTTTGAAGATCGTCATGTGTTTTGGCAAGCTACCATGGTAGAAGACAAAGCAGAGTGTTTGTCTTGACAAGTAAGGTAATATAGATACAAAGGATTTATGGTTGAAAATACTCATCTTGTAATCTTCTAAACTAGTGAAAATTGTCTATCTTGGATTTGGCTGCTTTTAGGGGGGTTTATCTTTTAAAAAGTTTTCCTTTCATAACCAAATAACTTTTCATTTAAGTTTTCTGCACTTATATTTATTTAGTTACTGATTAATGTTTATAAAGTGTTAATAGATTGTTTCTTAGCATATAAGGAATTTAAACAAGACTGTCAAGTGGTATCGGAGCAAGTTCACTCATTCTAAAGTGAGATCTACTTTTTTTTAATGAACATGTCAACATTAACTTCACCATCATAATTCAATTGTGATAACTATGTCTATTGAAAGATGAGAATGAAAGCTTTTCTCAAAGCTCTAGATGAGAAACATTTACAACCTACAAACTTAAATTGTCATATAATCATTCAATGTGGTTGTTAATGAGAATCTCAAGAAAGATATCAATAACATGATTAGGATAACTAAAGAAACCTTATCAAAATAGGATAAGAAAGACCAAGAGGAGAGTTCTTCACACGTTTATGAACAGTCATGAGAGAAAGAACCATCCTCGAAGATAAAACACAACCATCCTAAAAAGAACATTATTGGAAAATTGAATAAAGGTATGAGGTTAAGAAAAAGAGTTATCAATCAAGTCTCGCATGTGTGTTATTTATCAAAGATTGAACCTAGGAATGTTGAAGATGCCTGCTAGATGAAAGCTGGATCAATGCCATGCATGAAGAATTAAACTATTTCATAAGAAATGATGTATGGAAATTGATTACATATCCTGATAGTCGCAACATAATGAAAACTAAATGGGTCTTCTAGAAAAAATCAGACAAGTATGGAACAATCATCAGAAACAAAACAAGATTATGGCACAATAATACACTTAAACCGGAGGGATTGATTTTGCTAAAACATTTACACTAGTAACTTGTTTGGAATCTATTTATATGCTACTTGCAATTTTATGTCACTTGAGTTTCAATATGCAGTGGATGGATGTGAAAAGTGTACTCCTAAATGAAATTATACAAGAAGAGGTCTAAGTAGAACAACTCAAAGTTTCACTAATCATTTCTATCTTGATCATATGTATAGGTTGAAGAAAGCCCTTTATGGTCTAAAATAAGCACCGTAAGCATGATATGAATGGTTAACAAAATATCTATAAGATAACAGTTTCAAAATAAGACAAGCTGCCAAAACTCTTTTCATAAGAAAAACTGGTAGACATCTACTCGTTGCTTAGATTTATGTTGATAACATTATGTTTGAAGCTACTTGTGATTCACTTTCTCATGAGTTTGCTAAAGAAATGAAACATATATTTGAAATGAGTATGATTGGCGAGTTAAACTTTTTTATTGGCATACAAATTAAACAAAGTGAAAATGGAATTTTTATTTCTCAATCCAAGTATGTTAGAGATATGGTTAAGAAGTTTGATATGAAAAAGGAAGAGTCATGCTTGTACACATACGAGCACATGTGTCAAAATCAACTCAGATTCTACAGGATAGGTAAGTTTGTTAATTCTACACTTTATAGAAGTATGATAGGAAGTTTACTTTACATTACTATTTGTACACTTAACATTGCTTTTAGTGTGGATGTTTGTACTATATTCCAATTTAATCCTAAAAAATCACAGCTTACAACAATTAAAAAAATCTAAGTTTAAATTAAAGGCAAAGACTATAAAGATTTTAGCATGTATACTAAACATACATCAAACTTGAGATTGATATCAAAATAAAGTCCTAGCATTTAAGTTCAAATTATAGGTAAAAAAAGGTATTTAATTCTTAAAACACTTTAAAATAATAAAGGTTTTGTTGTTATCAAGGATGAATTCTTTGCTCTTAAGACTTTATTACTCATCTCTTATAGTGCAAATGATGTTTACAATAACTCTATCAGGGTTTAAACAACACCACCTTAGTTTAGATGTATTTCTAAGTAAAGTCTTTAAACCTAAGTAAAAAAAAAACTCAATTATCTCTTAACAAAGTGAACCTAAGCTCTGGATTTGGGAGGAAAACCAGAGCATAAAAATAGAAGAAAAGGTGTGTAAAAATCTGGAAATTTTTTTTTTAGGAAACTCTTCATTCACCCTCCCTTTTTGTAGAGGATTTTGGAAACTATGAAGTTAAAGAATTAATTCTGACAATAACTAATTCCATTATTCAATTAGTAAAAAATAATATTTTGTTGGATAATATATTATTTTACAATAAACCAACAACCTAACTTGTCTTGACTGACGTGCTTGTGAGAGTTTAAGCCCAAAACCCATTTTACTTAGGACATTTCTCCTCTAAAAGCTCAAGTGCCCTTTTAGCCCATTTTAGCATCTTAATTTTCCACTGTATAATTGTAACAGACCCTACTGTACGATTTGATCAACACTAAAAGATCCCAACATATGCTCTTAATTTGAGGGTAAATTTTATTATTTTTTATAAAGAATTCTACCAAAATTTCAGCAAAGTTTTGTTTGTATTTAGAACATCCCAAGTTATTGACTACTATCAATTTACTCAATCAACCATCATCACAAGGTCCCTTAATTTCGGACCTTATTTCAATCATCAATATTCAACACCTCATATAATCCACACATATATGTGTGTGTGTGTGTGTGTGTGTGTGTGAACATAACCCACAAATCATATTATAAAATTTAAAAGAAAAAGGGATACTAACAGAGAGAATTTAAAACATAATAAGTATTCTTAAACATTTCAAAAGCGTTAATTACAAGATAACTAATGTACTATATGCTGAGCTAAGACTTTTATATATACATCAAGGTTTATACAAAAGCATACTACATAATCGTGTTAATTCCATTATGCTTAAGTAAAATATTTACATAAACTTAACAAAGTGGAGTCCTAAACTAATGATCTCTATGTACATTTGATGGACATGTTACACAAATAACTCAGTAAGCATACCATTATGTTGATAAAAGAAATATATATGATCATGTAATGTATACAAATGAAGTATAAATTTTCTATCGAATCCATAAGAATTCTAACAATCAACTTATAATTTGCTTGTAAATCATTTAAACCCAATTAAAATTTTTTTTGCATATCTTTAATTTGAATACTTTTATTTACTTGCATGAACCGGGTGCTTTGCATAGTCCAACCTAGATATTTTTAGGCAATTATATTTATCAATTTCCTCCAAGTCATTCAAACACGGATACCCTTTACAAATCGAGTCGTATCAATAGTTCACGAGCATCCCAACGCGCCATTAGCCAAAGCTAATCTTATAATTCATCTCCTGGCAATCCTATCACGGATGCCATTAACCAAAGTTAATCTTGTAAATACGCTAGACTTTATTTACATTAAACATGGCATTTAGTAATTGCATTCACCAGAAAAACTTTAAATTCCATAAGTGTAAAGAGGAGGGAAAATCACGCACCTACTCCACCTATCTTGTGACCTCCCTCAACAGAAGATCCAATCATGGTCGCTCCTCCTAAATCATAAGGAAGTTTTTGGTCATGATCCCTTCAAGTCGAATGTTATAGAGAATCCATATTCATTCATTACACATATGTTACTTTCTATGCATGTTCATTTTCTCATCATAACATACATACACATATAATGTATATTTTCAGAGTTAGTATCTCAACATGCACGTGTCCGCATGACTCAGTTATTATATATATATATATATATATATATATATATATAACTGTTACTGTCTTAGACCTGAACTGTTATTATTTTAGACATCAACTGTACTATCTTAAACCTCAATTGTTATTGTTTGATCTGTTACTATCTTAAACTTCAACTGTTACTGTCTTACACCTAAATTGTTATTGTCTTAGACCTCAAATGTTACTGTTTGATCTGAAACTGTTTTAGACCTCAATTATTAATGTTTGATCTATTACTATCTTAGATATCTCACCTTTTGTACAGTCCCGTTGAATTTCATGGATTTTAGCCACCAATTTAACATCTCTAATGAATTATTAAGGTCTCATAACTCCATTACATACAAAATCTAATAAGGACCAGCAATCAACTATATTTCTCATCAGACATCTCCATGAAATTTAAGAAGTTGTAAAGAGATATTAAAAAAAAAATTGTTCTACTGCCTACATATTCATCAATTCACATCATGAAGTATAAAGCATTAACAAAGTAGCATAAAACAAGATTGAAAGACTCTCATCATTGGTTGACCACTAGCACTATTTAATTATCAAATTTTTTTACTTCAGCTACAATAATTTAATCACTTTACTAACTTTCACATTATTTCCCATGACAATTTATAGTAAGTTTTTATGTCCTCCAAATTTATTCAAGAACCCTAACTTTCCAAATTTCAAAAATTCAATCAATTATAGAATTTAGCCATTAAAAATCAAATCGAAAGTCTTTAGAATGCCTTACCAAGCAAGTAATTAAACTCTAAACACTATCTAATTCAAGCTTCCAACTCCTTTTTTTTCTTTAATCCTAGTTGAACTTCCCTTCTCCTTTTCTATTCACCTTCACTAGATTTTTCTTCCTTCCAATTAATGCTCACTAAGCTTGGTTAATGTTCCCTCAAGATCTCCTCTTAAGATTTTATGTTTCCTTTACCATTTTTTTCTCTCTTACCTGTAAATAGTAGTTTCTCTTTTCTTTTTTTTCTCTTTTTTTTTCTTCTTATTTGTGCACACACACATTCACACCAAATTCCCTCTATATCCCAAATAGCAAATTTCTTGTTCTCGAGATAAAATTCATGGATCCTGGTATTTGTCTATATAACTTTTTACCTAGGTGAACTTGAATTTCATTTAGTTACATATTGATAATTTTATTTCCAGGTAACTCACTTCCAGTAATATTTTATTCACTTTTCTATATTATTTTTTCATACTTGGTTTGTTTTAATGCTTATTTTGTACTTCTGATAAATCTATTCTATAAGCATTTGGATTGCTTTTCTGCCTAATTTTCAACTGAGGTTTACAATAATCACCAAGAAAATCTTGTTTCTTTTATATATGAGATATATGTTTTTTAAAAGGTTTTGACTTTTACCAAAACATGCCAACCAATAGTTTTTTGAGATTAATTTTTATTCACTCATAATTTATTTAAAAAATGTTAAAGAGCTTATATTATAGATTAAATTTGAACAAAGTCTTAACCCTAAAAGTAAGTGGGCTTTAATTTTAATTTGGTCTTAAATGTACCCATTAATCAATTTCTTAAACAAAATCTCCTTTATGTTCTAGATTTGTTTTTAGGGAATGACATTTTAACAAACTTTTCAAAATTGTTTTTGACTTTCAGAATAACATCGACCTTTCAAACATAATTCCATCACCTAATTAGAAATAGCAAACCCCACGCTCAACTAGTGCATCTCAAAGTTGGTATACGATTATGACTTACAAAAGATCCTAGTTTATGAAAGTCTAGATTAGCTTAACATTTAGTCTTAAAAAGCTGAGTGGGATATATCATTACCTGACATGAACTGGGATCTCCAAAAATAAAGGAAAAATAGAGTTGCTATCTAGTTTTTAAAGAAACTAAAAATTCTAAAATATACATTGGTTTCAGATATTTGAATAAGGGTGTCATGACCTATTTTTGGATTATTTTCCCCCAAATTTACCCTTTTTCCTTATATAAATTAAAAGGAAAACAAAAGCAATAAAACAAAAAGACTAACAATTGGCGAAAGCTAGCTGAGGAAGATAAGTTGGAGTTTTGGACGGAATTGGGAGCTAATCATACCCAATTGTACTCAAGATTGGAGAGATAATGCAGATTCAATGTCAAATTAAATGATTATTGGACGAGTCTACATAAAAATTAAGTGTAGGGACATATTAGATTTTTAATAGGTCAATTTGATTTAATCATGTGCCAAATTAAAAGATTTAATTAGATGCAAGGACTTAATTATACTTTTAATGTGTCAAATTTATTTTATTAGGGATTTAATTGGTGAAAACTTAAGTTTGAGAGCCTAATTTGAACTTAACAGATAAGATTAAAATTTTTTCTTCTTATAAATAAAACCATGGTAATGTCCAATGTAAAGAAGGTGTCCTTTAGACAACATGAGTTTTTCTTAATTGACATTATTGGATGGTTTTTTATTCGATTTTTCAATAAGAACACATGTCATGAAAGTTATAATGAAACGAGTTGTATATTAATTTATCTCATCTTTTTTCTTCTTATATCATACTCTTATATTTCATTGATTAGTATAAAACAATAACACAAATGAGATTTAATGTTAGTTTCTTTGTGGCCTCATCAAATAATCAAATTTGAATCCCGACGAGTTGTTTCTTGTCGTGTTTTAGACTCATTATTATATCATCATGAACACAATTTCTTCGTTAAAATTAAAATTAGGTGAGACGGATTTTGTCACGTTAAAATCACGACTCAGCTCGACTTATCGCGGCCCTATCTCTGCCTGCCTCCTCCAAAATTTATTGTTTAAAAGCCTTGAGCAGAAAAAAGAAAAAGAAAAGTTTATAATAATATTGATGTTAAATACAGTTTGTGAGAGAAATTTGGTAAATCTTTTTCAAGAATGAAATGCTAATATTAATAATAGCATATAATAAATAATCTTGAAAAGTTAATAACCTTTGTTTCCTTAAAATCCTCGCCCCCCCTCTCTCTCCACCGTTTCTTAACCCAATCCAATTCGTCGGATCCTTCAAATTTGGGTCAAATCATATCAATACACCCTCTCCAGCAAGCCAAGGTCAAACTTCATTTCCTGGAGCCGACACCGGGTTTGTATCCTAGCCAGGGTTCTTAGAAAGGAGGAGGAGGAGTTGAATTATGGCTCAGGCTACGGGGAGGAACGGCAGGGTAGTTGGAGACTACTTGGTGGGCAGGCAAATCGGGTCGGGTTCTTTCTCGGTAGTTTGGCACGCGAGACACCGAGTCCATGGAACCGAAGTAGCGATAAAAGAGATCGTTACGAATCGACTTAATAAGAAATTACAAGAGAGTCTCATGTCTGAAATTTTTATTTTGAAGAGGATTAACCATCCTAATATTATTCGCTTGCACGATATTATCGAGGTAGGTTTGTCTTTTTGTTTCCTTTTTATTTTAATTTTTTTTAAAACATATCTAGTTATTTTTTATTTTTGGAAAATCAGTATGCTGCTTTTAAATTATTTAAATTATTCATTAGTTTAATTATTCTTTGTTAATATTAAATATGATAATTAATTAGGCTCCGGGGAGAATACACATAGTATTGGAGTACTGCAAGGGTGGTGATCTTTCTATGTACATCCAACGCCATGGGAGAGTCCCAGAAGCAATTGCTAACCATTTCATGCAACAATTAGGTATTATATCCTCACTAACTTTGTTGCGTTTTGGATGGCCGGCGGAGTCTGATAGTATTGTGTTTCGCAGCTGCTGGTTTGCAAATTCTCCGGGACAATAATTTGATACACCGGGATCTTAAGCCACAGGTTTGGTTAATCCCTTGTTTCCTTGGATGGACGATTTTGATTATTGCATTAATCTGCTTCTAGTTTACATTATGTATAGATAGTCTGTTGTATTTGATTGCATTGGCTATAATAATGATATGCCAAATCAGAATATTCATGCAGGGAAACACTACAGTTTAGGTGATTGCGTGATCATGAGATTATAGCCCTGTTTTGTCAGCTTTAATGTAGAGCGATATATAAATTGGAAATTTGTAAGAAAAGTATACCGGCACATTTTTGTAGGATGAGTGGTTTGTTGATGTACGAGGATGTAGTTTCTTGTCTACTAATCTTGTCCTGAAGAAAGATTTTATATGTGTTGTACTTCATTTGTGATATGCACAGAATCTCCTCCTCTCCACAAGTGACGATAATGCAGTCCTGAAAATTGCAGACTTTGGATTTGCCAGGTATCTAATGATCATAATCTTCCTTATTATTTCTGTTCCTTACTCTTAACTTGATCCAATCAGTGATTAGTGCTATTATTTTCTTTGTAGAGAATTGGTTGAATATTGTCCTCTGCGGCATCCCTCCCTTCCCTGTGTGTTTTGCAAACTCAGACCTAAACTAAAACCACTTGTGTTGACT